>OX451741.1:1439375841-1439986796 GCA_948472305.1 Vicia faba | reverse complement strand
TTAAATAAGTACTACATATATAAAAATAAAAATATTTAATATTTATATAAAAAAAGTATATTTTGTATAAAATATTTTCAAAAGAAAAATGAAACAAAAATCAGAAATAAAGTATATTTGCACTATTTTTTAGTTTTCTAAATAATAGTATATATATATATATATATATATATATATATATATATATATGTATAAATGTCCATATAAACAAATAAATGCCTAAAAAATAGAAAAATGGTGTAAAAATGTTTTTTTTTATGTTTTTAATATCATTAGGAAAAATAAATAAACAAAAATGAAAAAAGAAAAATCAAGAAATCAATAAAATACACAAATTGGGCTCATGGGGTGTGAAATTAGAAATGTGGTGTGAAAAGTAACTCAGAAGCAAGCCCAGCCCAGATAACCCTTCTTCAACCTCCAGCCAAAAACGTTCACAAAAACGCGCGCCTGTGACCAAGTTCAAACATCCTGATTCCTTGATCTTTTGCACAAACTTCCAACATAAGAAATGTTAAGCATTGAATCACGATTCTAAATATATAAAAAACTCATCCTAACTCTCAGAAATGAGAGAGAATTTTGACATGCCCAAATCCTGACCTAAGTTTTCTGCCATGTTCAGACTCAAAATTCTTACAGCACACATAACATAAATGAAATCTAATTACATGGGCATGTTCAGGACTATGAATGTGACATATTCTCTTCACAAACCTAAAGCTAACAATGCCTAATAAGAGAGATAGGAATCCATGAACTTACCTGTTCAGTTGAAGTTCTATCTGGCAATGGAGGAGCTTTCAGTGCAAGGTGATGATTGGTATAGCTTCCTTGATGTCCAGGGATGCTATTCCAAGCTTTAGTTTGTCTTGAAACCTTCTGATCGTGCTGGAGCACTTCACCTGCAAATCAGAAAAAGTGGAAATGGCCAAAAGGATTAGAGGAGTTACAGGTTGCTTCTAATGCTTTGGATAGTTTGGATTGATGGTAGGGAAGATGTCTGAAGTGGTTTGGGCAAGGATGCTTGAAAGGATTGAGAGTTGGAACTCAATCTACAGAGGTAGCTCTGTTTTTGAAGTTTGAGAGTGATTCTGGCAATGGGGAGGTGTTGATGGTCTTAGGGTCGTGCTTCAGCTTGGTTAGGATGTTTTGAATGTGTCTACAATATTTGCTTAAGGTTACTATGCTGAGCTGAAAGTTCTGTTGTGATATGGGATGTTTCTTAACACTTAAGCAAGAAAAGCCAAGTTGTGTTCTAGGCATGTAGAGGGCCCCTAATCATGCTGCAAAACTCCTCCTTGATCAGTGTGTTATTCTCATAATCTTGTGCCAATTAGATTGTATCTGTACTTGCTTGGATTTTCAATTTGACATAAAGCTTGCTTTTGCAAAAATGGATAAAGTACTTTATCTATTTTGGGATTAATCCACTATGCAATGCTAGAACACAAAGAACATGGTCTTGGCACAATGAATATGCATTAAATTTATGAGTGTAATTGAGATAAAGGCCTGTAATCAAGTTGTGCAAGCTGAGATTGAAATGCATAGTGCTATGAACATGTAACTTGGCCTAATCAAAAGTGAGTTTTTGCCATATTGCAAAATTCGATTCTCCTTAACCATGAGGTTGTTTGAGAAGTTCTTGGACATTTTGAAAGCTTAGAATGTGTACTACAATACATATTTGAAATGAAAAGTGAAATTCCAAGTGAAGTGTATGGAAAATAGCCTTGAAGTTAGGTAGAAAACCTTGCCAAAATAGGTTAAAATTTCACTAAGTTAGAATGGTTTAGTACCCTTATTCCAAAAATTGTAACTTGAGATACAAGCCTCATTTGGGAAAACTTTGTGAATCAAAGTTGTAGATTATGCATCAAGCTACAACTTTCATGTTTTGACTTTTGTTTGAATCCAAATGAATCTTGGTGAGGAAGTGGGGCAAGTTGGGAAAAAAATTAGGGTTTTCCATAACTTAGAAAAATTCTAAGTTATGAAAAATTTCCATTTCAAACCCTAATTTGCACTTTTTTGATTTCTTGGTGAACAAGTTTCATGATTTGGCATGTTTTGATGAAAAATGAATCTTGACCCTTGATTTTGACCAAAAAGTCAAAGTTTGACTTTTCAGTATACAGTCAAAATTGATCAATTGACTGGGAAATTCAACTGTCAATCTTGTGTACTTGGATCTTTTGAACTTGTTGAGCATGTCAAGATAATTCCATGGGGCCCTTGAGTCCCTATGTGAGCTTGGTTTGCCATTGGCTAGGTCAAACAGTCAGAAATTGCCTTGGTGCAGTCAAAACCCTAAAAATGACCATTTTGCCCTTTTGATGACCTGATCAAATTTCTTGTGGAATTGTGATCCAAACTTGATCAAATGGTCCATGTGAGTTCATAATGTTGATGTGGGTCAATTTTCATGAGATTTGACTGTCAATTGGCCACAGTTGACTTTTTCCCCAATACAGTTGATTTCTAGGTCAACTGTCCAATTGACTGGGAAAAATTTGGAATCAAGACTTGAAACTTTGTATGGATGAACTTGGGAGTCCAACATGAAGCATGAAAGTCATCTTAGGCTTTTTAGGTCAAAACATCTTTGTGCAAACACAAACCCTAATTTGGGTCAACAGTGCAAGGAGAAGTCTTGAGCAGAGGAAACCCTAACTGGATCTTGAGCTCCAAGGGTTTAGTGATGAGAAAATGTTGAGGAAATGGGAGGGCAAATTTTGGGGTACAACACCAACCTACAGAATAACTGCATAGCCAAACTGTAAACAAAAACAAACCATAACTGCATAACAATTTGAGAAAACAGGCCTGAAACTGCACAACCAAACTACCAAAATCACAAAACCAGCAGTTCCCAACAAAACAAGTTTTCCAAACTCTAAACATCAACAACCAACATTCAAAAACCTGTTAACAACCAAACTGCACAACCAGACAAACATTAAAAAAACCTGTTATCAACCTCCAAGAACATACAACAGTTTCAAAACCTTCCCAACATTCCAAACTCAGTTCAAAAAGCCACAACTGTAATAACAGAGCCAAACCCCCAACAACAAAGTTTCAGAACTACAACCATCATCAACTACCAATAACAAAATCATTACCAAACATTTCAACTTACAAATCAGTTTCAGAACAACAAGCATCATCATCAACTAACATATCAAGAAAGTTTCAGACATAGTAGTCAACATTAGCATCATCATAGTCCAAGAGTGAGGAAAAGAAATAACAAGGTTTCAGCAACAAGCATCATCATCAACTAACATCAACAACAGAGTTTCAGAAAGCTTTATCATCATTCAAATTCAAGAGGGAGGAAAGAGGTAACAAGGTTTCAGAACAATCATCATCATTAAAAAAAACAATCAACAACAATAATAAAGTTTCAGAAAGTTCATCATCAAAGGAAAGAAATAACCAGAAGCGCGCTTGGCCATCATCTTCTCCTTGCACCTCTAGCCACCAAGGAACGCCGCCAGCTAAAATCTCTTTCCTCTCCATTTTTTCCAGAAAAGCCCCCAATGTACGTTCTTCTCAAACCCTTTGCTGCATCTCAAGCATACAATACCATAGATTAATAAAAATGTAAAACCAAACAAGCTTAAACGACGAAAATGTTAAATCAAAAGGAGACGAACCATACCGTTTTACAACAAAGCCATGGATCGTTAGGAATAGTTTAGAGAGTGAGGGGTAGCGCTCCGGTGGCTTAGGTGGGAGGAAGATCAGAACGTTGAACTTTAGGAGATAAAGATCAGAAACGAGGAGAGAGAGAGAGAGAGAGAGAGAGAGAGAGGAGAGAGAGAGAGGAGAGAGAGAGAGAGAGAGGAGGGAGAGAGAGAGAGAGAGAGAGAGAGAGAGAGAGAGAGAGAGAGAGAGAGAGAGGAGAGAGAGAGAGAGAGAGTGGCGCCGCTGAAAAATAGTCACAAACCCTAATTTCTAAAAACCCTAACAAATGTTACCAACTTGTGAATTGGGCCCCTATCCTCCCCAAGCTTAAGCCCACATGATCTGCTAGCACACCCCCTTCCCCCTCTATCCGGACTTTTTCTTCTTATTTTTGTTTTGGGCCCAACACCAATATCACCTTTAAGCCCATCCTTTTTTAATTTCTTTTCTTTTGTTTTGATTAACAAATACTAATGTTTTTTTAATTTTAATTAATTTGTTTTCTTTTCTCTTAGTTAATAATAACACTAATAATAATTAAAAATTGATTTTTCTTAATTAGTTTTAATCATTTTTCTTTTTATTATTTTTTTCATACATTTAATATGAAAAAACCAAAAAATAATAGAGATTTTGTTTAAATTAAATTTTCTTTCTTTAAAACTTTTTACTTTTAAAATTAATAAAATACAAAGAATGTTAATAATAAAATATTTAATCTTTCTTTTTTAAAATAGATTTTATTTATTTATTTTCAAGTAAATACATGCATTTCATAATTTATTGATTTTCTTTATTTCATAATTTGTTATAACTTGTATTGAATCGCGACAATTCGATTTGGTTGTAATATTTGGACTTTACTATTCTTATGAGATTCATCCCCATTTGTAATAATTTGTACCCTCATTCCCGGATACGTTTGTAATAGCTTAGACTTTTAATTTCCGCAATTTATTGCTTTCTATATACTGTATAGTAATTAGGCGTGTATGGCAAGATTCAAAAATCAATCGCTAGATGACCTAATCCAAGATTAAACAACTTGAAATCAATACACTTCTCACACGAGCACCTCTAGGGTAACCTCGCTTGTTGCCTCGGAAACAAAATCATGTCCCTCGAATATGAGACACTCTAGCAAATGACCCTTTGATAAACAAAGATCATAGTCCCTCGACGACCGTCGATGTTGCCTTCGATAAAACGATCTCGTCCCTTACAAAATTGCTAGAGCGTCTCACAAGTTACTTTCAATGATTGTATGCGATGACCCGCGCCTGTCCCGTTTAACATCCAAAGACAAGGTTGTTTACCAAATGCAATGGTAAAACAACACCGTCAAAAGGGGTTAAAAATGTGTAGGAAATATCTTTGAGTAAAATAGGGTAGACAACTCTTAGTTACTTGATCAAAACATGCAAAAACATCCTTGCTATTTTCAAACACACCTCACAACACAATTTCAAAACATTTCCCAAAAACAAACTTTCAAACATTGAAATATCTTTTCAAAAGACAAACATCTTTGTATATATTCAAACAAGAATCATTACAAAGGTTTCCTAGACAAGGCCTCTTTTTCAAATCATTTTCAAAAACCACACACAAAGCACCATTTCAAACAATTGAAAAGCAAAAGCAAGTGATCTAAATAAGTAACTAAGAGCCCATGGAAAACCATGGATGAAAAGGGTTCTAGCACCTTCCCTTTTCATAATCTACCCCCCGAACCCAAGAAAACATCTCAAAGTTCTTTCCTTTGCTTTTTGACCTTTCCTTTGGATAAAATAAAAAGTCGGTGGCGACTCTTGCTAAACTGAAACATTTGCGAACACAAACGCAAAACCTCAAGTCAGTTCTCCCACCGTATCACAGAACTGGCGACTCTGCTGGGGAATAATCTAAAAGTGGGTTACCTTAGGGTTTAGATCACCTTTACATGCTTACTTTGTTTGCTTTGATTGCTTTACATTTGGTTCTATTGTTTGGGTTTGAATCCTCCACCCGGATTTTTAGGAAACATGCATAGGTAAATAGCAATACATTGTGGAAACTGTGCGGAGTATATCGACATGGTTGAAGCAATAGCTATATTAGTGCGACATATTTGTGGGTACCGGTAGCCTTTGAGTCAATCAAAGAGAATACGGGGCCGCTGAGTGATGTCATGAAGCACTAATGGACTTTTAGAACCTTTACTTGACCATCTTGGCCTTTTTAGGGGTAGTGATATGACTGGATTTGGTGCAGTCTGAAGTTGGTAGATACTCGATACTACACTCATTGAGGGTTATTTTATTGGAATATTTCGGTCACCAGTAAAGTGCTAAACTGAAACAATGAACACAGAAGATAATCTGGTGATATTGAGCTCCTTAGAACCCGGTTACTATTTATAGAACAAGTTGAGCCAACTAAACTTCAAGAGGGTACTTACCTATGAAACCCCATGCAAGCCTGAAACTAGGATCTTGTGTGATTTGCTTGTACATATACTTGTGCATACATCATGAACATCATGAAGCATCATTTACATCCACTAACCATTTCAAGGGTTTGGATCTTCATCCTTGTTCCTGTTTTGTAGGTAATGGAATCACTTCGCCGGAAAACTATTCAGGTCAACCTTGTGAGGATTCCTCCTTAACTCAAGGAGCTTGTTTCCAAGATTCCAGAGAATTCTCCCTTCACTGAAAGACATGGTAGACTTCTCAACTTGGTCAACTCCAACATTGAAGAAGACATGGGGAAAGTTCTCTTCCAGTTCTTTGACCCCCTACACCATTGCTTTACATTTCCTGATTACCAACTAGTGCCTACTTTAGAGGAATTTTCTCAACTTCTGAGGATTCCTATTCTCCATCAACTACCCTACAACGGTACAGAAAGAGAGCCAAAGCCTGAAGATGTTACTCAAGCCTTACACTTGCAACCATCTGATATCAAAGGTCATTGGGAAACCAGAAGTGGTGTCAAGGGTTTCTTGGAAAAGTTTATGTTTGAGAAGGCACAAGAATGCTGGAATTCTCTAGATCTGCAAGCTTTTGAGGAGATTGTAGCACTTCTCATCTATGGGTTGGTCTTGTTCCCAAACCCTGGTCAGCTTATAGATGTGAATGCTGTCAAGATTTTCATATCTCGGAATCCTGTGCCTACATTGCTTGGGGACATCTTACACTCATTTCACACACGAACAATGAGGAAAAGAGGTGTTCTCATGTGATGTACTCCTCTTCTAGCAAGGTGGTTTATTTCTCACCTTCCCCAGTCAGTCCTGAAGAATGAACAAGGTTTGAGGTGGTCGCAACGGTTGATGCTCTTACATATTCTGATGTTCATTGGTGTTCTCGGTCCAGAGAAAATGTCATCATCATTGATCATTGTGGGGAATTCCCTAATGTCCCATTACTTGGCATTAGGGGAGGAATTACCTACAACCCCTGCTTAGCTCTGAGACAGTTTGGGTATGCCCGAAGGGATGGCCCTCATGACATGCTGATTCCAGACTTGGTTTTTGACTTCGACAACGACGCTCAAGGACTTCGACAAAGGTTTATCCGAGCTTGGAGGATGCCCAACAAAGTGGATAGTAAGACACTGGGGCACAAGAATTCCATCCCCCTTGAGCCTTACCTCAAGTGGGTACGAACCCGCGCCCAGAGTCTTATGATGCCTTACCCCTACATTCTCCCTGTGATCAAAGAGCCTGTTATGGAAGGAGAGGTTCCATACACCCTCCTACACCCTGACATGCCAACATCATTGGAAGATTTGCAAAAGAGTTGGATACATCTCAAGGAAGAATGAAACACTTTTGAAGCCAGCTTCTACGCCAGTGAGTAGAAGGTTTTGGAAGTTACTCTTCGACTCCATGAAGAGCAGACTCTTAACACCTACATCGCACCAAAGAGGATGCGCAACGTCTTTTTACCTTAGAATTTTGTATTATTTTTCCCATGGGGCACTTATGTACTAACAAAGTTCTTCTTATTAATATGACGTGTGTTATTTTTGTTTACAACAACTTTGAATTTCTGAATCCTTGAATGCATTACATGAATACACATCATTCATCATATGCATAAACAGGTCTTCACACCAGGTTTCCTTATCTTTCTGCTGTTTATTTCAGCAAGATGGATATAGAGCAAACGGTCAAAGACCTACAAGCACATAATTCACAGTTCCAACAACTCCTCATGACCTTGGCAAAGGGTCAAGAGGACCTTAAAGCACTGTTAGAGAAGGAGAAAGAAAAAGAAAAGGAAAAAGGGAAAAAGAAAAAGAAAAGAGTCGGGGTGGCTACTTTGGGAAGAAGATTTGAGAACCAAGCTAGAAAAGTCCTGGATTTCCCCTTAACGTCTGATGAAGGGGTTGGCAAAGGAAAGGGAGTTGCGGTGCCCTCCGAGTCTGAGGCTGAAGAAGAAGAAGAAGAGGATGAAGATTACTCCGAGCAGCAGTACCCTCCTGCAGACGACAAGTATAAGAATCTGGAAGAGCGGTTGGCAGCTATGGAGGTACAAAGGGTACCTGGGCTGGATTTCGAAGAGCCGAGGTTGGTTGCTGGGATTGTGATTCCCCCTAAATTCAAGGTGCCTACATTTTCCGAATACGATGGTTTGTATTGTCACAAGATGCACCTACGGTCTTACATCAGAAAGATCCAACCTCATTCTTCTGATAAGGATCCGTGGGTCCATTTTTTTCAAGATAGTCTTTCGGGTACGCAATTGGACTGGTCCTACCAGCTTGAGAGGGCTGATGTACATAATTGGGAGGATCTGGCTGCTGCTTTCTACAGACAATATCAATATAACACAGACTTAACACCTACTCGTACTCAACTACAGAGTATGGGTATGGTCTCTAATGAAGGGTTTAAAGAGTATGCCCAGAAGTGGAGGAACTTGGTTGGAAGGGTGCAACCACCTTTGTCTGAAAGAGAGCTTGTTGATATGTTTTTAGGGAAGCTGTCTGGTCCATTCTTTAATCACCTGATAGGGAGTTCATCGGCGGGGTTCACTGAGTTAATTCTGACTGGTGAACGAGTTGAAGCTGGCATCAAGAGCAGTAAAATTCAGAAGGACACCTCTGCTTCCGCTGCCGTCAAGAAAACTTTTCTAGATAAGAAAGAAGTCTCAGCTATATACTCTCAAAGAGGACGGGGAAGAGAGGAACACCAGCCAGTAGTGGGGGCCGTATTAATTCAAAAGTCCGCATCGGATCAGCCTAGAAATAGTTAACCAAGGAATGATCAACTCAGAACCTATCAGCAAAGGGTAGAAAGGCCACAACGGCAATATACCCAGATAAACATGACACCCGCTCAGGTCCTCCCCCATCTCCTTAAATTAAACCTTGCTAATTTGAGAGAGGCACCGAAGAATACAAATACCACTTCTCCACATTACCATCCCAACGCAAAATGTGCTTATCATTCAGATAGTATAGGGCACGACACCAACAACTGTTGGGCCCTCAAAAACAAGATCCAGGATTTAATAGATGCCAAGGAGGTAGAATTCGATGCGCCCGAAAAGCCGAATGTGATTTCTGCCCCAATGCCGAAGCATGGTCACAATGCCCATGCTATTGAAGAGGATTTGTATGTTGCTGCTGTTGATGACTTAATGACCCCTTTGCTAATAATCAAGATGAATCTGTTGAAAGCCGGGATTTTCCCAGGCTGTGAAAAAGATTGTTACTTTTGTTCGTCCCTACAATCCGACTGTCTGTTATTGAAGTTAGGCATCCAATGCCTAATGGATAATCAAGAGATCCTCTTTCAGAAAACTCCAGTTACTCCTATTACTCCAATCAATGATATTGCTATAATTACCATTTCCGAAAATCTTTCTAAGGTCTCCAAAAGACCTGTTAAGATTACACCCGATCCAAAGTTTGTACCGCTGAAGATTACTATGCCCGAGCCTATCCCATACAAGTCCAATAAGACAATATCGTGGAATTATGGAGGAGAGATATTCTACTACGGTGTTAAGCAGATTAAATCAGTGGAAGAGAATTCCGATGAAGAAACTCCTGACATAGGAAATATTGCAGGGACAAGTAAGATCACTCGTAGCAGAAGAATCTTCTCTCCGGAGATTGCTCCTCCAAGGGCAATCTTTGGACCCTCAAGTGCTCCTGTGCCAGTCAAGATATCTATGTGAAGTCCAGTGATTGAAGAAATTGTTACTCCCGAAGTCATACCCTCTACCGTTGCTACTAATAAAGGTAAGGGGATCCAAGAGGCACCCGTCAGGACGAGGGCTCAGCCTTTGGTCATCCTCGAGACCACCCAAAAGGAAATGGAGGAAATTTTAAAAATAATTAAGAAAAGAGACTATGATGTCGTAGAACAACTGGGGAAAACCCCTTCAAAAATATCCATGCTGGCCCTATTGCTTCGTTCCGAGGCTCAAGCCAAAGCCTTGATCAAATTCCTGAAGACGGCGCACGTGCCTCAAGAAACTTCTACGAATCAGTTTCAAGAGTGTGTAGCCAGCCTAACCGCCGAAAATGGTCTTGGTTTCTCTGATGCCGATCTAACATCTAAGGGAAGAAAGCATAATGATGCGCTGCATGTCTCTGTGGAATGCAGAGGGACCACACTTGCTCACGTTCTGGTTAATACCGGGTCGTCTTTAAATGTCCTACCAAAGAAAGCATTGGACAGACTAGACTGTGAAGGTTTGACCTTAAAGCCCAGTAATATCATTGTTAGAGCCTTCGACGGTTCTAAGAGGATGGTCCACAGAGAGGTGGACATCCCAATTAAGGTGGGAACATAAATTTTCAACTCTACATTTTATGTGATGGACATCTTTCCTTCATACTCTTGTTTGTTGGGAAGACCTTGGGTCCACAACGCTGGGGAAGTCACTTCTTCTCTACACCAAATGCTCAAATACCCAGTTCAGGGTAAAATTATAACGATTCATGGTGGGAGGAGTATATGATAAGCCACCTTAACTCTTTCTGCTATGTGGAGTTAGATGGTGAATTCATAGAAACCCCTTTCCAACACTTTGAAGAGGTTTCTCCTGAAGTTGCGGCAGCTAAGACAATGACTTCTGTACCCATTATTACCAAGCCTGTGTTCCGGATGTCATCCCTCAAAGATGTGAAGGCTGTAATCAAGGAAGGAGGAAGTACAGTGTGGGGTCAGCTACCAGATTTTCCTTTCAAGATAGATAAGTTCGGTTTGGGTTTCACTGCTGTTATTCAGAAGGCTATGCGTCTCTCCCGGGCTGGAGGACCACCATTAAAGATCACTCATCACGAAGTTCATGCTTTGGAAGATGATGAATATGAGAGCAGTTTTGAAGATTGGATTTTCCCGACTATTACAGGAGGACTGAATAAATGGGAGGCGAAAGACTTCGTTCCCATTACTTTCATCAATCAGTAATTTATCTTTCGAACATTTCTGTTGGTCTGTAATAATTATTAAACAATTCGTACACTCTTTTTCCTTGTGCCTTACCCGGGGCACATAGGTCCATTTGTAAGGGTTTTGATTCTTCATTTTCATATGCCATTTTTAATGAATCATGGACGTTTTCATCTATAAACTTTTGTGTTCATTTTCTTTCTTTTTACATTTTATTTTGTTTAAAGGTGGATATCCCTTACACACACCCACGCTCATAAAATGCAGGTACGCATCCACTCTGGATTCCATGGGTAACAATTCTTCTATGGCCTTTAGTGACTCTGAAGATCTAGTCAATCATGCCGAATACGAAGGTGATGAAGACTGTGAAGTGCCTGGAGAGTTGGCTAGACTTCTACAACAGGAAGAAAGGGCTATTCTGCCCCATGAAGAGCTGTTAGAGACTATCAACTTGGGTACTTCCGAAGATAGAAGAGAGGTTAAAGTGGGTGTCGACCTGAAGCCAAATGTCAAAGAGCGTTTAGTTCAGCTGTTGAATGAATATGTTGAGATCTTCGCCTGGTCCTATGCAGACATGCCAGGACTCGACACAGATATTGTGGTTCACCGTCTCCCTACTAGAGAAGACTGTCCACCAATTAAACAGAAAGTCCGCCGAATGAGGCCCAATATGTTTGAAAAGATCAAAGCCGAATTAATGAAGCAGTTCAATGTCGGGTTTCTTTCTGTTACTTCCTATCCATAATGGGTTGCTAACATTGTGCCCGTTCCTAAGAAAGATGGCAAAGTGAGAATGTGCGTGGATTACAGAGACTTAAACAGGGCTAGCCCTAAAGATGACTTTCCACTACCGCACATTGAGATCTTGCTGGACAACACATCTCAACATAAGGTATTTTCTTTCATGGATGGATTTTCACGGTACAACCAGATCAAAATGGCCCCCGAAGACATGGAGAAGACTACTTTTGTTACGCAATGGGGTACCTTCTGCTATAAAGTGATGCCATTTGGACTGAAGAATGCCAGGGAAACCTATCAGCGAGCCATGGTAGCTTTATTTCATGACATGATACATCATGAGATTGAAGTCTACATAGACGACATGATAGCCCGTTCACAAATAGAAGAAGAACACCTCGACCATCTGCAAAAGCTGTTTGTCAGATTGAAGGAGTATAAGCTCAGACTGAACCCTAACAAGTGCACTTTCGGAGTCAGGTCTGGTAAACTCTTGGGATTCATCGTCAGCAACAAAGGCATCGAGGTTGATCCTGCTAAAGTCAAAGCTATACGAGAAATGCCTGCCCCCCGCACTGAAAAGGAGGTCAGAGGTTTCTTAGGACGCCTAAACTACATTGCAAGGTTCATTTCTCACCTAACATTTACCTGTGAACCAATCTTCAAGCTGTTGAAGAAAGATCAGGTGGTTGAATGGAATGATGACTGTCAAGTTGCTTTCAATAAAATCAAGGAGTATTTGCTAGAACCTCCTATCTTGATGCCACCCGTCGAAGGAAGGCCGTTAATCATGTATCTGACTGTTTTGGATAATTCAATAGGGTGCGTACTGGGCCAACATGACGAGTCTGGTCGAAAAGAGCATGCCATTTATTACCTTAGCAAAAAGTTTACCGACTGTGAGACTCGTTATTCACTGCTCGAGAAAACTTGCTGCGCATTGGTATGGGCTGCTCGCCGACTAAGGCAGTATATGTTGACACATACCACTCTACTGATTTCTAAAATGGATCCGATCAAGTACATCTTCAAAAAGCCCGCTTTATCTGGAAGAATCGCTAGATGGCAAATAATCCTGACTGAGTATGATATCCAGTACACAACCCAAAAAGCTATAAAGGGGAGTGTACTAGCTGACCATCTAGCTCATCAAGCTGTCAAAGATTACCAATCCATGAAGTTCGACTTCCCTGATGAAGACATTATGACATTGGACAACATTGAAGATAACATACCGTATGACGGACCTGAACAAGGATCCCGATGGACCCTGTACTTTGATGGTGCTTCGAATGCACTTGGCAACGATATCGGTGCGGTAATTATCTCTCTACAAGGTTTCCATACACCTTTCACCGCTAGACTCTGCTTCAGCTGCACCAACAATATGGCCGAGTATGAAGCTTGTATCTTTGGTCTCAAGGCTGCTATTGATTTGGGAATCAAATCGCTGGTTGTGTTTGGGGACTCAGCTTTGGTTATCAGTCAAATCAAAGGAGAGTGGGACACTAAACATCCTAATCTCATCCCATACAAAGAACATGTCCTGACATTGTTACCTCATTTCGAGCAGATTACCTTCGAGCACTTCCCGCGAGAAGAAAATCAGCTAGCAGATGCTCTAGCTACAATGTCTTTAATGTTTAAACTTAATTGGGATAATGAGGCTCCCCAAATCACCATTGAGCAGACGGACGAACCTGTACATTGTTACAAGATTAATACCGGAGAATTAGTGGAGCAACCCTGGTTTCACAAAATTAAAAGGTATCTCAAGACTCGAGAATATCCTGAAGGAGCTTCAGTCAACGATAAAAAGTTCCTAAGGAGATTTGCTGCCAAGTTCTTCCTGAGAAATGGTATCCTATACAAGCGGAACCATGATTGTGTTCTGCTTCATTGTGTGGACAAGGTTGAAGCTGAGCAGATCATAACTGAACTGCATAGTGGTACATTTGGCACCCATTTGAGCAGACATACGATGGCTAAAAAAATCCTAAGGGCAGGCTACTACTGGTCTACCATGGAAGCTGTCTGTCATCAATACGCCCGTACTTGTCACAAATGCCAAGTCTATGCGGATAAGGTGCATATTCCTCCGGTTCCTCTCAATGTCTTGACATCTCCCTGGCCATTCGCAATGTGGGGTATCGACATGATTGGAGAGATCAAGCCTACAGCGTCCAATGGACACCGCTTCATCCTGGTGGCCATTGATTACTTTACCAAGTGGGTCGAAGCAGCTTCTTTTGCCTCCGTTACAAAGAATGTGGTTGCCCGCTTCATCAAGCAGAACCTCATTTGCCGGTACGGTATCCCTGACCGAATCATCACGGACAACGGTACAAACCTGAACAACACTATGTCACCGCTCTGTGCGAGCAGTTCAAGATTCAACATCACAATTCATCTCCTTATCGGCCAAAGATGAACGGTGTTGTCGAAGCCGCGAACAAAAATATCAAGAAGATCATTCAAAAGATGACAGTCACCTACAAGGACTGGCATGAGATGTTACCGTTTGCTCTGCACGAATACCGTACCACGGCGCGAACTTCAACTGGGGTAACCCCCTTTTCTTTAGTATATGGCATGGAAGCTGTTTTACCTATGGAGGTTCAGATTCCTTCCTTAAGAATTATGAAGGATGTTGGTTTAAGTGAAGACGATTGGATTCAGACCCGGCTTGATCAACTTAATTTGATTGACGAGAAGTGACTTACTGCTGTTTGTCATGGTCATACATATCAAAAACGAATGATCAAGGCTTTCAACAAGAAAGTCAGGCGCCAAGTATATCAAGTCGGAGATCTTGTAATCAAGCGGATCATCTTGCCGCAAAGTGATCCCAGGGGAAAATGGACTCCTACTTACGAAGGACCATTTGTGATCAAAAACATCTTTTCTGGTGGGGCTATGATTCTAACCACCATGGACGATGACGAACTGCCACACCCTGCGAATGCAGACATAGTCAAAAGATACTACGCATAAACGACCCGACAAGTTGAAAACCCGAAAGGGAAGCTTGGGCAAAAATGGGCATCCCGGTGAATCGAAAACCCGAAAGGGCGGTGTGATACGGTGGGAGAACTGACTTGAGGTTTTGCGTTTGTGTTTGCAATTGTTTCGGTTTAGCAAGAGTCGCAACCGACTTTTTATTTTATCCAAAGGAAAGGTCAAAAAGCACAAGAAAGACCTTTGAGATGTTTTCTTGGGTTCGGGGGTAGATTATGAAAAGGGAAGGTGCAAGTACCCTTTTCATCCATGGTTATCCATGGGCTCTTAGTTACTTGTTTAGATCACTTGCTTTGCTTTTCCAATTGTTTGAAATGGTGCTTTTGTGTGTATGGTTTTGAAAATGTTTTGAAAAGAGGCCATCGTTGTAGCAACCTTTGTAATGATTCTTGTTTGAATGTATACAAAAGGTGTTTTTGTCTTTTGAAAAGATATTTCAATGTTTGAAAGTTTGATTTGGGAAATGTTTTGAAATTGTGTTGTGAGGTGTGTTTAAAAATAGCAAGGATGTTTTTGCAAGTTTTGATCAAGTAACAAAGAGCTATCTACCTTATTTTACTCAAAGGTATTTCCTACACATTTTTAACCCTTTTGACAGTGTTGTTTTACCATTACATTTGGTAAACAACCTTGTATTAGGATGTTAAACGGGACAGGCACGGGTCATCGTATTGACCATGATAGCAATATTGCCAAGTACCTTTAGCAAATTTTTTGAGGGACTAGATCATTTTGTATAGGCAACCAAGATAGCGTCATCGAGGGACTATGGTCTTTTGTTTTGTTTTTGTTTTGCCAAGATACTCAACATGCATAACATGGCCATTTTTAAAGGCAACAAGTGGATGAAACCCTAGTGGTGCAAGTGTGCATTGTGTTGTCATTTTTCATGCTTTTTGTCTTTGTATTAGTCAAGCTATTTGTTTGATTTTGGATTTTTGCATACAAACCTTAATCTCTAATCATGGCATAATTGAAAGCATAAATGTGTAAAGTAAATCTATGCTATTACAACATTTGATATGGGGAGAGGGATACAATTTTTGAATGGGGGATATTTGCAAGAAAATTAAACCCTAATATTACTATTACATCCAAATTGAATAATTGGTACAAATAATAAATGAGCAATATTTAAATGAATAAATTAAACAAATATGCAAAATATTATGAATATGCAAAAAAATGTTTTGTTTATTTTCATGTATGTAAAAATATTTAATGTAAAAAAAAAAAGAAATAAAAAGATTATTTTTTATTAAGGGCAAAAACCCTAATTTTCTTTTAAGAAAATATATATATTATATATTTTTTATGTACAATAAAATAAAATAATGTATATACAAAAATAAAATATATTTAGAAAAATATTATTTGAGTATAAATAAATAAAGAATAAAAAATAAAAGGTATAATATTATTATAGATTATATTCAAGTTTTCATTAAATAAAAGTATATACTAATTAAATTATTTTTATGTTAGAAAAAATAAAAATAAAATACAAAATAAATGTGAAAATTTATAAAAATATTTTTTGATGTTTTTTATGTTTGGAAAATAAGAAAATAAAATCAGAAATGAAAATAAATACAAAAAATATAAAAATGTGAAGAAATGGGCCAGGGGGTGCAGTCAGTAATGAGGGGGGTGTCAAAAACAAAGCCATAACCAAGCCCATCCCACTGACTTCATCTTTAACCTCTTGTTCAAAAACGCACGCACCCTGTACACAATGCCAGATCTTGCATACGTGCTCTAATGCAAAAACCCATAATATCAAAGTTGTAGCATTTTTCAAGACGAATTCAACCATATAAGAAACTTAATCTAACTCTCAAAGACCAGAGAGAATTTCTCTGGCCCTAAATCCTAACCTAATTTTTTCAGGAAGTTCATGGATCAAATTCTCTTAACACGTTTAACTTAAATGAAAACTGAGCATATGTACAACTTCATGGCTATGAATACTACATTTTTTATTCACAAACCTAAGCCTAATGATTCCTAAATAGAGAGATAAGAAGTTGACAAAAACCTGTTTCAGTTGACTTTGTGTATGGCAATGTGGAGCTTTTCAGTGAGGCCTGAGATGTTTGGGAGCTTGCTTGAACTTCCTCTGACCTTCTTCAATGCCTAGTTTGCCTTGAATGTGCTTGAACAAGCCTGTAGAACTCAACCTGCACAAGCTGAAATAAAAAATGGCAAACCTTGTAAATGGAGTTACAGTCAGTGTTTAAGGTTTTGGATAGCTTGGATAGGTTATGTGGAATGTGTTTGAACAAGTTTGAGGCAAAACGCACGAGCAACTTGTGAGATAGAACTCAAGATGCAGAAGCTGCCCTGTTTTGCCAATGGAAGGTGATTTGGTGCTATGGAAGGTTTGAGGGCTCAAAGGATCGTGTTTCTGGCTCAAAGGGATGTGTGAAACTTATCTCAAATGCTTGCCAAAGTTGGTTTTCTCTGATGTTCCAATTGTGTTGTGTTTTACAAATTTCTTGTATATGAAGCAAAAGTGGACAAGTGATGCAAGACAGGCCTGTACAGGCTATCTATCAGCTTGCACACTATGCCCTTGGCCCCTCAAGTTTGTGGATTTGATTTGTTGTACAAGATATGGTTCAATGCTCAAGGATGCAATTCGACATAAAGCAAGATTTTGACAAAAATGGTAATGTACCTTTTACCATTTTTGGATTAATCTATTGTATAATCCTCTAATGACCAAAACAAAGCCTTAGACCAATGGATTTGAATTTAATTATTGAGTATGGAAGGGTTTTCAGACCTATAATCAAGTACAAAGCAAGCTGATTAGAGTTTGTAACTTGTATCACTAAGAAAATGCCATGGATCAAAAGTGAGTTTTTGCCAACTTCAAGCTTTCGATTCTCCCTAACCACAAATGATTTTGGAGAGTTCTTTGACTTTTTGGAAAGCTTGTAACATTCTCTACAATCCATATTTGAAATTAAGCTTGATATTCCAAGTGGAACTAGGTGAAAAGTTTCCAAGAAGATAGGTCAAGATCCTGGCTAAACTAGGGCAAAATTTCACTAAGTTAAAAGTTTCATGGATCCTTGTTCCAAATATCATAACTTGAGATCCAAGCTTCTTTTGGGAAAACTTTGTGAATAAAAGTTGTAGACTTTGTGGAGGACTACAACTTTCATGTTGGAAGTTTTTTTTGAATCCAATTTCATCAAGGTGAAAATGTTGGGCAAAGTTGGGAAAAAATAAAAAAATTTCATAACTTAGAAAAATTTAAGTTATGAAAATTTTCAATTTTAAACCCTAATTTGCAAAATTAGGTTTCTTGATGAACAAGTTTCATGTTTTGACACATCTTGATGAAAAATGACCCTTGGCACTTGATTTTGACCAAAAAGTCAAAGTTTGACTTTTCAGTGTACAGTCAAATTTTGATCAGTTGACTGAAAAATTCATCTGTCAATCCAATGCAATTGAGATCTTTTGAACCTTGTGAATAGATCAATATGATGCCATTGAGTCCTTGAATACATGTTTGAGCCCAATTTTCCATTGGCTAGGTTAAAATTAATAAATTGCACTTATACAGTCAAAACCCTAAAAATGACCATTTTGCCCTTTTGATGATCTGGTCAAATTTCTTGAGGAGTTGTGGTCCAAACTTGATCAAATGGTCCATATGAGTCTATAATGTTGATGTGGATAAAAAATTATGAGGTTTGACTCTAAATTGGCCACAATTGACTTTTTCCCCAATACTGTTGATTTCTAGGTAAACTGTCCAATTGACTGGGTAAAAATTTGATTCAAGGCTTGAAACTTGGTAGAGGTAATCTTGTAAGTCCAACATGAAGTATGAAAGTCACTTTGAGCATTGAAAGTTCAAAAATCTGTGCAAACTCAAACCCTAATTTAGGTCATTAGTGCAAGGAGATGCCTTGATCAGAGCAAAACCCTAATCCTGTCTGGAGTTTCAAGAGTCTTGTGAGGGGAAATCTTGACAAAATGAGAGGGAAAATTTTGGGGTACAACAGGCAGTTAAGGAAAAAATTAGGGATAAACAAAAAAATCGTACACCCGACAAGTTTAAAACCCGAAAGGGAGACTTGGGCAAAAAAGGGTTTCCCAGTGGATCAAAAACCCGAAAGGCCGGTCCAGGCAAAAGTTAGGGAATTAAAGCGTATGACTATGTCTCGTCGGATCACTTTAAGGACAATCTCTTCACGGACAAGCTCCAAGCTTCTGATCAATTAAATCATCTGCGGACGAAGCAACGAATGGACAAGATACTCAGAGTTACGAAGGCTATAACAGAATGGGAACCCCATGGAATTGTTACACATAGCCATCTTTTTGTTGTATAAATTTTTCTCAATTTTATGATAACATTCTCTTACTAGGATGTTTGTCTCCTTTGTACAAAATACTTACACAAAGTTAATACAAAGTTACTTCAAAGTGCAGAAAACTGTTTGCCTTTTCTTCCTTTTTTACACTTGTGTTTTATTTGAAAACGTCCAATGATTTATTAAATGAGCATATGCATTTGAATATAATCACTGCTTACAAATAAAACGAAATGAGAAAGAATAATTACTGATAGGATGGAAGTGTAGGAAAGTGTCTTTAGGCTATTCCAGGAGAAATCCCCTACAATACATCATCCAGATCCTAGGCGGAACTAAAGCTTTGAAATGCATATCCCCAGCGGAGTTAAGTTTCAAGGATCCCCATCAGAGTTGAGTTTTCAAGTTCCCAATCCAAAG
This sequence comes from Vicia faba, assembly GCA_948472305.1. Taxonomy (NCBI): domain Eukaryota; kingdom Viridiplantae; phylum Streptophyta; class Magnoliopsida; order Fabales; family Fabaceae; genus Vicia; species Vicia faba. The sequence continues at coordinate 1,439,967,182 of OX451741.1, read as the reverse complement.
TGGAGCAAAACTTTGAACTACAAACCCTCAGTAAGAATGAAGCTTTCTTCCCTAACAGAGTCAAACCTTCGACCTTTGAACACCAGTGAAGACCATCCAGTTTCCTCCCTTTTCCACAGTGAAGTCGCCGATCAAATCAGCACGTCATTAATACCCCCAACAGAGAGGAAACTTTGAGCTACCAATCCCCAGCGGAAACCATTCAATTTTCCCCTGATATCCTCAACAGAATGGAGTTTCTCATTTTTGAAATCCCCAGTAGATTGGCATACAACCCAAACTCCTGATCTCCCCAGCAATATAGTTTCTCCCCACAGAGGTTGTCAAAAATCTTGAATCTCCAACAGTGGTCAATGATTTATTTTCCTCAGCAAGACATCTCATCATCTTACACGCGCATACATTAGATTCATATATCATTAAAATTGATAAAACACATATATTGCATCATACATTTCATGCAACATAACTTTGTGTTTCAGCTAATATTTTACCCTTTTCAGGATAAGATTAACAAGCTACAAACCTCAAGGATCATGAAAAAAGTTTACGGATGCTTCCAAACACAGATGTTAATCTATCGCTTGTTCAGATTCAGCTCATGAAAACAGTTTACGGATGCTCCAAACACGGATGCTAATCTATTGCTTATTCAAACTCAAGGATCATGAAAACAGTTTACGGATGCTTCCAAACACGGATGCTAATCTATTGCTTATTCAACTTCAAGGATCCTGAAAACAGTTTACGGATGCTTCCAAACACGGATGCTAATCTATCGCTTGTTCAGATTCAGCTCATGAAAATAGTTTACGGATGCTCCAAACACGGATGCTAATCTATTGCTTATTCAAACTCAAGGATCATGAAAACAGTTTACGGATGCTCCAAACACGGATGCTAATCTATCGCTTGTTCAGATTCAGCTCATGAAAACAGTTTACGGATGCTCCAAACACGGATGCTAATCTATTGCTTATTCAAACTCAAGGATCATGAAAACAGTTTACGGATGCTCTAAACACGGATGCTAATCTATCGCTTGTTCAGATTCAGCTCATGAAAACAGTTTACGGATGCTCCAAACACGGATTCTATTCTACTGCTTATTCAGACCCCCAGCTCAGAGACGTTCCAGACATGGATACCTTTCTGATACTCATTCTTTCACCTACAACATACAATTCAATAAACATTCTTGGATGGCATCTTTAAGCCCATCTCCGACAAGATTTTGTCGCATCTCCAAATGGCATCTTTAAGCCCATTCCCTCAAACTATGCTTTGACGAGTGCAAATTTATGGGCACTCTAGTGTCCAATCATCTTTTACCTTCGAGTCGCGAACGGCAAACTCGCCGATCTAACTCTTTAGGTTCAAGAAGATTGAATAGGGGCAGCTGTTGTACCCCAAAATCTGCCCTCCCTTTTTCACAAGAAATCACAACCCTAGGGTTTTCTCAGATTTTCAAGATTGGCTCAGGAATCGATCAGACAGATTTTTCTTTGGCAATAGATCAAGAATTAGGGTTTTTCTCGCCTTTCTCAGAAGAAATTGAATTCTCAGAAATTGAAATTAACTGTCACATGTTTTCACACTTTTTAAGCCTACTGAAAGATTGCTGGTTGTTCTCAAGACCTGTTTATCTGAGACAAGAAATGAGAACTGAGACTGTCATTTGGAACATTCAGGTTTTGTCTGATCCAGGTTAACCAGATAATGTGCGTCTGTCAAGACATTTGTTTGTTAATGGAATGAAGTGTTTGCTTGTTTATTGGAATACCCAGTGCGTATTTTGATTGGAATACTGTTGCAAGGTTATGAGATTACAGAGTTATTGGATTACTTAAAGTTTAAGTTATCTGTATTAGAATTATTGGAATGCAATTTCAATTATTTTGATATGAGAATCTTAAAGGATTAAGTGAAGATGCAAAGAAAGAATTGCAAGTTATTAACAGTAGAAGAGTTTTATTGAATATCAGATTATCTCACAAAGACTTTTTCATTTATTTCAAAAAATGTTACAATACAGTTTATTATTTAAATGCTTTAAGTTGTGCAACTATTGTATTTGAAAATTAAATTGGTACATTTGTTTGAATATTTATCCTTAAGTTACAAAGAAAAAAAGTCTAAGCCTAAACTTCCATTGCTCCCGTGCTCGCCATAAAGTCTTCTGCTTCCTCTGCTTTGGCACCGTCCAATTAACGCTCACATGAAAGAAAGACAAAAGAAAAAGAGGATTAGTACATTTAATTAAATAGAATTTTCAAACAAAAAGAGAAATAAATTTTTTCATCATTAAAGTTTGCCGTTTGGAATCAGAGTGCTATTTTTCATCACGTTTTTTATTTTCCTCTTTGCAAATCACAAGAAGATTGCTCTTCTTGGTTCACAAAGAGAAAAATAAAAAAAATGCAAAAGAAGAGTGCAAAAGCAAATTTGTTCAAATGCAAACATAGGCTAAACTGTCAAGCAACTAAGGCAAACAGGCGCCAAACTGTACTAAGCATAGCAACTAAGGCAAACAGGCGCCAAACTGTACTAAGCATAGCAACTAAGTCAAACAACATTGCAGCAAACTGGATGCAAACTGAACCAAGGCAGCACAAGTATAAACAACAACACAAGTAATGCAATTAGAAAGTACAAGTGCAGACAATAGCAGGCAAAAAGTGCAGAGGGTAAACCAAATCACAAGCAAAAGGCTTGTCATAGCTTTTTCATCATTTTCCAACAAATATGCAAACTTTTCAGAAAAGAAGAAAAAAGAAAAACTGCTTTATCATTGAGAGAGAAAGAGAGAGGAGAAATATCACCTTTTTGGGATTGTACAGTTGGCTAAGAAAATTGGGCACAAGATATAATACCATAAAACAATAAGAAGAAAAGGGCCTAACGGTTTCAAGGAAAAACTACAAGTCCCAGCCTGCTAACCAAAGGTAAGAAAATCTGTTATAAAACAGAAGTCACAAAACCTGTAACAGTTAGAAACCACAAACTCCAAGCCAAGCCTGAAACCACTCTCCCAAAAAACCTGTTATAAAAAAAATCACAACCTGCATAACATTTCAACAATCCACAGCCAAGAACCAAACAACAAGACCAAAAAAATCCTAAACTGCATATCAGTTTCAAACAACCACAAAACCTGTCCAACATTTCAAAATGGCCTAACAGTTTCACAACAATACCAAACCTGCCATCAAACTAGCCAAGCCTGAAAACTCACAAGACAAACAGCCAAAAAACCTGTTAACAGTCCAACCTGCAGAACAACTGCATAGCCAAACTGTAAACAAAAACAAACCATAACTACATAACAATTTGAGAAAACAGGCCTGAAACTGCACAACCAAACTACCAAAATCACAAAACCAGCAGTTCCCAACAAAAAAAGTTTTCCAAACTGTAAACATCAACAACCAACATTCAAAAACCTGTTAACAACCAAACTGCACAACTAGACAAACATTAAAAAAACCTGTTATCAACCTCCAAGAACATACAACAGTTTCAAACCTTCCCAACATTCCAAACTCAGTTCAAAAAGCCACAACTGTAATAACAGAGCCAAATCCCCAACAACAAAGTTTCAGAACTACAATCATCATCAACATAAACTACCAATAACAAAATCATACCAAACATTTCAACTTACAAATCAGTTTCAGAACAACAAGCATCATCATCAACTAACATACCAAGAAAGTTTCAGACATAGTATCCAACACTAGCATCATCATAGTCCAAGAGAGAGGAAAAGAAATAACAAGGTTTCAGCAACAAGCATCATCATCAACTAACATCAACAACAGAGTTTCAGAAAGCTTTATCATCATTCAAATTCAAAGAGGTAGGAAAGAGGTAACAAGGTTTCAGAACAATCATCATCATTAACAAAAACAATCAACAACAATAATAAAGTTTCAGAAAGTATCATCATCAAAGGAAAGAAATTACCAGAAGCGCGCTTGGCCATCATCTTCTCCTCGCACCTCTAGCCACCAAGGAACGCCGCCAGCTCAAATCTCTTTCCTCTCCATTTTTTCCAGAAAAGCTCCCAAGGTACGTTTCTTCTCAAACCCTTTGCTGCATCTCAAGCATACAATACCATAGATTAATAAAATTGTAAAATCAAACAAGCTTAAACGAAGAAAATGCTAAATCAAAAGGAGACGAACCATACCGTTTTACAACAAAGCCATGGATCGTTAGGAGGAGTTTAGAGAGTGAGGGGTAGCGCTCCGGCGGCTTAGGTGGGAGGAAGATCAGAACGTTGAACGTTAGGAGATAAAGATCAGAAACGAGAGAGAGAGAGAGAGCGGCGCCGCTGAAAAATAGTAACAAACCCTAATTTCTGAAAACCCTAACAAATGTTACCAACTTGGGAATTGGGCCCTATCCGCCCCAAGCTTAAGCCCACACATCTGCTAGCGCACCCCCTTCCCCCTCTATCCTGACTTTTTCTTCTTATTTTTGTTTTGGGCCCAACACCAATATCACCTTTAAGCCCATCCTTTTTTAATTTCTTTTCTTTTCTTTTGTTTAACAAATACTAATGTTTTTTTAATTTTAATTAATTTGTTTTCTTTTCTCTTAGTTAATAATAACACTAATAATAATTAAAAATTTGATTTTTCTTAATTAGTTTTAATCATTTTTCTTTTTATTATTTTTTTCATACATTTAATATGAAAAAACCAAAAAATAATAGAGATTTTGTTTAAATTAAATTTTCTTTCTTTAAAAATTTTTCCTTTTAAAATTAATAAAATACAAAGAATGTTAATAATAAAATATTTAATCTTTCTTTTTTAGAATATATTTTATTTATTTATTTTCAAGTAAATACATGTATTTCATAATTTATTGATTTTCTTTATTTCATAATTTGTTATAACTTTGTATTGAATCACGAGAATTCGATTTGGTTGTAATATTTGGACTTTACTATTCTTATGAGATTCATCCCCATTTGTAATAATTTGTACCCCCATTCCCGGATACGTTTGTAATAGCTTAGACTTTTAATTTCCGCAATTTATTACTTTCTATATACTGTATAGTAATTAGGCGTGTATGGCAAGATTCAAAAATCAATCGCTAGATGACCTAATCCAAGAATAAACAACTTGAAATCAATACACTTCTCACACGAGCACCTCTAGGGTAACCTCGCTTGTTGCCTCGGAAACACAATCATGTCCCTCGAATATGAGACACTCTAGCAAATGACCCTTCGATAAACAAAGATCGTAGTCCCTCGATGACCCTCGACGTTGCCTTCGATAAAATGATCTCGTCCCTTACAAAATTGCTAGAGCGTCTCACAAGTTGCTTTCAATGATTGTATGCGATGACCCGCACCTGTCCCGTTTAACATCCAAAGACAAGGTTGTTTACCAAATGAAATGGTAAAACAACACTGTCAAAAGGGTTAAAAATATGTAGGAAAGATCTTTGAGTAAAATAGGGTAGACAACTCTTAGTTACTTGATCAAAACATCCTTGCTATTTTCAAACACACCTCACAACACAATTTCAAAACATTTCCCAAAAACAAACTTTCAAACATTGAAATATCTTTTCAAAAGACAAACACCTTTATATATATTCAAACAAGAATCATTACAAAGGTTGCCTAGACAAGGCCTCTTTTTCAAAGCATTTTCAAAAACCACACACAAATCACCATTTCAAACAATTGAAAAGCAAAAGCAAGTGATCTAAACAAGTAACTAAGAGCCCATGGAAAACCATGGATGAAAAGGGTGCTAGCACCTTCCCTTTTCATAATCTACCCCCCGAACCCAAGAAAACATCTCAAAGGTCTTTCCTGTGCTTTTTGACCTTTCCTTTGGATAAAATAAAAAGTCGGTGGCGACTCTTGCTAAACCGAAACATTTGCAAACACAAACACAAAACCTCAAGTTAGTTCTCCCACCGTATCACAGAGGGGATGTCTACTACCACGGTATCAAGCAAGATTGGCCAGTTGCCGAAGATTCAAGTTTCGAGAAGGATGACTCCAATATCAGTAACATTGTCGGGACTAGCAAGATTACCCGAAACAGAAGGATATTCTCTCTAGAAATTGCTCCCCCAAAAGAAGTTTCTGGACCCGTAATCATTCCTGTCATTGTCGCTCCTCCGAAGGCTGTTCCTAGTCCTACAATCATCTCCACTAATACTCCAACTGACAAAGCTATTGCAATCCCAGATATCACTCCTACTGACATTCCTGCTGCCGAGTTCACCGAAACTCGAGGTAAAAGTATCCTGATTGAGCCTGTCCAGACAAAGGCACAATCATTGACTATCCCTGAGACCTCCAAGAAAGAGATGGAGGAGATTTTAAAGATCATAAAAAGAAGCGACTATGATGTAGTTGAACAACTGGGGAAAACTCCATCTAAAATTTCCATGCTGGCTTTACTACTATGTTCCGAGGCGCATGCAAAAGCTTTGGTAAAATTCCTGAAAACTGCCCATGTACCCCAAGAGACATCTGTCGATCAGTTTCAAGACTGTGTAGCCAGCTTGACTGCAGATAATGGTCTAGGTTTTTCGGATGCTGATTTAACGCCAAGAGGAAGGAAGCATAATAAGGCATTGCATGTCTCAGTTGAATGTAAGGGCACAACCCTGGTTCATGTTTTGGTGGACACTGGCTCATCTCTGAATGTATTGCCCAAAAAAGCTCTTGATAGGCTTGACTGTGAGGGATTGACATTAAAGCCAAGCAACATAGTAGTAAGGGCTTTTGACGGCTCGAAAAGGATGGTGCATGGGGAAGTGGATATCCCCATAAAGGTTGGAACCCAAACATTCGATTCAACTTTTTATGTAATGGACATCCGCCCCTCATACTCTTTCTTGCTAGGCCGACCATGGATCCACAATGTTGGCGCTATTACTTCTATGTTACACCAAATGCTGAAATATCCGATTCAAGGGAAGATCATCACCGTTCATGGAGAAGAAGAGTATATGATCAGCCATCTCAATTCCTTCAGATATGTGGAATTAGATGGTGAATTTATTGAAACTCCATTCCAACACTTTGAAGAAGTCCCGCAAGACGTGGCAGTAGAAAAGGTTGTGTATCAAGCTCCCAAGATCACAAGGCCTCCACTCAGGATGTCATCTTTGAAGGATGCCAAGGCAGTGATAGAAGAAGGTGGGTGCACTATTTGGGGACAACTCCCAGATATCCCATACAAATCTGACAAGTTTGGCCTAGGTTTCACTTCAAGTGCTCAGAAGGCTGTACGCCGCGCTCGTGCTGGAGGACCACCCCTGAAGATCAGCAACCGTGAAGTCAACGCGGTAGAGGATGGTGAAGATGGTTGCAACCTGGAGGATTGGATCTTCCCAACTGTCAGTGGAGGGCTCAGCAATTGGGATGCTAGAGATTTTGTCCCGATCACTTTTATCCCACAGTAATTTGTCTTTACATTTTGTTGGATCTGTAACATTAAAACAATTTAGAGTCATAAAACCTTGTGTCTTACCCGAGGCACAATGGTCCATTTGTAAGGGTTATTATCTCATTTCCATATGACATCAATGAAACATGGACATTTTGCATACAAACTTTGCACTCATTGTTTTTCTCTTTGCATTCTTCTTTCAAAGATAGCTATACCCTTACACACACTCACACTCACAATGCAGGTCTACATCCATTCGGGATCCCATGGATAACGGTTCTGCTATGGCCTTCTGTAACTGTGAAAATCTAATCTACCAAGCCGAAGACGAAAGTGAGGAAGATTGTGAAGTACCAGGGGAACTTGACAGATTACTACAGCAAGAAGAGAGAACCATTCAACCCCACGAGGAACCAGTGGACACAATCAACCTGGGTACCAAAGAAGACAAAAGAGAGGTCAAGGTGGGTGCCAATATAGAACCGAGTGTCAAGGAGCGTATGATTCAGTTGCTACACGAGTATGTTGAGGTCTTTGCCGGTCGTACGAAGACATGCCGAGACTTGATGCAGATATTGTGGTACATCGTCTTCCTACAAAAGAGGATTGTCCACCATTAAAACAAAAGGTCTGTCGAATGCGACCAAATATGTCAGAGAAGATTAAAGCAGAAGTCATGAAATAATTTAACGCTGGATTCTTGGCCATCACCTCCTATCCGCAATGGGTTGCCAATGTTGTTCTCGTGCCCAAGAAAGACGACAAGGTACGAATGTGCATGGACTACAGAGATTTGAATAGGGCAAGCCCTAAGGATGATTTCCCACTTCCCCATATTGACATCCTAGTTGACAATACGGATAAGGTCTATGTGGACGACATGATAGCTAGATCTCAAACAGAAGAAGAACATCTTGATCATTTATAGAAACTGTTTGATAGGCTAAAGAAGTACAAGCCGAGGTTGAACCCAAATAAATGCACGTTTGGAGTAAGGTATGGTAAACTCCTAGGATTTGTCGTCAACAACAAGGGTATTGAAGTAGATCCTACCAAGGTAAAAATGATACAAGAGATGCCTGCTCCTTATACTGAGAAGGAAGTCAGAGGATTCTTGGGACGTTTAAACTACATTTCCATATTCATTTCTCACCTAACAGCTACTTGTGAGCCAATCTTCAAACTATTGAAGAAAGATCAAGTAGTCAAATGGAATGATGAATGCCAAACTGCTTTCAAAAAAATCAAAGAGTACCTGCAAGAGCCTCATGTTTTAATGCCACTAGTCGAGGGAAGACCATTGATCATGTATCTAACTGTTTTAGAAAATTCAATGGGGTGTGTGCTGGGGCAGCATGACGAGTCTGGCCAAAAAGAGCACGCTATTTATTACATGAGCAAAAAGTTTACCCACAGTGAAACAAGATATTCACTGCTCGAGAAAACTTGATGTGCTCTGGCATGGGCTTCTCGCCGGCTAAGACAGTACATGCTAATTCATACTAACTTGTTGATATCTAAAATGGATCCTATAAAATACATCTTCGAGAAGCATGCTCTCTCTGGGAGAATAGTGAGATGGAAGATGATCCTGACAGAATATGACATACAATATACTACCCAGAAAGCTATAAAGGGCAGTGTACTAGCTGATCACCTTGCTCACCAAGCTGTGGAAGACTACCATTCCATGAAGTTTGAATTCCCAAATGAAGACATCATGATGGTAAACAACTGTGAAAAATTCAGGCCATATGACAGACCTGAACAAGGATCCCGATGGACCATGTTCTTTGATGGGGAATCCAACGCACTTGGAAATGGTATTGGTGATGTACTCATATCTCCTGAAGGATGTCATACTCCTTTTACGGCAAGACTCTGCTTCAATTGTACAAACAACATGGCTGGATACGAAGCGTGCATCTTTGGTCTCAAAGCTGCCATAGACTTGGGGATTAAATCCTTGAATGTATTCAGAGATTCAGCTTTGGTTATCAGCCAGATCAAAGGGGAATGGGACACCAAACACCCTAACCTTATCCCTTATAAAGAATATGTTTTGACATTGCTACCACATTTTGAGAAGATTACCTTCGAGCACTTCCCGCGAGAAGAAAATCAGCTAGCAGACGCACTAGCCATAATGTCATCTATGTTTAAACTTAAATGGGATAACGAGACTCCCTAGATCACCATTAAACGAATGGATGAACCAACACACTATCACGAGATTAATACTGAAGAAGTAGTGGACCAGCCTTGGTTTCATGAAGTCAAGAAGTATCTCGAGGCTCAAGAGTATCCAGAAGGAGCTTCAGTCAATGATAAGAAGTTCTTAAGGATATTCTCTGCTAAATTCTTCCTTAGTAATGACATTCTTTACAAACGCAACCATGACTCTATGTTACTTCGATGCGTAGATAAGGTTGAAGCTGAAAGGATCATGGTTGAGTTACATGAAGGCACTTTTGGAACCCATTCCAGTGGGCATACGATGGCAAAGAAAATCCTACAGGCAGGCTATTACTTGTCTACAATGGAAGCAAATTACTATCAGCACTCTCAAACTTGCCATAAGTGTCAGATCTATACTGACAAGGTGCACATACCTCCAGTTCCTCTGAATGTCTTGACGGCTCCTTAGCCCTTTTCTATGTGGGGCATCGATATGATTAGGGAAATCAAGCAAACAACCTCTAATGGACACCGCTTCATCCTAGTGGCCATTGACTATTTTACAAAATGGGTGGAGGCAGCCTCTTTCGCTTCCGTCACCAAGAATGTTGTCGCCCGGTTTGTCAAGCAGAACCTCATCTGTCGTTACGGTATCCCAGAGAGGTTCATTACAGACAATGGTACGAACCTAAACAATACTATGATCAACGCCCTGTGTGAGAAATTCAAGATCCAGCATCACAATTCTTCCCTTTATCGGCCAAAGATGAATGGTGTTGTCGAAGCTGCAAATAAGAATATCAAAAAGATCATACAAAAAATGACAGTCACATACAAAGACTGGCATGAGATGCTACCATTCGCTCTCAACGGATATCATACCACAACTCACACATCAACTAGGGAAACACCCTATTCTCTGGTATATGGCATGGAGGTTGTCTTGCCTATTGAGGTCCAGATCCCCTCTCTGAGGATTATGAAGGATGCAGGGATGAACAAAGACGATTGGATCCAGACCCGACTTGATCAACTGAACTTGATTGATGAGAAGAGACTTACTGCTGTTTGCCATGGTCAAATGTATCAAAAATGGATGATCAAGGCATTCAATAAGAAAGTCATACGCAAAGTGTATCAAGTTGGGGATCTAGTGATCAAACGCATCATACTGCCACAAGGTGATCCTAGGGGAAAATGGACTCCTACCTATGAAGGACCATTTGTGATCAAAAACATATTCTCTAGTGGGGCAATGATCTTGACCACCATGGATGGCGACGACCTGCCACACCCTGTGAACACAGACATAGTCAAAAGATACTACACATAAGATACCCGCTAGGTTGACATACCTAGGCAAAACAAGGGCATCCCAGCGAACCAAAAAGGTTTGGGAAAAAATTAGGGATAAAACAAAAAAAATCTGAATACCCGGCAAGTTGAAAACCTGAAAGGGCGACTTGGCCAAAAACGGGTATCCCGGTGGACTGAAAACCCGAAAGGGCGGTCTAGGCAAAAGTTAGAGAATTAAAGCATATGACTATGTCCAGTTGGATCACCTTACAGACAACTTGCAAAGTCGACATTTCTGACCAATTCAATCATCTTCGAACAAGGAAACAAATAGACAAGATGCTCAGAGATACAAAGGCTATAGTAGAATGGGAACCCCATGGGATGATTACACATAGCTATCTTTTCTTTGTATTAAAATTTTCATTTTTTACGACGGTGTTCTCCTACTAGAATGTTTGTCTCACTGTACAAAAATACTTACTCAAAGTAAATACAAAGATATCCTTTTGAAAGTGAAAAACTATCTATTTTTCTTTACTTTTGTGTTTTGTTTATAAAAACGTCCAAAATGATTCATTTTTGAACATATGCATTTGAACATAATTACTGTTTACAAATAAACAAAATAGAAAGACAATCACTGATTGGATTTAACGGGTAGGGAAATCTCTCCGTGCTATTTCCATAAGTCCCCGCAGTATGCAGTTTAATCCCCAGCGGAACAAAGCTCCCAGCTATCAAACCCCAGTGGAAGTCACTGAATTTCTTCGGATTCCCCAAGCAGGATTTTACAAACAGTACACGACATTCCCCTTACAACAGAGTTTATTTCTCTAAGGAGAAATTCATCAGCACTTCAACTTCTCAACATGAAGACTTATACTCCATATCCTCAGCAGTGGACGGGGATTTATTTTCCCCAATCCAATAGCAGTACCGTATAATCAGCTCACATACGCATACATTGCATCCATATATCATAAACATTGATAACACAAATTCATTATACTATGCATTTCATACAACATGACTTTCCATTTTAGCTAACATTTTACCCTTTTCAGGATAAGGTTAACAGCTACCATTAACAATGTTCAAAGTTTTCAGATACAGTTCAGATACGCTCCAGACACAGACGCCATTCTGATACTCATTCAGATTCAACTTTTGATACATTTCAGATACGCTCCAGACATGGATGCCATTCTGATACTCATTCAGATTTATCTTCAGATATAGTTCAGATACGCTCCAAACACGGACACCATTCGGATACTCATTCAGATTCATCTTCAGATATAGTTCAGATACGCTCCAGAAATGGATGCCATGCTGATACTCATTCAGATTTATCTTTTTATACAGTTCAGATACGCTCCAGACATGGATTCCATTCTGATACTCATTCAGATTTCAACTTTCAGATACAATTCAGATACGCTCCAGACATGGATGCCATGGTGATACTCATTCAGATTTATCTTTTGATACAGTTCAGATACGCTCCAGGCACGGATGCCATTCTGATACTCATTCAGATTCATCTTCAGATACAGTTCAGATACGCTCCCGACACGGATGCCATTCTGATACTCAATTAGATTCAACTTTTGATACAGTTCAAATACGCTCCAGACACGGATGCCATTCTGATACTCATTCAGATTCAACTTTTGATACAGTTCAGATACGCTCCAGACACAGATGCCATTCTGATACTCATTCAGATTTATCTTTTGATATAGTTCAGATACGCTCCAGACACGGATACCATTCTGATACTGATTCAGATTTCAACTTTCAGATACAATTCAGATACGCTCCAGAAACGGATGCCATGTGGATACTCATTCAGATTTCAACTTTCAGATACAATTCAGATATGCTCCAGACAAGGACGCCATTTTGACACCCATTTAGTTTCAGCTTACAGATACAATTTAGCAATCATTTTGGATGGCATCTACAAGCCCATCTCCAACAACTTTCTATCATTTATCCAAATGGCATCTTTAAGCCCATTCCCTATACCATCAGTCATCACATCACCGAGTGCAAATTTTTGGGCACTCCAGTGTTCAATCATATTCCACCTTCAAGTCACGAATGGCAGTTTTACCAATCTAACTCTTCAGGTGTAAGAAGATTGAACAGGGGCAGCTGTTGTACCCCAAAGTTTGCCCTCTCATTTCTCAAAGAATCACTCTGGATCCTCAAGTTTGCTTCCATCCAATTCCAAGCCTTGAATTACAAATTTCCCAAGAAAGTCATTCACAAGGGCAAAATGGTCATTTGCACATTGAAAAGTCAAACTTTGACTTTTAGATCAAAATCAAGTTTCCAGAATCATATTTCATCGAGACATGTTGGAATGTGAGATTTGTTTCATCAAAATATTCAAAAGTCAAAATTACTTTGGAAAAGTCAAAATTCTAAATACTTAGAATTTTTCAAAGTGTTCAAGAAATATGATAAGCCCAGAACTTCTGATCAGATTATCACCATGATGTAAGCTGATTCTGGATTAATTGCTAACACAAAAGTTATAGATTTCAATAGGATCTAAAACATTACAGAACAAAACTTCTCTTGGATATGCTGGAATTTTAAGTTATAAATGTTCAAAGATACGTCCATGAAACTAAAGCACACAACAAATTCTGGACACTTTCAAGACAGAGTTTGGTCAGAACTTATGGGCCAGTTTTCACAAAGGTTCAGTTAGAGTTTGCAAGGGTAATTCAAAGAAGGTTTACAAAGCGTGTTGCAAGCTTCCTGGAAAGTCTGAGAACTCCTTCAGAACATGCTGGAGCAAGGAGATACAAAGATTAAAAGTTGGATGTTTATTCTAAATTACGCTGAAGCTGAACCTCTGACCCAGAATTAAGCAATGATGCAAAATCTCACATTACAGGATTTCTGGTTTGATAAATCTCGTGTGGCATAGGAGTACCTTTACTGTCTTGGAAAAGTAAACTTTTGTACAAAAATGTGCTGGGCCTATACGTTGCTTTTGCTTTTGAGGTTACCTTTCCTTAATTCCTGCTTACAAATCCAGCTTAGGCGCTGCTAAAGCTGCTGACCACCATACCTATTTGAACTTACTTCAAGAGCAAGCCAACGCCTAGCTTATGATGGTGGTGCCTCTTGATCTCTCAAAAACTACTAAACCGTTATCTATAAATTAGACCTCATTGGCAACTGTAAAAGTGTCGGAAATTTGAGAAAGAAAAAGCCTTGAACCCCTGCTAAAATTCCAAGAGTCCAAAACTGCAAACACAAAAAATATAAAACCTGTTAGCTTTTGATTCTTGCATTCAAACTCCATTTTTCCTCAAGTGTTTCTTGATCAGAACCATTCATACTATTTCTGATATACATTTAGAAACCATCCTAACTTCCGTGTTCAGATTGTGGCATACCCTCCATCAATATCCACTTCAAAGATGTCAGAACTTTGCTCTTTGGCTGTTCCAGAATTTTCCAGCCATTCAAAGGTTTCTAGCCTGCTGAACACGCGAGGAAGCTGGTCAGAACATTACAAGCGGTCAGAACCAAACTCTAGTTTACAAAACATTTTCCAGTTCCAAGGTAAGCTTCTGTTGACTCTTGTCATATTACTTAAACATTGTTAGACTTGCACGTTCAAAAATACAATGTAGACATCCTTATTCTGATGTTGTACATATTCTGAGATTCCATGTATTTGCCTGCCTAAGTAGGGAGAATTTCAGTTCAGAACTTTTTGAAGAAATTAGGACTGAGAATTAGGATTAGTAAATTCATGCTTGCTTATGATTTATAATTTTTATATCTCTTATTTCTGAAACATTATGAAACTTGCCATAACTTCTATATGTGTATCTTCTGTTCTGTTGAGAAATGACTAAGTTGCAGATGTTCTGACTAGCATGGAGAGGGAGACGAAGTTCTGCCAGTGGCATCAGAACTTCTGAAATCTTCTTTGTTCCCAGCAGACCCAGAACTTCTACTTTACTTATTTCTACTAATGTGATTTCTGTTTTTGTAGCACGCCAGAGTCAGAACTTCTGATCTCTTTTAGTTCAGCAATGCGCTGATTCTATTTTCTTTTTCCTTACTATTTTTGCTATCACTTCTATTTTCACTAATCAAAAACACCAAAAAAACATTTTACATTTTACATGCTTTATCTTATTTCTTAAAACAAAAAGATCAAAAATATTTTTCTTAAACAAAACTTATCTCTTTTCTTAAACAAAACAAGTTCATTTTACATTTCTTGTACATTCTTATCCATTCAATATGGTTGTAATAGTAACTTAGGACTTAATTTTATTTGCAATCCCCATTTGTAAATTTGTACACCCCATCCCCCTAATGATTGTAATAGCGTAGAATATTTACTTTTTGCACTTTTATCGCTTTCATATATTGTTAGTAATTATGGTGTGTATGGCAAGACATGAAATTAACAAATAGAGAACCCTAATCAACGCAAAAACACATGCAATCAAACACACTTTGCACATATGCACACCTTAAGGTAATATCACTTGTTGCCTATCGGAAAAATAGTCATGTCCCTTGAACATGGGGGTTTTAGCAAAGACCCTCGATAAAGATCGTAGTCCCTCGATGACCCTCGATGTTGCCTTCGATAAACGATCTAGTCCTTCACACAAAATTTCTAAAACGTTCCATGGGTTGTGTTGTACCCCAAAATTTTCCCTCTCATATCATCAACACTTTCTCATCACAAGACTCTTGGAATTCAGGATCAAGCTAGGGTTTGCTCTGCTCAAGACCCCTCCTTGCACTGTTAACCCAAATTAGGGTTTGAGTTTGCACAAGGATATTTTGACCTACAATACCCAAATTGACTTTCATGCTTCATGTTAGGTTCACAAGTTTTCCCATACCAAGTTTCTAGCCTTGATTCAAATCTTTACCCAATCAATTGGACAGTTGACCTAGAAATCAGCTGTATGGGGGAAAAAGTCAATTGTGGCCAATTGACAGTCAAACCTCGTGAAATTTGACCCACATCAACATTATGAACTCATATGAACCATTTTATCAAGTTTGGATCACAATTCCACAAGAAATTTGATCAGATCACCAAAAGGGCAAAATGGTCATTTTTAGGGTTTTGACTGCACAAAGGCAATTTTTGACTGTTTGACCTAACCAATGGAAAATCAAGCCCACATATGGACTCAAGGACTCAATGAAATTGTATTGACCCATTCAACAAGTTCAAAAGATCTCAAATGCATAGGATTGACAGATGAATTTTTCAGTCAACTGATCAAAATTTGATTGTATACTGAAAAGTCAAACTTTGACTTTTTGGTCAAAATCAAGTGCCAAGAGTTATTTTTCATAAAGACATGTCAAATTATGAAACTTGTTCATCAAGAAACCCAAAAATGCAAATTAGGGTTTAAAATGGAAAATTTTCATAACTTAGAATTTTTCTAAGTTATGAAATTTTCTTATTTTTTCCTAACTTTGTCCCATTTTTTCACCAAGATGCAAATGGATTCAAACAAAACTTGAAACATGAAAGTTGTAGTCCATCACAAAGTCTACAACTTTGATTCACAAAGTTTTCTCAAAATAAGCTTGTATCTCAAGTTATGAATTTTGGAACAAGGGTACCTAAAACTTTTAACTTAGAGAAAATTTGCCCTAATTTAGGCAGGATTTTGACCCATCTTCTTGGCCATTTTTCACATAGTTCCACTTGGAGTTTCAAGTTGAATTACAAAGATGGATTATAGTACATGTTCCAATCTTTCAAAATTGTCCAAGAACTCCTCATACACCCTTATGGTTAGAGAGAATCGAATTCTTGAAGTTGGTAAAAACTCACTTTTGTCCATGGCCAATACATGTTCATAACAACTTGCAATTCTGATCTAGCTAGCTTGGTTTGACATTACAGGCCTCAAAACCAATTTGCACTCCATAATTTAATGCCAATCCATCAGTCTAAGCCTTTGTTTTGTTCATTTGGTCATTATACACAAGATTAAGCCTTAAGTAGAAAAAGGCAAGTTTCCATTTTTGTTTAAGTATGCTTTATGTCAAACCAACAATCCTTGAGCATTGGTCCAAGATCTCTGGAAGCAAAACAAATCCACAAATCAGAGGGGCCAAGAGCAATGTATGCAAGCATATTTGATAGCCTATACAAGCCTGTAACTTCACTTCCACATGGGAACTTCAAGGAGAGAAAACTTGCAAAACACAAGCAACCTCTCATATCTCTTAACACAAGCTTACAAGAACTTTGTAAACAAGTTCCATACATCCCAACAAGCCTAAAGCAAGACTCTTTCACCCCCAAAACCTCCTCATACTCAGAACCACTGTTTTTCTACAAAATAGGGCAGGTTCTGCATTTTGCAAGCCATAACAAGATTCCATCGTGCGTTTTGTCCCAAGATAGTTCCAACACCTTCCAATCAACTCACCTGAACTATCCCAAGCCCCCATTGCAAGCTGTAACACCTCTAACACACTTTTCCATTGTTGTAACCCAAAATTTTGCCTCTCTTTTCATCAATATTTTCTCACCACAAGACTCTTGGAACTCAAGATCAAGTTAGGGTTTGCTCTACTCAAGACCCCTCCTTGCACTGTTGACCCAAATTAGGGTTTGAGTTTGCACAAGGATGTTTTGATCTAAAATGCCCAAAGTGACTTTCATGCTTCATGTTGGACTCACAAGTTTATCCATACCAAGTATCAAGCCTTGATTCCAATCTTTGCCCAGTCAATTGGACAATTGACCTAGAAATCAGCTGTATTGGGGAAAAAGTCAACTATGGCCAATTGACAGTCAAACTTCATGATTTTTGACCCACATCAGCATTTTGAACTCATATGGACCATTTGATCAAGTTTGGATCACAATTCCACAAGAAATTTAATCAGATCACCAAAAGGGCAAAATGGTCATTTTTAGGGTTTTGACTGCACAAAGGCAATTTTTGACTGTTTGACCTAACCAATGGCAAACCAAGCTCACATATGGACTCAAGGACTCAATTTCATTGTCTTGACACATTCAACAAGTTCAAAAAAATCCCAAATGCATAGGATTGACAAATGAATTTTTCAGTCAACTGATCAAAATTTGACTGTATACTGAAAAGTCAAACTGACTTTTTGGTCAAAATCAAGTGGCAAGATTCATTTTTCATCAAGACATGTCAAATTATGAAAATTGTTCATCAAGAAATCCAAAATTGCAAATTAGGGTTTAAAATGAAGAAATTTCATAACTTAGAAATTTTCTAAGTTATGAAATTCCCTTATTTTCCCCTAACTTTGTCCCATTTTTTCATCAAGATACAAATGGATTAAAAAAAAACTCAACACATGAAAGTTGTAGTCCATTTCAAAATCTACAACTTTGGTACACAAAGTTTTCTCAAAGGAAGCTTGTAGCTCAAGTTATGATTTTTGGAACAAGGGTACAAAACATTTTTAACTTAGAAAATTTTTGACCTATTCTAGGGAGGATTTTTGTCCAACTTCTTGGCCATTTTTCACATACTTCCACTTGGAGTTTCAATTTTCATTACAAATATGGATTGTAGTACACATTCCAAGCTTTCCAAATTGTCCAAGAACTTCTCAAACACCCTTGTGGTTAGGGAGAATCGAATTTGCAAAGTTGGGCAAAATTCACTTTTGTTCATAACCAAATGCATGTTCATACAAGTCTCATTTTCAAATCAGCATGCTTGGAACTTGCTTGCAGGCCTCTAAACCAAGTTTGCACTCCATAATTAAATGCCTAACCATTGTGTTCAAGCATTGTTTTATGCATTTAGTCATTACACAAAGAATTATCCCTTAAGTAGAAAAAGCAACTTTGCCATTTTTGAAAAGTAAGGCTTTATGTCAAGTTCATGATCTTTGAAGTACAAGCCAAATCTTTGAGGCAAGAGTTTGTAGGCAAATCCCAATGATCAAGAGCAAAGTGTGCAGCATGCTTGAGAGAATTGGACAGGCCTATATCACACTTACACTATCCTTGCTTACATGAGAAGAAAGCTTGTAAAAACTCTCCAACTCTCATTCCTGTCAACACAGCCAAACAAAAACTTTGCAAACATCTTTCATACATCCAAGCAAGCCTAAAGCACGACCAAACCACCCCTTATCCCTCCTCATACAGAAAATCAGTTTTTCTGCAAAACAGGGCATCTGTTGCAGTTTGACTTCCATAATCCATTCCACTCGTGCACTTTGGCTAAAACCAGTTCAAATACATTCTATATCATCCATTGGAACTATCCCAAGCCCTAGATACAAACTGTAACACCCCTAACATCACTTGCCATTTTCACTTTTCAGTTTTGCAGGTGAACTTCCATAGCACGATTCAGAGAGTATCAAAGCAAGCTAGGTGTTAGAGAAGCATCCTTGGACTTCAGGCAAGCTGTACAAAAGCTCAAACTCCATTGAAGTTGGCCACATTGCTGTACACGACTCAAGCTGAAACAGGTAAAAACATGAACTTCTATCTCTCAATCTAGGAAGAGTTAGGCTTAGGTTTATGAATGAAACATGCTCTACTCATAGCCCTGAAGCCATCCATGTATTTACTTTTCATTTATATTGAGTATGCTGTGAGAATTTTGGCCATGAACATTGAAGAAAAATTAGGTCAAAAATTGGGGATGAAGAAATTCTCCCTCGTTTCTTAGAGTTAGGTCAAGTATTTTATATGTCTGAATTCGTGTCTTGATGCTCTACATTATTGGTGTTATGAGTTTTGCATGAAAGTCCAGGAATCTAGAGTTAGGAAACACGCGTTTTTGCTTGTTCAAACAAAGCTGAAGGTTGAAGAAGGCTGACTTGGGCTGGGCCTGAGTTGGTTTTGCTCTTTGCACACTCTTTTTCCATTTTGCACCCCTTTGGCCCATTGTGTGAAATAATTGTCATTTTGCATTTTTCTTTTTTTGTTCTGACTTATTATTTTTTGTACAAATATAAAAAATACCAAAAATATTTTTCCACTCTTTTTTGCATTTATTTGGCATTTATTTGTTTTATTTAATATATGTATGCAAATAAATATAAAATCCTTTTTATTTAAAACCCTAAAAATAATACAAAAATAAATATTTTTCAGTTATTATTTTTTGTTTACATTTTGAAAACATTTTCTAAAATATGCTTTTTTTTGTAAATAATTAATATTTTATTCTTGTATATATTTAGTATATTTAATATAATATGTAAATACTTATATATTTTATTAGATATTTAGGACAAAAATATAGAAATAATACATTTTTATTTTTATTAATATATGACACTAAAAAATACTTTTTTTTTACAATATACTTCTTTTTTTATTTTTGTATAAATTAATATATATAAATATTGTATATAATTAATAAATAAATACTATTTATTTAAAAAAACTAGGGTTTTGCCCTAAACCATAAAAATATTCAAAATTTGACCTTTTTATTTTTGTTTATATTTCACATTGAAAAATACTTTCACATACATAAAAAATCATTTTTGTGCATAATACATTTTTGCATATTTATTGTATTTACTTTACATTGTACAATTAAATATTTGTATATTCGATATGGACGTAATAGTTTAGATTTAATTTCTTGTCAAATATCCCCCCATTCAAACATTTGTACCCCCATCCCCATAATCATGTTGTAATAATTTAGGATTTTAAATTTCCGCATTTAAAAGCTTTCAAATTATGCCATGATAGACCTAGGGTTTGTATGCAAATCAAATAACAAATAGCTTGACTAATACAAAGACAAAAAAGCATGAAAATGGACAACACAATGCACACTTGCACCCTTAGGGTTACTCCACTTGTTGCCTTCAAAAATGGGCCATGTTGCATGTTGAGTGTCTTTGGCAAAACAAAAACAAATCAAATGATCATAGTCCCTCGATGACGCTTTCTCAAGTTGCCTAAAAAATGATCAAGTCCCTTAAAAGAAAAATTGCCAAAGACACTTGGCACTATTGCATTCATGGTCTAAACGATGACCCGCGCCCATCCCGTTAACATCCTAACACAAGATTGTCCACCAAATACAATGGTGGAACAATATTGTTAAAAGGGTTAAAACATAGGAAAGATCTTTGAGAAATTTAGGGTAGATAGCTCTTGGTTACTCGATCAAACTTGCAAAACACACTTGCCTACTTTTAAAACACAACACAAATTTCAAAACAAACTTTCAAAACATTGAAACATCTTTTCAAAAAGAGAAACACCTTTGTAAAACATTCGAGTAAAGAATTGTTACAACGGTTGCCTAAACAAGGCATCTTTTTCAAAACATTTTCAAAACCACACACACAAAGCACCATTTCAAACAATTGAAAAGCAAGGCAAGTGATCTAAAACAAAGTAACTAAGAGCCCATGGATAACCATGGATGAAAAGGGTGCTAGCACCTTCCCTTTTCATAATCTACCCCCCGAACCCACGAAAATATCTCAAAGATTTTTTCTGTGCTTTTTAACCTTTCCTTTAGGATAAAATAAAAAGTCGGTGGCGACTATTGCTAAACCGAACAAGTGCGAATACAAACGCAAAACCTCAAGTCAGTTCTCCCACCGTATCATAGAACTAGCGACTCTGCTGGGGAGTATCTTTAAAAGTGGAGTAACCTTAGGGCTTAGATCACCCTTTTGCATGACTAATTGTTTGCTTTGATTGCTTTACATTTTGGTTCTCTTGTTTGGGCTTGAAATCCTACACCCGGATTTGGGGAAACATTCATAGATAGCAATACATTGTGGAAACTGTGCGGGGTATACCGACACGGTTGAAGCAATATCTATATTAGTGCGACATATTTGTGAGTACCGGTAACCCTTGAGTTCAATCAAGGAGAGTACGGGGCCGCTGAGTGATGTCACTAAGCACTAATGACCTAGAACCTTACTTGACCATCTTGGCCTTTTATTAGGGGTAGTGAGATGTCCGGCTTTGGTGCAGTCCGAAGTTGGTAGATACTCGATACTACACTCATTGAGGGTTGTTTTCTTGGAATATTTTGGTCGCTAGTTAAGTGGATAAGCCAAAACAATGAACATGGAAAACAATCCAATGATATTGAGCTCCCTAGAACCCGGTTACTATTTATAGGACAGGTTTTTAAGCCAACTACACGCAAGAGGGTACTTACCTATGAAACCCCATGCAAGCCTGAAACTTGGGTTTTGTGTGACTTGCTTGTACATATGTTTGTGCATACATCATGAACATCATAAAGCATCATATGCATTCACTAACCATTTCAAGGGTTTGGATCTTCATCTTTGTTTTTGTTTTGTAGGTCATGGAAATTCTTCGCAGGAAAACTATCCAAGTCAACCTTGTGAGAGTCCCTCCTCAACTCAAGGAGCTTACATCCAGAATTCCAGAAAGCTCTCTCTTCAGTGAAAGACATGGTAGACTGCTCAGCCTAGTCAACACCAGCATTGAAGAAGACATGGTGAAAGTGTTGTTCCAATTCTTTGACCCCCTTCACCACTGTTTCACATTCCCCGACTACCAATTGGTGCCTACTTTGGAGGAATTTTCTCAACTCCTGAGAATTCCTATTCTTAATCAACTACCCTACAATGGTACAGAAAAAGAACCAAAGCCTGAAGATGTTGCTCAAGCACTACACTTGCAACCATCTGACATCAAGGGGCATTGGGAAACTAGAAGTGGTATCAAAGGCTTCTTGGCAAAATTCTTGTTTGAGAAGGCACAAGAGTGTTGGAATTCCTTGGATCTACAAGCATTTGAAGAGATTGTGGCACTCCTCATTTATGGGTTGGTTTTGTTCCCAAATCCTGACCAACTTATAGATGTGAATGCTGTCAAGATTTTCCTATCCAGGAATCCCATACCTACATTGCTTGGGGACATCCTCCACTCATTTTACACACGAACAATGAGGAAGAGAGGTGTTCTCATGTGCTGTACTCCTCTCCTTGCAAGGTGGTTTATTTCTCACCTTCCACAATCTATTCTGAAGAATGAACAAGGCTTAAGGTGGTCACAACGGTTGATGACCCTCACACATTCTGATGTACATTGGTGTTCTCAGTCCAGAGAAAATGTCATCATCGTCGATCGCTGTGGTGAGTTCCCTAATGTTCCATTACTTGGCTTTAGAGGGGGAATTACCTACAACCCTTGTCTAGCTTTGAGACAATTTGGATATGCACGGAGGGATGGCCCTCATGACATGCTGATTCCTGACCTAGTTTTTGACTTCGACAACGATGCGCAAGGACTTCACCAAAGATTCATCAGAGCTTGGAGGATGCCTAACAAGGTAGATAGCAAGACACTGGGGCACAAGAACTCGATCCCTCTTGAGCCTTACCTCAAGTGGGTACGAACCCGAGCCCAGAGTCTTATGATGCCTTACCCTCACATTCTCCCTTTGATTAAAGAGCCTGTTAAGGAAGGAGAGGTTCCTTACACCATCCTACATCCTGACATGCCAACATCATGGGAGGAAATGCAGAAGAGTTGGATCCAACTCAAGGAAGAAAGGGATACTTTTGAAGCCAACTTCTACGCCAGTGAGAAGAAGGTTTTGGAGCTTACCCGCCGACTTCACGAGGAGGAGGCCCTCAACACTTACATCGCACCAAAGAGGATGCACAACGTCTTTTTACCTTAAGAAGTTTTTGTAATATTTGGCCCATGGGGAATTTATGTACTGACAAAATTTCTTCTTATTAATATGATGTGTGTTCTTTTGTCTGCAACAATTTTGAATTTCTAAATCCTTGAATGTATTGCATGAACAAAAATATCATTCATCATATGCATAAACAGGTCTTCACGCCAGATTTCCTTATCTTTCTGCTGTTTATTTCAGTAAGATGGATCTTGAACAGACCGTCAAAGATCTGCAGTCACAAAACTCGCAGTTTCAACAGCTCCTTATGACCTTGGCAAAGGGTCAGGAGGATCTTAAATCACTGTTAGGGAACAAAGAACAAGAAAAAGGAAAGAAGAAGAAGAAAAGAGTTGGTGTAGCTACACTGGGAAGAAGGTTTGAGAATGAAGCTAGGAGAGTTCTTGAATTCCCCTCCACATCTGATGAGGGGACCGGTAAGGGAAAAGGGGCTGCATTACCTTCTGAGTCCGAGGCTGAAGAGGAAGAGGTTGAGGAAGATGAAGACTACTCAGAGCAGCAATACCCGCCAGCGAACGACAAATATAAAAACCTGGAGGATAGACTGGCAGCTATGGAGCTGCAAAGGGTTCCCGGGCTAGATTTTGAAGAATTGGGATTGATTGTTGGGATTGTGATCCCTCCAAAGTTTAAGGTGCCAATTTTTGCAAAATATGACGGGCTGTCTTGCCCGAAGATGCACCTGAGGTCATATGTCATAAGAATTCAACCTCATACATCCGACAGAAATCTTTGGGTACACTTCTTTCAGGATAGCTTATCCGGTACGCATCTAGAATGATTTTACCAGCTTGAGAGGTCAGAAGTGCATAACTGGGAAGACTTGGTAGCTGCCTTTTATCGCCAGTATCAATATAACGCTGACTTGGCACCAACCCGTACTCAGCTACAAAGTATGGGGATGGCCTCAAATGAGGGATTCAAAGAATACGCCCATAAATGGCGCGACTTGGCCGGAAGAGTGCAGCCACCTCTTTCAGATAGGGAACTAGTTGATATGTTCTTGGGAACCCTATCTGGCCCGTTCTTCAACCATTTGATCGGGAGCTCTTCCGCAGGGTTTACCGAACTGATTCTGACTGGTGAACAAGTGGAAGCTGGTATTAAGAGTGGGAAGATTCAAAGGGATGCCTCTGCCTCCGCAACTGTTAAGAAACCATTCCCGGCAAAGAAGGATGCAACTGTTATATACTCTCAGAAAAGATTGGGAAGAACTGAGCGCCGACCGACTGTAGGGGCCGTGATGATTCAAAATTCGTCAAATGATTAGCCTCGTAACAATCAGTCCAGATCTAACCAGCAACGGGTAGAACGGCCACAACGGCAGTTCACCCGCATCAACATGACGCCTGCGCAAGTTCTTCCCCATTTGTTGAAGCTAAATCTCACCACTATTAGAGAGGCGCCAAAGATTATGAATACCGCTTCCCCACACTATCATCCCAATGCTAAATGTGCCTATCATTCTGACAGCGCCGGGCATGACACCAACGATTGCTGGGCTCTTAAGAATAAAATTAAAGACTTGATAGATGCTAAAGAGGTTGAGTTCGATTCCTCCGAGAAGCCGAACGTAATATCCGCTCCAATGCCGAAGCATGGTCGCAATGTCCACGATATTGAAGAAGATCTGTTTGTTTCTGCTGTTGATGATCTGATGACCCCACTGTTGACAATCAAGTTGAATCTGTTGAAGGCTGGGATTTTCCCAGGTTGTAAAGAAGATTGCTACTTTTGTTCCTCCCTACTAATCGACTGTCCATTGCTGAAGATAGGCATCCAACGCCTAATGGACAACCAATAAATTCTTTTCGAAAAAATTCCTGTTACTCCAACCCTTATCAATGATGTTTCAATAATTACCATTTCCACCAATCTTTCCAAGGTCCCCAAAAGGCCTGTTAAGATTACATCCGCTACGAAGATTGCACCTCTGAAAATAACCATGCCTGGGCCCGTCCCATATATATCTGACAAATCGATACCGTGGAATTATGGTGGAGAAATCTACTACCACGGTGTTAAACAAATTGAGATAACTGAAGAAAGCTCTAACGAAGAAACTACCGACATTGGAAACATTGCCGGTACGAGCAAGATTACCCGAAGTGGGAGAATTTTCTCTCCAGAGATTGCCCCTCCAAAGGCAATCTTTGGACCCTCAGCTGCTGCCAAGGTTACTCCTGCACCGATAAAACTTTCTGCAAGAACTCCGTTGATTGAAGAAGCTGTTACTCCTATGGTTGTCCCTCCTACTTCTGCTAATAAGGGGAAAGGGATCCAAGAAGAGCTCGTCAGGACGAGGGCTCAACCCTTGGTTATCCCCGAAACCTATAAGAAAGAAATGGAGGAGATTCTGAAAATAATTAAGAAGAGTGATTATGATGTGGTAGAGCAACTGGGGCAAACCCCCTCGAAGATCTCCATGTTAGCATTGCTGCTTTGTTCGGAGGCTCATGCCAAAGCATTGATAAGATTTCTGAAGACAGCCCATGTTCCCTAGGAAACCTCAGCCGATCAATTCCAGGATTGTGTAGCCAGCCTTACCGCCGACAACGGCCTGGGTTTCTCTGATGCTGACCTGACTCCGAAAGGAAGAAAGCACAATGACGCATTACATGTGTCAGTTGAATGCCGAGGAACCACTCTCGCCCATGTCTTGGTCGACACTGGTTCTTCCCTAAATGTGCTGCCTAAAAAGGCTCTCGACCGGTTGGATTGCGAAGGCTTGGAGCTGAAACCAAGTAATATCATTGTCAGGGCCTTTGACGGGTCTAAAAGAATGGTACATGGGGAGGTCGACATTCCCATCAAGGTAGGCACTGAAGTTTTCCACTCAACCTTTTATGTGATGGACATCCGTCCGTCATACTCTTGCTTGCTATGGAGGCCATGGATACATAATGCTTGGGCAGTCACTTCCTCCCTGCATCAGATGCTGAAATACCCTGTCAAAGGAAAAATCATAACTGTACACGGTGAAGAGGAGTACATGATCAGCCATCTGAATTCCTTTCGGTATGTGGAAGTGGATGGTGAATTCATTGAAACACCCTTTCAACACTTTGAGGAAGTTGCTCCTGAGGTTGCAGTAGCAAAAGCAGTAGCTGAGGTACCCAAGCAGGTGGCCAGGATGGCATCTCTGAAAGACGTAAAGGCTGCAATGAAGGAGGGAAAGAGCTCAACATGGGGACAATTGCTTGACATTCCTCACAAAACATACTAGTTTGGGTTGGGATTTACCGCTGCGGGGCAAAAAGCTATGCGTCGCTCAAAAATTGAAAGAACACCCATCAAGATTTCTCCTCATGGAATCAATGCTTTAGAAGACGAAGACGAAGAGGGTAAAATTGAAGATTGGATCTTCCCAACCATCGAAAGGGGACTGCACAATTGGGAGGCGAAAGACTTCGTCCCCATTACTTTCATTAATCAGTAATTTATCTTTCGAACATTTCCTGTTGGTCTGTAATAATTACTTTTAAACAATCTGCACACTATTTTTCACCTCATGCCTTGCCCGGGGCATGTAGGTCCATTTGTAAGGGTTTTGATTCTCTTCATATTCATATGCCATGTTTAATGATTCATTGGACGTTTTTCATTTATAAACTGTTGTGTTCATTTTCTTTCCTTTTGCATTTTTGTTTGTTTAAGGATGGCTATCCCTTACACACACCCACACTCACAAATGCAGGTACCCATCCACTCTGGATTCTATGGGTGACTATTCTGCTATATCCTTCAATAACTCTGAAGATTTGGTCAACCAGGCTGAATACGAAGATGACGAAGATTGTGAAGTACCAGGAGAGCTAGCCAAACTTCTACAACAAGAAGAGAGGGCCATCTTGCCTCATGAAGAGTTGTTGGAAACAGTCAACTTAGGAACAGAGGAGAATAGGAAAGAAGTACAAGTGGGTGCCAATCTGGAACCAAGTGTCAAGGAGCGCTTAATACAGCTGTTGAATGAATACGTTGAAATCTTCGCTTGGTCTTATGAAGACATGTCGGGTTTAGACACAGATATCGTGGTTCACCGTCTCCCTACAAGAGAGGATTGTCCACCGATCAAGCAAATAGTCTATCGAATGAGGCCCGACATGTCTGAGAAGATTAAAGCTGAAGTAATGAAGCAATTCAACACTGGCTTTCTGGCTGTTACATCCTATCCGCAATGGGTTTCTAACATTGTGCCCGTTCCCAAAAAAGACGGCAAGGTCAGAATGTGTGTGGACTACCGGGATTTGAACAGGGCCAGCCCTAAAGATGATTTTCCGCTGCCACATATTGACATCCTGATTGACAACACAGCTCAGCACAAGTATTTTCCTTCATGGACGGATTCTCGGGCTACAACCAGATTAAAATGGCCCCCGAGGACATGGAGAAAACAACCTTTGTTACACAGTGGGGTACCTTCTGCTACAAGGTGATGCCGTTCAGACTGAAGAACACAGGGACAACTTATCAACGCGCCATGGTAGCTGTGTTTCATGATATGATACATCATGAGATCGAAGTTTACGTAGAGGACATGATAGCTCGATCACAAACAGAGGAGGAACACCTCGAACATTTGCAAAAGCTATTTGCCAGGTTGAAGGAGTACAAACTCAGGCTGAATCCAAGTAAGTGCACTTTTGGAGTTAGGTCTGGTAAACTTCTAGGATTTATTGTCAGCAACAAAGGCATCGAGGTCGATCCAGCAAAAGTGAAGGCTATACAAGAAATGCCTGCCCCCCGTACTGAAAAGGAGGTTAGAGGATTCTTGGGGCGCTTGAACTATATTGCCAGATTCATCTCTCATCTGACGTCTACCTGTGAGCCAATTTTCAAACTATTGAAGAAAGATCAGGTAGTCGAATAGAACGACGATTGCCAAGCTGCTTTTGATAAGATCAAGGAGTATTTTCTAGAACCTCCTATTCTGATGCCACCCGTTGAAGGAAGGCCACTGATCATGTATCTGACCGTTTTGGACAACTCAATGGGGTGCGTACTGGGCCAACATGACGAGTCTGGTCGAAAAGAGCATGCCATTTATTACCTTAGCAAAAAGTTTACCGACTGTGGGACTTGCTACTCACTGCTCTAGAAAACTTGTTGCGCTTTGGTATGGGTTGCTCGCCGACTAAGGCAGTATATGTTGACTCATACCACCTTGCTGATTTCCAAAATGGATCCTATCAAGTATATCTTCGAGAAGCCTGCTTTATCTGGAAGAATAGCTAGATGGCAAATAATCCTGACTGAGTATGACATCCAGTATACTACCCAAAAAGCTATAAAAGGGAGTGTACTAGCTGACCATCTAGCTCATCAAGCTATCGAAGATTATCAATCCATGAGATTCGACTTCCCGGACGAGGACATCATGACTTTGGACAACATTGAAGGTAACGGACCGTATGACGGACCTGAAAATGGATCCCGATGGACCCTGTACTTTGATGGTGCTTCAAATGCACTTGGAAACGGTATCGGTGCGGTACTCATTTCCCCAGAAGGTTGTCATACACCTTTCACGGCCCGAATTTGTTTCAGCTGTACCAACAACATGGCCGAATATGAAGCTTGCATCTTTGGTCTCAAGGCTGCTATAGACTTGGGGATCAAATCTTTGATCGTATTTGGGGACTCGGCTTTGGTTATCAGTCAAATCACAGGAGAATGGGACACCAAACATCCTAATCTTATCCCATACAAAGAACATGTCTTGACATTGTTGCCTCATTTCGAGCAAATCACCTTCGAGCATTTCCCGCGAGAAGAGAATCAGCTAGCAGATGCTCTGGCTACAATGTCTTCCATGTTTAAACTCAACTGGGATAACGAGGCTCCCCAAATCACCATCGAGCGAATGGATGAACCTGCGCAATGTCATGAGATTAATACCGAAGAAGTAGTGGAACAACCCTGGTTTCACGAAATCAAAAGGTATCTCCAGACTAGAGAATATCCTGAAGGAGCTTCCGTAAATGACAAGAAGTTCTTAAGGAGATTTGCTGCCAAGTTCTTCCTGAGCAACAACATCCTCTATAAACGCAGCCATGATTGTGTTTTACTTCGTTGTGTGGACAAAGCAGAAGCAAAGTTAATCATGACTGAGGTACATAGTTGCACGTTTGGCACCCACTTGAGCGGACATACGATGGCTAAGAAGATTCTAAGGGCAGGCTATTACTGGTCTACTATAGAAGCTGATTGCCATCAACATTCCCGTACTTGCCACAAATGTCAGGTCTACACCGACAAGATTCATATTCCTCCTGTTCCTCTCAACATTCTGACATCTCCTTGGCCATTTGCAATGTGGGGCATTGACATGATAGGAGAGATCAAGCCCACAGCGTCCAATGGACATCGCTTCATTCTGGTCGCCATTGACTATTTTACTAAGTGGGTAGAAGCAGCATCTTTTGCTTCTGTTACAAAAAATGTGGTTGCCCGCTTCATCAAGCAGAACCTCATATGCCGGTATGGTGTCCCCGATAGGATCCTGACAACGGTACAAACCTGAACAATACCATGATCACCACTCTATGCGAACAGTTCAAGATTTATCATCACAATTCATCTCCCTATCGGCCGAAGATGAACGATGTTGTTGAAGCTGCGAACAAAAACATCAAGAAGATCATTCAGAAAATGACAGTTACCTACAAGGACTGGCATGAGATGCTACCGTTTGCTCTGCATGGATATCGTACCACGACACGTACTTCAACAGGGGCAACCCCATTTTCTTTGGTATATGGCATGGAAGCTGTCCTGCCCATGGAAGCTCAGATTCCTTCTTTAAGGATTATGAAGGACTCTGGTTTGAGTGAAGATGATTGGATTCAGACCCGACTTGATCAACTCAATTTGATCGACGAGAAGCGACTCACTGCTGTTTGCCATGGTCAGACGTACCAAAAACGGATGATCAAGGCTTTCAACAAGAAAGTCAGACGTCAAGTATATCAAGTCGGAGATCTCGTAATCAAGCGGATTATCTTGCCGTAAAGTGATCCCAGGGGAAAATGGACTCCTACTTACGAAGGAACATTTGTAATCAAGAGCATCTTTTCTGATGGTGCAATGATTCTGACCACCATGGACGGCGACGATTTGCCGCATCCTGCGAACGCAGACATAGTCAAAAGATACTACGCATAAAATCACCCGACAAGTCGTAAACTCGAAAGGGCGACTTGGGCAAAAATGGGCATCCCGGTGAACCGAAAACCCGAAAGGGCGGTTCAAGAAAAAATTAGGGATAAAACAAAAAAATTGTACACCCGGCAAGTCGAAAAATCGAAAGAGCGGCTTGGGCAAAAAAGGGTTTCCCGGTGGATTGAAAACCCGAAAGGGCGATCCAGGCAAAAGTTAGGGAATTAAAGCATATGACTATGTCTCGTCAGATCACTTGAAAGAACAATCTCTTCATCAACAAGCTCCGAACTTCTGGTCAATCCAATCATCGACGGACGAAGCATTGAATGGACAAGATATTCAGAGTTGTGAGGGCTATAGCAGAATGGGAATCCCATGGAATTATTACACATAGCCATCTTTCTTTTGTATAAAATTTTCAATTTTTTACGACAACATCCTCTTACTAGGATGCCTGTCCCCTTTGTACAAAGATACTCATAAAAAGTTAATACAAATACTTTTCCAAGTACATAAATTTGTCTTGTCTTCTGTTTCTTTTTCACACTTATGTTTTATTTGAGAAACGTCCAATGTTTTGTTAAATAGGCATATGCATTTGAACATAATCATTTTCTTACAAATCAAGAAAGATGATTGCTGATAGGCAATGGCATCCTTTATAAACGCAACCATGATTGTGTTCTACTTCGTTGTATGGATAAAGCCAAAGCATAGTTGATCATGACTGAGATACACAGTGGCACATTTGGCACCCATTTGAGCGGACATACGATGGCTAAGAAGATTCTAAGGGCAGGCTACTACTGGTCTACCATGGAAGCTGATTGTCACCAACATTCTCGTACTTGCCACAAATGCCAAGTCTACACTGACAAAGTACATATTCCTCCTATTTCTCTCAATGTTCTGACAGCTCCTTGGCCATTCGCAATGTGGGGCATTAACATGATTGGAGAGATCAAGCCCACAACATCCAATGGACATCGCTTCATCTTGGTCGCTATTGATTATTTTACCAAGTGGGTCGAAGCAGCTTCCTTTGCCTCTGTTACAAAGAACGTGGTTGCCCGCTTCATCAAGCAGAACCTCATATGCCGGTATGGTGTCCCCGACAAGATCATCACAGACAATGGTACCAATCTGAACAATACTATGATCACCGCTCTATGCGAACAGTTCAAGATTTATCATCACAATTCATCTCCCTATCGGCCGAAGATGAACGGTGCTGTTGAAGCCGCGAACAAAAATATCAAGAAGATCATTCAAAAAATGACAGTTACCTACAAAGACTGGCATGAGATGTTACCGTTTGCTCTGCATGGGTATCGTACCACGTCACGTACTTCAACAGGGGCAACGCCATTTTCTTTGGTGTATGGAACGGAGGCTGTCCTGCCCATGGAAGTTCAGATTCCTTCCTTAAGGATTATGAAGGACGCTGGTTTAAGTGAAGACGATTGGATTCAGACCCGACTTGATCAACCCAATTTGATCGACGAGAAGAGACTTACTGCTATTTTCCATGGTCAGACGTATCAAAAACAAATGATCAAGGCTTTCAACAAGAAAGTCAGGCGTCAGATATATCAAGTCGGAGATCTTGTAATCAAGCGGATCATCTTACCGCAAAGTGATCCCAGGGGAAAATGGACTCCTACTTATGAAGGACCATTTGTGATCAAGAGCATCTTTTCTGGTGGGGCAATGATTTTGACCACCATGGACGGTGATGATTTGCCACACCCTGCGAACGCAGACATAGTCAAAAGATACTACACATAAATAACCCGACAAGTTGAAAACCCGAAAGGGCGACTTGGGCAAAAATGGGCATCCCGGTGAACCGAAAACCCAAAAGGGCGGTTCAGGCAAAAATTAGGGATAAAACAAAAAATCTGTACACCCGGCAAGTTTAAAACCCGAAAGGGCGACTTGGGCAAAAAAGGGTTTCCCGGTGGATCGAAAACCCGAAAGAAGTTAGGGAATTAAAGCGTATGACTGTGTCTCGTCGGATCACTTTAAAGAACAATCTCTTCATCAACAAGCTCCAAGCTTCTGATCAATCCAATCATCTACGAACGAAGCAACGAATGGACAGATATTCAGAGTCGTGAAGGCTATAGCAGAATGGGAATCCCATGGAACTGTTACACATAGCCATCTTTCTTTTGTATAAAATTTTCCAATTTTTACGACAACATTCTCTTACTAGGGTGTCTGTCTCCTTTGTACAAAGATACTCACAAAAGTTAATACAAATACACTTCCAAGTGCAGAAATTTGCTTGCCTTTCTTTTCTTTTGTACACTTATGTTATATTTGAAAACCTCCAATGTTTTGTTAAATAGGCATATGCATTTGAACATAATCACTGCTTACAAATAAAACGAAATTGAAAAAAAGATAGTTACTGATAGGTTGAAGGTGTAGGAAGATATCTTTATGCCATTTCAGAGGAAATCCCCTACGATACATCTTTCGGATCCTCAACAAAGCTAAATTTGGAATATATTTCCCCAGCGGGGTTAAGCTTCAAGATCCTCGACAGAGCCATTGCTTTCTAAAGCTTGATTCCCCAGCTAAGCTGAATTTCAAAATTCCCATCAGAGTCAAGTTTCAAGATCCCCAGTGGAGCCCAAAAACCCTGAAAATCCTATCCCCGGCGGAGCCAGAATAGTGAGCATTTCCCCACAAGTCATCAAAGGTCTTTAATCCCCAAGCAGTCAACAAGGATTTCTCATCTTCAACAGTCAAAGGTTTCTGAATCCTCAGCATTGGTCAAGGATTTATTTTCCCCGGCAGCAGTCAAAGATTTCGTTATCTCTAGCTATCTGGATTTTGTTTTCCTCAACAAGACGACTACTCAGCTTACATGCATAACCATTACATTCATATATCATAAACAATGATTAAATACAGTTCATTGCATCATACATATCATGCAACATAACTTTGTGTTTTAGCTAACATTTTATCCTTTTTAGGATACGATTAAAAGACTATCATTAACAATTATTCAGATACAGTATGGATACACCCCAGATACGGCGGTCATTCTATTACTCATTCGGAGTTTCAAGTCAAATACAGTACAAATACACCCCAGACACGACGGTCATTCTACTACTCATTCAGACTTCAGCAATCCGATACAGACTAGATGCGCTCCAGACACGACAGACATTCTATCTCTCATTCAGATTCAATTATCAACCTCAAGTTCAAATATGCTCCAGACACGGATTCCATTTTGACCCTTACACCAGCGGTTTGATTCCCTTAGTGCAGTCGCCACGAAAGTCATTCTACTACTCATACAGATCTCAACTTCAGATACAATACAGATACACTCCCGACACGGCAGTCATTCTAGTATTCATTCAACGTTCAAATACAGTTACAACTCAGATACGCGCCAGACACGGACGTCATTCTCTTACTCATACAGACCCAGTCTCCCGATACAGTTCAAGTGCATTCCAGACACAGATACCATTTTGATACTCATACTTTTGGCCTACAGCATTGCAATGCAACAAAGGTTCTTGGATGGCATCTTTAAGCCCATGTCCAACAAGATTCTTCCATCTCCAAATGGCATCTTTAAGCCCATTCCTGCACCTATGTTTTGACGAGTGCAAATTTACGGGCTCTCTAGTGTCCAATCCTCTTTTACCTTCGAGTCGCGAAAGGCAAACTTGCCAATCTAACTCTTCAGGTTCAAGAAGATTGAACAGGGGCAACTGTTGTAACCCAAAATTTGCTCTCTCATTTCATCAACACTTTCTCATCACAAGACTCTTGGAATTCAGGATCAAGCTAGGGTTTGCTCTGCTCAAGACCCCTCCTTGCACTGTTAACCCAAATTAGGGTTTGAGTTTGCACAAGGATATTTTGACCTACAATACCCGAATTGACTTTCATGCTTCATGTTAGGTTCACAAGTCTGCCCATACCAAGTTTCAAGCCTTGATTCAAATCTTTACCCAGTCAATTGGACAGTTGACCTAGAAATCAGCTGTATGGGGGAAAAAGTCAACTGTGGCCAATTGACAGTCAAACCTCATGAAATTTGACCCACATCAACATTATGAACTCATACGAACCATTTGATCAAGTTTGGATCACAATTCCACAAGAAATTTGATCAGATCACCAAAAGGGCAAAATGGTCATTTTTAGGGTTTTGACTGCACAAAGGCAATTTTTGACTGTTTGACCTAACCAATGGAAAATCAAGCCCACATATGGACTAAAGGACTCAATGACATTGTCTTGACCCATTCAACAAGTTTAAAAGATCTCAAATGCATAGGATTGATAGATGAATTTTTCAGTCAACTGATCAAAATTTGACTGTATACTGAAAAGTCAAACTTTGACTTTTTGGTCAAAATCAAGTGCCAAGAGTTATTTTTCATCAAGACATGTCAAATTATGAAATTTGTTCATCAAGAAACCTAAAAATGCAAATTAGGGTTTAAAATGGAAAATTTTCATAACTTAGAATTTTTCTAAGTTATGAAATTTTCTTATTTTTTCCTAACTTTGTCCCATTTTTTAACTAAGATGCAAATGGATTCAAACAAAACTTGCAACATGAAAGTTGTATTCCATCACAAAGTCTACAACTTTGATTCACAAAGTTTTACTCAAAAGAAGCTTGTATCTCAAGTTATGATTTTTGGAACAAGGGTACCTAAAACTTTTAACTTAGAGAAAATTTGCCCTAATTTAGGCAGGATTTTGACCCATCTTCTTGGCCATTTTTCACATAGTTCCACTTGGAGTTTTAAGTTTCATTACAAATATGGATTATAGTACATGTTCCAAGCTTTCCAAATTGTCCAAGAACTCTTCAAACACCTTTGTGGTTAGAGAGAATCGAATTCTTGAAGTTGGCAAAAACTCACTTTTGTCCATGGCCAATACATGTTCATAACAACTTGCAATTCTGATCTAGCTAGCTTGGTTTGACATTACAGGCCTCAAAACCAATTTGCACTCCATAATTTAATGCCAATCCATCAGTCTAAGCCTTTGTTTTGTTCATTTGGTCATTATACACAAGATTAAGCCCTAAGTAGAAAAAGGCAAGTTTCCATTTTTGTTTAAGTATGCTTTATGTCAAACCAACAATCCTTGAGCATTGGTCCAAGATCTCTGGCAGCAAAACAAATCCACAAATCAGAGGGGCCAAGAGCAATGTATGAAAGCATATTTTACAGCCTATACAAGCCTGTAACTTCACTTCCACATGGGAACTTCAAGGAGAGAAAACTTGCAAAACACAAGCAACCTCTCATATCTGTTAACACAAGCTTACAAGAACTTTGTAAACAAGTTCCATACATCCCAACAAGCCTAAAGCACGACTCTTTCACCCCTAAAACCTCCTCATACTCAGAACCACTGTTTTTCTGCAAAACAGCGCAGGTTCTGCATTTTGCAAGCCATAACAAGATTACATCGTGCGTTTTGTCCCAAGATAGTTCCAACACCTTCCAATCAACTCACCTGAACTATCCCAAGCCCCCATTGCAAGCTGTAACACCTCTAACACACTTTTCCATTTTCATTTCAAAGCTCTGCAGATTGAGTTCTACAACATGATTCAAGTTGTTTCAAAGCAAGCCAAGCATTGGAGAAGCTTCCTTGGACCTTAGGAAAGCTCAACAGAAGCTCAAACACCATTGAAGGTTGCTACATTGTCCAGCTCGAAGTCAACTGAAACAGGTATTTCATGGACTTCTATCTCCCTATCTAGGAATGGTTAGGCTTAGGTTTGTGAATGAAATATGCTGTACTCATAGCCCTGAAGCCATACATATGCTTAGTTTTCATTTACATTAATCGTGCTGAGAGAATTTCACTCATGAACTTTCTGAAAAAACTAGGTTAAAAATTAGGGCCAGAGAAATTCTCTCTGGTCTTTGAGAGTTAATCCAAGCTTTTTATATGGTTAGATTCGTTATTTGATCCTCTACAAGTTTTATGTTTTGAGTTTTGTCAAAAGATCAAAGAATCAGGAGATACAGGTAGAGGTAGCTAGCGCGCGTTTTTTCAAAATCTGTTGGACAGAGGAAGAAGATGAAGTAGTTGGGCTGGGCCTGGCTACTTCCTACTTTTGGCACCCCCCATTTTCAGTTTCACACCCCCTGGCCCATTTTCTTATATTTTAATATTTTTGCATATTTATTTTCTTTTCTGACTTTAATATTTTATTTTCAAATATAAAAAATGATCCAAAAATATTTTTATAATTTTTTACATTTATTTGGTATTTATTTTTATTATTACTAGCATTAAAACATTTTATATGTCTTTATATTATTTTGTTTAAATTTAAAAATAATACAAATGATACTTTTATTTCTTATTTTTTATTTTTATTCACACTAAAATATTTTCTTGAATATATTTTATTTTTGTAAATATTTTATCTTGTTTTATACATAGTTAATACAGTTAATACATTTAATATATATATATATATATATATATATATATATATATATATATATATATATATATATATATATATATATATATATATATATATATATATATATATATATATATATATATATATATATATATATATATATATATATATATATATATATATATATATATATATATATATATATATATATATATATATATATATATATATATATATATATATATATATATATATATATATATATATATATATATATATATATATATATATATATATATATATATATATATATATATATATATATATATATATATATATATATATATATATATATATATATATATATATATATATATATATATATATATATATATATATATATATATATATATATATATATATATATATATATATATATATATACTTATATATTTTTATCTTGTTAAATAATTAGGTCAAAAATACAAAAAATATTACATTTTCATTTGTATTAATATTTTGCACTAAAAATATCATTTTTACAATATACTTTTATTTTTTGTATAAGTTAATGTATTATTGTAAATAAATAATAAATAATGCTATTTATTTAAGAAAATTAGAGTTTTTGCCCTAAATGAAAAAATAATTAAACTTGACTTTTTCTTTATTTATTCTTACTTCACATATTAAAAACACCTTTTTTACATACATAAAAAATCATTTTTGTACATAATGCATTTTATTTACATTTATTTATTGTATTTATTTCAATTATTGTACATTTAAATATCGTATCTTGTACATTCGATATGGTTGTAATAACTTAGAATTTATTTTCTTGTCAAATACTCCCAATTCAAATTTGTACCCCCCCTCCCTATATCATGTTGTAATAGTGTAGCATTTAAATTCTCGCACATTTAAAAGCTTTCAATTATGTCATGCTTAGACCTAGGGTTTGTATGCAAATAAAATCAACAATTAGCTTGACCTAATCCAAGATAACATGCATGAAAAACAAACACAATGCACACTTGCACCCCTAGGGTTTCATCCACTTGTTGCCTTCAAAAATGGGCCATGGTTGCATGTCAAGTACTTTGGCAAAACAAAAACAAAACAAAAGATCCAAGTCCCTCGATGACACTATCTTGGTTGCCTAAACAAAAATGATCAAGTCCCTCAAGAAAATTTCCAAAATACTTGACACCATTGCTATCATGGTCTATACGATGACACGCGCCTGTCCCGTTTAACATCCTAACACAAGGTTGTTCACCAAATACAATGGTGAAACAACACTGTTAAAAGGGTTAAAAAACATAAGAAAGATCTTTGAGTAAAATAGGGTAGACAACTCTTAGTTACTTGATCAAACTTGCAAAAAACATCCTTGCTATCTTCAAAACACACTCCTTAACACAATTTCAAAACACTACTTTCAAACATTGAAAACTTTTCAAAAGAAAAAAACACCTTTGTATACATTCAAACAAGAATCATTACAAAGGTCGCCACAACGATGGCCTCTTTTCAAAACATCTTTCAAAACCACACACAAAGCACCATTTCAAACAATTGAAGAGCACCATTTCAAACAATTGAAAAGCAAAGCAAGTGATCTAAGCAAGTAACTAAGAGCCCATGGATAACCATGGATAGAAAGGGTGCTAATACCTTCCCTTTCTATAATCTACTCCCCGAACCCAAGAAAATATCTCAAAGGTCTTTCCTGTGCTTTTTGACCTTTCCTTAGGATAAAATAAAAAGTCAGTGGCGACTCTTGCTAAACCGAAACATTTGCGAAAACAAACACAAAATCCCAAGTCAGTTCTCCCACCGTATCACAGGTTGCCTTTTATGACTATACAAAAACGACCCACAACTGTCCCTTCACATCCAATGATGGGGCTTCACACCAAATCGATGGTAAGATAGCAACACCTAAAGTACGAGGAAAAGAACATCTAAGACCTTTTGAGTAGGTAGATTCGCTCCCAGTTGCTTGCTTGCTCACAACAAAACATTCTATACACCAACACTCTCACTTTGAAACATTTTCAAAAGATAACACTTTGTATGCGTTCTTATAAAGACGAGAATCATTACAAAGATGCATTTTCAAAATACTTTCAAAACCCACACCACAAGCACCTTCAAACAAAAGCAAGTGATCTAGCAAGTAACTAAGAGCCCATGGAAAACCATGGATGAAAAGGGTGCTAATACCTTCCCTTTTCATAATCTACCCCCCGAACTCAAGAAAACATCTCTAAAGGTATTTCCTGTGCTTTTTCACCTTTCCTTATTAGATAAAAGAAAAGTCGGTGGCGACTCTTTCTATCCATAACATTTGCGATCAAACGCAAAAAAAAGTCAGTTCTCCCACCGTATCACAGAACTGGCGACTCTAC
This sequence comes from Vicia faba, assembly GCA_948472305.1. Lineage (NCBI taxonomy): Eukaryota > Viridiplantae > Streptophyta > Magnoliopsida > Fabales > Fabaceae > Vicia > Vicia faba. The sequence continues at coordinate 1,439,927,527 of OX451741.1, read as the reverse complement.
TGGGGAAATTCTAAAACTGGGGTTACCTTAGGGTTAGATCACATTTACTTGCTTTCATTGTCTGATTTGTATGCTTTACATTATGGTTCTTTGTTTGGGTTTGAATCCTCTACCCTAATTTGGGATACAATATAGGTAAGTAGCAATATGTTGTGGAAACTCTGTGGGGTATATCGACATGGTCTAAGCAATAGCTATGTTAGTGCGACATATTTGTGGGTACCGGTAGCCTTTGAGTTAATCAAAGAGAATACGGGGCCGCTGAGTGATGTCATAAAGCACTAATGAACTTCTAGAACCTTTACTTGACCAACTTGGCCTTTAGGATGTAGTGAGATGACCGACTTTGGTGCAGTCCGAAGTTGGTAGATACTCGATACTACACTCATTAAGGTTTGGTTCTTTTGGGATATTTCCGTCTCCATTAAAGAGGCTTGTGCTGAAGTAATGACCAAGGAAAAAAACCAGTGATATTGAGCTCCTTAGAACCCGATTACTATTACTAGGACAGCTTAAGCCAACTAAACTTCAAGAGGGTACTTACCTATAAAACTCCATGCAAGCCTAAACCTAAGGATTTGTTTGCATATACATACTTGTACATAACATCATGGACATCATAACATCATATTCATTCACTAACCATTTCAAGGATTTTTGGGATTCATCTTTGTTCTTGTTTTGTAGGATATGGATTCTCTTCACAGGAAAACTATTCAAGTCAACTTGTAAGGATCCCTCCACAAATTAAGGAGCTATCTTCAAGGATTCCAGAAAACTCTCCGTTCACCGAGAGACACGGTCGTCTACTAAACTTGGTCACCTCTAACACAGATGAGGGCATGATAAAGGTGCTATTTCAGTTATTTGATCCTTTACACCATTGCTTCACATTTCCCGACTATCAACTTGTGCCTACTTTGGAAGAATTCTCTAGACTCTTGGGGATTCTCATCCTCAACCAACTACCTTTCAACGGTATGAAAAGAGACCCAAAGCCATAAGAGATTGCTCAAGCTCTGCACTTGCACTCATCTGATGTCATAACTCATTGGGAAACAAGGAGTGGTGTCAACAGTTTCCTAACGAAGGCTTCAAAGAATATGCCCAGAAAAGGAGGGATCTAGATGGCAGGTGTTGTACCCCAAAATTTTCCCTCCCATCTTCTCAACATTTTCTCATCACAAGGCCCTTGGAGCTCAAGATCCAGTGTGGGTTTCCTCTGCTCAAGACTTCTCCTAGCACTGTTGACCCAGATTAGGGTTTGTGTTTGCACAAAGATGTTTTGACCTAAAATGCCTAAGATGACTTTCATGCTTCATGTTGGACTCCCAAGTTTATCCATACCAAGTTTCAAGCCTTGATTCCAAACTTTGCCCAGTCAATTGGACAGTTGACCTAGAAATCAACTGTATTGGGTAAAAAGTCAACTGTGGTCAATTGACAGTCAAACCTCATGTTTTTTGACCCACATCAACATAATGAACTCACATGGACCATTTGATCAAGTTTGGACCATAATTCCACAAGAAATTTGATCAGATCACCAAAAAGGCAAAATGGTCATTTTTAGGGTTTTGACTGCACAAAGGCAATTTTTGACTGTTTGACCTAGCCAATGGCAAACCAAACTCACATATGGACTCAAGGACCCCATGGAATTGTCTTGACATACTCAAAAAGTTCAAAAGATCCCAAATGCACAAGATTGACAGTTGAATTTTCCAGTCAATTGATCAATTTTTGACTGTATACTGAAAAGTCAAACTTTGACTTTTTGGTCAAAATCAAGTGTCAAGATTCATTTTTCATCAAAACATGCCAAATCATGAAACTTGTTCATCAAGAAATCAAAAATCACAAATTAGGGTTTGAAATGAAGATTTTTCATAACTTAGAATTTTTCTAAGTTATGAAAAACCCTAATTTTTTCCTAACTTTGTCCCACTTTCTCATCAAGATGCATTTGGATTCAAGGAAAAGTCAAAACATGAAAGTTGTAGTCCATTGCAAAATCTACAACTTTGATTCACAAAGTTTTCTCTAAAGAAGCTTGTAGCTCAAGTTACAATTTTTGGAACAAGGGTACCAAACCATTCTTAACTTAGAAAAATTTTGTCCTATTTTAGGCAGGATTTTTGCCTAACTTCATGGCAACTTTTCACATGCTTCCACTTGGAATTTCAATTTGCATTACAAAGATGGAATGTAGTACACATTCCAAGCTTTCCAAAATGTCCAAGAACTCATCAAACAACCTCATGGTTAGGGAGAATCGAATTTGGCAAGTTGGGAAAAACTCACTTTGTTTATGGCCAATTTACATATTCATACACTTGTGCCATTTTGAACTCAGCTTGCATTCCTTGATTACAGATCCTATATCCCATTTGCACTCAATAATTTAATGCTAACCCATTGTGCCTAGACCTTATTTTATGTGTTCAAGCATTGTATGAAAATTAAGCCATAAGTAGAAAAAGCAAATTATCCATTTTAGAAAAGTTGAACTTTATGTCAAATGCAAATCCAAGAAGCATAGGCACAATCTTTTGAGCTGGTATTTTGTACACAAATCACTCTAACCAAGACTAATGTATGCAGCATAGATTGGGGGCCTGTACAAGCTAGAAACACCAAGTTGATTTTCTTGCTTAAAGTTGAAGTAACCTTGCATAACAACTCCCAACTCTCATCTCAGCAAAGAGAACCTTAAGCAAAGCTATTGTACTCATTCTAAACACTGAACCTAAGCTGAAACACAAGCCAACCAAGTTCCAAACATCCTCAAACACAGAGTCACCATTAAACTGCACAAAAACAGGGCATTCTGCACTTGGACTTGGCTAGCTCATTTCCATCGTGCATCTTGGCCAAAAACACTTCAAACACATCCCACATCATCCCTTGAAACTATTCCAAGCCCTAAACACGACCTGTAACACCCCTAGCTAACATCACCATTTCCATATTTTCTGTTTTGCAGTTGAAGTGCCATAACACGATTCACTTGGTTTTGGAGCAAACTAAAGATTGGAATAGCATCCCTGGAAAGCAAGGAAGCTATACAAATCATTACCTTGCCTTGTAAGCATCTCCATTGTTGCACACGTTTCCAACTGAACAGGTAAGTTCATGAACTCTTATCTCTCTATCCAGGTATAGTTAAGTTTAGATTTGTGAAGAAATTATGTCACATTCATAGCCCTGAATATGCCCATATCATTAGTTTTCATTTATGTTATGTGTGCTTAGAGAATTTTAAGTCTGAACATTGAATAAAAACTAGGTTAGGAATTGGGGGAGAAGAAATTCTCTCTCATTTCTGAGAGTTAGGATGAGTTCTTTATATGTCCAGAATCGTGGTTTGATGCTTAACATTTTTCATGTTATGAGTTTGTGCTAAAAGTCCAGGAATCCAGATGTTTGAATCAGTGTAGGAGGCGCGTGTTTTTTGACAAATTTCTGGCCAGAGGTTGAAGAAGGTCCTTTGGGCTGGGCTTTGTTTTATTTTTCTTATTTACACCACCCTTTTACTTTTGAACCCCCTTGGCCCATTGTGCTTATTTGAAACATTTTTTGACTTTTTTCTTGTTATTTCTGACTTGTTTATTTTTTCTCATAATATTAAAAATATAAAAAATATTTTTCAAACCATTTTTGTATTTATTAAGCATTTATTGGTTTAAATTAACATTTGTACATATTTAACATTAAAAATACCTTTTTGACAAATATACCTCTTTTATTTATTTTTTGTAAATAATTAATAAATATTGCATATATCATACAATAAATACTTTTATTTGTAAAAATTAGGGTTTTTACCCTAGATCCATAAAAATACCAAAAATACATTAATTTTAATTTTTACTCATTTGATACATGATAAATACTTTTCACATACATATGAAAACCTTTTTTTTTTGCATTTTTTGCATATTTATCTTATTTTTATTTGAATATTGTGTAATTAAATACCTTGCAAAATTCCAAAGTTTGATGTAATAGTCTAGGATTTAATTCTTGTCAAAATACCCCCATTTGAACATTTGTACCCCCCATCCCATATATTGTGTTGTAATAACTTAGGGACTTTATTTTTTCGCACTTTAAAGCTTTCTAATTATGCCATGTTAGAATTAGGGTTTGTATGCAAATCAATTAACCAAAAAAATAGTTTGACCTAAATCCAAGATAAACAAGCATGAAAATGGACAACACCAATCACACTTGCACCCCTAGGGTATTCCACTTGTTGCCTTCAATAATGGGCCATATTGCATGTTAGGTCTCTTTGGGCAAAACAAACACAATTCAAATGATCATAGTCCCTCGATGACGCTTTCGAAAATTGCCAAAAAATGATCAAGTCCCTTAAAGAAAATTGCCCAAAGATACTTGGCACCATTGCAATTATGGTCTAAACGATGACCCGCGCCCGTCCCTTTCACATCCTAACACAAGATTGTCCACCAAATGCAATGGTGGAACAAAATTGTTAAAAGGGTTAAAACATAGCAAAGATCTTTGAGAAATATAGGGTAGATAGCTCTTGGTTACTTGCCCCCTTGCAAACCAAAAACACTTGCCTATTTTTTTCAAAACACACATCACTACACTTTCAAAAACAACTTTTAAAAACATTGAAAACCTTTTCAAAAGACATACACTTTTGTATACATCCCAACATGGATCATTACAAAGGTTGCCACCACATTGGCCTCTTTTCAAAACATTTTCAAAACCCACACACACAAAGCACCATTTCAAACAATTGAAAATCAAGGCAAGTTGATCTAAGCAAGTAACTAAGAGCCCATGGATAACCATGGATAGAAAGGGTGCTAATACCTTCCCTTTCTATAATCTACTCCCCGAACCCAAGAAAACATCTCGAAGGTTTTTGCTGTGCTTTTTTACCTTTCCTTAGGATAAAATAAAAAGTCGGTGGCGACTCTTGCTCAACCGAAACATTTGCAAAAACAAACGCAAAACCTCAAGTCAGTTCTCCCACCGTATCACAGAACTGGCGACTCTGCTGGGGAAATTAACTTAAAAGTGGAGTAACCTTAGGGCTTAGATCACCTTTGTTTTCAATTGTTTGCTTTGTTTGCTTTTATATTTGTGGGCTTTGCATCGGGGTTTCATAGATCCTAACCCGGATCTGGGGAATACCCTTTTAGGTAGCATAATCTGTGAGGGACCTGTCCGGTGTAGACCGACATGGGTGAAGCAGTGGCTACGTTGGTGTGGCACCTTGGTCTGTACCGATATCCCTTGTGTTGCAACGAGGAGAATATGGGTCTTCTAAGGAGTCATTAAACACCAACCGACCTTAAAACCCTAAATTGACCAAACTTGGCCATAGAACAGTAGCAGTATGCTACACTCATTGAGGCTAAACTCTCGCGATGGTTCTGGCCGCAAGAAAGGATTGCGATGCTGGAGTTATGACCGATTGAGGGTAGTCAATGATTTGAGATCCTCTAGAACTCGGTTACTTTTGATAAGACAGGTTTTAACCAACGAAACTAAAAGAGGGTAATACCTAAACTCCATGCTGGCCTGAAACCTAAGGGTTGTCTTGTGTGACTTGTGTGCCTTATCATGCTTGCCTGTGTGAATACTTGTGGTATGCTTCATCATAGCATCATACCATCATATCATTGCATGCATCCTGTATAAGGACTGACCCCTTTCAAAGACAAAAAAAAGTTTCATCTTTGCTCTGTTTTGTAGGACATCATGATGCCCGTGCGTAGGAATACTATCCAGCTTAACTTTGTTCAACCACCAGCTTTGCTCAAGGATTTGGTTGATAGGATTCCAAACACTACTTCCTTCATCAAGAGACACGGTTCTCTCCTTGGTTTGATCACTTCAAAGTGGGACCAACAACTGATAAGTGTCCTGACCCAGTTTTATGATCCCCTGTATCATTGCTTTACCTTTCAAGACTTCCAGCTGGTCCCTACCCTGGAAGAATTCTCTGTTTTGCTTGGTATCCGTGTTGGAGCAAACTCCATTCACTAGTTGGGAAAAGACTTCTAGGCCTGAAGAGGTTGCTGCAGTTCTCCCCTTGACCAAAGAAGAGGTATTGGCTAACTGGGAAACTAGAAGTGGAGTTAAGGGCTTTTTGGTCAAATTTCTGGTTGGCAAAGCTAATGATTTCTGGAATGACTTAGACTTCAAGGCGTGCGAAGACATTCTGGCTCTTTTAATCTATGGTCTGGTATTGTTTCCAAATCCTGACACCTTTATCAGTATCTATGCCATAAGGATCTTCATGTCTCGGAATCCTGTACCCACTCTTTTGGGTGATATCCTGCAACAACTCTATGCTCGTACTGCCCGAAGACGGGGAACTCCACGGTGTTGTGCTCCTTTGCTAGTGAGGTGGTTTATTTCGCACCTTCCTAAGTTCGTGCTGAAGAATGAAGAAGGAAAGGGTTGGGCTCATAGGTTAATGTCTCTCACTGATAATGACATCACTTGGACTCTCAGAGGTTTGGATGAGGTAGCTGTTATTGATCGTTGCGGAGAATACCCTAATGTTCCATTGATCGGCACCCAGGGAGGAATCTCTTATAATCCATGTTTAGCTCTCCGACAGTTTGGAAGAGCCAGAAGAGCAGGGCCTCATGAGATGTTGGTTCCTCACTTCCACTTTGAATTTCAGGTAGACAGTGACGAACTACGCCGTGGATTCATTAAGGCCTGGGACAGAATTCACAAAGCTGACCCACATGAGTTGGGACCAAAGACTTCTCTACCATTGGAACCCTATTGCAGATGGGTCCGCATCCGTGCTCAGAAGTTAGGTATGCCATACGAAGCTGTCAGACCTATCATTCTTGAGTCTCTTGATGAAGATGGGGTTCCTCCAACTTTCCTCCCTCCTCAGATACCCACTGATTTTGACACATTGAAGAGATCTTGGGCGCAGCTAAAGGAAGAACGGGATTTTTATCGAGAAAAGTTCAACGAACAGGAACGAAAGATCCAGAGACTGACTAAGCAATTGGAGGAAGAGCGGATTCTGAATTACTATATCCATACTGAGAAGAGGAGGCCATGGGAGCACTGATGGGCTTTGAATGTTTCTTTTTTACCGCTCTTATTTTCAGTATTTTTCATTCCTGTAATGCCTAAGGGCAAGTTGTTGAACAATTTAAAGTTTGAATCTAATGAAGTGTGTTTCCCTTTTGTCTACAAAGATTGAATCTTGTTTGTCTTTGAAAACATAAAACATACACATCTCATTGCATCATATGCATAACAGGTACCTTTTTTCCACATGTTGCTTAATCTTCTTCGCTGTTTATTTGAACAGTCATCATGAATCCTGAATCATCCAGTGAACAAGCTATCAAGGCCCTCCAGGCCCAGAACGCCCAGTTTCAAGAGATGGTCATGAGCTTGGCCCAAGGTCAACAAGAGTTGAAGGCTCTGCTCCTAAAGAAGAAGAAGAAGAAGAGGACTGCGTTGTTCAACACTGGACGCAGGTTTGGGAATACACTCCATAATGAGGATGATCAAGCTACTTCCTCTGCAGAGAAAGACAGTCCCCAAGGGGGAGGAGCTCCTAGTCCTGCAGTCTCTGACAACGAGACGGATTACAATGACGAACAAAACCCTCCTGCTGCTGACAGGTACAATCAATTAGAGGACCGCTTGAGTGCCATGGAGATTCAAAATGTGTCAGGGCTGGATTTCGGAGATTTAGGTCTATCTTCTGGGGTGGTAATCCCACACAAGTTCAAGGCGCCTGCCTTTGCAAAATACGACGGGGCTTCCTGTCCAAAGCTGCATCTCAAATCGTACGTAAGGAAGATCCAACCTTACACGGCAGACAAAAACCTTTGGATCCACTTCTTCCAAGATAGCCTTTCGGGGTCACAGCTTGAGTGGTTCTATCAGCTAGATGGAACCAGTATCTGACATTGGGAAGATTTGGCTATCGCATTTTATAGACAATATCAATACAATTCTGACCTCGCTCCTACGCGTACCCAACTTCAGGGTATGTCACTGGGAACGGGCGAAGGGTTCAAAGAATATGCACAAAAATGGAGAGATTTGGCTGGCAGGGTGCAGCCTCCTTTGACTGACCGTGAACTGGTTGACATGTTTCTAGGGACCTTGTCTGGTCCATTCTTCAATCATCTGGTTGGTAATTCCTCCGCTGGGTTTACGGGTTTGATCCTGACGGGTGAAAGGATAGAAGCTGGCATCAGGTCAGGAAAGATACAGAAAGGTGCCTCCGCAAGTACTGAGAAGAAACCTTTCAAGAAGGAAGCTAGTGCCGTCTATGGTCCTAGAAGACAAGTTAAGCCAGAACGCCGCCAAGCCGTCAATGCCTTGGTCATTTCAAAACCTGTTGCTGCTCCTCAGCAGTACAATCAACAAAGGGGTGAGAGGCCCAAAAGGCAATACACCCGGCTGAGTATGACCTTGTCACAAATCTTGCCGCAACTGCTATCAACCAACTTGGTGACCACCAGAGAGGCTCCGAAGGCAGTAAATACTGCATCTCCTAAGTATAATCCGAATGCTCGCCGTGCTTATCATTCCGATAGCCCGGGGCATTCTACTGATGATTGCTGGGCCTTGAGAAATAAGGTTCAAGACCTTATTGATGCGAAGGAAATTCAGTTTGAGGCGCCTGAGAGGCCAAATGTTGTAACTGCTCCTATGCCCCAACATTGAGTAAATGCCGTCGAGGAAGATTTGTATGCTGTTTCGGTGAATGATGTTGCTACCCCTCTATTGACTATTAAGAGGAACCTACTGCTAGCCGGTTTATTTCCGGGTTGTAGCAAGGGTTGCCTCCTGTGTGCTGTTACCCCTACCGGTTGTCTGCTGCTGAAATCAGGCATCCAAAGCCTGATGGATAGCAAGGAGATTCTGTTCAAGAAAACCGCTGTTCCATTTGTTTCCGCTGAAGAAGTATCTGTCATCACAATTTTCAACAATCCTACCAAGGCTCCCCCAAGGAAGCCAGTCAAAATTATGTCTGTTGCACCCATTACCATTACTGTTCCGGGGCCTCTCCCCTATGAATCTGACAAGGCTGTCCCATGGCACTATGGGGCAGATGTGTATGTGCTTGGAGTGAAGCAGGAGTTCAACACCGGTACCAGTATCAGTAACATCACTGGTCCCGCCAAGATTACTCACAGTGGCAGGCTCTTCTCGCCTGACATTGCACCACCAGTTATCCGAAAACCTCTTATCATCACACCCGCAAGTGTGCATGTTTCAAATCAAGTTCCTGTGTCTACTACTGCCGCCGAGTCCTCTGATACTTGGGGCAAAGGAGTTGCTACCGATTTGCCAGCCCGGACGGAGGCACCAAAAAATACCGCTGTTGAAGCCTCCCAGCAAGAGATGGAGGAAATCCTTAAAATCATTAAAAAGAGTGACTTCAATGTCGTTGAACAGCTGGGGCATACCCCCTCCAAAATCTCTATGCTATCATTACTGCTGTGCTCAGAGGCCCACGCCAAGGCCCTGATTTCATTTCTGAAAACGGCCCATGTGCCGCAAGAGACATCTGCAGATCAGTTCACTGACTGTGTGGCTAATTTGACCGCTGACAATGGTTTGGGTTTCTCGGATGCCGATTTGACCGCCAAGGGGAAAAACCACAATGATGCCCTGCATGTCTCTATAGAATGCAGGGGCACTACTCTTGCACACGTGTTGGTGGACACCGGGTCTTCCCTGAATGTATTTCCCAAGAAGGCCTTAGATCGGTTGGATTGTGAGGGCCTGGAATTGAAACCTAGTAACATCATTGTTAGAGCCTTCGACGGTTCTAAGAGGATGGTGCACGGTGAGGTAGACATTCCTATTCGTGTGGGTTCCCAAGTCTTTGACTCAACGTTCTATGTAATGGATATTCGTCCATCTTATTCCTGCTTGCTGGGTCGACCCTGGATTCACAAGGCTGGGGCTGTAACATCCACTTTACACCAGAAGCTCAAATACCCTGTCAGAGGGAAGATTGTTACTATGCAGGGAGAGGAGGAATACATGGTTAGTCACCTGAATTCATTCCGGTATATCGAGATGGACGGGGAGTTTATTGAAACCCCCTTTCAACATTTTGAGGAGGTACCTCCAACATTGGCGTCGGCTGAGACAGTGGTTGAAGAAGACTTTCCTTTGAAGATGGCTTCCTTGAAGGATGCCCGGGCTGTGATCGAGAAAGGCAAGTGTGCAAACTGGGGTCAACTTCCTGACTTCACTCAAAAGACCGACAAGTTTGGGCTGGGCTTCACTGCAGAGGCTTAGAAGGCTGTTCGCAAAGAAAGGATCAGAAAGCCTCCGGTGTTCATCACCAACCCAAGAGTGAATGCTATCGAGGAGGACGTAGAGGAAGCAGAATTTAACAGTTGGATCTATCCAACAACCAACAACGGACCAAGCAATTGGACGGCAAAAGATTTTACACCTATTACATTTGTCACGCAGTAATGAACTCTTTTGTTTTCAATTTGTAACAAACAATATGTTGAAACTTTTATTGGCTCGGTGTCCTACCCGGGGCACCGTGGCTCCATTTGTGAGGGCTTTTTGTATGACATTTCCATATATCATTAATCAAAACATTGGACGTTGTTGCATTTCAAATCTTGTGCTCTTTTTCTTTCTTTGTTATATATTGCAAAACAGCTATATTTACACACACTCACTTATACAGGTTCCAATCCACTCTGGATCTCAATGGTAACGGCTCTGCTACTGCCAGTTATGACTTCGAAAATCCGATCAACTTGGCTGAAGACGAAGGTGAAGATGATTGCGAAGTGCCTGGTGAACTCGCAAGACTGCTACTCCAGGAAGAGAGGGCCATTCAGCCGCATGAAGAGTCGGTGGAAACGATAAACCTGGGTACTGAGACAGATAGAAAAGAAGTCAAGATTGGTGCCAATCTAGAGCTCAGCGTGAAGCAACGATTGATTCAGATGCTGCATGATTACATGGAAATCTTTGCTTGGTCTTACAAAGACATGCCTGGTTTGGATGCCGACATTGTAGTTCATCACCTGCCTACCAAGGAAGACTGCCCTCCGGTAAAACAGAAGGTCCGCCGCATGCGCCCAGAGATGTCCGAGAAAATCAAAGCTGAGGTTATGAAACAATTTGATGCCGGGTTTCTAGCAGTGACTTCTTATCCTCAGTGGGTGGCCAACGTGGTTCCAGTGCCAAAGAAAGATGGTAAAGTCATAATGTGTGTTGACTACAGAGATTTGAACAGGGCCAGCCCTAAGGACGATTTCCCTCTGCCTCACATCGACGTTCTTGTTGACAATACTGCTCAACACAAGGTGTTCTCCTTCATGGATGGTTTTTCAGGGTATAATCAGATCAAAATGGCTCCTGAAGATATGGAAAAGACTACCTTTGTTACTCAGTGGGGCACCTTCTGCTACAAGGTCATGCCATTCGGGTTGAAAAATGCTGGAGCAACCTACCAACGTGCCATGGTTGCTTTATTTCATGACATGATCCACCATGAGATTGAAGTATACGTCGATGATATGATTGCAAGGTCCCAAACTGAGGAGGAACACCTTGACCATCTGCGGAAGCTGTTTGACCGACTGAAGTTGTACAAGCTGAGGTTGAACCCAAACAAATGCACCTTTGGGGTGAGGTATGGAAAATTGCTAGGTTTCATTGTAAGCGACAAAGGTATTCAAGTGGACCCTGCCAAGGTGAAAGCCATACAAGAGATGCCGACTCCCAAGACAGAGAAAGAAGTCAGAGGCTTTCTAGGACGACTGAATTACATTGCCCGATTCATCTCACATCTAACTGCTACCTGTGAACCAATATTCAAATTGCTGAAGAAAGATCAAGTAGTACGTTGGAACGATGAATGTCAGGCCGCTTTCGAAAAGATAAAGGAATATCTCCAAGAGCCACCCATTCTTATGCCACCAGTGGAAGGGAGACCTCTAATACTATACTTGACAGTACTTGACAACTCAATGGGGTGTGTGCTGGGGCAGCATGACGAGTCTGGCCGAAAAGAGCACGCTATTTATTACCTGCGCAAAAAGTTTACCGACTGTGAGACTCGGTACTCACTGCTCGAGAAAACTTGCTGCGCTCTGATATGGGCTGCTCGCCGGCTGAGACAGTATATGCTGACTCACACTACTCTGTTGATTTCAAAAATGGATCCAATCAAGTACATATTCGAAAAGCCTGCTCTGTCTGGAAGAATAGCAAGATGGCAAATGATCTTGACGGAATATGACATCCAATACACAACTTAAAAAGCAATCAAGGGAAGTGTATTGGCAGACCATTTGGCACACCAACCTGTGGACGATTACCAATCATTGAACTTTGAATTTCCAGACGAAGATATCATGGTAGTAACTGATTGTGAAGTACCTGGACCGGATGAAGGACCTGAGGAAGGATCCCGATGGTCTATGCATTTTGACGGAGCCTCGAACGCTTTGGGTAACGGCATCGGCGCTGTGATCATATCCCCTAAAGGTACTCATACTCCACTCATCGCCCGGTTGTGTTTCAACTGCACCAACAACATGGCAGAATATGAGGCATGTATCATGGGTCTTCAAGATGCAATCGACTTAAGGATCAAGTTTCTGAGTGTCTTCGGAGATTCCTCTCTCGTGATCAATCAGATCAAAGGCGAGTGGGATACGAAACACCCGAATCTTATTCCTTACAAGGAGTATATGTTGACTTTGCTTCCCCACTTTGAAGAGATAACTTTTGAACACTTCCCAAGAGAGGAGAATCAGTTAGCAGACGCACTAGCTACGATGTCTTCAATGTTCAAAGTCAAATGGGACAACGAGGCTCCCCGGATCATTATCTGGAAGTTGGACGAACCCGCATACTGCTGCGATCTTGAGGCCGAAGAGGTAACCGAAAAACCCTGGTATCATGAGGTGAAGAGATATTTGGAAGCTCAAGAATACCCCGAGGGTGCATCAGTCAATGACAAGAAGTTCTTGAGAAGTTTTGCGGCAAAGTTCTTCCTCAGCAACGACATTCTCTATAAATGAAACCATGATTCAACTTTACTGCGTTGTGTGGATAAAACTGAAGCAGAGAAGATCATGGTAGAATTACATGAAGGTACATTCGGAACACATTCCAGTGGACATACCATGGAAAAGAAAATCCTTCGGGCAGGATATTTCTGGTCCACAATGGAAGCTGACTGTTACCAACATTCTCGAACTTGTCATAAATGCCAGATCTACGCTGATAAAGTGCATATCCCTCCGGTTCCTCTGAACGTCCTGACGGCACCTTGGCCTTTTGCAATGTGGGGCATTGATATGATCGGCGAGATCCGACCGACGGCATCCAACGGTCATCGCTTCATCTTGGTAGCGATTGATTACTTCACAAAATGGGTGGAAGCAGCTTCCTACGCCACCGTAACCAAGAGCGTCGTGGCACGTTTCATTCGGCATAACCTGATCTGTCGGTACGACGTTCCGGAAAGGATCATTACGGACAATGGTACCAATCTTAACAACAAGATGATCACTGAGCTCTGCGAGCAATTCAAGATACAGCACCACAACTCTTCTCCTTACCGGCCGAAGATGAATGGGGCTGTAGAAGCAGCTAATAAGAATATCAAAAAGATTGTGCAGAAGATGACAATGACCTATAAAGATTGGCACGAGATGTTACCGTTTGCTCTTCATGGGTACCGTACCTCAGCACGGACGTCAACCGGGGCAACACCTTTTTCCTTGGTCTATGGCATGGAGGCAGTCTTGCCGATTGAAGTCCAGATACCCTCTCTCCGGATAATGAAGGATGCAGACTTGAGTGAAGATGACTGGATCCAGACTCGACTTGATCAATTAAACCTAATTGACGAAAAGAGACTCACCGCTATCTGTCATGGTCAGACGTACCAAAAACGGATGATCAGGGCATTTAACAAGAAAGTCAGACCACAAGAGTATCAAGTTAGGGACCTGGTAATCAAACGCATCATCCTTCCTCAAAGTGATCCCAGGGGCAAATGGACCCCTACGTACGAAGGGCCATTTGTGGTTAAACATGTGTTCTCAGGAGGAGCCATGATTCTAACCACCATGGATGGTAACGACCTTCCTCACCCCGCCAATGCAGACATAGTAAAAAGATACTACGCATGATAAAAGACCCGCTAGGTTGACACACCTAGGCAAAAATAAGGGCTTCCCGGCGAACCAAAAGGGTTCGGGCAAAAATAAGGGATGAAAATGAAAAGAATCTGTACACCCGGCAAGTCGAAAACCTGAAAAGGCGGCTTGGGCAAAAAAGGGTATCCCGGTGGACTGAAAACCCGAAAGGGAGGTCCAGGTAAAAGTTAGGGATAAAGCGTAACACTATGTCTCATTGGATCACCTTGCATCCAGAATTCGGCATCAACTATCGGGCTCAGACTTCGGCATCGATTAATCAGCTTCATCTTCAACTAAGCAGCAAAGTGATGAGACGCTTGAAGACATAAAGGCAATAGCAGAGTTGGAACCCAGTGGGAATATTGTTCACATAGCTGTTTTGTTTCCTTTTCAAAATTGTATAAACTTTATGTTATTCGACGGCGTTCTCTTACTAGGACGTCAACCTCTTGTACAAAAACGCCTATTTACAGGCAAATTTCAAAATCAATACAAATTCACTTTTCCAAACAAATTGCCAATTGTTTTTCCTTTTTTCTGTTTTGTCTTGCGAAGAACGTCCAATGTTCATTTTTGATATATGCATTTGACATTAAATTGCTAATTCATAAATACTTGCATACGAAACAAAGGACTGATTACAGGTGACATCAGAAACAAGGGCAATATAGAGTTGTCCAGGCAGTCTAGTTGCTCTGGCCGCCAAGGTACCAAGGTAGGTCCAACTGAAGAATGTGACCAAGTTACCTCAACTCCCCGCAGAGTAGGACAAGATTCAACAATACTCTCCCCAGGAAGAGTTAGTCTATCATCAGCCCTACAATAAGCACCTTGTTCCCCTAGCCAGTCAGCAATACTCTCCTCCAGCAGAGTTAGTCTACGGTCAGCCTGAAGGAAGTTGGGTATCCCCAGAAGATATCAACATTCCCCAGCGGAGTATAGGCATTCATCAGCAAGCATCCCCGGCAGTCTTGATCTAAGATTGTTCCCCGGCGGAATACAGAGACTCCAGGGGAACCATTTTCCAGTACAGTCCGAAAGTTTCCCCAGGAAATTTGGAATCCATATCCCCAGCAGGCCTTGAAGCTTATCCCCAGTAGATTCTGGAAGCTTATCCCCTGTAAAGTACAGACGTCTCTCCCGGGCTTTATTCAAAGTTATTCCTCACAAGGGCTTATAACTGGGTTATCCTCAGCTAATTACCACGGAAGATCGCCCTCGGCGAAGTTCTTCCAATCCCCAGTGGAGTCTATCAAAGTTCCCCAACATAACTTATCAACATAATCCCCAGCGGAGTTTATCATGGTTATCCCCAACGGAGTCCATCATTGAAATCCTCAGCGGAGCTCTCATCAAAACTTCAGCGAAGTATCTCTTCCCACGGAGTAATTCCCCTCAGAGTAATCTCTCCAACAAATTTATTCCCCAACGGATTCATCTTCTCCTACCGGTGTATTCTTGCAATCCTCATCCCTAGCGGAAACGAAGAATTCTACTCTTCAACGTCAGCCCAGGATTTAATTCCCTGGCCAGTCGTCAAGGATTTATTTTCCTAGACGAAAATACATTCATAAACATTTCACATTTCATACATATTGCTTACATACATGATAAAGTGCATACAACACTATCTCATTTTGAACATCATGACATCATGCGTTTCATACATCATGACATTGCATGCAACTGATGTTTTTCCTTTTCAGCGAAAAAGACAATCCAAAAGACGACTACCTTCAACTGTCACAATTCCAGATTTGATTCCTGTATCTAGCCAGGGCACATCTGTGAGTGATCAGTTTCCAGATTCGATTCCTGTATCCAGCCAGGGCACATCTGAAGAGTTTGAATATTCGACTCCTGTATCCAGCCAGGGCATATCTGTTGACGACTAATTCCAGATTCGATTCCTGTATCCAGCCAGGGCACATCTGAAGAGTTTGAAGATTCGACTCATGTATCCAGCCAGGGCATATCTGTTGACGACTATTTCCAGATTCGATACCTGTATCTAGCCAGGGCATATCTGTGAGCAACCGATTGTAGAATCGACACCTGTATCTAGCCAGGGCATGTCTGCATGAAGAGATTGAAGATCAACACCTGTAACAAGCCAGGAAAACATCTGTCTTTCTCAAAGTGCGCAAGTTATCGCTAAGGAATCTCTTATGCGATCAACACTTCCAAATGGCATCTATAAGCCCATTCCCGACAAGTTTCTGTCACGCCTCCAGATGGCATATGTAAGCCCATCTCCCTATCCACCATATCTCCAAATGGCATCTATAAGCCCATTCCTGACATCACATTGCTGATACTCCAAGCATGCGAGTGCAAATTTCAGGGCACTCTAGTGTCCAATCTCCTTTTACCCTCGAGTCACGAAAGGCAAACTTGCCAATCTAACTCTTCAAGTTCAAGAAGATTGAACAGGGGCAAATGTTGTACCCCAAAATTTTCCCTCCCATCTTCTCAACATTTTCTCATCACAAGGCCCTTGGAGCTCAAGATCCAGTGTGGGTTTCCTCTGCTCAAGACTTCTCCTAGCATTGTTGACCCAAATTAGGGTTTGTGTTTGCACAAAGATGTTTTGACCTAAAATGCCTAAGATGACTTTCATGCTTCATTTTGGACTCCCAAGTTTATCTATACCAAGTTTCAAGCCTTGATTCCAAACTTTGCCCAGTCAATTGGACAGTTGACCTAGAAATCAGCTGTATTGGGGAAAAAGTCAACTGTGGTCAATTGACAGTCAAACCTCATGATTTTTGACCCACATCAACATAATGAACTCACATGGACCATTTGATCAAGTTTGGACCACAATTCCACAAGAAATTTGATCAGATCACCAAAAGGGCAAAATGGTCATTTTTAGGGTTTTGACTGCACAAAGGCAATTTTTGACTGTTTGGCCTAGCCAATGGCAAACCAAGCTCACATATGGACTCAAGGACCCCATGGAATTATCTTGACATACTCAACAAGTTCAAAAGATCCCAAATGCACAAGATTGACAATTGAATTTTCCAGTCAATTGATCAATTTTTGATTGTATACTGAAAAGTCAAACTTTGACTTTTTGGTCAAAATCAAGTGTCAAGATTCATTTTTCATCAAAACATGCCAAATCATGAAACTTGTTCATCAAGAAATCAAAAATCACAAATTAGGGTTTGAAATGAAGATTTTTCATAACTTAGAATTTTTCTAAGTTATGAAAAACCCTAATTTTTTCCTAACTTTGTCCCACTTTCTCATCAAGATGCATTTGGATTCAAGGAAAAGTCAAAACATGAAAGTTGTAGTCCATTGCAAAATATACAACTTTGATTCACAAAGTTTTCTCAAAAGAAGCTTGTAGCTCAAGTTACAATTTTTGGAACAAGGGTACCAAACCATTCTTAACTTAGAAAAATTTTGACCTATTTTAGGCAGGATTTTTGCCTAACTTCATGGCAACTTTTCACATGCTTCCACTTGGAATTTTAATTTGCATTACAAAGATGGAATGTAGTACACATTCCAAGCTTTCCAAAATGTCCAAGAACTCATCAAATAACCTCATGGTTAGGGAGAATCGAATTTGGCAAGTTGGGAAAAACTCACTTTGTTTATGGCCAATTTACATATTCATACACTTGTGCCATTTTGAAATCAGCTTGCATTCCTTGATTACAGGTCCTATATCCCATTTGAACTCAATAATTTAATGCTAACCCATTGTGCCAAGACCTTATTTTATGTGTTCAAGCATTGTATGCAAAATTAAGCCATAAGTAGAAAAAGTAAATTATCCATTTTAGAAAAGTTTAACTTTATGTCAAATGCAAATCCAAGAAGCATAGGCACAATCTTTTGAGCTGGTATTTTGTACACAAATCACTCTAACCAAGACTAATGTATGCAGCATAGATTGGGGGCCTGTACAAGCTAGAAACACCAAGTTGATTTTCTTGCTTAAAGTTGAAGTAACCTTGCATAACAACTCCCAACTCTCATCTCAGCAAAGAGAACCTTAAGCAAAGCTATTGTACTCATTCTAAACACTGAACCTAAGCTGAAACACAAGCCAACCAAGTTCCAAACATCCTCAAACACAGAGTCACCATTAAACTGCACAAAAACAGGGCATTCTGCACTTGGACTTGGCTAGCTCATTTCCATCGTGCATCTTGGCCAAAAACACTTCAAACACATCCCACATCATCCCTTGAAACTATTCTAAGCCCTAAACACGACCTGTAACACCCCTAGCTAATATCACCATTTCCATATTTTCTGTTTTGCAGTTGAAGTGCCATAACACGATTCACTTGGTTTTGGAGCAAACTAAAGATTGGAATAGCATCCCTGGACAGTAAGGAAGCTATACAAATCATTACCTTGCCTTGTAAGCATCTCCATTGTTGCACACGTTTCCAACTGAACAGGTAAGTTCATGAACTCTTATCTCTCTATCCAGACATAGTTAGGTTTAGATTTGTGAAGAAATTATGTCACATTCATAGCCCTGAACATGCCCATATCATTAGTTTTCATTTATGTTATGTGTGCTTAGAGAATTTTAAGTCTGAACATTGAATAAAAACTAGGTCAGGAATTGGGGGAGAAGAAATTCTCTCTCATTTCTGAGAGTTAGGATGAGTTCTTTATATGTCCAGAATCGTGGTTTGATGCTTAACATTTTTCATGTTATGAGTTTGTGTTAAAAGTCCAGGAATCCAGATGTTTGAATCAGTGTAGGAGGCGCGCGTTTTTTGACAAATTTCTGGCCAGAGGTTGAAGAAGGTCCTTTGGGCTGGGCTTTGTTTTATTTTTCTTATTTACACCACCCTTTTACTTTTGAACCCCCTTGGACCATTGTGCTTATTTGAAACATTTTTTGACTTTTTTCTTGTTATTTCTGACTTGTTTATTTTTTCTCATAATATTAAAAATATAAAAAATATTTTTCAAACCATTTTTGTATTTATTAAGCATTTATTGGTTTAAATTAACATTTGTACATATTTAACATTAAAAACACCTTTTTGACAAATATACCTCTTTTATTTATTTTTTGTAAATAATTAATAAATATTGCATATATCATACAATAAATACTTTTATTTGTAAAAATTAGGGTTTTTACCCTAGATCCATAAAAATACCAAAAATACATTAATTTTAATTTTTACTCATTTGATACACGATAAATACTTTTCACATACATATGAAAACCTTTTTTTTGCATTTTTTGCATATTTATCTTATTTTTATTTGAATATTGTGTAATTAAATACCTTGCAAAATTCCAAAGTTTGATGTAATAGTCTAGGATTTAATTCTTGTCAAAATACCCCCATTTGAACATTTGTACCCCTCATCCCATATATTGTGTTGTAATAACTTAGGAACTTTATTTTTTCGCACTTTAAAGCTTTCTAATTATGCCATGTTAGAATTAGAGTTTGTATGCAAATCAATTAACCAAAAAAATAGTTTGACCTAAATCCAAGATAAACAAGCATGAAAATGGACAACACCAATCACACTTGCACCCCTAGGGTATTCCACTTGTTGCCTTCAATAATGGGCCATATTGCATGTTAGGTCTCTTTGGGCAAAACAAACACAATTCAAATGATCATAGTCCCTCGATGACGCTTTCGAAAATTTCCAAAAAATGATCAAGTCCCTTAAAGAAAATTGCCCAAAGATACTTGGCACCATTGCAATTATGGTCTAAACGATGACCCGCGCCCGTCCCTTTCACATACTAACACAAGATTGTCCACCAAATGCAATGGTGGAACAAAATTGTTAAAAGGGTTAAAACATAGCAAAGATCTTTGATAAATATAGGGTAGATAGCTCTTGGTTACTTGCCCCCTTGCAAAACAAAAACACTTGCCTATTTTTTTCAAAACACACATCACTACACTTTCAAAAACAACTTTCAAAAACATTGAAAACCTTTTCAAAAGACATACACCTTTGTATACATCCCAACATGGATCATTACAAAGGTTGCCACCACATTGGCCTCTTTTCAAAACATTTTCAAAACCCCCACACACAAAGCACCATTTCAAACAATTGAAAATCAAGGCAAGTTGATCTAAGCAAGTAACTAAGAGCCCATGGATAACCATGGATAGAAAGGGTGCTAATACCTTCCCTTTCTATAATCTACTCCCCGAACCCAAGAAAAAATCTCGAAGGTTTTTGCTGTGCTTTTTTACCTTTCCTTAGGATAAAATAAAAAGTCGGTGGCGACTCTTGCTCAACCGAAACATTTGCGAAAACAAACGCAAAACCTCAAGTCAGTTCTCCCACCGTATCACAGCAGGGTACAACCTCCTCTGAATGATCGGGAAATGGTAGATATGTTCATGGGCACTATGACAAGTTCGTTCTTTAATTTGCTGATTGGGAGTTCCTCATCTGGATTCATATAGATGGTTCTAACTGGAGAACATATCGAAAATGGTATCAAGAGTGGGAAGATCCCGATGGTTGCATCTTCTAATGCTGAAAAGAAGCCATTTGCTGGTAAGAGGGAAGCCAGTTCTGTGTATGGCCAGAAGAGTCGTAATAAGGAAAACGACCACAATCAATCTGTGGGGGCAATACTGGTCTCTAATCCTACGCCTATGCAACGACACCAATAGGGGAACCAACATAAAGAGGTCATACCTAAGAGAAAATTCACCAGAATCAACATGTCACTAGCTCAAGCGTTACAACACATGTTGAAAGTAGGATTGATTACGTTAAAGGCTCCTCTGTGAAATCCCAATACTTCTGCTCCTAGTTACCACCCCAACGAAAGGTGTGCATACCATTCTGATAGTCCTGGATATGATACAAATGGCTGCCGGGCTCTGAAGAATAAAATTCAGGATATGATTGACGCCAAAGAGATTGAATTCGACCCTCCAGAGACTCACAAAGTGATCACTGCTCCTACGCCAAATCATTGAGAACGTCCAGTTCATTTTTTTATTTTTTATTTGTAATTTTATTTGTTTTTCAAACAATTACTATTATGCCGAACTTTGGTTTTCCATTAATGCATCACATATGTTTGTCTTGAATGATTTCAGTGTCATTTTATTTAAACTATTTTCTTTCTTCCTTTACGTGATATTCGTATCTCGATTAAAAAGCTATAATCCTTTAGAGGGAGGATGACATAAATGATACCACAATCTCACACAGTGTGCTTTTGAACAGACCTTGCTGATAATGTACAAGCGTTGTTTCAAATCCCAAACAGTGGAGTTATAAGGAAGATGATCCCTAGTCAACCCCTTGGAGCCAAAGAAGTAGTTGTTTTTCTTTTCACACAAATTTAAACCCTTAATCATAACCTGGGGCATGGTAGTTTTCTCAGTTAATTCAGATGCACATTCAGTCGCAATATTCTACTTCATACATAATGAATGGAATCAAAGACGTCCTTCCAAATCAGAATATGGTGATGGTTCCGCATAATCATTAAAATCGACAGTCCTTATCTCTCAAAATAAAAGCCCACTAAGTCAAAACCTATGAAGGAGACTTAAGAGAAAAACCGTGGCATCCCGCTGACTGTAATCACAAAAGAAACAGTTCAGACAAAAGAAGCGATAACGAAAAAAAAAGAGGTTACTACAAATCCTCAACACAAAAAAAAATTACAAAATGATTGCCTCTTCTAAATAAACTTTCAGTTTTCTGAACCATGATCGAAACATCAAGGACAAGATGCCAAACTCAATTGGGATCTGAACGCACAATTAGCTGAGAATAGAATCGAAGAACATCACGAAGAACGGGTGGGTACAAATAAAATTTGAGCCTTTATCCTTTGTTTCTTAAGCCGTGAACCAGGCCACGCTACAAACCTTAAAAGTCCTAACGGAAGCATAAGTTAGTTCGGAAGAATACTGTTACAAAAGGTATCCCGACTCCTGTAAGACTTGCTTTAAATCCTGAGTTGATATCACTCTCTTGCAAAATTTGTTTTACTAAAAAATGAATTTTCAAAAACTTCAAGACAAGCATAAACCTTACATTATTTGAATATCGTTGTTTGCATATAGTTATCTATTCGACAACAGAGAAATTCACATGAAGAATATCTAGTGAATAAAAAATTTCTCAATGAAAAGGTTCACCTCAAGTGGAAAAACACTTCCAACCAAGGGGCACAGCATGATCATTGTCTATCATCTGGGACAGTCAAGTCAAGATTCAAGGAATCTCTCAAAAATTCCAAATAGCTAGGGGAAAATCTCCATCTGAATCACTTGGGGAATTAGACATGAATTCCAACAACAAATCACGTACAATCAAGCAAAATCAATGTTCCCCAACGAATTTCTTCTCAAAAACAATTAAACATGAATTCCCAACGGAAACATTCTAAATAAACCAAGTCCTCTTCTAGAAACAGTTCAGGTACGATCTAGAGACGGATGTCATCCTGATACTTATTCATATTCTCTTCAAGTACAGTTCAGATACGATCCAGAGACGGATGTCGTTCTGACACACATTCAACACATTTTCAAATACAGTTCAGATACGATCCAGAGACGGATGTCATTCTGACACTCATTCAACACATGTTTCAAATACAGTTCAGATACGATCCAGAGACAGATGTCATTCTAACACTCATTCAACACATGTTTCAAATATAGTTCAGATACGATCCAAAGACAGATGTCATTTTGACACTCATTCAACACATGTTTCAAGTACAATTCAGATAAGATCCAGAGACGGATGTCATTCTGACACTCATTCAACACATGTTTCAAATACAGTTCAGATACGATCCAGAGAAGGATGTCATTCTGACACTCATTCAACACATGTTTGAAATATAGTTCAGATACAATCCAAAGACGGATGCCATTCTCACACTCATTCAACACATGTTTCAAATACAGTTCAGATACGATCCAGAGATGGATGTCATTCTGACACTCATTCAACACATGTTTTAAATACAGTTCAGATATAATCTAAAGACAGATGTCATTCTGACACTCATTCAACACATGTTTCAAGTACAGTTCAGATACAATCCAGAGACAGATGTCATTCTGACACTCATTCAACACATGTTTCAAGTACATTTTAGATACGATCCAAAGACGGATTTCATTCTGACACTCATTCAACACATGTTCAAGTACAATCACGACATAGATCCATCCACAAAATCTCTGCAGGTACTTTCTCCAGCAGGTACAGAGGCAAAAACGTCCTGATGCAAAGTCATCATCGTATCCTCAGCATACGTCCTAGTGACATCTATGTTCCCCACGGAGTAAAAACAACCAAATTTTTGGTTTCTCCTTCCCCAAGCAGAAATTACTTTCTCCAGCAAAGTTCCTTCAGAGAGCTGAAATCTGCCTTCCCCAGCTGAGTTTTATAATTGCAAACAGTTTATAAAACCTCCCCCCCAGTAGAGTGTATTTCTCAAACAACGAAAGCTCATTCCCCAACAGAGTTTATTTCTCTATATCAGCGAAATCTTACAATAAAACATCTTCCTCCACAGAGTTATTCTCAAGCAGAGTCAATCCCCGACAGAACACCCTCAAACAGAAAGAGGAAATCCCCGGCAATTCATATCCATTCATCATCCCTAGCGGAAATGAAGGATTCAGCCTCCTTATAATCTCCAGCAGCAGTTAGGGATTTATTTTCCCAGATTGGGAAATATCATAATAGCATCCCATGTTCATACATCATGGCATGCGCATACACATCGCATACATCATAACCTCATTTATTTTGAGAACATCACCACAATGAATTTCATCCATCATGACATTGCACATGACTAACTCTTTTCCTTTTTCAGGGAAAAGATCAAATCAACAAACACCGCTGACTACTTAGGTGACTTGGTAGTCTTCTCAAAAGCTACATCTGATGAAAGGCTATTTCAGCAATTTCCTTAGAAAGTTGTCCTCACAAGACCTTCTCTGGTTCAGTCAGATCGACACTAAGATCTCTCTGATTCCTATCCCAGTTGAAGATATTCCAAGACTTTTGTCTTGTTCAGTTAAATCGATCCTAAGATTTTTCTTATTCTTATCCTGTCAAAGTTGATTAAAAACCTTTCTCTGGTTCAGTCAGATCGACCCTAAGATCTCTCTGATTCTTATTCCAGTTGAAGATATCTCAAGAATTTTGTATGGTTTAGTTAAATCGATCCTAAGATTTTTCTGATTCTTATCCAGTCAAAATTAATTCAAGCTCTTCTTTGGTTCAATCAGAACGACACTAAGATCTCTCTTATTCTTATTCCAGTTGAAGATGTTCCAAGACTTTTGTCTGGTTCAGTTAAATCGATCCTAAGATTTTTATGATTCTTATCCAGTCAAAGTTGATTAAAAACCTTTGTCTGGTTCAGTCAGATCGACACTAAGATTTCTCTGATTCTTATCCAGTCAAATATAAATCAAGACCTCTGCTGGTTCAGTTCAAATTGAGCATTAATTTGTTACTGATTCTTTTCTGGTAGACCTTTTTCTTGTTAAGTTAAATCGACACTAAGATTTTTCTGATTCTTATCCGTCAAAGATGAATCAAGACCTCTGCTGGCTTAGTTCGAATCAACCATTGGTTTGTTACCGATTCTTTTCCGATAGACCTTTTCTGGTTCAGTTAAATCGACACTAAGATTTTTTCTGGTTCTTATCCAGTCAAAGATAAATCAAGACCTCTACTGGTTCAGCTCGAATCGACCATTGATTTATTACTAATTCTTTTCCGGTAGATCCTTTCTATGGTTCAGTTAAATCGACACTAGGATTTTTATTATTTCTATTCCAGTTTAAGAAACTGCAAAGCCTAAAGTATGAATAGACAACACTTTAATCTCATTTCCCCAGTAAGTCACTGTGAAGCCTGGAATACGACCAAATAGCAGTCAACCTTATCATCCTCAGCAAGTTACTGTGAAGCCTGGATCCTGACCAGATAGCAGTTCACTTCCATCTCTTCAGTCAAGAGATGACTCCCCAGTAGATTAATGGACAACTAAAGCTCCTAGACTCTATTCCCCTAAAATACATTCCCAAGCAGACTCCTCCTCGAACAGCAGGAACATGAATCCCTATAAAGAGACTCCTTACGAAGTCAGCATCTATTTTGGATGACATCTTTAAGCCTATCTCCGATGACTCTCCGTTATATTCCTTGGATGGAATGTTTAAGCCCATCTCTGACAGTCTTCTGTCATCTTTTGGCATCTGTAAGCCCATTCCTGATATTATTCACCAACAGTCTCACTTTGGCCGAGTGCAAATTTCTGGGCACTCTAGTATTCAATCATCTTCCACCTTCAGATCACGAAAGGCAGGCAAGTCAATCTACATCTTCAGGTTTAAGAAGATTGAATAGGGGGAAGTTGTTGTACCACAAAATTTTCCCTCCTATTTTCACACAAGACATACTCCTAGAGGTTCCCAACTTGCCCTAAGTTGACCAAGAGTTGACTAGACAATTCTTCTCCTAAGGCAATGAACCCCCAACTAGGGTTTCAATTTTCATCAAGATGGATGAGCTCCAAAGGTCTCAAATGCTTTCCATGGTCCTAATATGTCTTCAAGATCATCCATGCCAAGTTTCATGCCTTGCTCAATAAGCTTGCTCAGTCAATTGCTCAAGTATTGGAAAATCAACTGTGATATGTCAAAAGTCAACTGTGGCCCATGTACAGTCAAACTTCAAGATTTTTGGTCAACGTCAACATTTTGAAGTGATATCCATAATTTATCAAAGGTTGATCATGATTCCTCAAGAAATTCTCCTAAATTATCAAAAACTCAAGAATTGTTAAATTAGGGTTTCTATAGGAAAAGTCAACTGAACTTTGACCAGGCATAACTTTCACATACTTAATCCATTTCCCCCCAACCAAAGCTAATTTTGAATAGAATCCAATTACCTATAACTTCTATTTTTCCCTCAAGTCCAAGAGATGCACCATTTGAAAGATACAAGCTCATACATTACAGGTCATTTTCAGAAAGTCAACAAAAGACACTTTTTTCTAAGACCTTTTACATCAAGATAAAGTCTTCAAATGAAAATTTGGTAAAAAGAGGGATTGAGGTAGACATCTTGGGATTTCCAAAAAATCCAATATCATCATCATGATATAAAAATTGAGCAATTTATGGTTTTCACAAGTTGGTCAAATTTGTGAAAAATGCATGAAGTCAACTTTGAGAAAAATTGCATTTTTAGGTTAATGGACCTAACTTTTAGAGTTCAAACATGTTTATGACATACCCAAGTGTGATACGGTGGGAGAGATGACTTGGGTGTTTTGCGTTTGATCGCAAATGTTGCGGTTAGCAAGAGTCGCCACCGACTTTTCTTTTATCCAAAAAGGAAAGGTGAATAAGCATAGGAAAGACCTTTGAGATTGTTTCTTGAGTTAATGGGGTATTTTATGAAAAGGGAAGGTATTAGCACCCTTTTCATCCATGGTTTTCCACAGGATCTTAGTTATTTGCTAGATCACTTGCTTTTGTTTGAAATTGTGCTTTGTGTGGTTTTTGAAAGTATTTTGTAAAGAGGCCATCATTTAGGCAATCTTTGTAATGATTCTCGTTCGTAAGAATGTATACAAAGATGTTTGATCTTTTGAAAATGTTTTCAAGTTTGTAAGAGGTTTGAAAGTGTACGTGTTTGTTTTGAAAATAGCAAGGATATTTGTTTTGAAATAGAGCAAGTAATTAGGAGCAATCTACCTACTCAAATGTCTTAGATGTTCTTTTCCTCCTCCTCTAGACGTTGTTATCATACTATTGTTTTGGTAAGAAGCCCTATCGTTGGATGTGAAGGAACGAGTGTGGGACGCTTTTGTATAGTCATAGAAGGCAACCCATGGAACGTTTTAGCAATGTCTTTTAGGGACTAGATCGTTTACCAAAGGCGACATCAAGGGTTATCGAGGGACTACGATCTTTTATCGAGGGTCTTTTGCTAAAACACCCATGTTCGAGAGACATGACTATTTTTCTGATAGGCAACAAGGTGGGATTACCCTAAGGGTGCTAGTGTGCAAGTGTGTTTGATTGCACGCATTTTAGTCTTGATTAGGGTTATCTACTTGTCAATTTCATTCCTTGCCATACACACCCTAATTACTAACAATATATGAAAGCAATGAAAGTGCGGAAAGTAAAGATTCTACGCTATTATAATCATTTAGGGAGATGCGGTGTACAAATTTACAAATGGGGATTGCAAATAAAATTATGTCCTAATTTACTGTTACAACCATATTGAATGGATAAGAATGTACAAGAAATGTAAAATGAACTTGTTTTGTTTAAAAAAAGAGATAAGTTTTGTTTAAGAAAATATTTTTGATCTTTTGTTTTAAGAAATAAAATAACGCATGTAAAAAGTAAGATGATTTTTTGTGTTTTTGATTAGTGAAAATAAAAGTGATAGCAAAAATAGTAATGAAAAGAAAATAGAATCAGCGCATTGCTGAACTAAGAGAGATCATAAGTTCTGACTCTGGAGTGCTGCAACAAACATAAATCACATTAGTAGAAATAAGTAAAGTCATAAGTTCTGGGTCCGCTGGGAACAAAGAAGATTTCAGAAGTTCTGATGCCACTGGAAGAACTTATTCTCCCCCTCCATGTTAGTGAGAATATCTGCAACTTAGTCATTTCTCAACAGAACAAAAGATGCACATATAACAGTTATGGCAGGTTTCATAATGTTTCAGAAACAAGAGATATCAGAACTATAAATCAGAGGCAAGCATGAATTTTCTAATCCTAATTCTGAGTCCTAATTTCTTCAAGAAGTTCTGGACTAAAATTCTCCCTACTTAGGCAAACATACATGGAATATATGAATATATACTGAATCAGAGTCAGGATGTCTACATTGTGTTTTCTAACGTGCAAATCTAACAATGTTTAAGTAATATGATGAGAGTCAGTAGAAGCTTACCTTGTAGCTGGAAAATATTCTGTGAGCTGGAGTCTGATTCTGACCGCTTGTGATGTTCTGACTAGCTTTCTCACGTGCCCAGCAGGCTAGAAACCTTTGAATGGCTGGAAACTTTTGGAACAGCCAAAAAGCAAAGTTTTGACTTCTCTGAACACAAAAGTTAGGATGGTTTCTAAATGTATGTCAGAAACTGTATGGGTGGTTTTAGTCAAGAAACACTTGAGAAAAAAGGAGTTTGAATGCAATAATTAAAAATTAACAGGTTTTGTATTTTGTGTTTGCAGTTTTTTGGATTCTTGAAATTTTAGCAGGGGTTCAAGGCTTTTTCTTTCTTAATTTTTCGACCCTTTTACAGTTGCAAATAAGGTCTAATTTATAGTCAAAGGTTGAGTAGTTTGGAGAGGTCAAGGGGAACCACCATCATAAGTTGGACGCTGACTTGCTCTTGAAGTTATTTCAAATAGGTAGGGTGGTCAGTAGTTTTAACAGCGCCTAAGCTGGATTTTTTAAGCAAGAATTAAGGAAAAGTAACCTCAAAAGCAAAAGCAATGTATGGGCCCATCACACTTTTGTACAAAAGTTTGCTTTTCCAAGATAGTAAAGGTACTTCTATGCCACACGTGGGGAAATCCTTTAGATAAAGACTCAAAAGTGGTTGTGAGCATTAAATGATGATGAACTTGATCAAACCAGAAATCCTACAATGTGAGATTCTGCATCATTTCTTAATTCTGAATCAGAAGTTCAGCTTTAGCGTAACTTAGAATAGACATCTAACTTCAGATCTTTGTATCTCTTTGCTCCAGCATGTTCTGAAGGAGCTCTCAGACTTTCCAGGAAGCTTGCAACACGCTTTGTAAACCTTTTTTGAACTACCCTTGCAAACTCTTACTGAATCTTTGTGAAAACTGGCCCAAAAGTTGTAACCTCAATGTTAGGCTGCATAATCTTGCTTTGCATGCATTCTAACTTGTTTAACTATCCACCATTAATGGATTGCACAAACTTTTGAGCTATAATCCAAGTGGTTTAAGCTTTATCCAATTCACATTACCATTTTGGGAAGAAAGTGAAGAATACCATTCTTGAAAAGCAAGCTTTATGCACAAAGTCAATTTTTGAGCCTCTAACTTGTTCCCTCTGATCACACTCCATCTACAAAGTCATAAGAAAGTGTGTTTAAAGCATAACCACTATATCTTAGTAAGTACACAAGACTTTGAAACTTGGATTTCTCAAGAAATCACAGTTATGTTTAAACATGCGATTTTGAATTCTGATTAAGAACAACCTTCCAAACTTGTTGCTTATAAATAGAGACATTATTTGTGATCTAGAAGATGAGCTTAAGCACCCTGAAACACACCAAAACTCCCTCAAGCCAGAATTTGCACAAGAAACTCCATTGATGCACAGTTCTAACTTTAAACTTATATCGCTCATTTCCCTCGTGCGTTTTCCTTCATAATCAATCACAAAGCTCCTACACATCAAATATAATCTATCTTTGACCCTGTTTCATAACTGTAACTCCATCTTCATCAA
Organism: Vicia faba; assembly: GCA_948472305.1. Classification (NCBI taxonomy): domain Eukaryota; kingdom Viridiplantae; phylum Streptophyta; class Magnoliopsida; order Fabales; family Fabaceae; genus Vicia; species Vicia faba. The sequence goes on along the minus strand of OX451741.1, from coordinate 1,439,897,810 downwards.
CCTCCATAACCAAAAATAGAGCCCTACAAGTTGACTTCTCCAGACCATTTCAGCCATCCATTGCTCAAGCTAATCATTGCATTAGCTTCTTAGGAACTTGAGGAAGTTAACCTGATCATTGCAACACTTTGAATCAAGCTCATTTGCATTTCACGATTTCCAATTTTGAGGTATTTTTCTTGAACTTCTATCTCATTACTTAGGCATTGTTAGGCTTGCATTTGTGAAGATAAAATGTAGACATCATATCCCTGAAACTATACATATCCATAGATCATTTATATTGATTGAGCTTAGAGAATTTTAGGTTTGAATCTCTGAAAATATTTAGATCATAGTTTGGTACTTTTAGAAATTCTCATTCTTCTTTGATTTATAGCTCATGATATTTATATGGTTGGATTCGTATGAAAAAATGGAGCAACTTTCATGTTTGCATCTTTTATTTTTATTGAGAAATGAGCATGTTACAGGAACTATGGCTGGAGGTTGAAGATGAAGTTCATTTCTGGAACTTGTTTCGTGTTTTGTATTTATTGTTTGAGTTATATCAACGGATGTACAGCCACCCCAGTGGCAAAGGTAGTGCGCGTATATGCATAAGGTTAAGGGTTCAACACCCAGCGCTACCTTTTGGTTCTATAGTTCACATTTTCACTCCTTTTTTGTTTCCAAACAGTACGCCTGGGCCTCATATCCTTGGGCCTTTCCATTTTTTCTTCAGCATCACCCCACATTTACTCATGCATACCCTAGCCCAATTTTCATTTTTTTTTTATATTTCTTTTTTCTTATTTTTATTTTTCTTATTTGTCCTTTATTATTATTATTATTATTAGTAGTAGTAGTGGTATTATTATTAATATTATTTTTGTTGTTATTAATAAAAATCCAAAAAAAAATTATTTATTATTTTTACCCTTATTTAGTTTATTTATTTATAAAACTAAAAGAACAAAAAAAGTGTTTTTTAATAAATCAATTTCTTTCTTAATAATTAATATTTAGGTTTAGGTTTAACTATTATGTTATTTTCTTGCAATTAAAATTAATTTAGAACTTAGGTTTCTTTTATTTTATTTTAATTAAATTTCCTATTATTTCTATTATTTAAAACCTTTTCATAAAAAACCCTAGAAAACCATTTTTAACTTATTTTTCTTTGTTAATCAATTTAGGTTTTAATTTTAGTTAATTTCCATTAATCATTTTCTTAATTAGGTTAAGATCAAAAACCTGCCATAAAACCAAATAAAAATCATTTCTTTATTCATTTTGCATTCTAGCATTTTTATCTTCATTTTTGTACAATATTCAATATGGTTGTAATAATTATTTAGATTTAATTTCCTTGCAATTTCCCCATTTGTAAATTTGTACACCTCATCCCCTAATGATGTAATAGCTTAGTATTTTTTATTTTCCGCAATTTAGTGCTTTATATATAAATGTTGGTAAATTAGGGTTTATATGGAAAGATAAAATCAATGCTTAGAAAACCCTAATTCAAGACAAAACAATGCATGTAAATCAATACACTTGCACACTTACACCCTTAGGGTAAGCCCACTTTGTTGCCTTACAAAAATGGCTATGTTATTCATGTGAGGTATCTTAGCAAAACAAATCAAAATACAAGATCATAGTCCCTCGATAACGCTATCAAAGTTTCCTTTTAAAAACGATCTTAGTCCCTAAAGAAAATGCTAAGATATCTTACAACATTGCTAATCATGACTATACGATGACTCTTGCTCGTCCCTTTTACATCTAAATATAGGGTTTTCTTACCAAATCAATGGTAAGATAACAATGTCAAAGGAAAGAGGAAATAAGTATGAAATACTTTTGAGTAGGTAGAATGTTCCTAGTTGCTTGCTCATTTTTTAAACAAAACATCCTTGCCATTTTTAAAACAAACACCAACACTTCCAAAACTTCTTACAAACTTGAAACATTTTCAAAAGACAAACACTTTGTACGCGTTCTTATAGAAACGAGAGCCATTACAAAGAAGACACCTTTTCAAGAATCACTTTCAAAAACACAAAGCATCTCTTTGAACTATTTTTTAAACAAACACTTTGTACGCGTTCTTATAGAAACGAGAACCATTACAAAGACATTTTCAAAATACTTTAAAAAACCACACAAAGCATATTTTCAAACAAAAGCGAGTGATCTAGCAAGAAACTAAGAGCCCGTAGATAAATACGGATAAAAAGGGTGCTAATACCTTCCTTTTTCATAATCTACCCCCTGAACTCAAGAAAACATCTCAAAGGTCTTTCCTTTTCTTTTCAACCTTTCCTTTTGGATAAAAGAAAAGCCGGTGGCGACTCTTGCTAAACCGCAACATTTGCGACCAAATGCAAAACACCCAAGTCAGTTCTCCCACCGCGTTACAGGGTCCATCTTAGAAATCAACAGAGTAGTATGAGTCAACATGTACTATCTTAGTCGGCGAGGAGCCTATGCCAGAGCGCTGCAATTTTTCTTGAGTAGTGAGTATCTGGTTTCACAGTGTTGTACCCCAATTTTCCCCCCTAAGATTCCTCTATCATATCATATCAACTCTATCATAACAAGATCACATTAGGGTTGGTTCTTCCTCTTTTTTCCTATCTTTAAGTTTGCTTTTGAGGAATCTCCAAGCACCTTGGTTGTGTATTTTGTATATGTGTTGTTGACTAACTTCTAATCAAAATACAAAAAATATTTGTCTTTGTCTTTGTATATTTTTGTTTTGTAGGTACCAAGTCGAAGCATCTGACAAATAAGGATTTCTGGTATTATTTACCTAAAATCTCTATTTTGCAAAGAAAAAGAATTAAAAAATTTCATTTTTTTCACTGATGCAATTGATTGCTCTTAAAGTGCAATCGATTGCACATAGTGTATTTTGTGCCATTTTTGAAAAAAAATACATTGTACAATCGATTTGCACTGTAATGCAATCAATTGCACAGTGTGAAAATTTAAAAAAAAAATCAGCATTTTAAACTTGTCAAATTTTGGCTCCAATTTTCCTTCACTTTTGAAAGATGTATCATTAATTCAAATTTTAGTGCCAATCTTTCATTTTTAAAAAGAATTACCATTAATTTAAATTTTGGCTCTAATATTTGAAAGAATTATCATTAACTCAAATTTTGGCTCTAATTTTTGAAAGAGTTATCATTAATTCAAATTTTGGCTCCAAGAATAATTACCAAATTACCACTAATCCCAATCCTAAAACTCTATAAATAGAGCTCTCATTTCATTCAAATTTCAAGCTTTTGATAGCCAAATCCACCTTGCTAAAAAATCTCTCAATTTTCTCCATCTACCAAATTCACTCAAAGCTCCATTTTCAAAAAGTTAGTAAGCTTTGCATTGAAGCTTACTAATCTTTGAGCTAAACCTTCATCCAAACACTTTTTCTTCATCAATTCTCTACATCCAAGCTTGGTCAATTGATTCTTGTGGTTGAATTGAAGCAAATTCTTGAAGTTGTTTTGATAATTCTCTAGATCTACCTTTGGTAAGTTGGATAATTCATCTTTCACAATGTGATCTCTTGTTGATCTTTGGGTTTGATTCTTTGAGCATTATTTTTTGATTCCAATGGTGTTATTTTCTCATAATTTGATGGAATTTTCGTGCTCAATTGGATCCATGATCATAAGGTGTTTGATGGAAAGTTTGAACAAGAAATTGACCTTTTAAAATGCTGTTTTTGCTACTGTAACAGTGTGCAATCGATTGCAGTAACTGTGCAATCGATTGCACGGAAGCAATTTTGCACAAATTTTTGAAAACTGTACTGTGTAAATCGATTTACACAGTAGTGCAATCGATTTACAACAGGGACAAAATGCACTTTTTTGCCTTATTTTGGGGCAGCTTTGATCCAAAATGATTTTTCTACTCACTCCTTTTTGATTGTTGGTTTGGATTGCAATTTTAAATGTCCAATTTGTCTTTAAACTCAATGGACTTTGTGATGTAGATGAAGTTGGATAAATGTTCATCAATTAAAATCTACCTAAGAGTGAATTATTTAATTCATTTTTGGTGCTTTGGATTAATGATATGTTTAGTGCTTTAATCCATCTAGAGGAGTGGTTGAATTTAAAGATGAAAGAATTTTGAAATGGTGATCCAAATTAGCTTATCATTCCCCTCCCTCTTCATCTTATCCCTTTCTTTTTTTAATTGTGCTACATGTTAAGGGATGGTGATCTCTATATCATTTATCCAAACATGAAGTACATAGATTGCTATTGACCGGCCTCAAAATAGGTGTGACTTCTACATAAGTCCACTTACGATTGCTTAACATAGCGCTAAATTTTGTCCCGATTCGAATAAATGATCATTCGTGGCCCAAACTTATGATTGCAAGCCCAAGTATGTTAATTTGATCTCTTTAATCCAATAACCTTTAGATTCATTGTGTGAAGGCTTTGGTTCTACCAATCCTCTAATGGATCTACAACACCTTTGGTCAACGCGGATCACTTAAACATCGTTGATCATTACATGTTGCCTTGTGAGAATTCCAAAATGGATGATATACTTGACAAAAAGCAAATGCAACTTGTTGTGTGGAGGCTTTGGTTCTACCAATCCTCTAATGAGTTCCAAATGCAAGTTTCAAGATGGTCATCCAACTAACCACTAATTACTAACAATTAACTTTACTTTACGCTTTTATTTTCATGCTTTATGTACCATTTACTTTTAGCATTTTACATTTCATGCTATTTTCATCTTTGCTCACTTGAGCATTTACTTTTATGTCATTTTTATTTTGCTCACTTAAGCTTTTCTTTCTTTTTAAAGACACCTAATAATCAACATGAACCATAAAAATCATTAATGATACTTGGACTACATGGTTACTATCCTTTGCATTATGGAGTTATGAACTTCTTGGACTTAGGATTAGAGACCTTGGCCTATCTTGGAGACTTTGTGACTTTATTTGATATTTTGTCTGGAGTTCTTGAGGTTTACCTCAAGACATTGGGTTGTTTGTTTGTTTTGTGTGCAGGTTATTGAGATTACGATTTTTGTTTGTAATCTGGAATTCACCCGTATACAGCCGTTACTCTGCCCAATTTTTGCGAAGACTTAAAACACTTGAAGTTTGGTTCTCTCAAGAGGTCTAGTATCTTTGCTTGCTTGGTTTCAATCTGAAGAATGGGAATTCTATATTGACTCATAATGTCAAGTATTGGCTTCTTGTTGGTTAGATGGTTCTTATCCCTAGATTTTACCTTATACTTTAGGATAGCCTCTTCTTCTCCTCCCATCTTCTTTAATTTCAAAAATCTTCTCCCTCCTTTAAAAAAAACCCTTCTTGTTTTGAAACTTGAAACATTTTCATAATAAACTTGGACTTAGGTCCATGCATCTTCGAAACATTTTCATAAATAAATTTCAATCAATTTAATAATACCTTGACCTTTTTTTTGTGAGAATACTAAAAGTCAATCAATCTCATTTCAAACCATTTTGCCACATTGGCTTTTATCTTTAAACTTTTCTCAAAAGATTAGACTTTTGTCAATCCTTGTAGTGATGCAAACAACTATAGTTCTACAATATGTAGTGAAGTGAGATATTTTCCACTTGGGTGTTGAGTGAGGCATTGTTGATTTTAAAATCCAAGCCATATCCTCCACTTTGAGATGATGCAAATTCTCCTTTCTCAGGATTGTGGGTAGTAAGTATGTTTTTTCACACGGACAATTGCGATGATGTCTTATCTCATAAAATCAACCAACACACTTGTGTTTCAAATTTTTAAAAGAGGAACTACGTGTACCCTGATCCCCTATTGCATGAAAGGTGGTATGTAGGCACTAAAGATTCGCAACCGCGGCGGGTGCAAAAATCATAAAAATATTTCTTTTCTCACCTCCACCATCCATTTTATATACAACACATTTTGATAGCCAAAATATACAGATTTTTTCAAAGAGGTTCATGCGGAGTACCGTAGATGTTTAGAGTGCTAATACCTTCCCTTTGCATAAACAACCCCCTTACCTTGAATCTTTCCCCTTCTTTTTGGGTTATTCTCTCTTTTCTCATTCCTTTGGAAACAATAAAGCGCGGGGGCGATTTTTATTTTGATTTGTATAAAGTCTAGTCAATCCAATGGCTTAGTCTTGCACATTTCTACCGCCACAGAAAAATGGCGACTTCATTGAAGAGAGATTGACCTCTTGTTGGTCCATCCCTAAGTGGGTTAAACCTATCTTTGTTTATATCTGTATATGTGCTATTATTGTTTATGTGTTATATTTTGTATATATGTTTTTCTGGATTTTCCTGGTTTACAGGGTGCTTGGTGATTACTCATAAGTCCTATACCCGGACTTGGGAAAACTTTAAGATAGGACGGGCGGTATAGTCATGTTAACTTTGAGGGAGTAATCCCAAAAAAGGAGGCATGAGATCCCCCACTCAGTGGAGGCTCCTTTGACTGTAGTGTCGTTTACCGAGTAATCGGGAAGACATACTGCTTTCGACCTGGGAGCCTGCCGAAGTTGAGGACCGTAGATTACCTAATCCCTCTTGGCCTTTTAGGTGTAGTGCGGAAGCTATAACGGAGTAATCCGGAAGTAGTTGTCACGCGATACTACGATCGGACGAGTCTTTCTTGAGAATATTACTAATTACCGAGTTAATCGGGAAGTTGGTAATATCCGAAGGAAGGATGTAGACTCTGAGAACCTCTAGAACCTTGTTCGGCAGGTGATAACATTTTAGACCAATACCTTATGGGTAGTACCTTCGACCTCATGCTCGTGACGTTGAACCTATGAATCCTATATGTGTGATCTTGTGTGTGATTGTTGCATCATGCATCCATGCACTCATAAGCATCTTTTGAAAAAAAAACAATATTTCAAGGGATTTAAAGGTTGACTATTTGTGAATATCTCAGGTATTTTTAAACCATGGATTCTGGAAATAGAAAGACCGGGAAATACAGTTTCAAGGATCCTAAGATAGATGAGTTGATCAGTCTAATTCCCGAGGGTATTCTCTCGACCTTGGTCCAGTTTTATGATCCGATGTATCAATGCTTTACTTTTCTCGACTATTAGTTGATGCCTACACTCGAAGAGTATTCCTATCTATTGGATTTACCTGTTACCGATCGCGTTCCTTTTACTGGTTTGGAGGGTGAGCCAAAACCACATGAGATTGCTGCTTTGATGCATCCGGGGAAGTCTGAGGTGGAAGCTCATATGACTACCAAAGGAGGGATTAGAGGATTACCAGCTCAGCTCTTATTGGAGAAAGCTCGTTACTTTGCCAGGATGAAGAGTACGGTTGCTTTTGAGGCCATCTTTGATTTACTCGCCTATGGATTATTCTTATTTCCTAATGTGGACAAGTTTGTCGACATTAACGCTATTAAGATTTTCATGATTGGAAACCAGGTTCCTACACTGTTGGGTGATGCTTATTACTCTGTTCATCTTCAGAATTCTTATCATGGGGGAATGATTATCTGTTGCACGCCTTTGTTGTATCGGTGGTTTACCTCTCATATGCCTTAGTCTGATGCTTTTTGGGATGTCAAGAAGGAACCCCGTTGGGCTCCTAAGATCATGGCACTTACTCACTCGGATATTGATTGGTATCATCGAGCTTACCAGGATGCGGAGATTATTGACAGTTGTGGTAGTTTCCCTAATGTTCCGCTTCTTGGTACAAAGGGAGGAATTAACTATAACCTTGTTCTTGCACGGCGATAGCTTGGTTATCCGATGAGGGATAAACCGAACAATATTCATCTGAGTAGTTTCTTTCTGAAGGAAGGAGAAGACCACAGGGAAGCTAGGGAGCAGATTGCAAAGGCCTGGCGTCACATTCATAAGAAGAGTAGGAAGGATTTGGGACCTAGGGGTGTTGTTTCTTTGGAGCCATATCTTCAATGGGTCCGATCGAGAGCCATTCAGTTGAAGATGTCGTATACTCGGGAGACACCCATGCCTGATTTGTTTGTGAAGACCACTCCTCCCTTATTAGATGATCTAGAAGAGCTGTAGCTTACTTTGGTTAGGATGCAACAGGAAAGGTATGCTTGGAAGAACAAGTTCCAGACTTTAGAGAGTTCCTAAAGAGCAGACCTGAAGGAGAGAGATAATTTGATCGAGATCCTTGAGAGTCGAGCAGTAGAGTCTATGGAGAGGCAAAGAGATTTATTTTCTCCTAAGCCTCAAATAGGTGTTGTTTGTTCACTTCCTGATTCAGATGATTGGAAGGAGGTTGCCATCAGACATGTGGAAGAAAACCATAGGTTGAGAGCTCAGATTGCCAGGCTCACAAGGAAGCGCATTCGTACAGATTGATCTCTATCAGTTCCTTTTCTCAGGATTTTAGATTGTATTTTCATCTTGTACTTGGGATCATTGAAACTTGTAACCCATTTCAAAGTTATTATAATAAAAGTTTTCAGTATTTCAAATGCGTTATTATTTTGATGTTTGCAATATGTCTGTAAATCTTAAATCCCTTGAAATATTAAATGATAAAATAATAATAATCATATAAATTGCATATCATGCATCATATTGCACATGTTCTTACATTTGTTATGCATATCCAGGTGCCTTACCCAGCTTATTTACTTCATTCAGCAAGCTGACTCATCACTACAACACTCGGGCTAATTTCAAAAAGAAGATGGACAACTTAGAACAGGAGAATCGCGATCTGTGCGAAGAAGTTTTTTCTTTGAAGGCTGGCTTGGCCAACTTGACTACTCTGATGGAAGCTCTGGTGGTTGCTCAGAATCAGCCACCGAGTGTTCAACCTCAACCAACAAGGGCAAGTACTGAAGTTCTGACTGTTCCTGTATCCGCTACTCCGACTGTTGTTCAAAACTGTATGCCTCAGGGTTATCCGTGGGGAATGCCAGAGAATTTTGCACCTGAAGGTTTCAATCTGGGTCCTCAAGATGCTCTAGTGGTTCCAAATGTTGTTACTCCTGCACCTCCTGTGGTGCATACTGTTCCTGCTGCACCTCCTTCGGTGAATTTGGTTCCGTTTGTTAATGAAGATGTGTGTCGTCCTTTCCCTCCGTCGAGTGAAGACTTGGGTCTTTATGACAAAATGGATGATTTCCAAGAGCAGTTTGATAGAATGCAAAGAGAGATGACGGCTCTTAGGGGAAAAGAGTTGTTCGGGCAGAATGTGAATGAGTTGTGTTTGGTCCCGAATGTTAAAGTGCCTGCTAAGTTCAAGGTCCCGAAATTTGAGAAGTACAAGGGAAACACTTGCCCTCGTGCTCATTTGGTGATGTATGTGAGAAGGATATCCACCCATACTGATGATCAGCGTCTGCTGATTCATTTTTTTCCCAGGATAGTCTGACCGGTGCTGCGTTGAAATGGTACATGAGTTTAGACAGCGTCAACATCCATACTTTTAATGATTTGGGAGAAGCATTCATTAAACAATACAAGTACAATGTGGACATGGCGCCTGACCGTGACCAGCTTAGGGCCATGGTTCAGAAAGACAGAGAATCATTCAAAGAGTATGCGCAGAGATGGCGCGAAGTGGCTGCACAAGTGATTCCGCCCATGGAAGAGAAAGAAATGACCAAGATTTTTCTAAAGATGCTAGGAGCTTTCTACTATGAAATAATGGTAGCAAGTGCCCCAAGTGATTTTACAAAGATGGTAGGAATGGGTGTCCGCCTAGAAGAGGCAGTAAGAGAAGGCCGTTTGAAAAAGGGTGAAGGATCTGGAGGTGTGAAGAAGCCATCTTACGGGTTTACAAAGAAGAAAGAGGGGGATACAAATGCTGTTATGCAAGAGAGAAAGGTAAACGCTCCTAGAAGGAATTATCAGCGTCATCAGCAAGTCGCCTCAGTTACTCCTGTTATGAATACCGCTCCAACTACCATTGCTTATCAGAAACCATCCCAGCAGGGGAATCAAGGGTATAATCAGAGAAGGGAGAACTATGATCCTATTCCCATGAGCTATGCAGAGCTATTACCAGCATTGGTTCAGAAGAAGTTGGTCCATACACGACCACCTCCCACTGTACCATCACCATTGTCGTGGTATTACAAAGCAGACCAGACGTGTGCCTTTCATCAGGGAGCACCAGGGCATAGTGTTGAGAATTGTTATCCTTTAAGGACTGAAGTGCAAATGTTGTTGAAGTCTGGAATTTTATCTTTCAAAGACGTGGGACCTAATGTGAAAGACAATACTCTACCCAAGCACGGGGGTGTGAATGCTGTGAATATGGTGGCCGGTTGTCCAGACGACTTTCGAATTTTTGACATTAATCTGGTTAGAAGGGATTTGGTGAAGATGCACGCATATCTCTGTAAATTCAGTTATTATACGCATGACCATACTGGTTGTTCTGTTTGCAGTATAGATATACAGGGTTGCGAGAAGATAAATGCTGATTTGCAGGAGATGATGGATGGAGGTTTAGTCCATATAATCAGGCCTAGGGCAGAATATGAAGAGGAAGTGAATATGGTTTCTGGATGTCCGGGTGAATTCATAATTTTTGATGTGGATCATTTGAATGAGGATCTAGTGCAGTTACATGCTACCTTCTGCCATACTGATGGTCAGGTGGAACACCAATATGGATCTTGCATAATTTATTGTCGAAATCCCCGAGGATGTTCTGTTGTGAGGGAAGGTGTTCAGTTGTTGTTAGACAATGGAACCATCAAGATCACAGGTCAGAGAGATGATTATCATGAGATTGATATGGTTGAAGTCTGTTTGATGGAAGAGTCAGAGGAAGAGTATGCCTCGGCAAATGAGTATTTCTCTTCAGACGAAGATTTGTTTGCCGGAAATGAATTTTTGATGGCTGATTGTGTTGAGGAAGGGGTGAATGTCGTTGTACCTTGTTTTGGTGCACCCACTCATCTTGAGGTGGAGTACCATAGCAAACCAGCTGTTGCCCCATTGGTAATTAGTCTTCCAGGTCCTGTTCCCTATGAATCCGATAAGGCTGTGTCTTACAAATACAACGCTACGATCTTAGAAGATGGGGTGGAGATTCCCATCCATCCGATGCCAGATGTTGGAAATATAGTTGATAATAGCAGAGTGACCCGTAGTGGTCGTGTATTTGCGCCGGTCATTCGAAGAGATGTTGTTGCTGGAAAGAAGATTGCTGAGAATGATGAGCCTAAGAAGTCTGCATGAGGGACTAGTGGAGCTACATTAGAGAAAGAAGTGGATGATATCTTGAAGATAATTAAGATGAGCGATTACAGAATTGTAGATCAGCTATTACAGACTCCTTCAAAGATATCTATTCTAGCCTTATTGATGAATTCCTCTGCTCATAGAGAATCGCTGATGAGAGTACTAGACCAAGCTTTTGTAGAGAATGACATGCCATTAGATCAATTCAGCAGCGTAATTGGAAACATTACGTCATGTAACAATTTGAGCTTCTGTGATGATGAGTTACCAGATGAAGTGAGGAATCACAACCTAGCCCTCCACATATCCATGAACTGTAAGAATGATTCGCTGTCCAATGTGCTAATTGATAACGGATCTACGCTGAATGTCATACCGAGAAGTACCCTCTTGAAGTTAAAGTATCAAGGAACATCTATGCGCCCGAGTGGCATCATTGTGAAGGCTTTTGATGGGTCGAGGAAATCTGTCATTGGTGAAGTGGACCTGCCCATCCATATAGGACCACATTTGTTCTTGATAACCTTCCAGTTTATGGATATTATTCCCGCATATAGTTATTTTCTTGGACGACCATGGATACACGAAGCAGGGGCTGTCACTTCAACTCTGCATCAGAAGCTAAAATTTGTGCGTGAAGGGAAGGTAGTGATCATAAATGGGGAGCAGGCGTTGTTGATATCCCATCTATCCTCTTTCAGTATTGTAGAAGCGGATGAGGCTGCTATTGGAACCCAGTTCCAAGCCCTATCCATTGACAACATAAGGAGGAATGAGAATTCTGTAGTTTCCCTGAAGGACGCGCAGCAGGTTATGCACAATGGTCATAATGCAGTTTGGGGACGACTGGTGGATCCACCCGTGAACAAGAAGAGAACTGGTTTGGGTTTTTCTTCGAAGAATGGCAAAGGCGAAAGTTTGAAGTGAAAGTCTCCTGTGAACAGTTATCCTGATGTTTTCCGCAACGGAGGCTACCTCCATCCAATTGGTTCTGGAATCAATGCTGTTGAAGAAGATGAAGCAGAGCAGGAAGTACCGAATTTTGTGACACATGGAGTCTGAGTTCAGAACTGGGTCACCATTGATGTTCCTTCTTGCATACATATTTCAAAGTAATTTTTTTTGTTAATCTGTTTCTTTCTTTGAAAAGCTTTCACTCTGCCCAAGGTGAAAGTATTGTATGGGCTTATCCGTTTGCTTTGATTTTTAAGATCATTAATAAAAGTTGTCTTTGCTTCCAAAAATATGTCTTTATTTTCTGCTTTTTCTTGGGAAATGGTAATCAAATAAAAAACCCTTTCAAAATAAATGATAACTGAAAATTAATCTGCATGATCACTTGTTATATGTGTCAGTTTCTAAAAGCAATCATAAATCATATGTGCAGATTAATTAAAAAAACTGTTGAATACAATGACCCTGCACCCTCTCCCAACTTTGAATGTCCTGTGTTTGGGGCTGAAGAAGAAGATTACGATGAGATTCCAGAAGAGGTCTCACGGTTGCTTGAGCACGAGGATAATACCATTCAGCCATATAAGGAGCCTTTGGAAGTGATTAATTTGGGTTCAGAAGAAGATCCGAAAGAGATTAAGATTGGAGCACCGTTGCATCTTGATGTGAAGAGCGGGTTGATTGAGTTGTTGAAAGAGTATGTGGATATTTTTGCTTGGTCTTATCAAGACATGCCTGGTCTAGATACAAACATTGTTGAGCATCATTTGCCATTGAAGCCAGAGTGTCCGCCAGTTAAACAAAAGTTGAGAAGAACCCACCCAGATATGGCAGTAAAGATCAAAGAGGAGGTCCTAAAGCAGATTAATGCTGGTTTTCTTGTGACGTCAGTGTATCCTCAATGGATTGCCAATATTGTCCCAGTACCGAAAAAATACGGAAAAGTCCGCATGTGCGTAGATTACAAAGATCTAAATAAAGCTAGTCCAAAAGATGATTTTCCATTGCCTCACATTGATATGTTAGTGGATAGCACAACAAAATTCAAAGTATTCTCGTTCATGGACGGATTTTCAGGGTATAATCAAATAAGAATGGCTCTGGAGGACATGGAAAAAACAACGTTTATCACACCCTGGGGAACATTCTGTTACAGAGTGATGCCCTTCGGGTTGAAGAACGCTGGTGCAACATACCAGAGGGCTATGACAACCCTATTCCATGATCTGATGCACAAGGAAATTGAAGTATATGTTGATGATATGATTTCCAAATCCCAAACTGAAGAAGGGTATATAAAAGATTTGTTGAATTTGTTTCAGCGTTTGAGGAAGTTTCGTCTCTGCTTGAACCCAAATAAATGCACCTTCGGAGTTAGATAGGGGAAATTGTTGGGTTTTATTGTTAGCCAGAAAGGAATTTAAGTTGATCCTGATAAAGTTAGAGCAATTCAAGAAATGCCAGCACCAAGAACTGAAAAGCAAGTCAGGGGTTTCCTCGGGCGTTTGAATTATATTTCCAGATTCATTTCCCACATGACTGCAAAGTGTGAACCGATATTTAAGTTGTTAAAGAAAGATCAAGGTTGTGTGTGGACGGATGACTGCCAAAGGGCATTTGAGAGTATTAAAGAGTATCTGCGTGAACCTCCTATCTTGCTCCCTCCCGTAGAAGGAAGACCGCTGATTATGTATCTAACGGTGTTAGATAAATCCATGGGTTGTATTCTGGGACAACAGGATGAAACGGGAAAGAAAGAGTTCGCCATTTATTATCTCAGCAAAAAGTTCACTGATTGTGAGTTGCGGTATTCCACGCTAGAAAAGACATATTGTGCTTTGGCCTGGGCGGCAAAGCATTTGCGGTAGTATATGTTGAATCATACCACTTGGTTGATCTTTAAAATGGATCCAATCAAGTATATTTTTGAGAAGCCTGCTCTTACGGGGAGAATTTCCCGCTGGCAGATGTTGTTGTCTGAATATGATATTGAGTACAGCACTCAAAAAGCTATTAAAAGTAGTGTGTTGGCAGATTACCTTGCTCACCAACCGGTGGAAGATCATCAGTCTGCAGAATTTGAATTCCCTGATGAGGATGTGATGAACCATTTCCTGAGGAAGGCCCTGACCCTGAATCTCATTGGAGTATGATTTTTGATGGAGCGGTGAATGCTTATGGTAAAGGAATTGGTGTTGAGATTGTCCCTCCTCATGGATCACACATTCCTTTTACTGCGAGGCTAACATTTGATTGCACTAATAATATGGCGGAATATGAGGGTTGCATCATGGGTCTTGAGGAAGCTATTGATCTCAGAATCAAAATTCTAGATGTGTATGGTGATTCAGCTTTGGTAATAAATAAAATTAAAGGATAATGGGATACTCGTCACCCCGGCTTGATCCTTTACAAAGATTATGCTAGAAGATTGCTACCCTTCTTCAATAAAGTTAAATTCCATCACATCCCTAGAGATGAAAATCAAATGGCGGATGCTCTGGAAACCCTGGCTTCCATGTATCAAGTGAATTCTTGGAATGATATACCCCGTATTACAGTTCGACGGCTGGATAGGCCCGCTCATATGTTTGCGATAGAGGAGGTAGCAGATGAAAAACCTTGGTATTATAATATCAAGCATTTTCTTAAGACTCAGGAATACCTGATTGGTGCATCGAGGAAAGATAGAAAGACATTGAGAAGATTGGCAGGCTGTTTCTTCCTCAGTGAAAATGTGTTATACAAGAGAAATTATGACATGGTCTTGCTCAGATGCGTGGATAGACACGAAGCAGACATGTTGATGCATGAGATTCATGAAGGTTCATTTGGCACTCATGCTAATGGACATTCGATGGCTAAAAAGATGCTAAGGGCAGGTTACTATTGGTTGACAATGGAATCTAATTGTTGCAAATTTGCAAAGAAGTGCCATAAATGCCAGATTTATGCAGATAAGATCCATGTGCCTCCGACACTTCTCAATGTAATTTCCTCCCCATGGCCTTTCTCTATGTGGGGTATTGACATGATCGGGATGATAGAACCCAAAGCTTCAAATGGACACTGTTTCATTTTGGTAGCGATTGACTACTTTACCAAATGGGTAGAGGCTGCTTCTTATGCCAATGTTACCAAACAAGTGGTTATGCGTTTCATCAAAAACAATCTGATATGCCGGTATGGTGTGCCGAGTTGAATCATCACTGACAATGGCTCAAATTTGAACAACAAAATGATGACAGAACTGTGTGAAGAATTCAAGATTGTCCATCACAATTCGTCTCCTTACAAGCCAAAGATGAATGGGGCTGTTGAGGCTGCTAATAAGAATATCAAGAGAATTATCCAAAAAATGGTTATTACTTATAAGGATTGGCATGAAATGCTCCCTTTTGCTCTGCATGGATATCGAACATTTGTCCGCACTTCAACAGGAGCAACCCCGTTCTCCCTGGTATATAGAATGGAAGTTGTACTACCTGTTGAGGTAGAGATTCCCTCAATGCGTGTGATAATAGAAGCCAAGTTGACAGAGGCTAAATGGGTCCAAAATAGGTTTGACCAATTGAATTTGATTGAAGAGAATAGGATGACAGCTTTATGCCATGGGCAGTTATATCAGAAAATAATGAAGAAAGCATTTGATAAAAAGGTCAAACCTCGTGAATTCAGAGAAGGCGACCTCGTGCTCGTGAAGATCATATCTTTTAACACTGATTCTAGGGGCAAGTGGACTCCCAATTTTGAAGGCCCGTATGTTGTCAATAAAGCCTTCTCTGGTGGTGCATTAATTCTTGAAACTATGGATGGCGAGGAGTTCCCACGTCCCATGAATGCTGACACAGTCAAGAAATACTTTGCCTAAAGAAATAAAAGAACAACTCGCTAAGTTGAAAACCCAAAAGGGCGGCTTAGGCAAAAAGGAGCGTCTCGGTAGGCTGAAAACCCGAAAGGGCGGTCTAGGAAAAAATTAGAGACATAAACAGAATAAATTTCCCGCTAAGTTGAAAACCCACAAGGGCAGCTTAGGCAAAAGTTAGGTATTTTTCTTGGCAAGTAACTACGTCAGACAAGATTTGATCGTTGAAGTAACAATCTTCTCGGATCCTCACCATACTTCAACAAAAGCTGTTGCTCAGAACTTCAAAAGTTGTTATGTGAATGGTGGTCATTGTATCTCAATGTATCTTTTCCATTATATATTACCATTTCCCAAACTTTGTAATCATCCATGGAGTCTCGCCATTCGCAGACTACCATTCTATTAATAAAATTCGAGCTTTTGCCCAATTCTTTGTTTTCTTATTTTTATTTAGCTTGCAAAGACTTCATTTATTACTGATAATAACTTTCAAAGCAAAAAGATTAAAAAAACAAAATTGACTTTTCAAAAAGAAAGACATCTTTACAATTCAATTTACTTTGGGATTTGTGATGAAACAATGACAACAAAAATGGCGATCCCTGGAATGAACAAACTCCGGTTGTTTTAAGAATATTTACTTCCTTCGTGAAGGTTTTTCTCAGGCCATCTTGTTGGTATATGCGCAATCTTTGTGTGTTTCTCAGATAATTAAAGACGATACCAGTTGGCGTAAGGTACATTATTAGGTTTGTGATCCCATGATCCCCGACCAAGTCTTGGTTCGCTTTTGATTTTGGGTTTGCATGGTCAGAAGCCTCTGTCCCAGGTCCCCCAGCGAAGTTTTCCCTCATATGATGAAAGGTTTTATTCCCTTGGTGTGCTAAGATATCGCTCTTTTTGCAGTATTGGCATTAGTGTTGACTTCTTGATTTCCCAGGAAGACTACACCAGGGCATCTTTTGTTGGAATAGGTTTGGTTGATATGAAGACTCAATCCAGTATTTTCCAGTGAAGGCCTTGTTTATTTGATAGAAGTCCTTTTTCCCCAGTGAAGAACGTATCTTGGTTTCCCCTCGATGATGTGGTGTCGACCTCCCCAATGAAGTCAGCATGAAGTCCCCGGTAGAGGTCTCGATGATGAAGTATTGTCTCCCTTAGTGAAGTCCGTATGTTTTTCTTCCTTCAAAGTGGGCCTGATTTCCCCAGTGAATGTTTTGACAATTTGTTTTCCATTTGCCTTATTCACAATCAGTATCGAAATCCCCAGTAGGAGTACGAACTGTGAAACATTTGTTTTCCCCATGGAAGTCTGTGTGTTATTCCCTGGGAAGGTTATCCCGGGGCATCTCTTGTTGGAATGAGTATTCATGATGAAAAGTTTTCAATCCTTAGTTTTTTTTTCTTTTTTCAGGGAAGTGGGTTTGAATTCCTCAGTGAGGTTTGGTTGTCTCGGCGTCAGTCTGCTTTATTTGAGACTAGTTTTGCAATCTTTAGTAGGCACGTTGTTTTTGGAAAACTGGTTTCTCCGATGAAAACGGAAGAAAGATGTTCTATCCCGGTATCTGTTTGATTTAGCTACATCCGGATTATGTTTCTCCTCAGTGAAGTTAGGACAAACAATAGGTTTGGTTTCCGCAGTTGCTTTTACCTTTCTTGGATTGATCTTTCTGGTTGAAGTTTAGACCAATGTTGTTAGTACCTGAGGCAGTTTTGTTCGATTATGTATCCTTTTACCAGCATATGCACGATATCACGCATACATTCATACATGCATCATGCATTGTTACAAATCATTTTTTATTTACATTGTGTTTAAACCTTCCTGCAGCGCTACTTGCTTAGTTGGATTTGGTTTTCCCTCTTGAGTTTATTTCTCAAAGGATGTATCTTCTTTGGCCGTCTTGCTCCAGTTTGTTTCTAATTGGATTTGTGGTTGCATGACAATATTATTTACTCTGGATTTTTGAGGAATTTGAGCTTTGATTTGTGCATTTATTTTGCACGAGAAGGCTTTATCTCTTCAGCAGGAATAATGTGGCATTTCCCCAGGAAGTCATATCTCATTTCCCCAGGAAGTCATATCTCATTTCCCCAGGAAGTCATATATATTTCCCCAGGAAGCCGCATTTCTATCCCCAGAAAGTCGTTTCTTTTTTGCAATCCTCCGTGATAACAAGCAACAAGTATCTTTGTTTGAGCAACTCGTGCTTCCCTGTACAAGTCGACGTAACTTTTTTTTGCTATTTCCTCTATGAGTGGTTAGCTTGCAGTCCGTTGTCAGTTTACGCCAGTGGATGGCAAGACTTTCAAATTCACAGAAATTACTCGTTGTGAAATCTTTGCAAGTGGAAGTCTATTTATTTGAGACAGCTTACATATTACCCTTTCCAGGCGGAATTCCTTGGTTAAGGAAGAAGTTGAGACCCGTTCTAGGTGAAACACCATAAGTTTGGGGAACATATGATATTTTCAAAATCTACCTTCAGTGAACGTTGGTAGTGCATCGGCAGTGAACGTCGGTGTTTCTTATCTTTTTGCTATCATCAGTGAACGGTGGTGGTTCCTCGTCAGTGAACAACTATGGTATGATATTTTCAAAATCTACCTGTAGTGAACGGTGGTAGTGCATCGGCAGTGAACGTTAGTGTTTCTTATCTTTTTGCTATCATTAGTGAACGGTGGTGGTTCCTCGTCAGTGAACGGAGATGGTATGATATTTTCAAAATCTACCTTCAGTGAAGGTTGGTAGTGCATCGGCAGTGAACGTCGGTGTTTCTTATCTTTTTGCTATCATCAGTGAACGGTGGTGGTTCCTCGTCAGTGAACGGCGATGGTATGATATTTTCAAAATCTACCTTCAGTGAATGTTGGTAGTGCATCGGTAGTGAACGTCAGTGTTTCTTATCTTTTTGCTATCATCAGTGAACGGTGGTGGTTCCTCGTCAGTGAACAACTATGGTATGATATTTTCAAAATCTACCTTCAGTGAACGGTGGTAGTGCATCGGCAGTGAACGTTAGTGTTTCTTATCTTTTTGCTATCATTAGTGAACGGTGGTGGTTCCTCGTCAGTGAACGGCGATGGTATGATATTTTCAAAATCTACCTTCAGTGAAGGTTGGTAGTGCATCGGCAGTGAACGTCGGTGTTTCTTATCTTTTTGCTATCATCAGTGAACAGTGGTGGTTCCTCGTTAGTGAACGGCGTGGTATGATATTTTCAAAATCTACCTTCAGTGAATGTTGGTAGTGCATCGATAGTGAACGTCGGTGTTTCTTATCTTTTTGCTATCATCAGTGAACGGTGGTGGTTCCTCGTCAGTGAACAACGATGGTATGATATTTTCAAAATCTACCTTCAGTGAACGTTGGTAGTGCATCGGCAGTGGACATCGGTGTTTATTATCTTTTTGCTATCATCAGTGAACGGTGGTGGTTCCTCGTCAGTGAACGGTGATGGTATGATATTTTCAAAATCTACCTTCAGTGAATGTTGGTAGTGCATCGGTAGTGAACGTCGGTGTTTCTTATCTTTTTGCTATCATCAGTGAACGATGGTGGTTCCTCGTTAGTGAACGGTGATGGTATGATATTTTCAAAATCTACCTTCAGTGAACGTTGGTAGTGCATCGGTAGTGAATGTCGGTGTTTCTTATCTTTTTGCTATCATCAGTGAACGGTGATAGTTCCTCGTCAGTGAACGGTGATGGCATGATATATTTTCTCTTCTACCTTCAACTATTGAGTTGGTAGTTTACCGTCATCTGTGAGTCGGTATATCTTCTTCTCTCTACCTTCAGTGAACATTGGTAGACATCGGCAGTGAACGTCGATGCTTGTTATCCTCCTCTCTGATTCTATTCTTTTGGTCCACCAGTGATTTATTTTCCTGGTGGGGTTGCTCCTTTGTTTCTTCATTTTTGTGGTATCCCCAGTGTTACTTTGCGTCTCTTTTGTTCTGTTCATATGCATCCATAATCATAAGCATTGCATGGCATCTTAGAGACAAAAATAGGGCTTGTTTTATATTTAAGTATCTTCAATCGCGTCGACACGAAGATTTGTAACCTTCGTATCTCCGGATAGAAGACACTTAAATAAGAGCAGCTGTTGTACCCCAATTTTTTCCCCTAAGATTCCTCTATCATATCATATCAACTCGATCATAACAAGATCACATTAGGGTTGGTTCTTCCTCTTTTTTCCTATCTTTAAGTTTGCTTTTGAGGAATCTCCAAGCACCTTGGTTGTGTATTTTGTATATTTGTTGTTGACTAACTTCTAATCAAAATACAAAAAATATTTGTCTTTGTCTTTGTATATTTTTGTTTTGTAGGTACCAAGTCGAAGCATCTGACAAATAAGGATTTCTGGTATTATTTTCCTAAAATCTCTATTTTGCAAAGAAAAAGAATTAAAAATTTTCATTTTTTTCACTGATGCAATCGATTGCTCTTAAAGTGCAATCGATTGCACATAGTGTATTTTGCGCCATTTTTGAAAAAAATACACTGCGCAATCGATTTGCACTGTAGTTCAATCGATTGCACAGCGTGAAAATTAAAAAAAAAATCAGCATTTTAAACTTGTCAAATTTTGGCTCCAATTTTCCTTCACTTTTGAAAGATGTATCATTAATTCAAATTTTAGTGTCAATCTTTAATTTTTAAAAAGAATTACCATTAATTCAAATTTTGACTCTAATATTTGAAAGAATTATCATTAATTCAAATTTTGGCTCTAATTTTTGAAAGAGTTATCATTAATTCAAATTTTGGCTCCAAGAATTAATTACCAAATTACCACTAATCCCAATCCTAAAACTCTATAAATAGATATCTCATTTCATTCAAATTTCAAGCTTTTGATAGCCAAATCCACCTTGCTAAAAAATCTCTCAATTTTCTCCATCTACCAAATTCACTCAAAACTCCATTTTCAAAAAGTTAGTAAGCTTTGCATTGAAGCTTACTAATCTTTGAGCTAAACCTTCATCCAAACACTTTTTCTTCATCAATTCTCTACATCCAAGCTTGGTCAATTGATTCTTGTGGTTGAATTGAAGCAAATTCTTGAAGTTGTTTTGATAATTCTCTAGATCTACCTTTGGTAAGTTGGATAATTCATCTTTCACAATGTGATCTCTTGTTAATCTTTGGGTTTGATTCTTTGAGCATTATTTTGTGATTCCAATGGTGTTATTTTCTCATAATTTTATGCAATTTTCGTGCTCAATTGGATCCATGATCATAAGGTGTTTGATGGAAAGTTTGAACAAGAAATTGGCCTTTTAAAATGCTGTTTTTGCTACTGTAACAGTGTGCAATCGATTGCAGTAACTGTGCAATCGATTGCACAGAAGCAACTTTGCACAAATTTTTGAAAATTGTATTGTGTAAATCGATTTACACAGTAGTGAAATCGATTTACAACAGGGACAGAATGCACTTTTTTGCCTTGTTTTGGGGCAGCTTTGATCCAAAATGATTTTTCTACTCACTCCTTTTTGATTGTTGGTTTGGATTACAATTTTAAATGTCCAATTTGTCTTTAAACTCAATGGAATTTGTGATGTAGATGAAGTTGGATAAATGTTCATCAATTAAAATCTACCTAAGAGTGAATTATTTAATTCATTTTTGGTGCTTTGGATTAATGATATGTTTAGTGCTTTAATCCATCTAGAGGAGTGGTTGAATTTAAAGATGAAAGAATTTTGAAATGGTGATCCAAATTAGCTTATCATTCCCCTCCCTCTTCATCTTATCCCTTTCTTTTTTTAATTGTGCTACATGTTAAGGGATGGTGATCTCTATATCATTTATCCAAACATGAAGTACATAGATTGCTATTGACCGGCCTCAAAATAGGTGCGACTTCTACATAAGTCCACTTACGATTGCTTAATTTTGTCCTGATTCGAATAAATGATCATTCGTTGCCCAAACTTATGATTGCAAGCCCAAGTATGTTAATTTGATCTCTTTGATCCAATAATCTTGAGATTCATTGTGTGGAGGCTTTGGTTCTACCAATCCTCTAATGGATCTACAACATCTTTGGTCAACGCGGATCACTTAAACATCGTTGATCATTACATGTTGCCTTGTGAGAATTCCAAAATGGATGATATACTTGACAAAAAGCAAATGCAACTTGTTGTGTGGAGGCTTTGGTTCTACCAATCCTCTAATGAGTTCCAAATTCAAGTTTCAAGATGGTTATCCAACTAACCAATAATTACTAACAATTAACTTTACTTTACGCTTTTATTTTCATGCTTTATGTACCATTTACTTTTAGCATTTTACATTTCATGCTATTTTCATCTTTGCTCACTTGAGCATTTACTTTTATGTCATTTTTATTTTGCTCACTTGAGCTTTTCTTTCTTTTTAAAGACACCTAATAATCAACATGAACCATAAAAATCATTAATGATACTTGGACTACATGGTTACTATCCTTTACATTATGGAGTGATGGACTTCTTGGACTTAGGATTAGAGACCTTGGCCTATCTTGGAGACTTTGTGACTTTATTTGATATTTTGTCTGGAGTTCTTGAGGTTTACCTCAAGACATTGTGTTATTTGTTTGTTTTGTGTGCAGGTTATTGAGATTACTATTTTTGTTTGTAATCTGGAATTCACCCGTATACAGCCGTTACTCTGCCCAATTTTTGCGAAGACTTAAAACACTTGAAGTTTGGTTCTCTCAAGAGGTCTAGTATCTTTGCTTGCATGGTTTCAATCCGAAGAATGGGAATTCTATATTGACTCATAATGTCAAGTATTGGCTTCTTGTTGGTTAGATGGTTCTTATCCCTAGCTTTTACCTTATGCTTTAGGATAGCCTCTTCTTTTCCTCCCATCTTCTTTAATTTCAAAAATCTTCTCCCTCCTTTAAAAAAAAAACTCTTCTTGTTTTGAAACTTGAAACATTTTCATAATAAACTTGGACTTAGGTCCATGCATCTTCGAAACATTTTCATAAATAAATTTTAATCAATTTAATAATACCTTGACCTTTTTTTTGTGAGAAGACTAAAAGTCAATCAATCTCATTTCAAACCATTTTTCCACTTTGGCTTTTATCTTTAAACTTTTCTCAAAAGATTAGACTCTTGTCAATCCTTGTAGTGATGCAAACAACTATACTTCTACAATATGTAGTGAAGTGAGATATTTTCCACTTGGGGGTTGAGTGAGGCATTGTTGATTTTAAAATCCAAGCCATATCCTCCACTTTGAGATGATGCAAATTCTCCTTTCTCATGATTGTGGGTAGTGAGTATGTTTTTTCACACGGACAATTGCGATGATGTCTTATCTCATAAAATCAACCAACACACTTGTGTTTCAAATTTTTAAAAGAGGAACTACGTGTACCCTGATCCCCTATTGCACAAAAGGTGGTACGTAGGCACTAAAGGTTCACAACCGCGGCGGGTGCAAAAATCATAAAAATATTTCTTTTCTCACCTCCACCATCCATTTTATATACAACACATTTTTATAGCCAAAATATACAGATTTTTTCAAAGAGGTTCTTGCGGAGTACCATAGATGTTTAGGGTGCTAATATCTTCCCTTTGCATAACCAACCCCCTTACCTTGAATCTTTCCCCCTCCTTTTGGGTTATTCGCTCTTTTCCCATTCCTTTGGAAACAATAAAGCGCGGTGGCGATTTTTATTTTGATTTGTATAAAGTCTAGTCAATCCAATGGCTTAGTCTTGCACATTTCTACCGCCACACACAGTCAGTAAACTTTTTGCTCAGGTAATAAATAGAATGCTCTTTTAGGCCAGACTTGTCATGTTGGCCCAAAACACACCCCATAGAGTTCTCTAGCACTTTCAAGTACATGATCAAGGTTCTTCCTTCAACTGGAGACAAGAGAATAAGAGGTTCTTGTAAATATTCTTTGATTTTGTCAAAGTCAACTTGGCATTCATCATTCCATCTGACTACTTAAGCTTTCTTCAATAGTTTGAAGATTGGCTCACAAGTAGCAGTCAAGTGAGATATGAAGCGGTCGATGTAATTGAGATGACCCAAGAATCCTCTAACTTCATTTTCATAATGATAGACTGGCATTTCTTGGATGGCCTTTACCTTGGCAGGATCAACTTCAATGCCCTTACTGCTGACAACAAAACCTAGAAGCTTTTCAGATCGTACTCCAAACATGCACTTGTTAGGGTTTAACCTCAGCTTGTACTTTTTCAACCTTTCGAATAGCTTGAATAAGTGATCGAGATGTTCCTATTCAGTTTTGCAATCTGGAAATCATATCATCTACATATACTTCTATTTCATGATGAATCATGTCATGAAACAAAGCTACCATATCCCTTTGATATGTTGCCCATGCATTCTTCAATCCAAACGACATGACCTTGTAGCAAAAGTTGCCCCATTGCGTAACAAAAGTTGTCTTCTCCATGTTTTTGGGAGCCATTCTAATTTGATTATAGCCGGAGAAACCATCCATGAAAGAGAATACTTTATGCTGAGCAGTATTATTGACCAAGACATCAATATGAGGTAGAGGGAAATCATCCTTGGGACTTGCCCTATTCAGATCCCAATAATCTATGCACATACAAACTTTTATGTCCTTCTTTGGTACTGGCACCACATTTGCAACCCATTGGGGATAAGATGTCACAACTAGGAATCTTGCATCAAATTGCTCCATCAGTTCAGCTTTTATCTTTTCAGACATGTCAGGCCTCATGTGACGAACTTTTTGTTTGATAGGAGGATAATCTTCCTTTGTCGGCAGACGATGAACTATGATGTCGGTATCCAACCCTGACATATCTTCATACGACCAAGAAAATACTTCCACATAATCATGAAACATCTGAACCAACCTTCTCTTGACAATACTTTCCAAGTTAGCGCCAATCTTAACTTCCTTCTTGTCTGTCTCAGTACCCAGATTGATGACTTCAACTGACTCTTCGTGCGGCTAAATAGCTTTTTCCTCTTGCAATAGAAGTCTGGCTAGTTCTCTCGGTATTTCACAATCATCATCTCCTTTGTCTTCGGCTTGGTTAATTGGGCATTTGAAGTCATAGTCGGTAATAGTAGAGTCATTGGCAATAAGATCCAGAGTGGATGAGGACCTGCAAGAGTGTGCGTGTGTGCATGTAAGATACATGGCTATTTTGAAAAATGTATTTGAAGAAAAGAAAGACAATGAACACAAAGATTTGAATGCAAAAGAGTTCAATGGTTTGTATTTAATGATCATATGATAAGATGAACATAAATAAAACCCTTGATAAATGGACCAAAATTCCCCAGGCCAGGCACATGGCTTAAAAGTCATTGTTAATTATTACAGACAAAATGTTCTTGAATTCAATAAAAAGAAATAAACAAGTAGATTACTCCACAACGAAGGAGATGGGAATGAATTCCTTTGCATGCCAATTCTTTAGCTCCGTTGTAGTAGGATACACCTAATCTTCAAATTCAACTTCATCATCAGAATGACCTACAGCGTTGACTTCATTAACATCCTTGCCATGTTTTGGCATAGGCGCGGTAATTACATTTGGAGTTGGAGGAGGATAAAATTCAATAGTCTTGTTATCGATCAAGTCCTGAATTTTATTCTTCAAAGCCCAGCATTGGTCAGTCTCATGCCTGGGGCTACTTGAGTGGTAAGCACATTTAGCGTTTGGATTATACTTTAGTGGAGAGGTATTTGGATTGGCAGGAGGATCGCGCAATGTCACTAAATTAGCCTTTAGCAATTGTTGTAAGGCTGGGTAGAGCGACATTCCTATCCTCGTGAGTTGTCTTCTCGGAGTTTCAAAACATTGATGATTAGCAGAAGGTCTTTGAGTAGGAGTTAGATTGGAGATTCGGACAACATTAACAGACTTGCGGTCATCCTTCTTGGTACGGGCCCTTGCCCCGTACACAACATTGATTTCTTTCTTCGCGACAAAAGGTTTCTTTACATGATTGGAAGTGGAGGTAGATACCATGGGAATCTTCCCGCTTTTGATGCCACTTTCAACTCTTTCTCCAATTAAGATTAGCTCGGTGAAACCAGAAGAAGAGCAGCCAACCAATATATTAAAGAATGGACCAGATAAAGTGCCCATAAATATGTCAATGTGTTCCCTATCAGTCAAAGGTGGTTGAACCCTACTGGCAAGGTCTCTCCACTTTTGTGCATATTATTTGAATCCTTCATTCTTCCCCATTGTCATATCTTGCAACTGGACTCTTGTCGGCGCCAAGTCAGCATTATACTGGTATTGGTGGTAGAATGTGGTGGCTAAATCTTCCCAGGTATTGATACGGGAACCATCTAACTGATAAAACCATTCTAGTTGTGTTCCGGCCAAACTCTCTTGAAAAAAGTGAACCCAGAGTTTCTTATCAACAGTGTGCGGCTGTATCTTATGAACATAAGATTTTAGATGAAGTTTTGGACAAGAAAATCCATTGCACTTTGCAAATACTGGTATTTAGAATTTGTTGGGAATAACAACCCTAAAGATCAAACCCAAATCATCAAAATATAAACCGAGGATGGCTTGGATCTCGACGGCTTTCAATCTGCCTTCTAACTGCTTGTACTTGACATCGGAGGGGGGATACTGCTCGTCAAAATAATCATCATCTTAGCTTCTCCAATATGATAATCATCTTCCTCAGATGAGTCTTCAACTACCGAGATCTGACAGACTGACTCTTTGAACCTTCGACCCATATTGACCAGAGCTTTCCTCTTGGGTTTCTTCTTGGCTGCCACAAATGCCATCATATCTTGTTGCCCCTTGGCTAGGGCCAGTAGAGTCTCTTGGAATTGAGAGTTTTTTACTTGAAGGTCTTTCACAGTTTTCTCTAGATCCATCTTGCTGAAATAAACAACAGAAAGATAAGGAAACCTGTTGTGTGAAAACCTGTCATGTTATGATGCATGGAAGATGTATATGCAAATAATTTCAAGGATTTACGAAATTTAAATTTTTATAGACAAAAGAATGAACAAACTTCAATTTTCATTAATTAGTTAAATATGATTACGACATGCCTCTTGGGCTTACAAAATAACTCTCTAAGATAAAAAGACTGAATGCATCCTCTTCAACGCAAGGTAGGCGTTCACACTTTGCTCTTCTTGTAGCTGTTTTGTAAGCTGCAAGACCCTCTTCTCACTAGCATAAAATTGAGCTTCGAAAGTATCTCGTTCTTCCTTTAGCTGAATGTAACCCTTTTGCAAATCTTCAAGAGAGGTAGGCATATCGGGATGGAGGACAGTGTATGGGACATCTCCTTTAACCATATATTCCATGATAACTGGTAAGATGGAGGGATAAGGCATCACAAGTTTCTGAGCACGATCTCGTACCCACTTAAGGTAAGGCTCAAGGGGAATGGAATTCTTGTATCCCAGTGTCTTACTATCCATTTTTCTTACCATCCTCCAAGCTCGTATGAACCTCTGGCGGTAACCTTGATCGTCACTCTCGTAGTCGAATACCACTCCTTGGATGAGCATCTCATGTGGACCATCTCTTTGGGCATAGCCAAACTGTCGTAAGGCTAAGCAAGGGTTGTAAGTGATACCTCATCTAATGCCAAGCAAAGGTACATTAGGGAATTCCCCACAATGGTCGATGATAGTAACATTCTCCAAGGATCGAGAACACCAATGAACATTTGAATGTCTAAGCGTCATCAACCTATAAGACCATCTCAAACCTTTCTCGTTCTTTAATACAGATCGGGGAAGATGCAAAATAAACCATCTTGCCAAGAGAGGAGTGCAACACATGAGGATCTCTCTCTTCCTCATAGTGCAAGAGTGAAGATAATGTAGGATATCTCCCAACAAAGTAGGCACCGGATTGCAAGACATGAAGATTTTGACAGCATTTACATCTATAAGTTGGTCAGGGTTTGGAAACAAAACCATCCCATTGATGAGAAGGGCCAAGATTTCTTCAAAAGCTTGTAAGTACAAATAGTTCCAACAGTCTTGATATTTCTCAAACAAGAACTTGGCTAAGAAACCTTTGACACCACTCCTTATTTCCCAATTAGTTGTGATATCAGATTGTTGCAAGTGTAATACTTGGGCAATCTCTTCAGGTTTTGGATTGCTTTCCGTACCGTTGAAGGGTAGTTGATTGATATAGGAATCCTCAAGAGTTGTGAGAATTCTTCTAGAGTAGGCACAAGTTGAAAATCGGGAAAAGTGAAACAATGGTGTAGAGGATCAAAGAATAGGAAAATCACCTTTATTATATCTTCATCAGTGTTGGAGGTAACCAAGCTTAGAAGGCGACCATGTCTTTTGGTGAATGAAGAATTCTCGGGAACTCTTGATGCTAACTCTTTGAGTTGAGGAGGAATTATTACGAGATTGACTTGGATAGTATTCATGAGGATAGAAGCCATGTCCTAAAAAACAGAACAAAGATAAATCCCAATAATCCTTGAAATGGTTAGTGAGAATGAGTATGATGTTATGATGTTTATGATGTTATGTACAAGTAAGTATATACAAACAAGGAAAAAAGTCCTTAGGTTTAGGCTTGCATGGAGTCTTATAGGTAAGTACCCTCTTGAAGTTTAGTTGGCTCAAACCTGTCCTAGAAATAGTAACTGAGTTCTAAGGGATCTCAATATCACTGATCTGTCTTATCGGGCATTGTTTCAGCGCAAGCCTCTTTCACGGTGACCGAAATATCCAGAGAAGTCAAACCTCAATGAGTGTAGTATCGAGTATCAACTAACTTCGGCCTGCACCAAAGCTGGTTATCTCACTACATCCTAATGGCCAAGTTGGTCAAGTAAAGGTTCTAAAGTCAGTTAGTGCTTCATGACACCACACAGCGACCCCGTATTCTCCTTGACTACTCAAGGGCTATCGATATCCACAAATGTGTCACACTAACGTAGCTATTGCTAAGACCATGTCGGTATACCCCACATAGTTTCCACAACGTATTGCTACTTACCTATAAGGTATCCCAAATCCGGGTAGAGGATTAAAACAAGCCCAAACAAGGAACCAAAATGTAAAGCAAGCAAGTCAAACAATGAAAGAAAATAAAGGTGATCTAGCCCTAAGGTAAACCCACTTTTAAGTTTCTCCCCAGCAGAGGTTTATGATACGGTGGGAGAACTGACTTTGGATGTTATGTGTTTGATCGCAAATGTTGCGGGTTGCAAGATTCGCCACTGACTTTTATTTTATCCAAAAGAAAAGGCTGAAAAGAACAAGAAAGACCTTTGAGATTATTTATTGAGTTCAGGGGGTAGATTATGAAAAGGGAAGGTGTTAGCACCCTTTTCATCCATAGTTATCTATGGGCTCTCAGTTGCTTGCTAGATCACTTGCTTTTGTTTGAAAATGTGCTTTGTGTGGTTTTTGAAAGTATTTTGAAAAAGCGCCTTCGTTTAGGCAAACTTTGTAATAGTTCTCATTCGTAAGAACGTATACAAAGTGTTGGAATTTTGAAAATGTTTCATGTTTTTGAAAGTGTTTCGAAAGTGTTTGTTTTGAAAGTGTTGGTGTTTGTTTTGAAAGTAAGCAAGGATGTTTGATTTGAAAAAGAGCAAGCAACTAGGAACAATCTACCTACTCAAAAGTCTTTATTCATTTGTTTCTTTCCTTTGATATTTCTATCTTACCATTTATTGGTAAGAAGCCTTATCTTTGGATGTAAAGGGACAAGCGTGGGTCATCGTATAGCCATGATAGAAATGTTGTGAGATATCCTAGCATTTCTCTTTGAGGGACTAAGATCATTTTGAAAGGCAGCATTAATAGCGTCATTGAGGGACTTATGATCTTGTATTTTTTATTGCTTTTGCTAAGATATCCCACATGTATAACGTGGCCATTTTTGTAAGGCAACAAAGTAGAATTACCCTAAGGGTGCAAGTGTGCAAATGTATTTGATTTACATGCATTGTTTATCTTGAATTAGGGTTTGCTACTTGTTGATTTTTATCTTTCCATACAAACCCTAATTACTAGCATTTATATAAAGCGATAAATTGCGGAAAGTAAAATTACTATGCTATTACATCATTAGGGGAGGGGGTATACAAATTTACAAATGGGGATTTGCAAGAAAATTAAACCTAATTATCTATTACAACCATATTGAATAATGTACAAGAAGTAAAAAAGAAAATAATGCAAGAATGTAAATGGAAAAAGAAATGATTTTTGTTTGGTTTTCATGAAAGGGTTTTAACCTAATTAAGAGAGATGATTAATTAAAAAATAAACAAAATTAAACTTAAACTAATTAAGAAAGAAATTAAGTATGGAACATTTTTTAGGGTTTTTTTATATGGAAGGTTTTAAGTTAATAAAAATAATATGAAACTAATTAATTAAAAGAAACCTATATTCTAAATTAATTTTAAATAAAAATAATTAAACCTAAATCTAATTATTAATTATTTAAGAAAAAGAAATTAATTTGTTAAGAAAATGTTTTTGTTCTTTTGTCTTATAAAGAAAATAAAATAAATAAGTGAAAATAATAAATAAACTATTTTTGGATTTTTTTTATTAATAATAATAATAATAATAATAATAATAATAATAGTAGTAATAAAAAAATAAAAGAATACTAAAAAAAAGAAAATAAGAAAAACAAGAAAATAAAAAAATGAAATAATAAAAGGTTGGGCCAGGTGTGTGAAAGTAGGCAGGGGGTTAGAGATCAGCAAAATGGTAAAGCCAAAAGATAAGGGCCCATGCGCTGGCTGTGTGAAGCAAAAAAGAGAGAAAATGTGAAAAAAAACAAAACTTTTAGCGCTGGGTGTTGAACTCATGACCCTTACCATACACGCGTGTTACCTTTGCCACTAGGGTGACTGTACATCCGATAACATAAACAAAACAATAAATACATAACATAAGTCATGTCCTGAATATGACTTCATCTTCAACCTCCATCCTGAACATGTGTAACTTCACCATTTCTCAACAAAAATGAAATATGCAAACATGAAAGTTTCTCCATTTTTCTATACAAATCCAACCATATAAATATCATAAGCTATAAATCAAAGATGAATGAGAATTTCTAAAACTACCAAATTCTGACCTAAATATTTTCAGAGATTCAAACCTAAAATTCTCTAAGCTCAATCAATATAAATGAAATCCATGGATATGTACAGTTTCAGGGAAATGATATCTATATTTTATCTTCACAAATGCAAGCCTAACAATGCCTAAATGAAAACATAGAAGTTCAGAAAATGTACCTCAAAACTGGAAATCGTGAAATGCAAATGAGCTTGATTCAAGGTGCTGCTATGATCAGGTTAGCTTCCTCAAGTTCCTAGGAAGCTAATGCAATGATTAACTTGAGCAATGGATGGCTGGAATGGCTTGGAGAAGTCAACTTGCAGTGCTCTGTTTTTGGTTATGGAGGATGATGGAAATAGTGTTACAGTTCTGAAACAAGGACAGGGATGGACTATATTTGAAGTATAGAAGCTTTGTGATTGATTAGTAAGGAAAACGCACGAGGGAATTGTGAGTTTTGGTTTCAAAGTCAGAAATTGGCATCATTGGTGTTTTGGTGCAAATTCTAATTTGAGGGAGTTTGGGAGAGTTTCAGGGTGTTCAAGCTTGTGTTTTAACTCACAAATAGTGCCTCTATATATAAGCAACAAGTTTGGAGGCTTGTCTTTGATCAGAATTCAAAATCACATGTTTAAGCTCAACATGTGATTTTTTGAGAAGTCAAGTTTCAATGCCCTTTGTACTTGCTAATGTAGAGTGGTTATGCTTTAAACAAACTTGTTTCTGACTTTGTAGATGGAGTGTGATCAGAGGGAACAAGTGAGAGGCTCAAGAATTGACTTTGTTCATAAAACTTGCTTTTCAAGAATGGCATTCTTCACTTTCTTCCCAAAATGGCAATTTCAATTGGAAAATGCTTAAACCACTTGGATTATAGCTCAAAAGTTTCTGTAATCCATTAATGATGGATAGATACACAAGCTAGAAGTCATGCAAAGCAATATTATGCATCCTAATATTGAAATTGAATTATGTGTTCACCAAGAAATGACTTGTAATTCAAGAATGAAACCCTAATTTCTTGCTTTCGAGTCTCCTTGATCAAGTATGATCACAATGAGTTCTTGGATATTTTGGAAAGCTTGTAACATCCTCTACAACCTCTATGTTGGACATTTTTTGAGATTCATCTTGGAACTATGTGAAAAATTGTTATGAAGTTAGGTCAAAATCCTGCCTAAACTAGGGCAAAATTTCACTAAGTTTTTCAAGTTTCATGAACATGTCTTCTTAAAATCATAACTTGAAATACATGCATTTCTAGAAAAAGTTGTGTTATACAATGTTTTATATCTCATTGAAATCCACAACTTTCATGTTGAAAGTTTCCTTTGAATCATCTTGCATCATGGTGTAAATTTGGCTCAAAGTTGTGAAAAAAATGTAAATTTTCAACACTTAAAAAAATTTCTAAGTTTAGAAATTTTGACTTTTCAAAATGAAATATTGACTTTTTGATTTCTTGATGGACAATTTTATATTTTTACATGTCTTGATGAATTGTAATCTTTGAAGTTTGATTTTGACCAAAAAGTTAAAGTTTGACTTTTTAGTATACAGTTGACTTTTCATCAGTTGATTAAAATTCATCTGCCAATCAGTTAATCTTGAGAGATGTTTTGAGCCATTCCCTTAGGTAAAAATGAAGCATTTGAATCCTTGAGATCATAACTTAAACTAATCAATCATTTTCTAGGTCAAAAATCAGAAATTGCACCTTCTCAGTCAAAACCCTAATTTTGACCATTTTGCCCTTTTGATGATCTGATCAAATTTCTTGAGGAATTGTGATCCAAACTTGATCAAATAACATATATGAGTTCATAATGTTCATATGGACGAAAAATTATGAATTTTGACTGTAAGTTGACCACAATTGACTTTTCCCCAATACAACTGATTTTAGGTCAACTGGTCAATTGATTGGGCAAAAATGTGATCCAAGACTTGAAACTTGACATGAGAAATCTTGAGGGTCCAAAATGATCCATGAAAGTCATATGGGGCATTAAAAGTCCAATTGTCCTTGTGCAAACTCAAACCCTAATTTTCAGTTATTAGTGCTTGAGGAGGTGTCTTGAGATTATCAAACCTTGTGTAGTCGTGAACTAAAGGAGATCTTGTGAGAGATTACTTGAGAAATGAGAGGGAAAATTTTGGGGTACAACACTTGGCTTTAATCTTTTCTGACATTTCAGGACGCATGCGACGAACCTTCTGTTTTATCGGAGCACAACCCTCTTTCATTGCCAGACGGTGAACCACTATATCGGTATCGAGCCCTGGCATGTCTTCGTATGACTAAGAAAATATTTCAACATATTCATGTAACATCTGGATTAACCTGCCATTGACATTGCTTTATAAGTCGGCGCCTATCTTGACTTCTTTATTGTCTATCTCGATACCCAAGTTCACCACTTCGACCGGCTCTTCATGTAGTTGGATAGCCTTCTCTTCTTGTATTAAGAGTCTGGCAAGATCTTTAGGTATTTCACAATCTTCCTCACCTTCGTTCTCGTCTTGGTATATCAAACTTTCGAAGTCATAAGTGGCAATAGAAGAATTGTTATCAACGAGATCTGGAGTGGATGAGGATTTGCAATGTAGTGTGTGGGTGTGTAAGAACAACATAGCCATTTGAAAATTCAATAAGATATAAGAAAGACAGAGATCACAAGATTTTCATGCAAAACGTCCAATGTTTTCATTGAATGAATAAATGTTTATGAATTATCGACCCTTTAATAAATGAACCATTGTGCCCTGGGTAAGTGTAATACGGTGGGAGAACTGACTTGGGTGTTTTGCGTTTGATCGCAATTGTTGCGGATAGCAAGAGTCGCCATTGACTTTTATTTTATCCAATAAGGAAAGGTTGAAAAGAATATGAAAGACCTTTGAGATTGTTTTCTTGAGTTCGGGGGGTAGGTTATGAAAAAGGAAGGTATTAGCACCCTTTTCATCCGTAGTTTTCTATGGGCTCTTAGTTGCTTGCTAGATCACTTGATTTTGTTTGAAAATGTGCTTGTGGTGTGGGTTTTGAATCTATTTTTAAAATGTCTTTGTAATGGTTCTCGTTTCTATAAGAACGCGTACAAAGTGTTGTTTTGAAAATAATTCAAAGAGGTATTTGTGGAATGTGTTTTTGAAAGTCATTTTGAAAAGGTGTCTTTATAATGGTTCTCATTTCTATAAGAACGCGTACAAAGTGTTTTGTCTTTTTAAAATATTTCAAAGTGAAAGTGTTGGTGTATAAAATATTTTTATTGTGAGCAAGCGAGCAACTAGGAGCAACCTAACTACTCAAAAGGTCTTAAATGTTATTTTCCTCCTCCTTTAGATGTTGTTATCTTACCATTGATTTGGTAAGAAGCCCCATCGTTGGATATGAAGGGACGGGCGTGGGATGTTTGTATAGTCATAGAAGGCAACCTATGGAACGTTTTAGCAATATCGTTTAGGGACTAGATCGTTTATTGAAGGCAACATTAAGGGTCATCGAGGGACTACGATCTTTTATCGCGGGTCTTTGCTAAAATGCCCATATTCGAGGGATATGACTATTTTTCGAAAGGAAACAAAGTGAGATTACCCTAGAGTTGCTAGTGTGCAAGTGTGTTTGATTGCATACATTTTTTCTTGCATTTAAAGGTTATCTACTTGTTGATTTTATCTTCCCATACACTCTAATTACTAACAATGTATGAAAGCAAATAAAAATGAAGAAAATAAATCATAAGCTATTACATCAATTTAGGGATGGGGATACATATTTACAAATGGGGATTGGAAGAATTTAAATGCTAATTATCTATTACAACTATATTGAATTGTACAATACAAGAAAAGGAAAGGATATTTTTTTAAAATAGTTTTTTTTTTGTCTTAATAAATTAAAATTAAAATAATTAGTTAATAAAAAGAAAATAATTTTTTTATGTCTTTTTTATATTAACAAGAATAGTATTAATGCTGAAAATAATAAGAATAAGAAAGACAAGGAAAAATAATGAAAACAGGATCAACACGTTATTGAAAACAAAAATGAGAGGGACCAGAAGCTCTGATGCTAGGCACGCTGTAGTTCAGAAAGAAACGTTAGAGGAAACCAGAAGTTCTGGGTTGCTGTGCGCTGAAGTTCTGGGTATTAGAACAGTGAGAAAAACCTAGAAGTTATGTGTGTTGTGTTACAACAGTGAGAAAGACCTATAAGTCCTATGTGTTGTGTTACAATACTGAGAAAAGCCTAGAAGATATGTGTTGTGTTAAAACAGTGGGAAAAGCCCAGAAGTTTTGTGTTATGTTAAAACAGTGAGAAAATCCTAGAAGTTCGGAGTTGTGTTAAAACAGTGAGAAAATCCTAGACATTCTGTGTGTTGTGTTACAACAATGAGAAAAGTCTAGAAGTTCTGTGTTGTGTTAAAACAGTGAGAAAAACCTAGAAGTTCTGTGTTGTGTTAAAATAGTGAGAAAAGTCTATAAGTTCTGTGTGTTGTGTTACAAAAGTGAGAAAAGTCTAGAAGTTCTGTGTTGTGTAAAAACAGTGAGAAAAGCCTAGAAGTTCTGTGTTGTGTTAAAATAGTGAGAAAAGCCTAGAAGTTCTGTGTTGTGTTAAAACAGTGAGAAAAGCCTAGAAGTTTTGTGTTACATTTCACCTCCTTCCTTACATTAGCCAGAGCATCTGCAACTTATTCAATTCTCAACATCATCAAAACAGAAAAATAAAAGCACGACAGTTTATAGAAGTTCTAATCCTAATTCTGATCCTAGTTTTCTTCAAGAAGTTATGATCCATAATTTTTCTACTTTGGCAATGATATATACAATCTCAACACTATGATATCTACATTTTTAATGATGTTCTGAATGAAAAGTTCAAAGTCATGATGACTTACTTTGAATATGAGGCGTGTGTTTGGGACTTGAGCTGATGCCTTCGATTGTTCTGGGGTTAGCAAGAAACGGAACAGAAATTTTATGTTCTTTGATTCAAAAGGAAGAACAAAGGTATTGTTTTTGTGAATTCTAGTTTTAAGAATGTTTGAATGTTTTCTTTTATCTCTTATTTCGTATTTGATAACTCTCTCCCCCCCCCCCCCCCAACAAAAAAAAAACAGCCACCTTAGACGTGTGGTGGAACCATTTATTTATAGATGAGTTTGTTGTGGTTTTGGGGGGGAAAACAAATGGGATTTGAACCCTTTTGGCATACTGTTTCATTGCTTTTTAAATACAGCTTTTATGTGCTAGTTTTATTCAAATATGGGGTTTAAGAAAAATGCAGGCGTGGACTGGATCAACAGCAATTTGGAGTGTTGTGGCAGCTGGATGCAGGATTGTGTCATATCAGTGTAGCAGACTGTTCAAAATGAGGTTTTGGGGCTTGCTGATGTTCTGATCGAAAAGTGGAAAGATTAGAGTGAGATTCAAAGGGTGATGTTTTGATCAAAGAGTGGAGCATAGTCTCCATATGCTGAAGAATGAGATTTGAAGAGTCATGTTCTGATCGAAGAACACTTGCGTGAAATCTGGCCCAGAAGTTCTGAAATTATCATATTTTCTTAACGCTTAGAAAATTTTCTAAGTGTTTAGAAATTTGATCTTTCAAAGTAATCTCTGACTTTTGATTTCTTGGGGAACCAATTTCATGTCTTGATGAAATATGATTGTTGAAACTTGATTTTGATCAAAAAGTCAAAGTTTGACTTTTTAGTGTGCTTTTGACCATTTTTCCCTTGTGAATGACTTTCTTGGAAAATTGTAATCTGAGACTTGAAACTTGATAGAAGCAAACCTGAGGGTCCAGGATGATCCTTTGAGAAATGAGAGGGAAAATTTGTGGGTACAATAGCTGCCCCTGTTCAATCTTCTTAAATCTGAAGAGTTAGATTGGCGAGTCTGACATTCGTGACTTCAAGGTGGAAGATGATTGAACACTAGAGTGCCTAGAAATTTGCACTCTGGTGATTTAGAGGTTGAGGTGTAAGGAATGGGCTTATAGATGCCATCCAAAGGTGATTATTGATGGAAATTAGACTAAGTCTAAGCTTGACTTCAACTGGGACAAGAATCAGAATAAACCTTTGATTGACTTAAAACTGAACCTAGCAGAAGTCTTGAATAATCTTTAATTGGAAAGAATTAGAATAAATCCTTGGAGTGATTTATCTGAACTAGGGAAAGCGTCTACTGGGAAAGCATCAGGATAAACCATTGAGATATTTAAACTAAACCAAAGAAAATGTCTACGGGAAAGAAACAGGATAAACCGTTGAGAGATTTAAATTGAACCAACAGAGGTCTTGAATGTTCTTTAACTGGAAATAATTAGAATAAATCTTGGAGCAATTTATCTGAACCAGAGAAAATGTCTACGGGAAAGAATCAGGATAAATCATTAAGAGATTTAAACTGAACCAACAGAGATCTTGAATATTCTTAAATTTATTATGGGCTTGTGTAGGGGTGCTATAGGGGATATATGAGAGGGAAGCCTGGGTAGGGTTGCTTCAGGATGAACCCACTTGAAACTTCATCTAGAATTTTAAGAGAAGGAACTTGGGTAAGGTTGCTTTTGGACGAGTCCGTGTATAATTGTATCTGGAAATAAGAAGGAACCTGGGTAGGGTTACTTCGTGATGAGCTCGGGTAAAACTACATCTATAAATGAGAATGAACCTGGGTAGGATTGCTTCATGATGAGTTCGGATAAAATTGCATCTGGAAATTAGAAGGAACCTGGGTAGGGTTGCTTCATGATAAGTCCAGGTAAAACTGCATCTGGAAATGTCTGAGAAGGAACCTGGTTAGGGTTACTTCATGATGAGTCAGTGTAAAACTTCACTTGGAAATGTCTGAGAAGGAACCTGGGTAGCGTTACTTCATGATGAGTCTGTGTAAAACTTTATTTGGAAATGTCTGAGAAGGAACCTGGGTAGGGTTACTTCATGATGGGTCCGTGTAAAACTTCATCTGGAAATGTCTGAGAAGGAACCTGGGTAGGGTTACTTCATGATGATTCCGTGTAAAACTTCATCTGGAAATGTCTAAGAAGGAACCTGGGTAGGGTTACTTCATGATGAGTCAGTGTAAAACTTCATCTGGAAATGTCTGAGAATGAACCTGGGTAGGGTTACTTCATGATGAGTCTGTGTAAAACTTCATCTAGAAATGAGAAGGAACCTGGGTAGGATTGCTTCATGATGAGTCCGGGTAAAAGTGCATCTGGAAATGAGAAGGAACCTGGGTAGGGTTGCTTCATGATGAGTCCGGGTAAAACTGTATCTGGAAATGTCTGAGAAAGAACCTGGGTAGGGTTACTTCATGATGAGTCCGTGTAAAACTTCATCTAGAAATGTATGAGAAGGAACCTGGGTAGGGTTACTTCATGATGAGTCCATGTAAAACATCATCTAGAAATGTCTGAGAAGGAACCTAGGTAGGGTTACTTCATGATGAGTCTGTGTAAAACTTCATCTGGAAATGTCTTAGAAGGAACCTGCGTAGGGTTACTTCATGATGAGTCCGTGTAAAACTTCATCTGGAAATGTCTGAGAAGGAACATGGGTAGGGTTACTTCATAATGAGTCCATGTAAAACTTCATCTGTAAATGTCTGAGAAGGAACCTGGGTAGGGTTACTTCATGATGAATCCGTGTAAAACTTCATCTGGAAATGTCTGAGAAAGAACCTGGGTAGGGTTACTTCATGATGAGTCCGTGTAAAACTTCATCTAGAAATGTCTGAGAAGGAACCTAGATAGGGTTACTTCATGATGAGTCTGTGTAAAACTTCATCTGGAAATGTCTGTGACGGAACCTGGGTAGGGTTACTTCATCTGGTCGTGTAGATAGTTATCCTGGCTTGTTTCAGGTATTAATCTTCAATCAGCTCATGTAGATAGCTTTCCTGGCTTGTTTCAGGTATTAATCTACAATCGGTCGTCCACAGATGGTTGTCCTGTCTTGTTACAGGTATTAATCTGGAATTGTTGAAAATTGTTGATGATAGTTATCTATTGTATGATCTTTCCTGAAAAGGTAAAGAGTCAGCTGTATGTAATGATGCATGAAATTCATGGCACAATGATGTTTCTCAAAATAAATGAGATTATGTTGTATGCATTTACCATGCATGTAATGTGAAATGTTGTTGGAATGTAAATTTTTGTATTGGAAAATAAATCCTTGACAAATGTTGGGGAGTTTTGGGAATCTGAATCTCAGACGACTGTTGGGAATGAAGAGTATGCACACCTTTCCAGACCTTGTTTTTAGAATGTTTCCGCTGGGGATTCCTGTTTTTTTATTTGAGAAAACCTCTGTTGGGGAAAGTTGATTTTGCTTGAGAAAAAAGCTCTGTGGAGAGTGTTGGCTCCTGCTTGGGGAAAGGAAACCAGGAGTCTTCGTTGCCCGTTGCTCTACTGGGGAGCTATTGGGGATTGTAGGAAAGTCTACTAGGGAAGAGGAGTTGTGGTCCCTTGATGTGTGATAGTTTGAGAGGAAAATTCA
This sequence comes from Vicia faba, assembly GCA_948472305.1. Lineage (NCBI taxonomy): Eukaryota > Viridiplantae > Streptophyta > Magnoliopsida > Fabales > Fabaceae > Vicia > Vicia faba. The sequence goes on along the minus strand of OX451741.1, from coordinate 1,439,858,163 downwards.
AGTTGCAGAATCTAGCCATTTTGTTGGGGAAATAAACCCTGTCGCCAATCCGTTAGAGAGGTGTTTTCTTTTGGAAGAATTCCTCGAGGGTTCTTGAAATCAACTCAGTTGGGGAGAAGTTTTCAGAAATTGAAATTTTGGTTGGGGATCACCCCGTGAAAAGGATTTTGTGGGGAATTCGTCACTGCCCCTAGTAGCAAGTGTTTGTAGTATTTCCAAGAAATGTTTTCCTAACTGCATGTAACCCTTTATTGGAATTCACGTTCAATGCCCCAAGTGATTCAGATACAGACCTGCCCCTGGTTATTCAACATTTCTTGAGAGATTTCTTGGAATCTTGACAGGACTGCCCCAAGTGAGTTTGGACAATGGCGTGCCATGCCCCCTTGCTTATAGGAGAGTTGTTGTTGGAAGTGTCATCCCATTTAAAGTGATTTTGTTCACTGAGAGAGCTTTCGTTTGCTGAATCTCCGTCGTGTGAATTTCTCTGCTGTCAAACAATTAGCCATATGTAAACAGCGGTATTCAAAATAATGCAAAGTTTATGCTTGTCTTGAATTTTTGAAAATGTGTTTTAGCAGATAAAAGAGTTTTGCAAGTATGTGAATTCAAATCAGGATTTAGAGTAAGCCTTACAGGAGTCAGGATACCTTTTATAATAGTATGCTTTCGGACTAACCCATGCTTCAATTAGGACTTTGAAAGATTGTATCATGGTCTGGTTCACGGTTTAAAAAACAAAGGATAAGGCTCGAAGTGTATTTGTACCTGCCCGTTCTTCATGATGTCCTTCAGTCCTAAACTCAGTTAATTGTGCATTTGAACTCCTATTGAGTCTGGAATGACATTTTGGTGATGGTTCAGACAAGTTAAGTTTGTTGGAAGGTAGTATTTTTTTCCATATTTTCCATGTTGTTGAGGATTTGTAGTGACCTCTTTTTTGATTTATTATCCCTGATTTTGCCTGACTGTTTTTTGAGATTACAGTCAGCGGGATGCCCCAGTTTTTCTTAAGTCTCCTTCGTAGGTTTTGACTTAGTGGGTTTTTCTCTTTGATAGATAATGACTGTCTATTTGGTAGGGAACCATCGCCATCTTTTGATTCCAGAGGAATGTTTTTGATGTCATTCGTTGTATACAAAGTGAAAGTTTGCGACTGAACGCGCGTCTGAATTAACTGAGAAACTACCCTGCCACAGGTTTTGATTAAAGGTTTCAGTTTGTGTGAAAAATAAAACTCCTACTTCTTTGACTCGAAGGGGTTGGCTAGGGATTATCCTCCTTATAACTCCAGTGTTTAGGAATTGAAAGAACTCCTGTACATCGTCAGCAAGGTCTGTCCAAAAGCATACTGTATGAGATTATGGCATTGTTTTCGTCATCCTCCCTCTAAAGGCTTGTAACTTTTATCAAGAGTTGAATATTATAAAAGAAGTAAAGATATCACAATTTAAATATAACGAAAACAGATGGATGAATTCAAGACAAATATAGTTGATGCATTAATGAAACAAAGTTTGACATTAATAGATAAGTGTTTGAACAACAACAGCAATTACAGTTGAAAAATAAAAATGAACTAGAACACTCAATGATTTGGCATGGGAGTGGTGATCATGTTGGGAGTCTCTGGAGGGTCGAACTCGATCTCCTAGGCATCAATCGTGTTTTGAATCTTGTATTTCAGCGCCCAACAATCATTAGTATCATGCCCAGGACTTCCGGAATGATATGCACATATTGCATCAGGATTGTAGTTAGGAGAAGAAGTTTTGGAATTTGGATGAGGTCCTATCAGCGTAATCAAATTCATCTTCATCAAGTGTTATAGTTCTTTATACAACGGCATGTTAATGTTCGTAAACTGTCTTTTAGGCTCATTTGGCCTTTGTTGATTTCCCATTTGCTGTTGTCGTCGTGATGCAGGACCGGAGATCAAGACTGCCCTCACATGTTGGTCGTGGTGGCTCTTGTTATGACCCTTTTGGCTGTAAATAGCATTGGACTCTTTCTTCCCATTGTATGGCTTTTTCTGAGTATCAGAGGATGTAGCTCCTTGGATCTTTCCACTTTTGATGTTAACTTCGACCCTTTCACCAGTCAGTATTAGCTCGGTGAACCCGACCGAGGAGCTTCCAATTAGATGATTAAAGAAAGGTCTCGTCAAAGTTCCCATAAAGATGTCAATCATCTCCCTATCAGTTAAGGGTGGTTGCACTTTGCCTTCTAAGTCTCTCCATTTTTTGGCGTACTCTTTGAAGCCCTCGTTGGAACGCATGGTCATATTTTGCAATTGCACACGAGTTGGTGCAAGATCAGTGTTGTATTGGTACTTCTTGTAGAAAGCAGCAGCCAAGTCCTCCCAGGTGTGAATGTCGGTTCTTTCTAACTGATAGAACCACTCCAACTGAGTTCCAACCAAACTTTCTTGGAAGAAATGGACCCATAGCTTCCGGTCAGCATTATGAGGTTGAATCTTGCGGACATATGACCTCAGATGCATTTTAGGACAAGAGGTCCCATCATACTTGGAAAAGGTAGGGATTTTTAACTTTGGTGGGATGACCACTCCGGAAACCAAACCTAACTCTTCAAAGTCCAAGCCAGGTATCTGCTGAATGTCCATAGTGTTGAGGCGATCCTCCAACTATTTGTATTTATCATCAGCAAGAGGATATTGTTCCTCAGAGTAGTCATCTTCAACTTCATCAATCCCCAGACAGTTATCTTCTTCATGACTATTCCCCTCATTGGATGGATTTGAGAGATCTAGAGCTCTCTTAACTGGTCCTTTAAGTCTTCTTCCCAAATTCAGGACGCCTACTGACTTCTTTGACTTTTTCTTCTTGTCTTTGAGAAGAAGAGTCTCCAGGTCCTCTTGCCCCTTAGCCATGGCCAGGAACATTTGTTGGAATTGGGCATTTTGTGCTTGGAGATCTTTCACCGTTTATTCCATATCCATCTTACTGAAATAAATAGTAGGAAGATAAGGAGACCTGTACGGGAGAAACCTGTCATGATATGGTGCATGATATGTGGATGCATGTTTTCAAGGATCTCGCGGGATAAACACAAGAAGATGTTAGAAGTTACTTACAGCTTTAATTGGAGAACTTCGTATCGATAGATGTCCTTCCACGAGAATTAAGCTCACCATGTCAAGTGGGTCGTAGCCCTTGACTCAAGTTATTGTACTTTGATTTTTCACAGCGTTTGGTTAGAGAAGGAATCCTTTTGCCCCCTCACAGGCGTCTGGTTCAACAGGACCCTACATCATAGACCCTTGAGATCCTTGAAATGGTTATTGAAAATGCTATGATATGATGTCATTATGTTATGTACAAGTATGCAAAGTAAGCAAGTTGTTATGTACAAATAGTCATATACACACAAAGCAGACAAGTCCTTATGTTTAGGCTTGCATGGAGTTTGATAGGTAAGTATCCTCTTAAAGTTTAGTTGGCTCAACATATCCTAGTAATAGTAACCAGGTTCTAAGGGATCTCAATATCATTGATCTTTCTTCATCGGGCACTATTTCAGTGCAAGCTTCTTTAATGGCGACTGAAATATCTCGAAAGTCAAATCTCAATGAGCGTAGTATCGAGTATCAACCAACTTCGGACTGCACCAAAGTCGGCTACCTCACTACTTCCTAGTGGCCAAGTTGTTCAAGTAAGGTTCTAAAGTCAGTTAGTGCTTCATGACACCACACAGTGGCCCCGTATTCTCCTTGACTACTCAAGGGCTACCGATACCAACAAATGTGTCACACTAACGTAGCTATTTCTTAGACTATGTCGGTATACCCTGCACAGTTTCCATAACTTATTGCTACTTACCTAAAAAAGTGCCTCAGATTCGGGTAGAGGATAAAAACAAGCCCAAACAAGGAACCATAATGTAAAGCAAACAAAACAAAGGAAAGAAAGTAAAGGTGATCTAGCCCTAAGGTAACCCCATATTTAAATATAGTCCCCAGCAGAGTCGCCAGTTCTGTAATACGGTGGGAGAACTGACTTGGGTGTTTTGCGTTTGATTATAATTGTTGCGGATAGCAAGAGTCACCACCGACTTTTCTTTTATCCAATAAGGAAAGGTTGAAAATAACAGGAAAGACCTTTGAGATTGTTTTTTTGAGTTCGGGGGGTAGGTTATGAAAAGGGAAGGTATTAGCAACCTTTTCATCCGTAGTTTTCTACGGGCTCTTAGTTTCTTGCTAGATCACTTGCTTTTGTTTGAAAATGTGCTTGTGGTGTGGGTTTTGAATGTATTTTGAAAATGTCTTTGTAATGATTCTCGTTTCTATAAGAACACGTACAAAGTGTTGTTTTGAAAATAGTTCAAAAAGGTGTTTGTGGAATGTATTTTTGAAAGTGATTTTGAAAAGGTGTCTTTGTAATGGTTCTCGTTTCTATAAGAACGTGTACAAAGTGTTTTGTCTTTTGAAAATATTTCAAAGTGAAAGTGTTGGTGTATAAAATGTTTTTATCATGAGCAAACGAGCAACTAGGAGCAACCTAACTACTCAAAAGGTCTTAAATGTTCTTTTCCTCCTCCTTTAGATGTTGCTATCTTACCATTGATTTAGTAAGAAGCCCCATCGTTGGATGTGAAGGGACGGGTGTGGGACGTTTGTATAGTCATAGAAGGCAACCTATGGAACATTTTAGCAATGTCTTTTAGGGACTAGATCGTTTACCAAAGGCAACATCGAGGGTCATCGAGGGACTACGTTCTTTTATCGCAGGTTTTTGCTAAAACTCCCATATTCGAGGGACATGACTATTTTCTGAAAGGCAACAAAGTGAGATTACCCTAGAGTTTCTAGTGTGCAAGTGTGTTTGATTGCATACATTTTTTCTTGCATTTAATCTAATTGTTGATTTTATCTTACCATACACTCTAATTACAAACAATGTATGAAAGCAAATAAAAATGCGGAAAATAAATCATAAGTTATTACATCATTTCAGGGATAGGGATACATATTTACAAATGGGGATTGCAAGAATTTAAATCCTAATTATCTATTACAACCATATTGAATTGCACAATACAAGAAAAGGAAAGGATTTATTTTCAAAATGGTTTTTTTGTCTTAATAAATTAAAATTAAAATAATTAGTTAATAAAAAGAAAATATTTTTTATGTCTTTTTTATATTAACAAAAATAGTATTAATGCTGAAAATAATAAGAATAAGAAATACAAGGGAAAATAATGAAAGCAGGATCAACACGTTGTTGAAAACAAAAATGAGAGGGACCAGAAGTTCTGATGCTAGGCACGCTGTAGTTCAGAAAGAAATGTTAGAGGAAACCAGAAGTTCTGGGTTGTTGCACGCTGAAGTTCTGGGTATTAGAACAAGGAGAAAAACCTAGAAGTTATGTGTGTTGTGTTACAACAGTAAGAAAGACCTAGAAGTTCTGTGTGCTGTGTTACAACAGTGAGAAAAGCCTAGAAGTTTTGTGTTGTATTAAAACAGTGAGAAAAGCCCAGAAGTTTTGTGTTATGTTAAAACAGTGAGAAAAACCTAGAAGTTATGTGTTGTGTTAAAACAGTCAGAAAATCCTAGAAGTTCTGTGTGCTGTGTTACAACAGTGAGAAAAATCTAGAAGTTTTGTGTTGTGTTAAAATAGTGAGAAAAACCTTAAAGTTCTGTGTTGTGTTAAAACAGTGAGAAACGCCTAGAAGTTCTGTGTGTTGTGTTACAATAGTGAGAAAAGTCTAGAAGTTATGTGTATTGTTAAACAGTGAGAAAAGCCTAGAAGTTTTGTGTTGTGTTAAAACAGTGAGAAAAGCCTAGAAGTTCTGTATTCTGTTAAAACAGTGAGAAAAGCCTAAAAGTTATGTGTTACACTTCACCTCCTTCCTTACATTATCCAAAGCATCTGAAACTTATTCAATTCTCAACAACAACAAAACAGAAAAATAAAAGCACGACAGTTTATAGAAGTTCTAATCCTAATTTTGAGCCTAGTTTTCTTCAAGAAGTTCTGATCCACAATTTTTCTACTTGGTCAATGATATATACAGTCTCAACACTATGATATCTATATTTTTAATAATGTTCTGAATGAAAATTTCAAAGTTAGGATGACTTACATTGAATCTGAGGCGTGTGTTTGGGACTTGAGTTACTACCTTTGAATGTTTTGGGGTTAGCAAGAAACGGAATAGAAATGTTATGTTCTTTGATTCAAAGGGAAGAACAAATGTATTGTTTTTGTGAATTCTAGTTTTAAGAATGTTTGAATGGTTTCTTTTCTCTCTTTTTTCGTATTTGATAACTCCCCCCCCCCCCCAAAAAAAAAACAGCCACCTTAGACGTGTGATGGAACCATTTATTTATAGATGAGTTTGTTGTGGTTTTGGGGGGGGTGGGGAAACAAATGGGATTTAAACCCTTTTGGAATAATATTTTATTGCTTTTTAAATACATCTTTTATGTGCTAATTTTGTGCAAATATGGGGTTTGAGAAAAATGCAGGCGTGGACTGGATCAGCAGCAATTTGGAGTGTTGTGGAAGTTGGATGCAGGATTGTGTCATAGCAGTGTAGCAGACTATTCAAAACGAGGTTTTAGGGCTTGGTGATATTTTGATCGAAAAGTGGAGAGACCATAGTGATATTTGAAGGGTGATGTTCTGATCGAAGAGTAGAACATAGTCTCCATATGCTGAAGAATGAGATTTGAAGAGTCATGTTCTGATCGAAGAACACGGCTTTCATATGTTCTGATCGAAGAGTCATGTTCTGAATCATTCTTTGCAAATTCTAATTGTACTTGCGTGAAATTTGGCCCAGAAGTTCTGAAATTATCCTATTTTCTTAACACTTAGAAGATTTTCTAAGTGTTTAGAAATTTGATCTTTCAAAGTAATTTCTGACTTTTGATTTCTTGGGGAACCAATTTCATGTCTTGATGAAATATGATTGTTAAAACTTGATTTTGATCAAAAAGTCAAAGTTTGACTTTTCAGTGTGCTTTTGACCATTTTGCCCTTATGAACGACTTTCTTGGAAAATTGTAATTCGAGACTTGAAACTTGATAGAAGCAAACCTGAGGGTCCAGGATGATCCTTTGAGAAATGAGAGGGAAAATTTTTAGGTACAACAGTAAAACACAAGGTTTAAAGTCATTGTTTATTACATAGCCAAAAACTTTTGAAAATAATAAGAAAGGAATATAGCTATTACTCCCGACTAAAGGAGATGGGAAATATGTCTTCTGCCTTCCAGTTATCCAGTTTATCACCAATGGTAGGGAATACCCAACTGTTGAAGTTATAATCATTGTCTGCATCGTCTATAGCATTGACCCTGTTGTTACTGATACGGAGGAGAGGTCTCCCAGCACAAGCATGATGAATAGCCCTCGGACCTTCTATAGTAAAGCCCAGACCAAACTTTTTAATTTATAAGGGATGTTAGGAAGCTGACACCCAATAGTATTACCACCTTCTTCTATAGCAGCTGTGACATGGTAGGAGAACTAACTTTTTGTTTTGTGTTTGATCGCAAATGTTGCGGATAACAAGAGTCGCCACCAACTTTTCTTTTATCCAACAAGGAAAGGCTGAAAAGAACAGGAAATACCTTTAGAGAGGTTTTCTTGAGTTTGGGGGTTAGATTATGAAAGGGGAAGGTGTCAGCACCCCTTTCATCCATGGTTTTCCATGGGCTCTTAGTTTACTCGCTAGATCATTTGCTTTGTTCAAAAGTTATACTTTTGTGTTATGAGTTTTTGAAAGTATTTTGAAAAAAAATGTCTTTGTAATGGTTCTCGTCTCTATAAGAACGCGTGCAAAGTGTTGTCTTTTGAAAAAATTTCAAAATGAGAGTGTTGGTGTATAAAATGTTTTTGTTGTGAGAAAACGAGCAACTAGGAGTGAATCTACCTACTCAAAAGGTCTTAGATGTTCTTTTCCTCCTCCTTTAGATGTTGCTATCTTACCATTTATTTGGTATGAAGCCTCATCGTTGGATGTGAAAGGACGAGTGTGGGTAGTTTGTGTAGTCATAGAAGGCAACTTATGGGACACTTTAGCAATGTCGTTTTAGGAACTAGATCGTTTACCGAAGGCAACATCGAGGGTCATCGAGGGACTACGATCTTTTGTCGAGGGTCTTTTGCTAAAACGCCTATGCTCGAGGGACATGACTATTTTTCCGATAGGAAACAAGGTGGGATTACCCTAAGGGTGCTAGTGTGCAAGTGTGTTTGATTGCATGCATTTTAGTCTTGATTAGGGTTATCTATTTCTTGATTTCATATCTTTCCATACACATCCTAATTACTAGCATTGTATTTTGGAAAAGCGTTAAATTGCGGAAATATAAAAGTCATACGCTATTACAATATTTTAGGGATGGGGGTACATATTTACAAATGGGGGGTTGCAAGAATTTAAATCCTATTTAACTATTACAACCATATTGAAATGTACAATGCAAGAGAGAAAAAAGGACTTGTTTAGAAAATGGTTTTTTGTCTTAATGAATTAAGAAGAAGAAATAAATTAATTAATAAAAGAAAATATTTTTGTGTCTTTTTTATATTAATAAAAAAAGGGATTAACATTGAAAATGATAAAAAGAAAATAAATGAAAGATAGAAACAACATGCTGCTGCAAGAAAAACAACAAGGATCAGAAGTTCTGAAGCCATGCGCGTTGTGACTAGAAAAGGAATGTCAGTGGAATCAGAAGTTCTGGATTGATACACTCTAAGGCCCTACACGAAACGTTTGAGGGAAAGGAAACAGAGGTTCTGGATGGTATTCAGACAGTGAGCCAAAAGTCAGAAGTTATGTATTGCGCTAAAATAGTGAGTGAACATCAGAAATTCAGTGTGTTGTCAGCGTGTGAAAAATCAGAAATTCTGAGTGTTAAAACAGCGAGTGGAAGCATCAGAAGTTCAGTGTACTTAACAGTAAGAAAGCCTAGACGTTTTGTGTGCTTAACGTGTAGGGAGAACTCAGAAGTTATGTGTTGTGCTAAAACAGTGAGTGAGCATCAGAAGTTTTGTATGTTAAAAACAGTGAGTGAGCATCAGAAGTTGTGTGTTAAAACAGTGAGTGAGTATCAGAAGTTCTGTGTGTTAAAACAGTAAGAAAGCCTAGAAGTTTTGTGTGTTAAAATAGTAAAGAGAACTCAGAAATTCTGCGTGCTTAACAGTGAGAAAACCTAGAAGTTTTGTGTGTTAAAATGGTGAATGAAAAATAGAAGTTTTGTGTTACATTTCAACTCTTTCCTCATATTAATCAGCACATCAGCAATTTATTCAGCCTTAACAGTAAATCAGGAGGATAAAAGCACAATAGTTTATAGAAGTTCTAATCCTAATTCTGAGCCTAGCCTTAATCAAGAAATTCGGATCCACAGTTTTTTTTCTTATGCAATGATATGGACAACATCAACACTATGATATTTACATATTTAATGATGTTCTGAATGAGAAGATGCAAAGTCAGAAAGACTTACCTTGAATCTGGAGCGTGTGCTTGGAACTTGAACTGCTTCCTTCAAATGTTCTGGAGTCAACAAGAGCAACAGAAGAGAAAATGCCAAGTTCTTTGATTCAAATGGAAGAACAAAGGTTTAATTTTCTGTTTGGGAATTCTGGATTTTTACGAACGTTTCACAGTTTTCTTTTCTCTCTTTTTATGATCTTCTCTTTCCAAGAACCAGCTCCTTGAACGTGTGATGGAGAAAATTATTTATAGATGGGATTGTTGTGGTTTTGGGGGGAAAACAAATGGGATTCAAACCTTTTTGGTATACTGTTTCATTGCTTTTTAATCATAGTTTTCGTATGCTAATTTGGTGCAAATATAGGGTTTTGGAAAAGTGCATGCGTGGACTAGATCAGCAGAAATTTGGAGTGTTCTGGCAGCTGGTTGCAGGACTGTGCTATAGCAGTGCAGTAGGTTGTTCAAATAAGGTTTTGGGGTTTTGTGATGTTCTGATCGAAGAAGACCAGAATGAAACTCGAAGGGTGATGCTCTGATTGAAGCATATGCTAAAGAGTCATGCTCTGATTGAATAACTATGTTCTGAACCATGTTTGCAACTTCTGACTGCACTTGCGTGGAGGCTGGCTCAGAAGTTCTGAAGTATCATATTCTCAACACTTAGAAAATTTTCTAAATGTTTAGAAATTTGATTTTTTCAAAGTAATTTCTGACTTCTGATTTTTTTATGAACCAATTTCATGTCTTGATGAAATATAATTGTTGAAAATTGATTTGATCTAAAAGTCAAAGTTTGACTTTTCAGTGTGCTTTTGATCATTTTGCCCTTGTGGATGATTTTCTTGAAAAGTTGTAATTCAAGACTTGGAACTTGATAGAAGCAAACCCGATAGTCCAGGATGATCCTTTGAGAAATGAGAGGGAAAATTTTGGGGTACAACAGCTGCCCCTGTTCAATCTTCTTAAGCCTGAGGATGTAGATTGGTCGGTCTTCCTTTCGTGATCTGAAGGTGGAAGATGATTGAACACTAGAGTGCCCATAAATTTGCGCTCGATGATGTTGTGGTTAATTGTGATATCGGGAATGGGCTTACAGATTCCATTTGGAAGGCGATGGAGAATCGTCGGAGATGGGCTTAAAGATTCCATCCCGAAAAGATCGGTTGCATAAGAGATTCCTTGAGGAGGACTTTGCCGAGGAATGTTGATTTATGCCCTAGGAAGTAAAGCCTATGAGCTTCGGTTGTACATTACTCTACTGGGGAATTAACTCTTGATTGAGGGAGTGAAAGTAGAATGTATACCTGGTCAGGGTCCAGGCTGTACAATGACTTACTGGGAAAATGTGAAACCGACCGTATCTGGTCGAGTCTGGGCCTTACAGTGTTGTAAACTGTTGTCTGGAGATAAGGGAGAAAGAACCTGGATAGTAGGGCTTATGGGAAGGAACCTGGATAGTAGGGTTACTTTGAGATCAAAGCCTAGATAGTAGGGCCATGAGAAGGAACCTGGGTAGTAGGGTTACTTCGAAATAAAAGCCTGGATAGTAGGGTTTATAGGAAGGAATCTGGATAGTAGGGTTACTTTGAGATGAAAGCCTAGATAGTGGGGCTATGAGAAGGAACCTGGGTAGTAGGGTTACTTCGAGATAAAAGCCTGGATAGTAGGGCTTAAAGAAGGAACCTGAGTAGTAGGGTTACTTCGAAATGAAAGCCTAGATAGTAGGGCTTAAAGAAGGAACCTGGGTAGTAGGGTTACTTCGAAATGAAATCCTGAATAGTAGGGCTATGAGAAGGAACCTGGATAGTAGGGTTACCTCGAAATGAAAGTCTGGATAGTAGGGCTATGAGAAGGAACCTAGATGGTAGGGTTACCTCAAAATGAAATCCTGGATAGTAGGGCTATGAGAAGGAACCTGGATGGCAGGGTTACCTCGAAATGAAAGCCTAGATAGTAAGGCTATGAGAAGGAACCTGGATAGTAGGGTTACCTCGAAATGAAAGCCTGGATAGTAGGGCTGTGAGAAGGAACCTGGATGGTAGGGTTACCTCGAAATGAAAGCCTGGATCGTAGGGCTATGAGAAGGAACCTGGATGGTAGGGTTACCTTGAAATGAAAGCCTGGATAGTAGGGCTATGAGAAGGAACCTGGATAGTAGGGTTACCTCGAAATGAAAGCATGGACTGTAGGGCTATAAGAAGGAACCTGGATGGTAGGGTTACCTCGAAATGAAAGCCTGGATAGTAGGGCTATGAGAAGGAACCTGGATAGTAGGGTTACCTCGATTGATCATGTAGATTAGTTGACCCGTTTAGTTTCGAGAACTGATTTTTTTCATTAGCTATCTACAGATATGACATGTATAACTGCTGGAATTGTTGGTGATAGTTGTCTTTCCTGAAAAGACAACAGGGTTAATCATGTGCGATGCATGAAATGCATTGTGAGATGATGTTCTCAAAATAAATGAGATTATGATGTACGTAATATGTGTGCGCATGTCATGATGTATGAACATGAGATTTTATTTGTGACATATCCGAGTCTAGGAAAATAAATCTCTGACTGCTGATGGAGAATATAGAATTTTTTACTGTTGTAGAGAATTGTGGTTCTTCTACTTCCGTTGGAGATGGTGAATGGAAATGACTGTGCCGGAGATTTGCTCTTTGTTGTTTATGAATATTCTGCCAGGGAGAGACTTTATACGAGAACAGCTCTACGGGGGAATGAATCTTGTTAAGCTCTGTTGGGGATTGAGCTTTTGTATCTAGAGAAACAAACTCTGCTTGGGGAGATAATAATTTATGATGATCCGCTCGCGATCATGCATTTCGGTCGGGGGATATAGATGTCAGGTTTCTGGACGACCCTGGCTAGGGAGATTACTTCCTATTTTGAGAGAACTGATATAAATGCTTTGATTACCTTTACTCTGTGGGGAATATAGATGTTACAAGGTCACATGTATTGATGACTGTGCTCCAAAGCTGTCTCTGCCCTGGTACCTGCTGGACAGAGTAACTGTCGGGTTTGACATTTCTTATTTTTGGCCCTGTTTTAGGAATTACGAGTAATTGTCTTTTGTTTCTTTATGTAAATATTTATGAGCAGCGATCATATTTAAATGCACGTGTCAAAAATAAATCATTGGACGTTCTTGCAAAACAAACAGAAAAAGAAAAAACTCAGAGTTTCTTATGAAAATGATTTTGTATTGATTTTTTGAAGTTGGCATGTAATAGGCGTTTTCGTACAAGGAGGCTGACGCTCTAGTAAGAGAACGCCGCCGTAAAAATAGAAGTTATACAATATTGTGTAAAAAGAAAACAACTATGTACAACAATCCCATTGGGTTCCAATTCTGCCATCGCCGCTATGTCTTCGAGCGTCTCATCACTTTGCTGCTTATCCGAAGCTGATTAGGTTGATAGATGCCGTTTGAGCTTGACAATTGATACTAAGGTCAGGTCGCAGGGTGATCCAATGGGACATAGTGATACGCTTTTCATCCCTAATTTTTTCCTAAACCCTTTTGGTTCGCCGGGAAGCCCTTGTTTTTGCCTAGGCCAGTCGACCTAGCAGGTCTTTTAATCAGGCGTAGTATCTTTTCACTATGTCTACATTGACAGGGTGAGAAAGGTCGTAACTGTCCATGGTGATTAGAATCATAGATCCTCCCGAGAAAACGTTTTTAACCACAAATGACCCTTCGTACGTGGGGGTCCATTTTCCCCTGGGATCACCCTGCGGCAGTATAATGCGCTTGATCACTAGATCCCCGACTTGATACTCTTGGCGTCTGACCTTCTTGTTGAAAGCCTTGATCATCCGTTTTTGATACATTTAACCATGACAAACAGTAGTAAGTCTCTTCTCATCGATCAAATTCAGTTGATCAAGTCGAGTCTGAATCCAGTCGTCTTCGTTTAAACCTGCATCTTTCATAATCCTTAGAGAAGGAATCTGGACCTCAATGAGTGGGACTGCCTCCATGCCATATACCAGAGAGTAGGGTGTTGCCCCTGTCGACGTCCATGTTGAGGTACGGTACCCATGCAGAGCGAATGGTAGCATCTCATGTCAGTCTTTGTATGTCACTATCATCTTTTGTACAATTTTCTTGATGTTCTTGTTAGTCGCTTCAACAGCGCCATTCATCTTCGGCCGGTAGGGAGATAGTTATAATGTTGTATCTTGAACTACTTACATAGTTCGGTGATCATCGTGTTGTTGATATTCATGTCGTTGTCGGTGATAATTCTCTCTGGCACACCATACTGACAGATCAGGTTATGCTTGATAAACCGCGCCACAACATTCTTGGTAATAGTAGCAAAGGAGGCCGCCTCAACCCATTTCGTGGAGTAATCGATGGCCACTAGGATGAAGCGATGCCCATTGGAAGCATTGGGCCTAATTTCTACAATCATGTTAATGCCCCACATTGCAAAGGGCCACGGAGCTGTCAAGACATTCAATGGGATCGGAGGCACATGCACCTTATCAACATAAATTTGGCATTTATGACATGTTCGAGAGTGATGATAACAATCTGCTTCCATGGTGGACCAACAGTATCTTGCCCGTAGGATCTTGTTAGCCATGGTATGTCTACTGGAATGGGTTCCGAAGGTACCTTCATGTAGATCTGTCATGATTCTCTATGCTTCGCTCTTGTCTACACACCATAGTAAGGTAGAGTCATGGTTGTGTTTGTAGAGGATTCCATTACTGAGGAAAAATTTCGCAACGAACCTTCTCAGAAACTTCTTATCATTGACAGATGCCCCTTCAGGATACTCTTGAGCCTCGAGATACTTCTTTACTTCCTGAAACCAGGGTTTGTATGTCACCTCTTTAGTATCAATCTCATAGCAGTGTGCTGGCTCATCCAACCTTTCAATGGTGATTCAGGGAGCTTTGTTGTCCCACCTAACTTTGAACATAGAAGACATGGTAGCTAGCGCGTCCGCTAACTGATTCTCCTCTCGTGGGAAATGTTCAAAAGTTACCTCCTCAAAGTGTGGGAGCAATGTCAGTACGTGCTCTTTGTATGGGATGATATTCGGATGCTTCGTATCCCATTCTCCTTTGATCTGACTTATCAGCAAGGTTAAATCCCCGAATACATTTAGGAACTTGATCCTGAGGTAAATAGCGGCTTTGAGACCCATGATGCATGCTTCATACTCCAACATGTTGTTAGTGCAGTTGAAACATAATCGAGCAGTGAAAGGAGTGTGACAGCCCTCAGGAGATATGATTACAGTGTTGATTCCATTACCAAGTGCGTTTGAAGGTCCATCAAAGACCATAGTCCATCGGGATCCTTCTTCAGGTCCTTCATCTGGTTCAGGTTCTTCGTAGTCAGTCACCAGTATAATGTTCTCGATTGGGAACTCCAAATTCATGGACTGGTAGTCATCCATGGCCTAATGAGCCAAATGATCAGCCAATACACTCCCCTTGATTGCTTTCTGGGTTGTATATTGTATATCGTATTCGGTTAAGGTCATCTGCCATCTCGCTATTCTTTCGGAGAGTGCGGGCTTCTCGAAGATGTATTTGATTGGATCCATCTTAGATATCAACAGAGTAGTGTGGGTCAACATATAATGTCTCAGTCGGCAAGCAGCCCATGCCAAAGCACAACAAGTTTTCTCGAGCAATGAGTATCTTGTCTCACAGTCGGTAAACTTTTTGCTAAGGTGGTATATTGCATGCTCTTTTCTACCAGACTCGTCATGCTGCCCCAGCACACACCCCATTGAATTGTCTAGCACTGTTAAGTATAATATTAAAGGTCTTCCTTCAACAGGAGGCATCAGAATTGGCGGTTCTTGAAGATATTCTTTGATCCTTTTGAAAGCAGTCTGGAATTCGTCATTCCACTTTACCGCTTGATCTTTCTTCAGAAGCTTGAAGATGGGCTCACAAGTAGCAGTCAGATGTGAAATGAACCGGGAGATATAATTCAAACGTCCCAAGAAACCTCTAACTTCCTTCTCAGTACGGGGAGCAGGCATTTCTTGTATGGCCTTCACCTTTTCGGGATCTACCTGAATACCTTTGTCACTGACGATGAAACCCAAAAGCTTACCAGACCTTACCCCGAAGGTGCACTTGTTCGGATTCAACCTCAGCTTGTATGTATTCAACCAGTCGAACAACTTTTGTAGATGATTGTGATGTTCCTCTTTGATTTGAGACCTGGCTATCATGTCGTCAACATAAACTTCGATCTCGTGGTGAATCATATCGTGGAACAAAGCGACCATGGCTCGCTGATAGGTTGCCCCAGCATTCTTCAACCCAAAAGGCATCACCTTGTAACAGAAGGTGCCCCACTGTGTGACGAAGGTCGTCTTCTCCATGTCTTCAGGAGCCATCTTGATCTAGTTGTAGCCAGAAAAACCATCCATGAAGGAGAAGATTTTGTGTTGCACGGTGTTGTCAACCAAAACATCGATGTGGGGAAGCGGGAAGTCATCCTTGGGGCTTGCCCTGTTCAGATCTCTGTAATCCACACACATTCGTACCTTACCTTCCTTCTTAGGTACCAGAACGACGTTAGCAACCCACTGCGGATAGGAGGTGACAGCTAAGAACCCCGTGTCGAGCTGCTTCATGACCTCTGCCTTGATCTTCTCTGACATTTCAGGGTGCATATGGCGGACCTTCTGTTTAACCGGAGGACAATCCTCTTTAGTTGGCAGGCGGTGTACCACGATGTCAGTGTCTAAACCAGGCATGTCTTCATATGACCAGGAAAAAATCTCAATGTAGTCGTGCAACATTTGTATCAACCGCTATTTGATCTTAACTTCCAGATTTGTGTCGATCTTGACTTCTTTTCTGTCTGTCTCTATGCCCAAGTTTATTGTCTCAACTGGCTCTTCATGAGGATGTATAGCTCTCTCTTTTTGTTGTAATAGCCTAGCCAGTTCTCCAGGCACCTCACAATCATTCTCACCTTCGTCCTCGGCTCAGTTGATCGGATTTTCGAAGTCATATCTGGTAATAACAGGATTGTTATCAATGGGATCCAGAGTGTATATGGATCTGCAATTTGATACGTACGTGTGTGTAAGAGCATAACTGAATTGATAAAGTAAAAACAGAAAAGAAAAAACAGAGAGCGCAAAATTTGTATGCAAATAACGTCCAATGCTTCATTGATGATATATGAAATGACATATAATAACCCTCACAGATAGAACCATTATGCCTCGGGTAAGACACAAGGCCAAAAAGTTTTTAAAAATTGTTCATTACAAGTTCAGAACATAAGTAAGACAATTACTACAGAATGAAAGAAACTGGAATAAAATCTCTAGTCGTCCAGTTATTCGGTCCATCATTGGTAGTCGGGTAGATCCAACTGTCAATGTCAGGGTTTTCCTCACTGTCTTCAATAGCGTTGACCCCACGATTGCTGTTGCGTAGGGGAGGTCCTCCAGCCTGAGCGCGTCGAACAACCCTTTGAGCCCCTGAAGTAAAGCCCAAACCAAATTTGTCAGTTTTGTGAGTAAAATCAGGGAGTCGTCCCCAACTGGTACACCCACCTTCTTCAACCACTGTTTTGGCATCCTTGAGAGAAGCCATCTTCAAAGGAAGTTTGGTACTAGCAGTAGTCTCGGTCGATGCTAAGATCTGGGGAACCTCTTCAAAGTTTTGACAAGGGTTCTCTATGAATTCCCCGTCCATCTCCACATACCTGAAGGAGTTCAGGTGGCTCACCATGTACTCCTCTTCGCCATGCATAGTGACTATTTTCCCCTTCACCGGATACTTCAACATTTGGTGTAGTGTAGAAGTAACAGCCCCAGCTTCATGGATCCAAGAACGACCCAACAAACAACAGTACAATGGCCCGATGTCCATCACCTAGAAGGTGGACTTAAAAGTTTGAGAGCCTATCTTGACAGGGATTTCCACCTCCCCATGCACCATTCTCTTCGACCCGTCAAAAGCCCTTACCACAATGTTACTGGGCTTTAGGGTCAAGCCTTCACAATCCAATCAATCAAGAGCCTTCTTAGGAAGCACATTCAGGTAAGACCCGGTATCCACGAGCACATGAGCCATAGTAGTGCCCCTGCATTCGATCCAGACATGTAGAGCATCATTGTGTTTTCTCCCTTTCGGAGTTAAGTCGGCATCTGAAAAACAATCGCACTATGTTTCTGACTCGAATATCACATGTTTTCCTTAGTTTTATTATTGTTTTTCTAGTATTATGCCCTTGTTTCCTTTGTTTTCAGGTCACGTGTCCTTTCAGAGCCTTCAGAAAAGAAACGAGCGAAAACGCCAGAAAAATAGGGTTTTTCCAAGAAAATACACACATTGCGTCCAGCTCCGCGCCAGCTACGGGAAACGCACTGACATGGCGCACTTTCACCCAGAGGCCAACTGCCACGTTCCCATGATCTCTCCATTTTCACTCACCGCGCCCGCGGGGAGGATGGCCGTGCCCGCGGCCTTCACAAACCATTTCCCGCTCAGAAGGAGTTGAGGGGCATGCTCATCTTTGCATAATTTCAGAATCTTCTATAAATAGCAAGTTCATTTCATTTTCGTTTTCATCCAAACTTAGGTGCAAACTTAGATCCAGACAAGTTACTGCTTAGGCATATATTACTACTTTGTAAAGTGATAATCTTCTCACATCGGGAAGTTGTCACACTTGAGTGTGCGAGATTGTATTCAAGTTTGGATCACTTTGGTTGAAGTTTATCATACTATCTTTTACATTTCCACGACTTGTATCAGATTCAAGCCTCCGATTGGAGCAAGGTTCTAATTTAATTGCTTTCATTTATTTTATGCTCTTACCATAGTCTACACGTTTTATAGACTCTAAATGCTCTTACCATAGTCTACATGTTTTATAGACTCTAAATGCTCTTACCATAGTCTACACGTTTTATAGACTCTAAATGCTCTTACCATAGTCTACATGTTTTATAGACTTTAAATGCTCTTACCATAGTCTACACGTTTTATAGACTTTAAAAACGCTCTTATCATAGTCTACATGTTTTATAGACTTTAAATGCTTACCATGTCTAGCTAAATTTATTAGGGTTAGAATGTAAGGATCGAATCATAACTATGTTATGTATGCCATGCTAATAGAAATACCTTTGGGATGTTTTAGCTTTTTAATGTTGGTTTAAATGTGTTTAAAAGTTTATGGGTAAGATCTAAAGTCGTCCATACTCGAGATTAAGCCAGATTAGTTCTTGACCAAACGAAAAGAGCGAAAGCAGTTCATTTGGTTAAGTAGGATTACTTGATATAATTTTAGAAAACGATTTTGAAACTATTTGCGGACGCGTTTGTGGGATTAAAATCTGATTTTTGGTCAAAATCCAAGGATCTCTTTAAGTTAAGTTTTCCAAATTAAAACACTTTTTCACTAAGTCAAAATAACTTGTTTCTTAAAAATAGGTTTACTTCTTTAACGCGTTAGGCACCCTTTATAAGTGACAATAAAGGAATTTAATTTAAAGAGTAAACTCGGTTCTTAGTATGCGAAAGCTACAAGTTCCTGTTAAATAGTTCTTTGCTATAAATGGAAAATATTGCCCAAAAGTAAATACTATACATGCATGCTAGGACATTGTCTGATCTCGTGATTTACATTCGATCCCGTTTGTTTTATTTCTTTAATTTTATTCTCTTTTATTTCCCTGTACTGAGCTCAATCCCTTATTGATTTGCCTTAGATAAACACCTTAACAATAGAGTTGATAGATTGACAATTGGTCTCTGTGCTTCGATAATATTATATATTACTTCGATAGGTTGTGCACTTGCAGTTATAATTTAGACTATACAGTAAAAGCCCATCAAGTTTTTGGCACCGTTGCCGGGGACCAACTTTGCCAAATTTTGTACCCTTTTTGTTATCCAGTTTAGACTAAGGCTACTTATTTAGCCGGTTGATGCGTAGAAATCGTAGCACCGGTAACCTAATAGATCCTTTAGTAGAACCTGAACGTTTCACTTGAGCCCGTCTCTTTATACGAAAGTTAAAGAAAGCTATGGTCGAGGACCGTAATCAAAGACCGCTTAAGGAATTTTCCCAACCATCTAACGAGGAACCTAGTTCTAGTATAGTAAATCCATCTATAACAACTAACAACTTCGAACTAAAACCCTCGCTATTACAATTAGTTCAACAAAACCAATTCGCTGGTCTCGCTACCGAGAACCCGAATCAACACTTGAAGGCATTTATCCAATTAGCCGACACCCTCAAAGCAAATGGTGCCACATCTGAAGCAATACGCCTAAGATTGTTTCAATTCTCTCTAAGAGGGAAAGCTCACGATTGGTTAGATTCCCTCCCTGCCAATTCGATAACAACTTGGGAGGACCTTAGAAGAGTGTTCCTTGCCAGGTATTGTCCCCCTTGCAAAACCGCTATTCTTAGAAACCTGGTCACTAGATTCACCCAAAACCAAGGAGAATCTCTATTTGAAGCTTGGGAAAGATATAAAGACCTTTTAAGAGCTTGTCCGCACCATGGCCTAGAGAAATGGTTGATCATTCACACCTTCTATAATGGACTCCATTATAATACCAAAATGTCTATCAACGCCGCCGCAGGTGGTGTGCTGATGAAAAAACCTTACCCTGAAGCTTGTGCCCTGATCGAAGATATGGCCCAAAACGATTACCAATGGGGGGCAGAACGAGCGACAGTGGAGAAGAAGGAGACCCAAGGAGGGGTGCATGAGATAAGTAGCATGGACATGATGCAAGCTAAAATGGACTCCCTGGCCTTAAGAGTAGATAACATATCCCAAAACCCTGCCGCAGTAGTTGCACTCCACTCGGAATGCAAACTCTGTGGAACCCAAGGGCATCCAACTTCAGATTGTTACCTGTTGAATGAGTCTAGCTTAGAACAAGTCAATTACACCCAAGGAAACCCGTTCTCGAACACCTATAACCCTGGATGGAGGAATCAGGTGAATGCTATCACTCTAAGAAGTGGAACCGCTTATGATGGACCGAAACTTCCAACGATGTGTGTACCCGAAAAACCAATAAAAAATAGCATACCTGAGGACCAAGTAGAGAAACCAGAGGAACCAAGAACCCAACAGAACTAGGTGGAAGAATTGAAAGATAAAACTTATACACCACCTCCACCCTATAAACCTCCAATACCATACCCAAAAAGACTTAAACAAACCAAGATAGAAAGCCAATACCAAAAATTTATCAAAGTAATAGAGAAACTCCATGTAGAGATTCCCTTTACCGAAGCGATTACCCAAATACCATCATATGCTAAATTCTTAAAAGATATCCTGTCAAACAAACGCAGACTCGACGATCCTAAACCCCTAGAATGTCATTCCATCTCTGAAAATAAACTTGCAAAAAAGGACAAAGATCCTGGAAGTTTTTCTATTCCTTGCATCCTAGGAAATCATATGATGGGCAAAGCTTTCTTAGACCTAGGAGCAAGCGTAAGCTTAATGCCTTTGGCAGTCTGCAAGAGGTTAAACTTAGGAGAACTACAACCAACCAAAATGTCTTTACAACTAGCTGATAGATCTGTCAAGTACCCCACAGGGATATTAGAGGATATACCAGTTAGAATAGGTCAGTTGTATATCCCAACCGATTTCGTGGTAATGGATATTAAAGAAGATGACAAAATCCTGATTCTCTTAGGAAGACCATTCTTGTCAACCGCCGGAGCTATAATCGACGTTAAGAAAGGAAAACTTACCTTCGAAGTAGGAGATGAAAAGATAGAATTTATCCTCTCTAAATTCCTTATGGCACCTGTGATAGGAGATGCATGTTATGCAATCGACATCATTGATGAATACGTAAACAAACTTGAGCAAGACAAATCCTTAATTAAACTACTACCAACACCCATTCTAGAGGATGATGGATATAAAGAACCTTACATTGATGACAACCTCTTTGAATGTTTAGCTCTTACACCCGATCCTACGCCGTGTCTTAAAAAGCCATCTCTAGAACTCAAAGAACTACCCAAGAATCTAAGATATGAGTTTTTGGACGAAGAGACGAATCACCCAGTTATAATTAACGCCACTCTAGGACAAAACGAAACAAATCAACTCTTAGATACCTTGCGAAAATACCCTTCAGCATTAGGATATAAAATCTTTGTCTTGAAAGGGATAAGCTCGTCCATATGCATGCATCGGATCATGCTAGAAGAAAATTCGAAACCCTCTAGAGAGCATCAGAGAAGAATAAATCCTATAATGAGTGATGTAGTTAAGAAAGAAGTTCTTAAGTTACTGGAAGCTGGTATAATATATCAGATATCAGATAGTGAGTGGGTAAGTCCTGTACATGTGGTGCCGAAGAGAGGAGGCATCACGATTGTTGAAAATGATAAGGGAGACAAAGTAGCAAAACGAACAGAAGGAGGATGGCGTATGTGCATCGATTACAGAAAGCTAAACAAGGCGACTAGGAAAGATCATTTCCCGCTTCCATTTATAGATCAGATGCTCGAACGTCTAGCTAGGCATTCGTATTTCTGTTATCTAGATGGATATTCCGGATTTTTCCAAATCCCTATTCACCCAGAGGACCAAGAAAAAACTACATTCACCTGTCCTTATGGAACGTTTGCCTATAGGCGGATGCCCTTTGGACTCTAATGCACCTGGCACCTTCCAATGTTGTATGATGTCCATTTTCGCGGACTATCTCGACGGAATTATGGAAGTATTCATGGATGATTTTTCTGTATGTGGATTCGATTTCAAAAATTGTCTCTCGAACCTTGAGAAAATCTTAGAAAGATGTGTGGAAGTGAACCTTGTGTTGAATTGGGAGAAGTGTCACTTTATGGTCAACGAAGAAATAGTTTTAGGGCATATTATCTCTGAGAGAGGGATAGAAGTTGACAAAGCCAAAATAGAAGTTATAGAGAACCTCAACCCACCTAAAATCGTTAGGGAAGTACGAAGTTTTCTAGGGCATACTGGATTCTACCGACGCTTTATAAAAGACTTCTCCAAAATAACAAAACCCTTAACTAACCTTCTTATGAAAGATGCTGAATTTGACTTTAATGAGAAGTGTCTTAAAGCCTTCAACATTCTAAAACAAGCACTGATTTCAGCTCCTGTCATTCAACCCCCTGACTGGGAGCAACCATTTGAAATCATGTGCGTTGCTAGTGACTATGCAGTTGGGGCTGTCTTAGGGAAAAGAAAAGACAAGAGATTACATGTCATTTACTATGCCAGTAGAACCCTAGATACCGCCCAAATTAACTACACAACTACAGAGAAGGAATTGCTAGTTGTAGTATTCGCAATCGATAAGTTCCGATCTTATTTAGTAGGAGCTAAGATTGTAGTTTATACTGATCACACAGCAATCCGATATCTGTTAAACAAAAAAGACGCTAAGCCGAGATTGCTCAGGTGGATTCTCTTACTCCAAGAATTTGACTTAGACATTAAGGATAAGAGAGGCACTGAGAATTTAGTAGCCGGTCATCTATATAGGCTAGAACATTTGAAACCAGATCTAATACCAATAGACGATCACTTCACTTACGACGAATTAATAGCTAGGATAAACACAATGAGCGAGGATGACTCTGAAACCTATAAAGAATTTAAACCGGAAAAAGTCTCAATGATAAGAAACGTACCTTGGTACGCAGACATTGTGAACTATCTAGCTGCTGACATCATACCCCCAGACTTAAGTTTTCAACAAAAGAAAAAGTTCTTCAATGACATCAAAAGCTTTTATTGGGGCGAACCACTCTTGTTCAAAAGAGGAATAGACAACATCTTTAGACGATATGTTCCAGAGGAGGAAGTGGAAAGCGTCATCAAACATTGTCATGCCGCGTCTTATGGTGGACACGCAAGCACATCAAAGACATGTTCCAAAATCTTTCAAGCAGGCATTTACTAGCCAACTTTATGGCGAGATGTCCACACTTACATCACCAAGTGTGACCGGTGTCAACGCACTGGGAACATTTCAAGGCGTGACGAAATGCCATTAAGAAATATTCAAGAGGTAGAACTCTTTGACGTATGGGGTATAAATTTCATGGGGCCTTTTCCATCATCAATGGGAAATAAATATATTCTTGTGGCAGTTGACTATGTGTCCAAGTGGATAGAAGCAATAGCAGCACCCACGAATGACACGAGAGTAGTGATCAAATTGTTCAAGAACATCATATTCCCTAGATTCGGAACACCCCGTCTAGTCATAAGTGATGGAGGATCACACTTTATATCCAAGATATTCAATAAACTTTTAAACAAATACGGAGTCAAACATAGAGTAGCAACACCATATCACCCTCAAACCAGTGGCCAAGTGGAGGTATCGAATAGGGAAATCAAGCAAATCCTAGAAAAAACCGTGTCAATATCCAAAAAGGATTGGTCCAGAAAGCTGAAAGATGCACTTTGGGCCTATAGAACAGCTTACAAAACCCCTATTGGAACTACCCCATATCAATTGGTCTATGGAAAATCCTGCCACTTACCTTTCGAGTTAGAACACAAAGCCTATTGGGCTATAAAATCCTTGAATTTAGACTACCTAAAAGCTGGAGAGAAACGGATTCTGGACATTCATAAGTTAGAAGAACTCCGCCTAAATGCTTATGAGAATGCCATCATCTATAAAGAAAGAACAAAGATATGGCACGACAAGAAAATTACTAAGAAAGAATTCAATGTAGGCGATCTTGTTCTTCTGTTTAATTCCAGAGTACGACTTTTTCCTGGCAAGCTACGTTCAAGATGGACAGGTCCATTCGAGGTATCAAAAGTGTTAGTATCAGGAGCTGTAGAAATCAAGAATAACTCAAGCGCTCCTTTCGTGGTAAATGGACAACGACTGAAGTTGTATAGAGGAGGTGACCTGCCTATTGACTACTCTAATCAGACTCTGATAGACCCACCAATCCCAACTTGAAAAGTGAGATCTTATCGTCAAGCTAACGACGTTAAACAAAGCGCTGCGTGGGAGGCAACCCACGATCTTTTTTTCTTTATTTTTTTAATTTTAACTTTTCTTTTACGTAATTAAAATTGTAATTTTGGACTAACTCATCTATCTTTTTCAGGACCAAGTGCTCTTATATCACCTTTTTCAGATGGATTTCGTTGACGGACTCGATGTCATCTTCAGAGACGACGCTCAGAGGGAGAGATTTGCTACACTGTCTGCTCGACCGATGCTTCCGACTAGATACCCTGATTCTGCTCGCATGGATGCACTAGGCATTGAGGCCAGTGTCCTTTATCTGTGCCATCAGGTCAGTTGGGATGCATATGCTGACGAGATCCACGTGACCTACAGGAACCTCACCTTGGAGTTCCTCAGCTCACTGGAGTATGAGCCCTATGTTGGGACCAGAGAGGACTGTGGGCGGATTAGTTTTCGCATGTCCGGAGCAGAGTATGCTTTTACTTTGAGACAGTTTGGAGATCTGCTTGGATTCGAGACTGCACTTACTGCCATCCCCGAGCTTCCTCTAGGGTATTTCATGAGCAGTGATATAGACAGATTCTGGAGAGCTATTACCGACGGGGGCAGCCTCGACCCATCTGAGCAATTGTCTAAGAGGATTCATAACCCAGCTCTCAGGTACTTTGAGATGATTCTTTGTCATACCTTCTTCGGGAGGAGCTATTGCAATCATTTAGTGACTGCAGAGGAGATACTATTTTTATACTGCGCTAGTCACTCGCGTCCCATCGCAAGTGGAGATTTCTTGATAGAAAGTCTAGATATGGCTGCGTTATCCTCTGAGGGATACTTGCATGCTGGTGGGAATGTGACGCTGATTGCATCTGCTCTGGGCTTGGATAGCCAGTTACTCCGCCTGACACCATACTATGGTAGCACACGCATCGACATTGACTTCTGCTTAGACCATGGCCTTATGCGTCGAGCTTCTTTTCATCCATATCAGTACAGGCTCCTTATTGACGATCAGACTGTCTACTATTTCACCCTGCCTGATCCACAGATGACCTGTGTCTCCAACCGAGCAAACTGGAACTACACTTTAGAGGGTTGGGGCGAGGCAGTTATAGACATCACTGACCAGCCAGAGCCAGAGTATTCACCAGAGTCAGAGCCAGAGCCATAGTATTCACCAGAGTCAGAGCCAGAGTCAGACGACCCGATCACTGCAGATCCGGTTACAGAGAATCCTACCCCAGAGTACACACCTGTACCTAAGGTTGAGCATACCGTTGTTTATACTAATAACTTGACCTTACAAGAGCCCGACATGAGAGCGCAGTTGGCAGCCATGAGAGCTGAGATGGCTACACTTCGCCAGGAGGTGGCTGATCTCATCCTACAGGTAGCGCTAGATGGTTCCACATATGCTGGCGAGATCGATGATTTGACACACGAGATTGCTGAGCTCAGACGCCAGGTGGCTGAGCTGCGAGGACGTGACTTTGCTGATATCTGATCATGAGACGTCCACCATTGTTATTATTATTATACTATTTTTTATTTTATTTCTCAGACTTACTTTTTCTGTTTTCAGTTTAGTTGCACTTCGTACTCACTTACATTTATATATATATATTGTGTGTTTATTTTATTTTCTCTTAACTTGTTTTATTTTATTTTGCAAAAAGTAGAAAATAAAATGTATGTGTATGATATACACATATATTTTACAAAAAATATATTTTCACCTTAAAACGCTAGGTACTCCCCAAGTGACAAGAGCAAGCCACCATTTTTGAAGCCCAATTGCCCAAAGAATAAAATTTGGCCCAACTAGAAATTTAATAGACCGCGCCCGCGGAGGGAGGGACCACGCCCGCGGACCTCCAACGATAAAAAAACTGCTACTTTTCAGAAAACTCACCATTTACTCCATTTTTCCTATTTAAACCTCATTTTCTTCCTTATTTTACCTACATTTTCATACCTTACCTTCCATAATTTCTCCACTTCAACTAATTCTTTATTATATTTCTTTTCCCACTACAATCCTTCCAAATCTATAAAAATCACTATTTTCTTCCTCCACCATACTATTTTCCTTTCTCCAAATCGTTCAAAACAATCAAAATGGACTTCAATGGGTATGTTCTTCGAAACAGCAAACCGGGATCCACACAAAGGAAGCTGCTCGAAAAGCTACAGTCTACGGCAATTTACTCAACTAGGTATATTGACGAAGATTGTCTTTACACTTTAGGTATTTATCATAGTATTTTTCATTTATTAGATAAAATAGGCATGCATAATATTTTATCTGCAAAAGAACCTACCTACCCAAGGTTGACATATGAGTTTTTAAGTTCACTTATTTATAATGTCACACCTAACACTGCTAGTACCGTAGGTGGGGTACAATTTAGAATGTTTAACCGTGAATATAGTTACTCCACCGACGGTTTAGCTAAGTTGTTAGGGATGCCTTTTGGGGAAGGTTCTATTTGTGAAGCACCCTTGGATACGGAATGGACAACCGCTGGCTATGCTTTTTGGCAAAAACTTACAAACCAAGAAGCAAATTCTTTTGATGGCCTGCTAGCCTCGAGTGTCCATAATCCGTCCATCTGTGTCTTCCGATACCTTTTAGCATCCACCATCTTTGCTCGGGAAAACCTGAACAAGGTGAATGCTAAAGAGTTAATTATTATGCAAGCATGCCTCACCGACACCAAAATTAACCCGGTGCCCTTTATGATTGCTCACATGAGCTATGTCCGAAAAAAGGGGGCACCGATTTCTTTTGGTGGCCTGGTTACTACTATCGCTCGTGCCCTTGGCTTGGCCACCGAGCTTGCTACTTTAGAGCCACTTCCTCCTCGTACTGCAGGCCTGAAATTTTTGAAAGATATGCGCCTCTGCAAAGCAAGAAGGGAAGGTGGCTATTACCTTATGATTGGTAATGCTGCTGTACCAAGTGTTGTCCTCCCCTTTACTTGTTGCACTAACGTTAGATTGGAGCGTAACTGGACCTATGATTTAAGCGCTCCTGCTTTCACTGGTCCGTTACCTCCGAATGTTCCTTTAGAGGAGGGGAACAACACTAATGACGAGTATGACTTTCAAACAGAGTCACCTCCTCGATTTACACCATCACACACTGCACCATCTTCTTCTAACCCTCCTGCAGGTACCGCCCCGAGCTTCCATGTCACTGAGGACATGTTGAGAGAGCATATGGATAGAGAGGAGAAGCGTGATGCCCTCCTTTCTACGATCCAGCAACAGGTTGCCGATAACATGGCTTTCATGCAGGCGTCTCAAATTCAAAATGCCCGCTCTCTGACTACTGTTATACCCCAAAATTTGCCCTCCCATATTCCTCAAGAAATTGCCAAGCCAAGCTACAAAATTTCCCAAGGGTTGTGCAGTGCAACAGTCTCCCATACAGTCAAAATTAGGGTTTTGAGTCTGATCAAGAAAAGGAAGTTTTCAAAGGCTCAATCAAGTCTCATATGCTTACAAACATGGTCAAACATCCTCATATCAAGTTTCAAGGCATTCAGCTCAAGATTGCACAGTCAAAACCCTAAATTGCACTACAGTCAACTGTAGGGGCAAAATGGTCATTTGGCAGTCAAAAGTTCAAATTTTTGGTCAACATATCATTTTGAAGCCACAAACATCATTTGATCAATGCTTGATCATGATTCTCAAAATTTGGCTCAGAAATCATCAAAGATGCAAAAGTTGCTATATTTGGACAGCTGAAAAAGTCAACTGAAATTGACCAGGGCATAACTTTCACATGGATTATCAGAAAAATTCCATCCAAAGCTCATTTTGAAGAGAAAGACATTTCCTACAACTCATCTTCATACTTCAAGTCCAAGAAATGCTCTCACAAAAAGTTATCAATTTCAACATTATAAGTCATTTTCAAAAGTCAACAAAAAGGGACTTTAAGTCAAAGGCCATAACTTGAGATTGGTAAATCAAAATGACATGGGACCAAAGGCATTGGTTAAAGGACTCAAAGACCTTTCCAAAATGTCCAAGAACATGTGAAAAGCTTAAAAAATGAGCAGGTTATGCCTTGTAGAAGTTGGGAAATTTTTGTGAAATGGCAAAAGTCAACTATCCTTGAAACTCCAATTTTTGACAAAAGGGCCCACTTTCTTCCACTTGATTCATCCTTGTCATGCCACACACGTGTCCCATGATTAATTTCAAGACCAAATATTGATTTTTCTATTTTATTTAATTTTTGATAATTTAATCCATTTTAAATCTTTGAAAATTCAAATAAAATTCAAAAACCAATGGAATAGTGTCATGTGAGTTTGGACAACTTCCATATATCATGGGCCAACTCAAAAACTCAGGCTAGGGTTAAATTGCACACTAAGTCTTGGTCTTGGCTTAAAAGAAGGAAAATTTGTTAATGAAAAAACCCTAGGACTAGTTCTCTCATGAGCATGAATCTAGGTCAGTTAGCAAGCCAATTCTCTTCCATCATAAGCACCAAGTCAAACCCTAACCATAACACACCATATGCCGCGCTGAAAAGCCTATTGAAAACTTGAAAATTTAGCCATATAACTCAATTCTGAAATCAAGGTTCTAGTTTTTTTGAAGCCTTAATTCTTTTTCTAATAGCTTCCTGGACCATTTCTGAACACATCCCAACTCCAAACATCTTTCAAAACTCCAGGAATTGGTAGGGAGAACTCAAACCGTGTCACATAACTTTTGAAATTGCATATCACAATTCATACGTCCTTTTGCATTTTTATTGATGAATTCTTGTTCCTTACAAAGTTTCTAAGCTATCCATTGTGTTTAATTGCATTTTTGTTGATCATACGCGAATCTACCATGTCCACATTTTAGGGTTTTCAGGTTTTGATTTTAGGGCTTTTACAATACTGTAAAATCAGCCTTCCAGACCATGATAGTCATACTCAGCAAATCTAGACGAAGATGAAGCATTAGTCGCGACAAATTTATGAGCTACATAGGCTTATTCGCTATTTTCTGGTAGCTAGCTTAAGGCAACGCGTAGAAAACTGTTGCCTTTGAGTTTGTATTACAGGGGACGTGAAGACGAAGACATCGTGGCAAGTTCTGATTCGTGGGTTCAAACTTTTGCGCGTTCCCTCCACTACGCGTTGGTTTTGATTTTTGTTATTTATTAACCATAATATATTAAATGAAATTAAGTGGCTCAGCTGGCAGGTGGTTTCCTTTGCATTGTCCAAGACCTGGGTTCGAGTCCCAGGTCTGTATATATTTCATAATATTTTTCAATGCCAGTTCCCATGCAGCACAAGCACTGAAGCGCATCGTGTGTCCCCCAAATCCAAGCGTACACGCGTCCAGGGGATTCCAATCAAAGGCAAGGATCAAAGAGCACCGTGCTCTATGGTCAACACGTTAGCACATGATCCAGAAAAGTCAATAAGATTCAAAGCTAAATGGGCCAGGCCATTCCAAGCAACACCTCCAATTTGGGGCTACCCCCCCTGGTTTGCATTTTTTCTATTTTTCTACTTATTTTATTTTTGCTATTTTATTTATTCTATTTGTTTTAACATAATTAATTTATTTTCATAAAAAATATAAAAACATTCAAAAATCAGAAAAGACCAAAAAATAATAAATATTCATATTATAATTTTTTTCATAAATAAATGCTTGTAATTATTTAGTTTTAATTAGATTACAAATTTAATTCTTTTAATAACAAAAATCCAAAAAAAATAGAATTAGGTTAATTAATAATTTTTATACCTTTTTAATTTTCTTTTTTTATCACAATATTATTTATTTATTTATTTTTTATAATCAAATTTGCACATAAATAAATTAGGGTTTAATTTAGATTAATATAACATTTTTACAATAAACTTAAAAAACAATAGAATTAGGGTTAGTCAATAATAATTAATTCCTTCTTTTTCTTTTCCTTTTAAATCTTAAAAAATACAAAAATATAAAAAACATTCCTTTTTCTTTAATTTTAATTCTTCATTAGTTCTAATTAATTAATTCATTAACTTTAAATACTTTTGCAAAAGGGTCCAACGCCCTAGTTTTGTTTTTTAATTTCTTTATTTCGCACATTTATTTTATATCGTTTAAATAATTATGTATATGCCCCAAAGCCTTGTAATAATTTTTACTTTATTTCTCGCACTTTTATTTTATTGCTTTTTTACTTTCAGTCAAATCGGGTTCGGTTTATTTTGGCGATGTGGACCCGCGCCATTTGTAATAGTTTAGATTTATTTTTTCGCAAACTTTATAACTGTTAAATGCATGCAAGAATGAATGGCCCTAAAAATAAAATCAAGCGTAGATCACAACAAACATGACAAGACAAAATAATTGAAACACGACACATAATTCGCACACACCACCCCTAGGGTACGCCTCACTGTTGCCTGGCCTCGAAAGGTGATCGTCGAGTAGAGGATGTCTTAGTAAGTCCTCATGATCCGGGAACCTGGCATGAGGGTAGCTTCTAAGGTGTCTTCCCATTGCTCTAGTGATCACCATGTCCCTAAAACTCGAATTGACCCGAACACCTCCAACGGTGGTGCTACCTACCTCTCAATGGTGGGATGGCACTACTTTAAAGGACATTTACACAGACGAATTCCTTAGGGTAGGTAGGTTCTCAAGGATACTTGCTCTAATTTCAAACAAATCAAAACATCTTTTCACCAACACTTTTCAAAAGCTTTCAAAGCAAACTTTTCAAACACTCTGACGTACGAGTCGAACTGAAATTTTTCAAAGAAACTTTTTTAAACCCACATTGAAAAGCAAGCAAACATTTTTGAAAACACATTGAGCAAGTACCTAAGAGCCCATGGATAACCATGGATATAAAGGGTGCTAACACCTTCCCTTTCTATAATCTACCTCCCGAACCGAGAGCAATCTCTTAAGGAATTTTTCTGTGCTTTTGTCCTTTCCATTTGGAGAAAATAAAAGACGGTGGCGACTCTTGCTTCCGCGACATTTCGCGAACCAGCGTTAAACAGTCAGTTCCAGATCCACCGATCACAGAACTGGCGACTCTGCTGGGGATAAAACTTAAAGTGAGGTATACCTTAGGGCTAGGTCATAACTATGTTTTCAATTGCTTTCCTTGTTTGCTTTATTATTGTGGGACTGTCTTGGGAGTTCTATAGATCCTAACCCGGATCTGGGGATACCTTCTTAGAAAGTAGCAACAAGGCTGTGAGGGAACTGTGCGGGGTATACCGACATGGTTGAAACAGTCTGCTACGTTGATGTGGCACTTTGGTTGTACCGGTAACCCTTGAGTTCAGTCAAGGAGAGTACGGGGCCTCCATGTGGTGTCATGAAGCATCAACAGACCTTAGGAACCTTAATTGAACCATCTTGGCCTCTTTAGGGTAGTGAGATAACTGACTTTGGTGCAGTCCGAGGTTGGTTGATACTCGATACTACACTCAATTGAGGGTTGCTTTCCTGGAATATTTCGGTCGCCAGTTCAGTGGCTAAATCGAAACGATGAACAATGAAAGCAATCCCGTGATATTGGGAACCTTAGAACCCGGTTACTTTGATTAGGACAGGTTGAACCCACCAACTTCAAGAGGGTACCACCCAGACCCCATGCTGGCCTTAAACCTTAAGGGCCTGTCTTGTGTGCCTTGTGTGCCTTACATGTTTGTCTTTGTAAATATCTGTGGTATGTTTAATCATAACATCATGACATCATCCAGCATCATATGCATTAACTAACCATTTCAGGGGTTCGAATTTTCATCTTTGTTCTTGTTTTGTAGGACATGGAAACTGTTCGTAGAAAGACAATTCAAATCAGTCTTGTAAGGATCCCTCCTCAGCTTAAGGAGCTTATATCCAGGATTCCCGAGAACTCTTCATTCAGTGAAAGGCATGGAAGCCTCATCAGCTTGGTCAACACCAACATTGAGGAAGATATGATAAAAGTCCTGTTCCAATTCTTTGACCCTCTGCATCACTGTTTCACCTTCTTGGACTATCAGTTGGTACCTACATTGGAGGAGTTCTCCCGACTCCTGAAGATCCCTATTCTTGATCAGCTACCCTTCAATGGTACAGAAAAGGAACCTAAGCTTGAAGAGATTGCTAAAGCCTTGCACCTACGGTCATCTGACCTCAAGGGACATTGGGAAGTTAGAAGTGGTATCAAAGGGTTCTTAGCCAGGTTTCTGTTTGAAAAGGCCTATGAATGTTGGAACTCCCTTGACTTACAAGCTTTTGAAGAGGTTGTGGCCCTTCTTGTTTATGGTTTGGTGTTGTTCCCTAACCCAGACCAGCTCGTTGATATCAATGTTGTCCAGATCTTTATGTCCAGGAATCCTATACCTACGTTGCTGGGGGACCTCCTTCACTCATGTTACACTCGAACCATGAGAAAAAGAGGTGTCCTTATGTGTTGCACTCCTCTCCTGGGAAAGTGGTTTATTTCGCACCTTCCACAATCAGTCCTGAAGAACGAGCGGGGTTTGAGATGGTCACAACGGTTGATGACTCTTACACATGCAGACATACATTGGTGCCCTAGGTCCAGAGAAGATGTCACTATCATTGATCGTTGCGGGGAGTATCCTAATGTTCCTTTACTTGGAATCAGAGGGGGTATTACTTATAGTCCATGCCTGGCTTGGAGACAATTTGGTTATGCTCGGAGGGATGGTCCTCATGACATGTTGATTCCTGACATAGTTTTTGACTTCGACAACGATACTCAAGGACTTCGCCAGAGATTTATCAGAGCTTGGAGGATGCCTAGTAGGATAGACAGCAAGACACTGGGGCACAGGAACTCCATCCCTTTGGAGCCTTACCTCAAATGGGTACGAGCCCGCTCTCAGAAGTTAGTAATGCCTTATCCTCACATGCTTCCAGTAATCAACGAGCCTGCCTTGGAAGGAGAGGTGTCTCACGTTATTCAGCACCCTGATATGCCCACATCCTGGGAAGAGATGCAGAAGAGCTGGATCCAGCTTAAGGAAGAGCGGAATTCTCTTGAGACTAGTTTGCATGCCAGTGAAAAGAAGGTCTTGGAGCTCACCCGCCTGTTGCATGAGGAAAGGAATCTCAACACTTACATAGCTCCAAAGAAGATGCGCAACATATTTTGGGATTGAGTTGATCTTTTTGTACTTTTGCCCATGAGGCTTTGATGTATTAAACAATGATTTTCTTAATAATAACGTGTGTTCCTTTTGGTCTACAACAAATTTGAATTTTCGAACTCTTGAATGCATCGCATAAACACATATCATTCATCATGTGCATCATAGGTACTCTTCTTTTCAGGTTGTTTACTGTTCTTCGCTGTTTATTTCAGCATCATGAATCCTGAATCATCAACCGAGGCATCTATCAAGGCTCTTCAGGCGCAGAACGTCCAATTTCAGGCGCAGAACGCCCAATTTCAGGAGCTGATCAAGGGCTTGGCTCAGGGTCAACAAGAGTTGAAGACCATGCTTCTGAAGAAGACTAAGAAGAAGAGGAGGACTGTGCTATTTAACACTGGGCGCAGACTCGGGAACACTTTGGTTGAAGCTGAAAGGACTCCTCCATCTGTGACGGAAGGTAGTCACCAAGAAAGGGAGGTCCCTACTCCTGTGGGCTCTGATACTGAAACAGACTTCAACGACGAACAGTACCCTCCTGCTGAAGACCGGTACAAACAGCTGGAAGACAGATTAAAGGCTATGGAAGTTCAGCGGGTGCCTGGATTGGATTTCAGAGACTTGGGGTTATCTACTGGGGTGGTGATCCCCCACAAGTTCAAAACACCTGCCTTCGTGAAGTATGATGGGGCTTCCTGTCCCAAGATGCACCTCCGTTCTTATGTAAGGAAGATCCAGCCTTACACAGCAGACAAGAACCTTTGGATCCACTTCTTCCAGGAGAGTCTTTCAGGGACTCACCTCGATTGGTTCTATCAGCTGGATGGAATCAGCATTCGTAACTGGGAGGATCTGGCCACTGCTTTTTACAAGCAGTATCAGTATAATGCCGACCTCGCTCCTACGCGTACCCAGCTCCAGGGTATGTCGCTAGGGTCGGGTGAAGGTTTTAAGGAGTACGCCCAGAAATGGATAGACCTGGCTGGCAGGGTGCAGCCACCATTGACGGATCGGGAGCTGGTAGATATGTTCTTGGGGACCCTATCTGGTCCATTTTTCAATCATCTCATTGGTAATTCCTCTGCTGGGTTTACTGATCTGATCCTGACTGGTGAAAGGATCGAGGCCGGTATAAAATCGGGGAAGATACAGAAAGTTGCCTCCTCCAGTACTGAGAAGAAACCCTTCAAAAAGGAGGCTAGT
The DNA here is from genome assembly GCA_948472305.1 of Vicia faba. Lineage (NCBI taxonomy): Eukaryota > Viridiplantae > Streptophyta > Magnoliopsida > Fabales > Fabaceae > Vicia > Vicia faba. The sequence goes on along the minus strand of OX451741.1, from coordinate 1,439,823,337 downwards.
GCTGTATATAGCTCCCGGAGAACAGAGCGACCTGAACACCGCCAATCTGTCAGTGCGGTAATGATTGCCAAACCTGCTGCCGCTCCTCGGCCAACTAATCCTCAAAAGTTTGAAAGACCCCGGAGAGAGTATACCCGGTTAAGCATGACCTTATCACAGATCCTGCCACAGTTGCTATCCACCAATTTAGTGACTGTCAGGGAGGCTCCAAAGTTTCCCAATACTGCATCCCCCAAGTTCAATCCAAATGCTCGCTGTTCTTATCACTCTGATAGCCCGGGGCATAACACAGATGACTGTTGGGCCCTAAAGAATAAGGTTCAAGACCTCATTGATGCAAAGGAAATACAGTTTGAGGCGCCCGAGAGGCCGAATGTTGTAACTGCTCCCATGCCCCAGCATGGAGTGAATGCTGTTGAGGAGGATTTGTATGTAGCTTCGGTGGATGATGTTGCTACTCCGTTGCTGATGGTCAAGAGGAATCTGTTGCTAGCCGGTTTATTTCCGGGATGTAGCGAAAGTTGCCCTCTATGTGTTGCTTCCCCTGCTGGTTGTTCTCTGTTGAAGTCAGGCATCCAAAACCTGATAGATAGTAGAGAGATTTTGTTCAGAAAGACTGTTGTTCCTGCTGCTCCTGTTGAAGAAGTGTCGATCGTTACCATCTTCAACAACCATTCCAAGGCTCCTTCAAAGGAGCCTATACAAATTTTGTCAGTTCACAAGAGTGCTCCCATCACCATTACTGTTCCGGGGCCTATGCCCTACAAATCTGATAAGGCTGTCCCATGGCACTATGGGGCGGATGTTTATGTTCTGGGTGTGAAACAAGAGTGCAACATTGATACTGGTGTCTCCAACATCACCGGGCCTGCTAAGGTCACTCGTAGTGGAAGACTGTTCTCGCCAGACATTGCTCCTCCGACAATTCATAGGCCTTTGATCTTCACACCTGCCAGAGTGCCTGTTTCTCCCCCTGACCAAGTATCCACCCCTGCTACTGAGTCATCTGATACTCGGGGCAAGGGAATTGCTGCTGATATGCCTGCCAGGACGGAGGCACCAAAGACCATTGTTGAGGCTTCCAAGCAGGAAATGGAAGAAATCCTCAAGATAATAAAGAAAAGTGATTTCAACGTTGTAGAACAGCTGGGGCACACCCCCTCTAAAATCTCCATGTTGTCACTGCTGCTGTGTTCAGAGGCCCATGCAAAGGCTCTGATTGCTTTCTTAAAGACAGCCCACGTACCCCAAGAGACGTCTGCTGACCAGTTCACCGACTGTGTGGCCAACCTAACTGCTGATAATGGCCTGGGTTTCTCTGATGCCGATCTGACAGCAAAGGGGAAGAACCATAATGATGCCCTGCATGTCTCCATTGAATGCAGGGGCACTACTCTTGCTCATGTGCTGGTTGACACAGGTTCTTCATTAAACGTGCTGCCCAAGAAGGCTCTGGATAGGCTGGATTGTGAGGGTCTAGAGCTCAAACCAAGTAACATTGTTGTCCGGGCCTTCGACGGGTCCAAAAGAATGGTGCATGGTGAAGTGGACATCCCAATCAGGGTTGGGTCACAGATATTCGATTCAAAATTCTATGTGATGGACATCCATCCGTCCTATTCTTGTTTGCTGGGTCGCCCGTGGATCCAAAAGGCTGGAGCTGTGACCTCCACATTGCATCAGAAGCTCAAGTACCCGGTCAGGGGGAAGATTGTAACAGTGCAAGGGGAAGAGGAGTACATGGTCAGCCACCTCAACTCCTTCAGATACGTAGAAATGGATGGGGAGTTCATTGAAACCCCCTTTCAACATTTTGAGGAAGTACCACAAACCTTGGCAGCAGCAGAAGCAGATGAAGAGGTTTCTCCTATGAAGATGGCCTCCTTAAAAGACGCCCGGGCTGTGATCGAAAAAGGTGAACGTGCAAACTGGGGCAAGCTCCCTGATCTTACTCCTAAGACTAACAAGTTTGGGCTGGGTTTCACCACAGAAGCTCAGAAAGCGGTGCGCAAGGCGAGAATTGGAAGACCTCCTGTGCTCATCACCCACTCAGAAGTGAATGCTATTGGAGAGGAAGTCAAAGTGGAAGAGTCAGAGTTCGATAGCTGGATCTACCCGACGGCCGACGGTGGATTGACCAATTGGACTGCTAAAGATTTTACACCCATAACTTTTATTCCCCAGTAATGAATTTCTTTGTTTTTGATCTGTAATAAACAATAATTTGAAACTATATGGCCCGGTGTCTTACCCGGGGCACCGTGGTTTTGTTTATGAGGGCTTTTGTTTGTCACTATCATATATCATGAATAAAAGCATTGGACGTTTTTCACAATTCAAATTTTGCGCTCCTTTTCTTTCCTTTCTTTACATATTGCAAAACAGCTGTATTTACACACACACTCACTCATACAGGTTTCAATCCACTCTGGATCTCACTGGTAACGACTCTGCTACTGCCAGTTATGACTTCGAAAATCCGATCAACTTAGCCGAGGACGAAGGTGAAGATGATTGCGAAGTGCCTGGTGAACTTGCAAGACTGTTACAACAGGAAGAGAGGGCAATTCAACCCCATGAAGAGCCAGTGGAAATAGTAAACTTGGGTACTGAGGAAGACAAGAAAGAGGTGAAGATTGGTGCCAACCTAGAACTCCGCGTGAAGCAACGGTTGACTCAGATGCTGCATGACTATAAGGAAATCTTTGCCTGGTCCTACGAAGATATGCCCGGATTAGATACCGACATTGTGGTCCATCACTTACCAACTAAAGAAGATTGCCCTCCGGTTAAGCAAAAGGTCCGCCGTATGCGTCCAGAGATGTCTGAGAAGATTAAAGCCGAGGTTATGAAGCAGTTTGATGCCGGGTTTCTTGCAGTGACTTCTTACCCTCAGTGGGTTGCTAATGTGGTGCCGGTACCTAAGAAAGACGGCAAGTTCAGGATGTGTGTCGATTACAGGGATCTGAACAGGGCCAGCCCCAAGGATGACTTCCCTCTACCCCACATTGACGTCCTTGTTGATAATACAGCTCAGCATAAAGTGTTCTCTTTCATGGATGGTTTTTCAGGCTACAATCAGATCAAGATGGCTCCGGAAGACATGGAAAAGACTACATTTGTTACTCAGTGGGGCACCTTCTGCTACAAAGTCATGCCTTTTGGACTAAAGAATGCTGGGGCAACCTACCAACGTGCCATGGTTGCTTTATTTCATGACATGATCCATCATGAGATAGAAGTGTACGTTGACGACATGATCGCTAGGTCCCAGACTGAGGAAGAGCACCTAGATCATCTGCAGAAATTGTTTGACCGATTGAAACTGTACAAACTAAGATTGAACCCTAACAAGTGCACCTTCGGGGTAAGATCTGGGAAGTTGCTAGGCTTCGTGGTCAGTGATAAAGGCATTCAAGTGGACCCAGCTAAGGTCAAAGCTATTCAAGAGATGCCAGTTCCTAAGACAGAGAAGGAAGTCAGAGGCTTTCTAGGACGTCTGAATTACATTGCTCGGTTCATCTCACATCTGACTGCTACCTGTGAGCCAATCTTCAAGTTGCTGAAGAAAGATCAGGTAGTACGTTGGAATGATGAATGTCAGGCTGCTTTTGACAGAATCAAAGAATATCTCCAAGAACCACCCATCCTTATGCCACCAGTTGAAGGGAGACCTTTGATACTTTACCTGACAGTGCTTGATAATGCAATGGGGTGTGTGCTGGGGCAGCATGACGAGTCTGGCCGAAAAGAGCATGCCATTTATTACCTTAGCAAAAAGTTTACCGACTGTGAGACCCGATACTCACTGCTTGAGAAAACTTGCTGCGCTTTGGTATGGGCTGCTCTCCGGCTGAGACAGTACATGCTGACTCACACTACCTTGTTGATCTCAAAAATGGATCCTATAAAGTACATATTCGAAAAGCCTGCTCTGTCTGGGAGAATTGCAAGATGGCAGATGATCTTGACGGAATACGACATTCAGTACACGACCCAAAAAGCCATCAAGGGAAGTGTATTGGCAGACCACTTAGCACATCAAGCTGTGGATGACTACCAATCAATGAACTTCGAGTTTCCAGATGAAAGCATTATGATAGTAACTGACTGTGAAATACCTGGACCGGATGAAGGACCTGAACCAGGATCCCGATGGTCTATGCATTTTGACGGAGCATCCAACGTTTTGGGAAATGGTATTGGTGCCATCATCATATCTCCACAAGGTACTCATACTCCACTCACCGCCTGGCTGTGTTTCAACTGTACCAACAACATGGCGGAGTATGAAGCGTGTATCATGGGTCTTCAAGCTGCGATTGACCTGAGGATCAAATTTCTGAGTGTCTTCGGAGATTCCGCTCTTGTGATCAATCAGATCAAATGAGAGTGGGATACGAAACACCCAAACTTGATTCCTTACAGAGAATGTGTGTTGGCCCTGATCCCCCACTTCACAGAGATAACATTTGAGCACTTTCCAAGAGAAGAGAATCAGCTGGCGGACGCGTTAGCTACAATGTCTTCAATGTTCAAGGTTAAATGGGATAATGAAGCTCCCCGGATCATCATCTGGAAACTGGACGAACCGGCATACTGTTGTGATCTCGAAACCGAATTGGTGACTGAGAAGCCTTGGTACCACGAAGTGAAGAGATACCTAGAAGCTCAGGAATACCCTGAAGGAGCATCTGTCAATGATAAGAAATTCCTGAGGAGGTTTGCAGCCAAGTTCTTTCTTAGCAATGGCATCTTGTACAAGCGAAACCAGGATTCAACCCTACTGCGTTGTGTAGATAAGACTGAAGCAGAAAGAATCATGGAAGAGCTGCATGAAGGGACCTTTGGTACACACTCCAGTGGACATACCATGGCAAGGAAGATCCTACGGGCAGGGTATTACTGGTCCACCATGGAAGCTGATTGCTACCAACATTCTAGGACATGCCATAAATGCCAGATCTACGCAGACAAGGTGCATGTTCCTCCGGTTCCCCTGAATGTTCTGACTGCGCCTTGGCCATTTGCAATGTGGGGCATAGACATGATCGGTGAGATTAAACCTACGGCATCTAATGGACATCGCTTCATCCTAGTGGCAATTGATTATTTTACGAAGTGGGTTGAGGCAGCATCCTATGCTACGGTAACCAAGACCGTTGTGGCACGGTTCATTCGGCACAATCTGATCTGTCGGTATGGTGTCCCTGAGCGGATTATTACAGATAACGGTACCAATCTGAACAATAAGATGATCGCTGAGCTCTGCGAACAGTTCAAGATACAGCACCATAATTCCTCTCCTTACAGACCGAAGATGAATGGGGCTGTAGAAGCAGCTAATAAAAACATCAAGAAGATCGTGCAGAAGATGACAGTAACGTATAAAGATTGGCACGAGATGTTACCGTTCGCTCTGCATGGGTATCGTACTTCAGCTAGGACGTCAACCGGGGCAACCCCTTTCTCTCTGGTTTATGGCATGGAGGCAGTCTTGCCGATCGAAGTACAAATTCCTTCTCTCCGGATAATGAAGGATGCAAATCTGAATGAAGATGATTGGATCCAGACACGACTTGATCAGCTCAACCTTATTGACGAAAAGAGACTTGCTGCTATCTGCCATGGTCAGACGTATCAGAAACGAATGATCAGGGCATTTAACAAAAAGGTCAGACCACAGGAATATCAAGTCGGGGATCTGGTGATCAAGCGAATCATCCTTCCTCAGAGTGATCCAAGGGGCAAATGGACCCCTACGTACGAAGGGCCATTTGTGGTTAAGCATGTGTTCTCAGGAGGAGCAATGATATTAACCAACATGGATGGTGACGACCTTCCTCACCCCGCCAATGCAGACATAGTTAAAAAATACTACGCATGAAAAAAGACCCGCTAGGCTGACATGTCTAGGCAAAAATTAGGGCTTCCCGTCGAACCAAAAGGGTTCGGGCAAAATGAAGGGATGAAAATGAAAAATCTGTACACCCGGCAAGTCGAAAACCTGAAGAGGCGGCTTGGGCAAGAAGGGGTATCCCGGTGGACTGAAAACCCGAAAGGGCAGTCCAGGCAAAAGTTAGGGATAAAAACGTAATACTATGTCTCATCAGATCACTTTGCATCCAGAATCTGGTACCTACATCAAGTTCAGACGGCATCGATCAGTCAGCTTCACCTTCAACCAAGGTCATCAAGTGATGAGACGCTCAGAGTTATAAAGGCGATAGCAGAGTTGAAACCCAGTGGATCATTCATATTTCACACAGCTGTTTATTTTCTTTTGTACAAAACTTGTATAAACTCTCTTATTCGGCGACGTTCCGCTTACTAGGACGTCAGCCTCTTGTACACAAAACGCCTATTCACAGGCTATTCAAAATCAATACAAATATACTTTTCAGTTAAACGTGCCAACTGTTTTTCTTTTTCTGTTTTGTTTTGCGAAGAACGTCCAAGGTTCAATTTGTGACATATGCATTGACAATAATTTGCTAGCTCATAAATATTTGCATACGAAACAAAGAATTAATTGCAGGTGACACTAGAAACAGGGGCAATAAAGAGTTGTCTGAGCAGTCTAATTGTTCTATCCTCCAAGGTACCAAGGCAGGTTCAGCCAAAGAACCTAACCAGACATCTTAAATTCCCCAGAGAGTGAGACAGCAAGTCAGTGCATTATTCCTCAAACAAAGTTAACAAGTCTCAAGGAAATTGGGTATCCTCCAGTAGATCCCAATATTCCCCCAGCAGCATATATTCTTAACAAGCATCCCCGGCAGTCTTGGTCTAAAGATTGTTCCCCGGCGGCATACATCAACATTCAAAGGAATCACTTCCCCAGCATATCAAAACTTCCCCAGGAGAGTCCCATCCAAGTTCCCCAGGAAAGATGGAATTCATCTCCCCAAGCAGTAAGCTTATCCCCAGTATATTCTGGAAGCTCATCCCCTAGCAGAGCACGAACGCGTCGTCCGGCTTCATTTAAAGAGTTATTTCCTTAACAGGATATAACTGGGTTATCCTCAGCCAAAAGCCACGGAAAGGTCGTCGTCAACATAGTTTCTTTCCTATCCCCAGCGAAGTCCATTAACACTTCCAACAACAAAGACATCCTCAGCAAATTACTGCTATCAACACTCAGCAAAGCATCTCTATCCCCACAGAGTATCGCTTCCCAGCATGATCGCTAGAGTATCTTTTCTCCCCGCAGAATCTTCCATTCGCCAAGTTTATTCCGCAACGGAGTCATCTTCTCCTACCGGTATCCTTGCAGTTATCATCCCCAGCGGAAGCAAAATCTATTCTTCGACATCAGCCCAGGATACGACTTCCCGGCACCCGTCAAGGATTTATTTTCCTAGACGAAAACATACATAAAACGTCACATACATCATTATAGCATGCATAACGCACTGCATCATACAAATCTCATTTATGTTGAGAACATCATTGCTTGATCCATATCATGCATTGCATATGACTGACTTTTATCTTTCAGGAAAGATCCAGTTAAGTTCTCAAGCTACATTTCAAGACCTAGACCGGTTCAGTTAAATCGTCCCAAGATTTTCCTGATGCTTATCCAGTCAAAGGCCTTCTCTGGTTCAGTCAGATCGACCCTAAGATCTCCCTGATGCTTATCCAGTTGAAGAAATTCCAAGACCTAGACCGGTTCAGTTAAATCGTCCCAAGATTTTCCTGATGCTTATCCAGTCAAAGGCCTTCTCTGGTTCAGTCAGATCGACCCTAAGATCTCCCTGATGCTTATCCAGTTGGAGACATTTCAAGACCTAGACCGGTTCAGTTAAATCGTCCCAAGATTTTCCTGATGCTTATCCAGTCAAAGGCCTTCTCTGGTTCAATCAGATCGACCCTAAGATCTCCCTGATGCTTATCCAGTTGAAGACATTTCAAGACCTAGATCGGTTCAGTTAAATCGACCCTAAGATTTTCCTGATTCTTACCCAGTCAAAGGCCTCTCTGGTTCAGTCAGATCGACCCTAAGATCTCCCTGATTCTTATCCCAGTAGAAGACACCCCAGATTTTTCTCAACGAGTGTTGTTGAAGTTAAAATCCCCCAGATTTTTCTCAACGAGCGTTGTTGAAGTTAAAATCCCCAGATTTTTCTCAACGAGTGTTGTTGAAGTTAAAGTCGCCCAAGGCTCTCTTACCATTCATGCTAAGGAAGTAATCATCCCTGGTTCTTTCATCGCCGTTTGAAGCTCCAGACCCAGCTCCTGTAACCAGTCAGGACACATCTATACCAGGCATCTAAACATCAGCTCCTGCAACGTGTCAGGTACTCATTTTCTGTTTTGCAGGTATGCAGGTTCTCGCCAAGGAATCTCTTACGCAATCAAAACATCCAGATGGCATCTATAAGCCCATTCCCCCATCATTGCTAACATGTGAGCGCAAATTTCTGGGCACTCTAGTGTCCAATCATCTTCTACCCTCGGATTACGAAAGGCACGTCAGCCAATCTGCATCCTCAGGTCTAAGAAGATTGAACAGGGGCAACTGTTATACCCCAAAATTTGCCCTCCCATATCCCTCAAGAAATTGCCAAGCCAAGCTACAAAATTTCCCAAGGGTTGTGTAGTGCAACAGTCTCCCATACAGTCAAAATTAGGGTTTTGAGTCTGATCAAGAAAAGGAAGTTTTCAAAGGCTCAATCAAGTCTCATATGCTTACAAACATGGTCAAACATCCTCATATCAAGTTTCAAGGCATTCAGCTCAAGATTGCACAGTCAAAACCCTAAATTGCACTACAGTCAACTGTAGGGGCAAAATGGTCATTTGGCAGTCAAAAGTTCAAATTTTTGGTCAACATATCATTTTGAAGCCACAAACATCATTTGATCAATGCTTGATCATGATTCTCAAAATTTGGCTCAGAAATCATCAAAGATGCAAAAGTTGCTATATTTGGACAGCTGAAAAAGTCAACTGAAATTGACCAGGGCATAACTTTCACATGGATTATCAGAAAAATTCCATCCAAAGCTCATTTTGAAGAGAAAGACATTTCCTACAACTCATCTTCATACTTCAAGTCCAAGAAATGCTCTCACAAAAAGTTATCAATTTCAACATTATAGGTCATTTTCAAAAGTCAACAAAAAGGGACTTTAAGTCAAAGGCCATAACTTGAGATTGGTAAATCAAAATGACATGGGACCAAAGGCATTGGTTAAAGGACTCAAAGACCTTTCCAAAATGTCCAAGAACATGTGAAAAGCTTAAAAAATGAGCAGGTTATGCCTTGTAGAAGTTGGGAAATTTTTGTGAAATGGCAAAAGTCAACTATCCTTGAAACTCCAATTTTTGACAAAAGGGCCCACTTTCTTCCACTTGATTCATCCTTGTCATGCCACACACGTGTCCCATGATTAATTTCAAGACCAAATATTGATTTTTCTATTTTATTTAATTTTTGATAATTTAATCCATTTTAAATCTTTGAAAATTCAAATAAAATTCAAAAACCAATGGAATAGTGTCATGTGAGTTTGGACAACTTCCATATATCATGGGCCAACTCAAAAACTCAGGCTAGGGTTAAATTGCACACTAAGTCTTGGTCTTGGCTTAAAAGAAGGAAAATTTGTTAATGAAAAAACCCTAGGACTAGTTCTCTCATGAGCATGAATCTAGGTCAGTTAGCAAGCCAATTCTCTTCCATCATAAGCACCAAGTCAAACCCTAACCATAACACACCATATGCCGCGCTGAAAAGCCTATTGAAAACTTGAAAATTTAGCCATATAACTCAATTCTGAAATCAAGGTTCTAGTTTTTTTGAAGCCTTAATTCTTTTTCTAATAGCTTCCTGAACCATTTCTGAACACATCCCAACTCCAAACATCTTTCAAAACTCCAGGAATTGGTAGGGAGAACTCAAACCGTGTCACATAACTTTTGAAATTGCATATCACAATTCATACGTCCTTTTGCATTTTTATTGATGAATTCTTGTTCCTTACAAAGTTTCTAAGCTATCCATTGTGTTTAATTGCATTTTTGTTGATCATACGCGAATCTACCATGTCCACATTTTAGGGTTTTCAGGTTTTGATTTTAGGGCTTTTACAATACTGTAAAATCAGCCTTCCAGACCATGATAGTCATACTCAGCAAATCTAGACGAAGATGAAGCATTAGTCGCGACAAATTTATGAGCTACATAGGCTTATTCGCTATTTTCTGGTAGCTAGCTTAAGGCAACGCGTAGAAAACTGTTGCCTTTGAGTTTGTATTACAGGGGACGTGAAGACGAAGACATCGTGGCAAGTTCTGATTCGTGGGTTCAAACTTTTGCGCGTTCCCTCCACTACGCGTTGGTTTTGATTTTTGTTATTTATTAACCATAATATATTAAATGAAATTAAGTGGCTCAGCTGGCAGGTGGTTTCCTTTGCATTGTCCAAGACCTGGGTTCGAGTCCCAGGTCTGTATATATTTCATAATATTTTTCAATGCCAGTTCCCATGCAGCACAAGCACTGAAGCGCATCGTGTGTCCCCCAAATCCAAGCGTACACGCGTCCAGGGGATTCCAATCAAAGGCAAGGATCAAAGAGCACCGTGCTCTATGGTCAACACGTTAGCACATGATCCAGAAAAGTCAATAAGATTCAAAGCTAAATGGGCCAGGCCATTCCAAGCAACACCTCCAATTTGGGGCTACCCCCCCTGGTTTGCATTTTTTCTATTTTTCTACTTATTTTATTTTTGCTATTTTATTTATTCTATTTGTTTTAACATAATTAATTTATTTTCATAAAAAATATAAAAACATTCAAAAATCAGAAAAGACCAAAAAATAATAAATATTCATATTATAATTTTTTTCATAAATAAATGCTTGTAATTATTTAGTTTTAATTAGATTACAAATTTAATTCTTTTAATAACAAAAATCCAAAAAAAATAGAATTAGGTTAATTAATAATTTTTATACCTTTTTAATTTTCTTTTTTTATCACAATATTATTTATTTATTTATTTTTTATAATCAAATTTGCACATAAATAAATTAGGGTTTAATTTAGATTAATATAACATTTTTACAATAAACTTAAAAAACAATAGAATTAGGGTTAGTCAATAATAATTAATTCCTTCTTTTTCTTTTCCTTTTAAATCTTAAAAAATACAAAAATATAAAAAACATTCCTTTTTCTTTAATTTTAATTCTTCATTAGTTCTAATTAATTAATTCATTAACTTTAAATACTTTTGCAAAAGGGTCCAACGCCCTAGTTTTGTTTTTTAATTTCTTTATTTCGCACATTTATTTTATATCGTTTAAATAATTATGTATATGCCCCAAAGCCTTGTAATAATTTTTACTTTATTTCTCGCACTTTTATTTTATTGCTTTTTTACTTTCAGTCAAATCGGGTTCGGTTTATTTTGGCGATGTGGACCCGCGCCATTTGTAATAGTTTAGATTTATTTTTTCGCAAACTTTATAACTGTTAAATGCATGCAAGAATGAATGGCCCTAAAAATAAAATCAAGCGTAGATCACAACAAATATGACAAGACAAAATAATTGAAACACGACACATAATTCGCACACACCACCCCTAGGGTACGCCTCACTGTTGCCTGGCCTCGAAAGGTGATCGTCGAGTAGAGGATGTCTTAGTAAGTCCTCATGATCCGGGAACCTGGCATGAGGGTAGCTTCTAAGGTGTCTTCCCATTGCTCTGGTGATCACCATGTCCCTAAAACTCGAATTGACCCGAACACCTCCAACGGTGGTGCTACCTACCTCTCAATGGTGGGATGGCACTACTTTAAAGGACATTTACACAGACGAATTCCTTAGGGTAGGTAGGTTCTCAAGGATACTTGCTCTAATTTCAAACAAATCAAAACATCTTTTCACCAACACTTTTCAAAAGCTTTCAAAGCAAACTTTTCAAACACTCTGACGTACGAGTCGAACTGAAATTTTTCAAAGAAACTTTTTTAAACCCACATTGAAAAGCAAGCAAACATTTTTGAAAACACATTGAGCAAGTACCTAAGAGCCCATGGATAACCATGGATAGAAAGGGTGCTAACACCTTCCCTTTCTATAATCTACCTCCCGAACCGAGAGCAATCTCTTAAGGAATTTTTTTGTGCTTTTGTCCTTTCCATTTGGAGAAAATAAAAGACGGTGGCGACTCTTGCTTCCGCGACATTTCGCGAACCAGCGTTAAACAGTCAGTTCCAGATCCACCGATCACAACTACCATCATGGAAAGTCAATTGAATTTCCAGAACGAGCAACACCGTCAGCAGACTAGCTTCGCTACTCACTTCCAATTAATGGAGGCCATACAAGGCACATTGATTGGTCGTACTAGGGAGCTACAAGCTGCAAATGCTGCTCTCACTGAGCGCATGGCACAGCTTAGCCTCGATAGAGATCGCCGCCACTGTAGTCGTAGCTGCCGTTCCGAACGTTCACCTCAGGATGGCGAGGGTACTAGTGGGTCTCACTAGTTTTACCAGGTACCTCCTACCTAGACTTGTTTTGGAACATTGGGGACAATGTCCAATTCAAGTGTGGGAGGAGCATATTATCGCTTTTATTTCCTTCCCGTTATTTCTTTTTCCGTTATTTCCCTTTTCAGTACTTTATTTTTCAGTATCTTTTAGTTATTTCCCTTTTAGTAGTTTAGCCGTTAAATAAAATACATGTGATTGACGAGTCATTTTGCGCAGTGTATCCTTAAGTTCTCCACCACTTCCTAGCCTTGAGAAAATTTTTTGCTAAAAATGAATACAACATATTTTTAGTTTTTTGAGCCAAAAGTAAAGTTTTTAGGTTTAGGATAAAGTGTGATTAGTCTTAGGTACCCTTTTTGAAAAATCAACATCGTCTTTTACACCATAGACCTTGTAAATATTAGAGTTAATTCCGTCTTCTCCCCATGCTATGATTTTAATTTTACAAAACGGGTCCTAAGTAGTTTATTCTCGTAGTCGGCTCCGGCCTAAGCATGCGCTACGTGTAGGATCGATGAAAATAAGTGAATGATCTTTTTTTTGCCTTGAATTGGGTGATCCTCACACGATCATTTAATTCCACTGGTCGCGAACATCCACAAAAAAAATAAAAAGTGAAAAATAATAATAAAAGGCATTACCCATTATGGCTGGTTCATAGGTATCTGGTGCTGAACTCGGTAGGGCAGATTACGATCTGATCCCCCACAGCTATAATTGGGTAATAACGGGATTACACCAATTCTTGTACCAGAATCCCATTGCAAAGATCAGAATCACTAACCGGTCACTACACTATGAGTATGTACGGATAACGGGCTTAATGTGATTACACCTGAATGAAAAGGACCTTACCTAGAAGAGAAGTCTTAGCATAGTGGGAGTAATAGGAGTTGACTTGTGTAGGAATAAGGTTTATGTTCGCATTCTGCGGTAAAGTGTCACTTCGATGTTCTTAGTTCAAATAGTTGGTACCTGTCGAACACACTCTCACTTGAACCTTACTGCTTTAGCTCGATAACTAGAAAAAACACTTGTATCCCTTTGACTACTTCTGAGAGTTTTGCTTGAGGACAAGCAAAGGTTTAAGTGTGGAGAATTTGATAACACCGAATTGCACTATGTTTCTGACTCGAATATCACATGTTTTCCTTAGTTTTATTATTGTTTTTCTAGTATTATGCCCTTGTTTCCTTTGTTTTCAGGTCACATGTCCTTTCAGAGCCTTCAGAAAAGAAACGAGCGAAAACGCTAGAAAAATAGGGTTTTTCCAAGAAAATACACACATCGCGTCCAGCTCCGCGCCAGCTACAGGGAACGCGCAGTTATGGCGCACTTTCACCCAGAGGCCAACTGCCACGTTCCCATGATCTCTCCATTTTAACTCACCGCGCCCGCGGGGAGGATGGCCGCGCCCGCGGCCTTCACAAACCATTTCCCGCTCAGAAGGAGTTGAGGGGCATGCTCGTCTTTGCATAATTTCAGAATCTTCTATAAATAACAAGTTCATTTCATTTTCGTTTTCATCCAAACTTAGGTGCAAACTTAGATCCAGACAAGTTACTGTTTAGGCATATATTACTACTTTGTAAAGTGATAATCTTCTCACATCGGGAAGTTGTCACACTTGAGTGTGCGAGATTGTATTCAAGTTTGGAGCACTTTGGTTGAAGTTTATCATACTATCTTTTACATTTACACGACTTGTATCAGATTCAAGCCTCCGATTGGAGCAAGGTTCTAATTTAATTGCTTTCATTTATTTTATGCTCTTACCATAGTCTACACGTTTTATAGACTCTAAATGCTCTTACCATAGTCTACACGTTTTATAGACTCTAAATGCTCTTACCATAGTCTACACGTTTTATAGACTCTAAATGCTCTTACCATAGTCTACACGTTTTATAGACTCTAAATGCTCTTACCATAGTCTACATGTTTTATAGACTTTAAATGCTCTTACCATAGTCTACACATTTTATAGACTTTAAACGCTTTTATCATAGTCTACATGTTTTATAGACTTTAAATGCTTACCATGTCTAGCTAAATTTATTAGGGTTAGAATGTAAGGATCGGATCATAACTATGTTCTGTATGCCATGCTAATAGAAATACCTTTGGGATGTTTTAGCTTTTTAATGCTGGTTTAAATGTGTTTAAAAGTTTATGGGTAAGATTGAAAGCTGTCCATACTCGAGATTAAGCCAGATTAGTTCTTGACCAAACGAAAAGAGCGAAAGCAGTTCGTTTGGTTAAGTAGGATTACTTGATATAATTTTAGAAAACGCGTTAGGCACTAAGTCAAAATAACTTGTTTCTTAAAAATAGGTTTACTTCTTTAACGTGTTAGGCACCCTTTATAAGTAACAATAAAGGAATTTAATTTAAAGAGTAAACCCGGTTCTTAGTATGCGAAAGCTACAAGTTCCTGTTAAACAGTTATTTGCTATAAATGGAAAATATTGCCCAAAAGTAAATACTATACATGCATGCTAGGACATTGTCTGATCTCGTGATTTACATTCGATCTCGTTTGTTTTATTTCTTTAATTTTATTCGCTTTTATTTCCCTGTACTGAACTCAATCCCTTATTAATCTGCCTTAGATAAACACCTTAACAATAGAGTCGACAGATTGACAATTGGTCTCGGTGGTTCGATAATCTTATATATTACTTCGATAGGCTGTGCACTTGCAGTTATAATTTAGACTATACAGTGAAAGCCCATCAAAACCCAGCCCATTGTCAGCAGTCAAGTTAGCCACACAATCTTTGAATTGATCGGCTGAGGTTTCTTGTGGAACATGCGCCATCTTGAGGAATGCAATCAAAGCCTTCGTCTGGGCCTCGGAACATAACAACAAATACAACATTGATATCTTTGAGGGGGTCTGCCTCAACTGCTCGACCATATTGTAGTCGCTTTTTTTTATTATTTTAAAGATTTCCTCTATCTCTTACTTAGAGGTTTCTACGATAATCTTTCTAGGTGCCTCCGTCCGGGAAGGCTCACCTATAGCTTCTTTGCCTCGAGTCCCAGATGACTCATTGGCAGGGGTAACAACTGGAGTAAAAACGGGAGTAGTAACCGAAGTACTAGTGGGAACAGCAGATGAAATAACAACATGCTTATTGACAGTCTTTGGGGAAATCTCGGGAGAGAAAACCCTTACACTTCTGGTAATATTGTTGGTCCCAACAATGTTATTGACATCGGGATCATCCTCTTCATTCTTCAGATCTTGTTTAACACCATGATAGTAAATATCAGCGCCATAATGCCAAGGGACAGATTTTTCTGAGGCGTACGGGACATGACCAGGAAAGGTGATTATTAACGGAGCAACTCTTGGAGAGGGTGTAATCCTAACAGGTCTTCTCGAGGAGGCCTTGGAAGGATTGGCGGAAATGGTTATGATAGCAACATCTTCGAACGGAACAGCAGGAGTCAAAGTCTTCTCGAATAAAATTTCTCTGATGTCCATCAGGTGCTGGATACTTGTCTTTAGAAGATAGCAACCAGAAGGTAGAGATGAACACATGTGGTAACCTTCACCACTACCCGGAAATAAACCGGCCAACAACAAATTCTTCTTAACAGTCATAAGGGGAGTAGAAACTTCATCAACTGAGGTCACAAACAGATTGGTATCAACGATGTTAACTCCACGATTGTGCCTAGGCATGGGAACAGTTATGATATTGGGCTTCTCCGGAGCATTGAACTCAATTTCCTTGGCTTCAATCAGATCTTGTGCTTTATTTCTTAGATCCCAGCAGTCATTTGTATCGTGACCAGGACTCTCAGAATGGTAGGCACACCGAGCGTTTGGATTGTACCAAGGAGACGTGGTATTAGGATTCTTGGGAGCCTCCTTCAAGGTTGCCAAATTGGATCTCAGCAGATGAGGTAGAACCTCTGTTAATGTCATGTTAATCCGGGTGAACTGCCTTTGTGGTCCTTCCACCCTTTGCTGATTGTTGTGTTGCGGATGAGTAGGAGCCAGGTCGGCATTGTATTGATATTGCTTGTAAAAAGCAGCAGCCAAATCCTCCCAGTTTCGGACATTGGTTCCCTCCAATTGGTAGAACCATTTGAGCTGAGTCCCTGACAGGCTGTCTTGAAAGAAGTGAACCCACAAGTTTCTATCTGCAGTGTGGGGCTGGATCTTCCTTACATAGGAACGGAGATGAAGCTTTGGGTAAGACACCCCATCATACTTTGCGAACACTGGAGCCTTAAATTTCTGCGGGATGACCACTCTTGACACCAATCCCAGTTCTTCGAAGTCCAACCCAGGTATTCTCTGGACTTCCATGGCGCTCAGCCGATCCTCTAACTGCTTGTATCTATCCTCAATGGAAGGATATTGCTCATCATTGTAGTCAGTATCATTGTCAGAAACTTCAGGACTGGGGTCCTCTTCCCTTGTCTGCCTCTCTCGATTCTCCCCTTCTTTGGACGAGGAGGTCAGATTGACTGATTGCTTTAGCGGCCCCCCAAATCTTCTGCCTACATTAAGGATATCGACGGGTTTCTTCTTCTTCTTTTTCTTCTTCTCCTCCTCCTCTTTCAGGATGAGGGCCTTCAGATCCTCCTGCCCTTTTGCCAGAGTTATGAACATCTGTTGAAATTGGGCATTTTGTGTCTGAAGATCTTTGATGCTTTGTTCAAAATACATTTTTGCTTGAAATAAACAGCGAAGGAGATGAGAAACCCGTAATTGTACCTGTATATGCAATGTTATGGATGATATGCGTATGCAATAATTTTAAGGATTCTTAAAAGCTCAAATTTGCTTAACCAAAAAAAGAGACACACGTTAATTGTATTTAATGTGTTTGAATTGTTACAAAGAGTGCCTTTTAGGCTTACAGTTTAAACAAAACAAAACTCAAAGTAAAAAGAAACTAGGTCTCCCAGGAGCGCATCCTCTTTGGTTCAATGTAGGTGTTTATGTTCCCTTCTTCATGAAGTATCCTAGTGAGCTCCGGGACCTTCTTCTCGATGGCATAGAACTGAGCTTCAAACATGTCACGCTCCTATTTAAGTTGAACCCAAGACTTATGTAACTCCTCATGATCAGTTGGCATGTCAGGATGTTGAACAAGGGAAGCAGTATCTCTTTCAGCAACTGGTTCCATAATTATTGGTAGGGTAGTAGGGTAAGGCATCATAAGACTATAAGCGCAGGCTCGTACCCATCAGAGATAGGGCTCAAGAGGTATGGAATTCTTATGTCCTAGTGTCTTTCTATCAATTTTATGTACCATGCCCCAAGCTTTTATGAACCTTTTACGGTAACCCTGAGTATCATTCTCATAGTTGAAGGCGATTCCTTGGATAAGCGTGTCGTGAGGACCATCTCTTCTCGCATAACCAAACTGACGCAGTGCCAAACAAGGGTTGTAAGTGATTCCTCCCCTAATTCCTAAGAGAGGGACATTAGGGAATTCACCACAGCGATCGATGATGGTAATATCTTTCGAGAACCGGGAACACCAATGAATGTCTGAATGCTTAAGGGACATCAGCCTACGAGACCATTTCAAACCCTGCCCGTTCTTCAAAACAAACCTGGGAAGGTGCAAAATAAACCACCTAGCCAATAGAGGAGTGCAACACAGGAGGGTCCCCCTTCTCTTTAGAGTGCGAGCATGCAGAGAGTGCAGAATATCCCCGAGTAATGTAGGCAATGGATTATGAGATAGAAAAACCTTAATAGTTCTCACATATACGAGTTGATCCGTATTAGGGAAAGTACCGTCCCATAAACGAGAAGTGCCAGCACCTCTTTGAAATCTTGTAAATCTAAAGTATCACACAAATGGTAAGCCTTCTCGAATAGAAATTTAACCGGGATTCCTTGGACATTTCCTCTAGTTTCCCAATTTGTCACGATATCGGATTGTTGTAAGGACAGAGCTCGAGCAATCTCTTCGGGCTTTGGTCATTCTTCTGTACCGTTGAAAGGTGACTGATCAAGAATAGGTACCCCTAACAACCGAGAAAATTCCTCCATAGTAGGCACTAGTTGGTAATCCAGAAAGGTGAAGCAGTGGTGCAAAGGGTCAAAGAACTGAAATATCACTTTTAACAATTCTTCATTAGGTTTTGAAGTGACCAAGTTGAGCAACCAACCATGTTTTTCAGTGAAGGGGGAGCTTTCAGGGATCCTTAATTCCAAATCCTTTAGTTGGAGAGGCACTTTCACAAGTTTAATATGGACAGTGTTCCTGTGGGCGGGTGCCATATCCTACAAAACAAAGCAAAGATGAGCCCTAGAGAATCCTTAAAATGGTTAGTATGACATGCCATGCTTATGACGTCATGATTATGCTAAAAAAATCACATGTATAGCAAGCAACAAACAAGCCACACCAAGTCCTTGGGTTTAAGGCCTGCATGAGTTTTAAGGTCATACCCTCTTGAAGTTGGGTTGGTTCAACGTGTCCTATAAATAGTAACCGGGTTCTAAGGGATCTCAATATCACTGATCTTTCCCCCAAGCTTCGTTCAATGGGCGATTGACTCGCAACCAAACAAAACTCAAGAGTCAAATCTCAATGAGTGTAGCATCGAGTATCTTTCGACCTTGGGAATACACCAAAGTCGGCCATCTCACTATGTCCTATTGGCCAAGTTGTTATATTTAAAGGTTCTAAGGTCAGTTGATTTTTTATGACACGACGCGGCGTCCCCGTACTCTCCTTGATTGACTCAAGGGTTACCGGTACCAACCAAAGTGCCACATCAACGTAGCTACTGCTTCAACCGTTTCGGTATACCCCACACAGTTCCCTCGCAGTTTATTGCTACTTACCTAAAAGGTGTCCCTAAATCCGGGTGTAGGATTTTTAACAGTAACCCAAACAGGGACCCGAAATGTAAAGCATATAAGTCAAGCAATGAAAGCAAGTAGATGTGATCTAACCCTAAGGTAACCCCACTTTTTTTTAGAATATTCCCTAGCAGAGCCGCTAGTTCTGTGACACGGTGGGAGAACTGACTTTTTGTTTTGCGTTTGATCATAAATGTTGCGGATAGCAAGAGTCGCCACCGACTTTTCTTTTATCCAACAAGGAAAGGCTGAAAAGAACAGGAAAGACCTTTAGAGATGTTTTCTTGAGTTCGGGGGGTAGATTATGAAAGGGGAAGGTGTTAGCACCCCTTTCATCCATGGTTTTCCATGGGCTCTTAGTTTACTCGCTAGATTACTTGCTTTGTTCGAAAGTTATGCTTTTGTGTTGTGAGTTTTTGAAAGTATTTTGAAAAAAAAACGTCTTTGTAATAGTTCTCGTCTCTATAAGAACGCGTACAAAGTGTTGTATTTTGAAAATATTTCAAAATGAGAGTGTTGGTGTATAAAATGTTTTTGTTGTGAACAAACGAGCAACTAGGAGCGAATCTACCTACTCAAAAGGTCTTAGATGTTATTTTCCTCCTCCTTTAGATGTTGCTATCTTACCATTGATTTGGTAAGAAGCCCCATCGTTGAATGTGAAGGGACGAGTGTGGGACGTTTGTGTAGTCCTAGAAGGCAACCTATGGGACGCTTTAGCAATGTCGTTTTAGGGACTAGATCGTTTACCAAAGGCAACATTGAGGGTCATCAAGGGACTACGATCTTTTATCGAGGGTCTTTTGCTAAAATGCCCATGCTCGAGGGACATAACTATTTTTCCGATAGGCAACAAGGTGGGATTACCCTAAGGGTGCTAGTGTTCAAGTGTGTTTGATTGCATACATTTTAGTCTTGATTAGGGTTATCTATTTTTTGATTTCATATCTTACCATACACATCCTAATTACTAGCATTTTATATTTGGAAAAGCGTTAAATTGTAGAAATATAAAAGTCCTACGCTATTACAATATTTTAGGGATGGGGGTACATATTTACAAATGGGGGGTTGCAAGAATTTAAATCCTATTTAACTATTACAACCATATTGAAATGTACAATGCAAGAGAGAAAAAAGGACTTGTTTAGAAAATGGTTTTTTGTCTTAATGAATTAAGAAGAAGAAATAAATTAATTAATAAAAGAAAATATTTTTTTGTCTTTTTTATATTAATAAAAAAAGGATTAATATTGAAAATGATTAAAAAAATGAAAGATAGAAACCGCGTGCTACTGCAAGCAAAACAACAAAGATCAGAAGTTCTGAAGCCAGGCGCATTGTGACTCAGAAAGGAACCCCAATGGAATCAGAAGTTATGGATTGATACACTCTAAGGCCCTGCAAGAAATGTCAGAGGGAAAGGAAACAGAGGTTCTGGGTGGTGTTCAGACAGTGAGCCAAAAGTCAGAAGTTCTGTATTGCGCTAAAATAGTGAGTGAACATCAGAAATTCAGTGTGTTGTCTGCGTGTGAAAAATTAGAACAAAGGTTTGATTTTCTGTTTGGGAATTCTGGATTTTTACGAAGGTTTCACAGTTTTCTTTTCTCTCTTTTTATGATCTTCTCTTTCCAAAAACCATCCCCTTGAACGTTTGATGGAGTAAATTATTTATAGATGGGTTTGCTGTGGTTTTGGGGGGGGGGAACAAATGGGATTCAAACCTTTTTGGTATACTGTTTCATTGCTTTTTAGTCATAGTTTTTGTATGCTAATTTGGTGCAAATATAGGGTTTTGGAAAAGTGCAGGCACGGACTAGATCAGCAGCAATTTAGAGTGTTATGGCAGCTGGTTGGAGGATTGTGCTATAGCAGTGCAGCAGGTTGTTCAAACAAGGTTTTTGGGTTTTGTGATGTTCTGATCGAAGAAGACCAGAATGAAACTCGAATGGTGATGCTCTGATCGAAGCATATGCTGAAGAGTCATATTCTGATTGAAGAACTATATTCTGAACCATGTTTGCAACTTCTGACTGCACTTGCATGGAGGCTGGCTCAGAAGTTCTGAAGTATCATATTCTCTTAACACTTAGAAAAATTTCTAAATGTTTAGTAATTTGATTTTTTCAAAGTAATTTCTGACTTCTGATTTTTTTATGAACCAATTTCATGTCTTGATGAAATATAATTGTTGAAACTTGATTTGATCTAAAAGTCAAAGTTTGAATTTTCAGTGTGCTTTTGACCATTTTGCCCTTGTGGATGATTTTCTTGAAAAGTTGTAATTCAAGACTTGGAACTTGATAGAAGAAAACCTGAGAGTCTAGGATGATCCTTTGAGAAATGAGAGGGCAAATTTTAGGATACAACAACAGCCTTAGCATCTTTCAAGGAGGCCATCTTGTGTGGAGTTTTGGTGATCTTCGGAATGGCAGAAACGTCTTCAACAGCAGCAGGGGAGATCACTTCAAAGGTCTGACATGGTGTTTCAATAAATTCTCCGTCCATCTCCATGTATCGGAATGAATTGAGGTGGATGACCATGTATTCCTCCTCTCCAAAGACAGTAACAACCTTCCCTTTTACCGAATATTTCAATTTCTGGTACAAGGTAGAGGTGACGGAACCTGCCCCATGAATCCAAGGGCGTCCAAATAAACAAGAGTAAGCCAACCGGATGTCCATCACATAGAAGGTGGACTTAAAAATCTGTGAACCCACTTTGATTGGGAGGTCTACTTCTCCATGCACCATTCATTTAGATCCGTCAAAGGCTAGAACTATGATATTGTTGGACTTCAGCACAACCTCTTCACAATCTAATCGGTCAAGAGCGCCCTTTGGTAGAACATTTAGAGAAGATCCTATATCAATTAACACATGGTCCAATGTAGTTCCCCTGCATTCAATGGAGACATACATGGCCCTATTGTGATTTCTCCCCTCTGGAGTCAAGTCACCAGCGGAGAAACCCAAACCATTGTCAGTTGTCAGTCTAGCCACGTAACTTCCAAATTGATCATCCGAAATATCTTGCAGTACATGGAAAGTCTTTAAGAACTTTACTAAAGCCTTCGCATGGGCTTCAGAACACAACAGCAAAGACATCATGGAGATTTTAGATGGGATTTTCCTCAGCTATTCCACAGTTTTATAATCACTTCTGTAAATGATCTTCAAAACCTCTTCCAAATCCTGTCCGGAGGTATCCTTAACTGAAGCTTTGTTTGGCTCCTCCGTCTGGGCAGGCTATATCACTGGCTATTTATCCCAAGCCTTAATAGTTGTCTTGGTAGCTGCGACCTGAACAGGCGGAGAGATTTTTGGGGAGAAAATCCTTCCGCTTCTGGTAATTTTGCTAGTCCCCGCAATGTTGACAATACTAGGATCAGCTTTTTCATTATCTTCGACGGATAACTCTTGCTTAACACTATAGAAATAGACGTCAGACCCATAATTCCATGGAATAGCCTTATCCGAGGAATATGGGATAGGCCCGGGTGTTATAATAACCAAAGGAGAAGCTTTCGGATTGGTGGTAATCCTTATAGGACCTTTGAAAGGGATCCTAAAAGGAGTACGGGAGATAACAGACAAATTTTGGCACAAACTCAGAATTTTCTCAATCAAAATCATGTGTTCATCCATCAGACATTGAACACCTTCTTTCAGCAACCCACAACCGTTGGGTTGGACCACACAACAATAACATCCTTCAATATAGCCCAGAAATAAACCGGCCTATAACAAAATATTTTTGATTGTAGAGAGGGGAGTAACCATATCATTGATAGAGGTAATATACAACACATCTTCAACAACACTTATGCATTTTTCATGCTTGGGAATAGGTGTGGAAATCACATTTCAAACTCAATTTCCTTATTATCGATCATGTCCTAGATCTTGCTCTTCAGGGCCCAGCAATTGTTGGTGTCATGACCAGGATTGTTTGAATGATAAGCATACCTCGTATTTGGATTGTACTTTGGAGAGGAGGTGTTAGGATTCTGGGGAGGATCCCGTAGGGAAATCAGTTTAGCCTTCAGCAAATTTTGTAATGCCTGAGATAAAGGCATTCCAATTTTTGTAAACTGCCTCGGCGAAGCATCTGGTCTTTGTCGGTTAACCTGTTTTTGTTGTTGAACAGGCGCCGGATTGGAAATCAACACCACTCCCACAGACTGATGGCGGTTACTTTTATGTGGCTCTTGTGGCCATAGATAACATTGGCCTCCTTTTTACCTCCAAATGGCTTCTTCACAGCATTCAAAGATGTAGCCATCGGAATCTTTCCACTTTTAATGCCACTTTCAATTCTTTCCCCAGTCAAAATCATCTCTGTAAAACCAGACGAAGAGCTTCCGATCAATAGATTAAAGAACGGGCATGTCAGAGTGCCATGCACATATCCACCATTTCCCGATCAGCCAAGGAAGGTTTCACCCTTCCAGCCAAGTCCCTCCATTTCTGTGCGTATTTCTTGAAACCTTCATTAGAGCCCATGGACATATTCTGCAGTTGCACTCGAGTTTGGTGCCAAGTCAGTGTTATATTGGTACTGCTTATAGAAAGAAGCATCTAAGTCTTCCCATGTATGAATGTTGGTTCCCTCCAGCTGATAAAACCATTCCAGTTGAGTTCCAGCCAAACTCTCTTGGAAGAAATGGACCCATAACATCTGATCAGCAATATGAGGTTGTATCTTCCAAACATATGACCTTAAATGGAGTTTAGGACAAGAGAACCCATCGTATTTGGAAAAGACATGGACCTTGAACTTAGGTGGGATGACCACCCCCGGAACCAGACCTAATTCACCAAAATCCAGTCTAGGCACCTTTTGGATTTCCATTGCTTTGAGTCTATCCTCTAGTTTCTTACACCTGTTATCCACGGGAGGATATTGTTCGTTAGAAAATTATTCATCTTCAGGAGCATTCTCATAACCCTTATTGTTCTTGCCTTCATTCTTGATGTTAATACCAACTTCATTGTGGTTGTCATCTTCTTCAGAGGAGATATCTTCCACTTGGACGGTTTAAGCAGGACCTTTGAACCTTCTCCCCATATTTAGGACAAAAGTCGGCTTCTTGGTCTTCTTTTTCTTGGCGACGAGCTCCAGTAGCTCTTTCTATCCATTTTCCAAATTCATGAGAGTTTCTTGGAATTGTGCATGTTGAGCCTGAAGATCCTTAACAATTTGTTCAAGGGCCAAATTTCTGCTGAAATAAACAGTGAGAAAATGAGAAACCTGTACGAAAAACCTATTATGTAATGATGCATGATATGTAAATGCAATTATTTTAATGACTTTAGGAGATTCAACTTTGTTAACCAAAAGGAAACAGGAACAAAGATTTTATTAGTGAATTTAAATTACAATTGCCTTTTAGGCTTATAATGAAAACAATAAGGTCTCAAAGAGACAACTAAAATGAACTTCTAAAATCTAAGGATTAAGTCTCCCATGGACGCTTCCTCTTTGTGTTGATGTATGCATTAAGACTCTGCTCCTCAAGATGTTGCCTAGTGAGCTCCAACAATTTCTTCTCACTTGCATAGAATTGAGTCTCAAAGTGTCCCATTCTTCCTTCAGTTGAATCCAAGACTTCTGCAATTCTTCAAGGTCAGTAGGCATGTTTGGATGGAGGATGGTGCGAGAAATTTCTCCTTTGACAACAGGCTCCATGATCACTGGTAAGATGGCTAGATATGGCATCATCAGGTTTTGAGCGCGAGCTCGTACCCATTTAAGATAAGGCTCCAGAGGGATGGAATTCTTCTTCTTTAAAGCCTTACTATCAGTATTGTTTACCATGCCCCAAGCACGTATAAACCTCCAACAATAACCTTGAAGATCACTTTCATAATCGAACATAATACCCTGGATAAGTATGTCATGAGGATCATCTCTTCGAGCGTAACCAAACTGACGTAGAGCTAAGGAAGGGTTGTAAGTAATACCTCCCCTAATGCCAAGGATTGGAATATTAGGGAATTCGCCACAACGATCAATGATAGTGATATCCTCATGAGATCGGGAACACTAGTAAATATCTACATGAGAAAGTGACATTATTCTTTGCGACCACCTCACATCTTGTTCATTCTTCATTACCAATCGGGGAAGGTGCTAAATAAACCACCTGGGTAGCATAGGAATACAACACATGAGAGTTCCTCGCCTCTTTATAGTGTGAGTGTGAATAGAATGCAGAATGTCTCCAAGCAAGGTAGGCACATGATTACGAGCAAGGAAAATTTTGACAGAGTTCACATCTATGAGTTAGTCTGGATTAGGGAATAGTACGAACCCATAGATTAGAAGAGCCAAGATATCTTCGAAAGCCTGAAAACTTATGGCATCCATAAATAGATGAGCTTTCTCAATCAGAAACTTAGCCAAAAAACCTTTGACTCCGCTTCTTGTATCCCAGTTGGATATAATGTTGGACCATTTCAGATGTAAGGCTGTTGTAATGACTTCTGGCTTGGAGCTTCCTCTAAACCGGTGAAGGATATCTATTCAAGAATAGGTACTCCCAGTAATTGAGAGTGTTAGAACAATGTTTGAATCTAGTACCCTATATTTAAGTTTTGATGATAACAAAGTGAAAAGATATAGTAGTTAAATATTTCATGATTGAATTATATGCTACTTAAAATTACTATGCTCTGACTTGCAGATATGCTGATTAAAATAAGCAAGATCACGTTCTCAGCATCAGAATATGAGTCTGCACACCAGCATCAGAAGTTGCTGAATCAGAACGTCAAGATCAGATGATCAACGCTTGCACATGCTGAAGCTTGATGAACAGAACTGCGCGTAAAATACTCTGATACAGAATCAAATCAGTTCATCAGCAGCAAAGCAGAATCAGAATGAGCCAAGCCAGAACGTGCATTGAAGAAGCAACGGTACTGTGCATTGAAAGCTAATCAATACCAACGGCATCATTCTAGACAAGATCTGCTCAGAAAGGAAAGCTTGTTAATAGCATTGAATCAAGAATATTTGCTTCAACGTTCATCTTCTCAAGTGCTATATAAACCAAGCTTTGAAGATTATAATGGCTAATGCTTCCAAACTCTCTACACGCACAAAGCTGAACAGTAATCTTCACTCTACAAGTTTTGCTAAACCACCAAACTCTGATACTCTATTAGCGTTTAGCATCTTAGTATTCTAAGCTTCATTTGTGTAAACATCACAGTTGTGATATAGTTTTTGTAGAAACATTCACACACATTTGATTATTCCTTTGTAAGAAAGTATTGCCTTGACAAACCGGATTGTGGTTTGAATCAAGAAGGTTTTAGCAGTTGCTAAAGCAGATTTGTATTCAGTTGAATATAGTGAATTAAGACCTCGTTGGAGAGAGGCGAAATCACCTTGAACGGGTGGACTGGAGTAGTTTGAGATCAAACGAACCAGGATAAAAATACCTTGTCATTTGCTTTAAGTTTCCAGTTTTACAATTCAACCCCCCCTTCTTGTGTTTTTCACTCCTTCAATTGGCATCAGAGCGCCTGGTTCTGAGCTAAAACACTTAACCGTGTCAGTAAAAGATCCAGCGTCAGAAAAACACTATGGCAGGAAACAACTCTCATTTCAGCAATGACACCAATGAGGACAGAGACAGATTCAGCGGCAAACCTCCAGTCTTTGATGGAGAAAACTTTGACTACTGGAAAGACAGAATTGAAAGCTTCTTTCTAGCACATGATGCTGATCTGTGGGATATGGTGACAGATGGATACATGCACCCTGTTAATGCAACTGGTCAGAAGATTGATAGAAAATCAATGACTGATCAACAAAAGCGTGATTTCAAGAATCACCATAAGGCCAGAACCATCCTCCTCAGTGCCATCTCATATACTGAGTATGAGAAGATCTCCAACAGAGACACAGCTAAGAACATCTTTGACTCTCTCAGAATGACGCATGAGGGCAACGTTCAAGTCAAGGAAACAAAGGCTCTGGCGCTCATTCAGAAGTATGAGGCGTTTAAAATGGAAGAATCTGAATCCATTGAAACTATGTTCTCCAGATTTCAGATTCTGGTAGCTGGTCTCAAAGTTCTGGACAAGGGATACTCTACTGCTGACCATGTCAAGAAGATAATCAGAATTTTACCCAAGCAGTGGAGGCCTATGGTTACTGCTCTGAAGCTGGCGAAAGATCTCAACAAAATCACTCTGGAGGAACTTATAAGCTCCCTCAGAAGTCATGAGATAGAGCTGGAAGCTGACGAGCCTCAGAAGCAAGGTAAGCCTATAGCTTTAAAATCTAACAGAAAATCTGAATCTAAAGTTTTGCAGGCAGTTGAAGAAACATCTGATGGATCCTCATCAGAAGAAGACGAGCTTTCTCTTCTCTCCAGAAGAGTAAATCAACTGTGGAAGCAAAGACAAAAGAAGTTCAGGAATCCCAGAAGATCTGATCAGAACGAGTCTTCTTCCAGATACAGAAGGACAGATTCTTCCTCTGGATACAGAAGATCTGAAGGCTCCTCAGGTAGCAAGAAGCCAAATACAAAAGACATCATCTGCTACGAGTGCAATGAGCAAGGACACTACAAGAGTGACTGTCCAAAGCTTCAGAGGGAAAAGCCAAAAAGGAAGTTTGGAAGAGAGAAGAAGAAAAGTCTCATGGCCACATGGGATGACTCTGACTCGTCTGAAGCTGACTCAGAATCAGATGATGAACGGGCGAACATAGCGCTTATGGCTAACATTCAAGATGACAGTGAAGCTTCTGACTCAGACTCAGAATCAGACACAGAAGAGATATCTTTAGCAGCAAGTCAGAAACACCAGTCATGGTACCTGGACTCTGGCTGCTCACGTCACATGACGGGAAGAAGGCATATGTTCCAAAGCCTGGAACTTAAGCCTGGAGGCCACGTTGGCTTTGGAGGCAATCAGAGGGGAAAGATAATTGGCTCTGGAACTGTAGGTAACGGAAATCTTCCCTCTATTAATAATGTTCTGCTTGTTGATGGATTGATGCATAACTTGTTATCCATAAGTCAATTAAGTGATAACGGTTATGATATAATCTTTAATCAAAAATCATGTAAAGCTGTTAGTCAGAAAGATGGGACTATCCTATTTAATGGTAAGAGGAAAAACAACATTTACAAAATCAAACTTTCTGAACTTAAGAGTCAGAACGTAAAATGTCTTCTGTCTGTTAACAACGAGCAGTGGATCTGGCACAGAAGATTGGGGCATGTTAGTATGAGAAGAATATCTCAGATTAACAAACTCAATCTGGTCAGAGGACTTCCAAATTTGAAGTTCAATTCAGATGCTCTGTGTGAAGCATGTCAGAAAGGCAAATTTGCAAAACCATCTTTTAAATCCAAAAATGTTGTTTCTACCTCTAAGCCATTAGAACTTCTGCACATTGACTTATTTGGACCAGTTAAGACTGCTTCTGTCAGTGGCAAGAAGTATGGGTTAGTAATCGTAGATGACTATAGCAGATGGACATGGGTAAAGTTCTTAAGACACAAGGACGAGTCACACTCTGTGTTTGTTACCTTCTGCAACCAAGTTCAGAATGAAAAAGATCTTAGAATCGTTAAAGTCAGAAGTGATCATGGTGGAGAATTTGAAAATAAAGATTTTGAGTCATTCTTTAATGACAAAGGCATTCTGCATGATTTCTCTTGTCCTAGAACTCCCCAACAAAATGGAGTTGTAGAACGAAAGAACAGAACATTGCAAGAAATGGCCAGAACCATGATCAACGAGACAAACGTTGCTAAGACTTTCTGGGCAGAGGCAATAAACACAGCGTGTTACATTCAGAATAGAATCTCAATAAGACCTATTCTGGAAAAGACTCCATATGAATTGTGGAAGAACAGAAAGCCCAACATTTCGTATTTTCATCCATTTGGATGTACTTGCTATATGTTAAATACTAAGAATTATTTGAACAAGTTTGATTCTAAGGCACAGAAGTGTATTATGTTAGGATACTCTGAACGCTCAAGAGGGTACAGAGTATACAATACAGAAACACAGATTGTGGAAGAATCAATCAGTGTTCGTTTTGATGACAAGCTTGACTCTGAAAAGTCAAAGCAGAATGAAAATCTTGCAGGTATAGAAATTGAATTTGCAGGTTCTGAAGACAAGTCATCAGAAGCTCTCAACACAGACATTCCTTCAACGTCTGAAAGAAGCAATGCTAGAAATCCTACAACTGCTGCTGATCAACCTCAGAAGAGAGTACTCAGAAGCAGTTTGGATCACCCAGAAGAATCTATTCTAGGAAGAAAGGAAGATCCAATCAGAACAAGAGCAAGCCTCAGAAACTCTGAAGAAACTCTGATGGGTCTTGTGTCTCTGATTGAACCTTCTTCTATTGATGAAGCACTTCTGGACAATGATTGGATTCTGGCAATGCAAGAAGAGCTGAATCAATTCACCAGAAACGACGTTTGGGATCTCGTTCCAAGACCAAAAGGATTCAACGTCATTGGAACAAGATGGGTGTTCAGAAACAAGCTGAATGAACAAGGTGAAGTCGTCAGAAACAAGGCACGACTGGTTGCACAAGGTTATAGTCAGCAAGAGGGGATAGACTATACAGAAACCTTTGCTCCAGTCGCCAGGTTAGAATCTATCAGACTTTTAATCTCATTTGCTGTTAATAGAGGCATCACTCTGTATCAGATGGATGTCAAAAGTGCATTCTTAAATGGTTATATAGAAGAAGAAGTGTATGTTCACCAACCCCCAGGTTTTGAAAATACAAAACATCCAGAACATGTTTTCAAACTGAAAAAGTCACTGTATGGTCTGAAACAAGCTCCCAGAGCTTGGTATGAAAGGCTAAGTAACTTTCTGCTTGAAAATGAGTTCACCAGAGGGAAAGTGGACACCACTCTATTCTGTAAAACAGTTAAGAGTGACATTTTAGTCTGTCAGATTTATGTTGATGATATAATCTTTGGTTCTACTAATCCTTCTCTTGGAAGAAAATTTGCTAAGTGTATGCAGGCAGAATTTGAGATGAGCCTCATGGGGGAACTGAAGTTCTTTCTAGGAATTCAGATCAATCAAACTCCAGAGGGAACTTACATTCATCAGAGCAAATACATCAGAGATCTTCTGAAGAAATTTGACCTCTCAGAATGTAAGCCATCAAAGATTCCAATGCATCCCACGTGCATTCTGGAAAGAGAAGAGGTAAGCAAAAGCGTAGAACAGAAAGTCTACAGAGGTATGATTGGTTCTCTCCTTTATCTGACTGCTTCAAGACCTGATATTCTATTCAGTGTATGTATTTGTGCTAGATTCCAATCAGATCCTAGAGAATCTCACTTAACAGCTGTTAAGCGAATTTTCAAGTATCTGAAAGGTACTACTAATCTGGGTCTGTTTTATAGAAAATCTAGTGATTACAGTTTAGTAGGCTACTGCGACGCTGATTTTGCTGGAGACAGAGTGGAACGAAAAAGTACTTCTGGAAGCTGCCAGTTTCTGGGAGAAAATCTGATCTCGTGGTCCAGCAAAAGGCAATCAACTATTGCTCTGTCAACAGCAGAAGCTGAGTACATAGCAGCAGCTGGTTGCAGCACACAGATGCTCTGGATGAAAAGTCAGCTTGAAGACTTCCAGATTTTTGAGAGTAACATTCCTATTCTTTGTGATAATACTTCTGCTATTTGCTTAAGTAAGAATCCTATTTTACATTCTAGAGCTAAGCATATAGAAATAAAACATCATTTCATTAGGGACTATATTCAGAAAGGCATTTTTAACTTGAAATTTATAGATACAGACCATCAATGGGCTGATATCTTTACAAAACCCCTTTCAGAAGATAGGTTTAATTTCATTCTGAAACATCTCAGCATGAAAGTATGCCCAGAATGAAAATGCTTTAATTCCATATGTCTATCTTTCAGAATGTAATTATATTACTGTGAACTTCTGATCAATCTTTGTTTCAGAAAGTTAGAACATGCAGATTGTATCAGAGGCAAGTCTGAAGATCTGAGAGTCTAATCTCAAAGACAGACGTGCTGATCACTATATCAAACAAGTGTCATCCAATCATCAGCAAATCCCTGAAGCAGAACGCGTGCACGTTTCTGAGAAAGGAAAACGCTGATTGGGTGCATTGAGACACATGTCTGGTAACCGTTTTTAAGTATCTTTCTCAAATCCCCCAAAATCAGCAAGCATTAAATGCAAAAGTAATCACGCTTGTTAATTGCAATCATTATTTTTTTTCTCTCTCTTAAAAACGTTTTATTTTTCAAAATAATTTTTGAAAATCCTATTTAAGCACATTACTCTTCATTCTTAATCTTTACGCTTACTCATAATCTCTTAAGAATTTTTCTGCATATCTCCTTCAAAACCCTAGCTTTTCTCAAATCACTCTCAAGCTTTTTGTGTGAGAACAATGGCATCCTCCAGCATTTCTGCAGGAAATCAGAAGAAGGAAACCTCTGAGCAATATCAAGCGCCTACCAGAACTCTTCTCACACCAGTAAAGAATCTTGAGGTTCTCTCTGAGTTAATAGTGGATTTCGAAAGTTTGAAGGAAAATGGATTTGACCTAACTGCTGAAGTCAAAACTCAAAAGTGGGAGAGGTACTTTGATAGATTGGTTGGACCAACCTTCCCAGAGCTTGTCAAAGAATTTTGGATTCATGCCAAGATTGATAAGCATCTAGTCGTCTCTTCTGTTATGGGAAAGAAGATAATAATTTCTGAAGACCTCATTGCTAGGTTAATTGGTCAGAGTGGTGGTGGAGTCCGTTGTGTGGACATGGCTGATAGGTGCCCTGATATTGGTGTGGTAGCAAACTGCATTTTCACTCTTGGTTTTCCCAGCAGCAAAATCAAGGATCTGAAGGATCACTGCAGAGTGTGGGCCAAGATTGTTCTAGGCTGTTTCAATCACAGGAAGCCAACAAGCTCTCCTGACTATATAAACGTGGATCAGCAATTTCTGATCTACTTTATTGATCAGAAGGTGAAGATCAATTTGGCACACTTCCTGTTCAATCATCTGAAGACTAGTGTGAAAGAGACTAGAGAAGAAGAAAGGACCAAAAGGGACTGGATACCATTTGGGAGGCTCATATCAGATATTCTGACAGAGAATAAGCTGATAGACTATCTGAGCGAAGCTAAAGTACTGGGCAATTTTGAACCAACTGTTGGAAAAGCGCTGAATGCTAAGAACCTGAAAAAGATGAAGCTGATAGACAATATCAGGAAGGAACCCAGAGCTTCTTCAACTGCTGACATCTCCAGAAGAAGAGTGCCTCTGAGTGATTTCCCAAGATTTTCTGAGATGGAATCCCACCCTGATATGGTTGCCAAGTATCCAGATTCATTCAAGGAAGAAGTTGCAGGTTCAAAGCTGAAGATCAAAGATCTGAGTCAAGTTCAACCTGAAGTGACTCAGAAGAAGTCAAAGAAGAGGAAAGCAGAAGGATCATCTCACCAGACTCCAAAGAAACGAGGTAATCCATCTGCTGCTCCTATTTCAATTTCAACTACTATTCCAACATCTGTTGCTCCACCCCAAACCTCTCACAGAATTTCCATTCCAATCCCCACTATTGATGAAAACATACCAGAAGACCCTTCTGAGGCCTTACAACTCAGAAGAACCAGAATTAAAATTCCTCTCAAAATTACCAAACAACAACCAACTGTTTCAACAACACCAGCACTTGATAGAGTGCTATCTGACATTGAGTGTGAACATACTTCTGTTCAACCTCACTCTGAACCACCAAATATTCCTCCTCCACAACCTGAACCTGAACCAGAAATTCAACCACAACCAGAACCAGAACAAGAACCAGAACCACCTCTCACAGAAGAACCTCTGATCCATGAACAATCAGAAGTTCCACCCCCTCAACCAGAAAATAATCCTCCCTCACCTCCAACAGAGTTTCATCGCTATGAAACCCCATCTCCTCATCATTCTGATCCCCACTCACCTCAACCTTCACCGCTGGCAATACAGTTGCCATGTGGAACCACCATTGTCAGACCCCAGTTACCATCATCAGAGGAATCAACACCTCCAAAAACTCCAACCACTCCAATAGACATATCCTCTGACTCTGATAACCATCCACCAAAACAAACAGCACCTCAGCACACCTCTGAAAACCAATCCTCTGAAAACCCCAGCAAAATATTCATTGACTTAACAAGTCTTGAACGTCTTGCTGATTTAAGACACAAATTGGCCATTCCCAAACCAAAGCAATTAGATGTTGGCTCTGGTATTTTGGACTTTGAAACAGGTATGCTGCAGTGGATTGCTTCCTTGAAGCAAGTCTGTCCGGGGATGATCGACCCAGCTGCTTCTGATCAGCTCTGGTCACAGTTCAGAATATGGGTTCGTGCTGAAGCACTCAAGCTGCAGGACGTCAACTATGAGCAGGCTCAACAGAACTTTAGCAAGCTGCTGAAGGAAGTTGAGAGTCAGCTGCCTCAAGAAGTTGTGCTGCCTCTGGACTCTGAATCTTGGGCTGAGAAAGAGCAAGCTGCACAGGTGGAACCAGCAGAAGAAGACAAGACTCTTCAGGAAGAGAATCCAGCAGAAGATGTAGCTGAAAGTTCTGAGAAGCTTCCTCCTGCTGAAAGTTCTCAAGCTGCCTTGGACAGGCAGGCTCTGGAAGAATTAAGGCTGAATGACTTGCGTCTACAGCAGCGGATGGATGAGAATAATCAGAAGATGGAAGCAAGAATGAATGTCCAGGACAGCAAGATTGATTCTGTTGTCACCATGGTTCAGAAGCAGAATGCAACTTCTGAAAAGATTCAGGCAATGCTGGAAAGCCTGTTCTCACGCATGCCCCCACAACCTTGAAATTTTTTTCATGCATGACATTTTCTATATTTTCCTTATTTTCT
Organism: Vicia faba; assembly: GCA_948472305.1. NCBI lineage: Eukaryota > Viridiplantae > Streptophyta > Magnoliopsida > Fabales > Fabaceae > Vicia > Vicia faba. Next base: position 1,439,789,044 of record OX451741.1, on the reverse strand, counting down.
GATGTACTTTTGACTATGTTTTGACTATGGTTTGTAATGCTATTTTGCTCTGATTCTGAACTATCTTTAATATTATTAGTTTTTCTGATCTAAATCATTTTAGCACATCACCAGCACTTTTTGATTGCTGACAAAAAGGGGGAGAACAAGAATGATATTTAAAATCAATAACGGCTAACTAGACAGAAACTCTCAAACATTCTAACTCTCTATTACTTGAAATGTTTTTCTGTTTTGTCTTTAAGTCTACAGGCACAATGAAGACTAGAAGCTCATGTTGCTCTGATCAAATATGAAGTTCTGATATATGAAGCTCTGATCGACCTAACACTCTGATCTGAAGCAAAGCTCTGACAGGAAAAGCTCTGAAGCTCTGCTCTCTGATAAGTCAAAGACTTACAATCTGATGCTCAAAGACAGAAAAAGATCTGACTCTGAAGAACACGCATATCAAAGGGAAGTAACAAACTCAGGGGGAGTATTTCTTAACTCTGACTTCTCCGTACTTCTTATTCTGATACATAGATCTGATAACCTTTTCACGTTATTTTTCATTTAAAATATCTAGTTTTTGTCATCATCAAAAAGGGGGAGATTGTTAGAACAATGTTTGAATCTAGTACCCTATATTTAAGTTTTGATGATAACAAAGTGAAAAGATATAGTAGTTAAATATTTCATGATTGAATTATATGCTACTTAAAATTACTATGCTCTGACTTGCAGATATGCTGATTAAAATAAGCAAGATCACGTTCTCAGCATCAGAATATGAGTCTGCACACCAGCATCAGAAGTTGCTGAATCAGAACGTCAAGATCAGATGATCAACGCTTGCACATGCTGAAGCTTGATGAACAGAACTGCGCGTAAAATACTCTGATACAGAATCAAATCAGTTCATCAGCAGCAAAGCAGAATCAGAATGAGCCAAGCCAGAACGTGCATTGAAGAAGCAACGGTACTGTGCATTGAAAGCTAATCAATACCAACGGCATCATTCTAGACAAGATCTGCTCAGAAAGGAAAGCTTGTTAATAGCATTGAATCAAGAATATTTGCTTCAACGTTCATCTTCTCAAGTGCTATATAAACCAAGCTTTGAAGATTATAATGGCTAATGCTTCCAAACTCTCTACACGCACAAAGCTGAACAGTAATCTTCACTCTACAAGTTTTGCTAAACCACCAAACTCTGATACTCTATTAGCGTTTAGCATCTTAGTATTCTAAGCTTCATTTGTGTAAACATCACAGTTGTGATATAGTTTTTGTAGAAACATTCACACACATTTGATTATTCCTTTGTAAGAAAGTATTGCCTTGACAAACCGGATTGTGGTTTGAATCAAGAAGGTTTTAGCAGTTGCTAAAGCAGATTTGTATTCAGTTGAATATAGTGAATTAAGACCTCGTTGGAGAGAGGCGAAATCACCTTGAACGGGTGGACTGGAGTAGTTTGAGATCAAACGAACCAGGATAAAAATACCTTGTCATTTGCTTTAAGTTTCCAGTTTTACAATTCAACCCCCCCTTCTTGTGTTTTTCACTCCTTCAGAGAGAACTCCTCCATAGTGGATACAACTGATAATCGGGAAAGGTGAAGTAATGATGTGCAGGGTCAAAGAACTGGAAGAGAACCCTTATCATGTCTTCATCAAAACTCGGAGTAACCAAATTAAGTATTCGACCATGACTTTTTATAAATGAAGAGATTTCTGGAACCTCTGAGACTAACTCTTTAAGTTGAGGGGGTACCCTTACAAAGCTGACCCGAATAGTGTTTCTGCAAGCGGAGGCCATAGTCTGCAAAATAGAACAAAGATAAATTCCCTGGTCCTTGAAATGGTTAGTAGCAATGAAATGGTATGAATTTTATGATACATGATGTTATGTTTTAACAATTTAATCATACACAAGCAAAAAATACAAGGCCTCAGGTTTAAGCTTGCATGGAGTTGTAGGTAAGTACCCTATTGAAGTTTTTAGTTGGCTTAACCTGTCCTAGAATAAAGTAACTGGGTTCTAGGAGTCTCAATATCACCGATCTTTCTCTCGAACATTGTTTCAGCTTAAGCATATGATTTGCAACCAAAATATCCCGAGAGTTCGATATCAATGAGTGTAGCATTGAGTATCAACCAACTTCATTTTGCACCAAAGTCGGTTATCTCACTACCTTCTAATGGCTAAGTTGTGTCAACTAAGGTTCTAAGGTCAGTTAGTACTTTATTACATCATGCGGAAGCCCGGCATTCTCCTTGACTTAACTCAGGGGACACCGGCACCAACCAATGTGTCGTACTAACGTAGCCATCTCTTCAACCATATCGGTGTACGCCGTACAGTTTTCACGATCTATTGCTACTTACCTAAAATACCCCAGATCTGGGTATATGATCTATACAAGAATAACCCAAACAACCCTTTAAGAATAAATCAGGCAAGTCAAAAAATGAATGAATTTAACTATGAATTATCTCTAAGGTAACCCCACTTTAGTATCATCCCCAACAGAGTCTCCAGTTCTTTAATATGGTGGGAGAACTAACTTTATTGGTTTTGCGTTTTATCGCAAATGTTGCGGTTAGCAAGAGTTTCCACCGACTTTTCTTTTATCCAATAAAGGAAAGGGTTAAAAGCACAGGAAAGACCTTTCGAGAATTTTTTTGAGTAAGGGAGTGGGTTATGAAAAGGGAATTTGTTAGCATCCTTTTCACCCGTAGTTATCTACGGGCTCTTAGTTTCTAGCTAACTTTTGAAAATGCTTTGTGTTTGTGTGTTTGAAAATATTTTTGAAAAGATTCCTAAGTGCGGAAAACTTTGTAATGATTCTCGTATCGTTGAGAATGCATACAAAGTGTTTTATCTTTGAAAATATTTATAAAAGAGAGTGTATGTATGAGAAATTGTTTTGTTTTGTAAGAAAGAAACTATAAGCTATCTACCTACTCAAAATATATTTGTTATTTTCCTCTTTTCCTTTAGATAGTTATATCCTACCATTAGTTAGTAGGTTGACCTATCATTGGATGTTTTGAGGGACAGACGCGGGTCATCATACAGTCACGAAGGTAACTCGTAAGACACTTTAGCAATTACCCTAAGGTACTAAGATCATTTACCGAGGCAAAATCAAAGGGTCATCGAGGGACTATGATCTTTTAACCAAAGGGTCTTTGCTAAAACTTCTTACATTCGAGAGACGTGAGTGTTGTTTGCCAAAGGCAACAAGTGGGGATACCATAGAGGTGTGCGTGTGCGAAGTTTGTTGTGTTTCGTTATATTTATCTTGGATGTTAGGTTTTATACCATTTTCTTTTAAGTCTTATCATGCAACCCTATTAAGCTAACATTTAAATATATATACAAATACGGAAAGTAGAAATACGGGAAAGTAAACTACGCTATTACAGTGCTTCGGGGGATGGGGAGTACAAACCATAAATGGGGGAAATGTAAAAGGATCCTGTGATACGGTGGGAGAACTGACTAGTGTTTTGCGTTCGTATTCGCAAATGTTTCGGTTGAGCAAGAGTCGCCACCGACTTTTTATTTTATCCTAAGGAAAGGTTAAAAAGCACAGCAAAAAACCTTTTGAGATGTTTTCTTGGGTTCGGGGAGTAGATTATAGAAAGGGAAGGTATTAGAACCCTTTCTATCCATGGTTATCCATGGGCTCTTAGTTACTCGCTTAGATCACTTGCCTTTTGTTTTCAATTTGTTTGAAATGGTGCTTTGTGTGTGGGTTTGAAAATATTTTGAAAAGAAGCCAATGTGGTGGCAACCTTTGTAATGATCTATGTGGGGATGTATACAAAGGTGTATGTCTTTTGAAAAGGTTTTCATTTGTTTTTGAAAGTTGTTTTGAAAGTGTTGTGAGGTGTGGTTTTGAAATTAGGCAAGTGTTTTGTTTTGCAAGTTTGATTCAAGTAACTAAGAGGTTATCTACTCCTAAATTTTTCAAAAGATTATTGCTATGTTTTAACCCTTTTAACAAGTTTGTTCCACCATTGAATTTGGTGGACAACCTTATGTTAGGATGTGAAAGGGACAGGCGCGGGTCATCGTTTAGACCATAATTGCAACGGCGTTAAATGTCTTTGGGCAATTTTCTTTAAGGGACTTGATCATTTGTTTTTGTTTGTTTTGAAAAGTTTTATCGAGGGACTATGATAATTCAAATTGTTTGCTTTGCCCAAAGAAGTTCAACATACAATATGGCCCATTTATTTGAAGGCAACAAAGTGGAGTACCCTAGAGGGTGCAAGTGTGATTTGTGTGTCCATTTTCATGCTTGTTTTATCTTGAGATTAGGTCATAACTATTTTTTTTATCGTTTTTTCGCATACAAACCCTAATTCTAACATGTTATCATTAGAAAGCAATAAAGTGCGAAAATAAATTTACTAAGCTATTACAAAACCAAATATGGGAAGGGGGGGTACAAATGTTCAAATGGGGATATTGACAAGAATTTAAATCTAAATTATTACATCATTTTTGAATATTTGCAATGTAAATAATGTACAATAATTGAATAAATAAAGATGGGATAAAAATGCAAGATGCAAAAATGTTTTGTATATGTATGAAAAAAAATGTTATTTATGTGAAAAATATTAAAGATATTATTTTTTGGAGTATTTTGAATTTAAGGCAGAAAAACCTAATTTTAATGAAAATGGATATTAATTGACTTAATACAAGTATTTATTTAATGTGTACAAAAATAAACATAAAATGAAGTATATTATGAAAAAAGTATTTTTGTATCAAATATTAATAAAAGTGAAAAATTCAAGTATTTATATTCTAACCTAAATATATTATTAAACGTATATATATATATATATATATATATATTAAGTTCTAAATATTATATACAAATAATAATAATAATTAATTAATTAATTTTTTTTAATAAAATCAATAAAAAGGTATTTTTATGTGAAATATTTTCAGAAGGTAAATAAAAATAAAAACCTGTATTTACACTATTTTTGTATTTATTCTAAATAAAAATATGTATATATTTATGTATAAACAAAGAAATAAATCAAATAAATATGCCATAAATTCAAAAAAGGATGGAAAAAATATTTTCAAAATTTTAATATGCTGAGAAAAAATAAACAAGTCAAACAAAAAAAGAAAAAGTCAAAAACAATTAAAAATAAGACAAATGAGCTTGGGGGGTTCATGAGTAATTATGGGGTGTGAAAAGAAAAGCACAAGACAAGCCCAGCCCAATGCCACTGTCTTCAACCTCCAGCACAAACATTTGAAAAAACGCGCGCCTCTGTTCTTCAATGTCCAACTCTTGATTCCTGGCTTTTTAGCAAAAACTCATAACACAACAAATGTTCAGCATGAAGAGACGATTCTAACCATGTATGGAACTTGACCTAACTCTCTAAGATGAGGGAGAATTTCTCCTCCCCCAAATCCTAACCTAGTTTTTCTGCCATTTTCAAGCTACAAATTCTCTCTACTCAGGCAAAAGAAATGAAATGTAAAGATATGTACATGTTCAGGGCTATGAGTAGAACCTTGTTTCTTCACAAACTTAAGACTAAAGATGCATGATAAGAGAGATACGAGTTCAAAGTTTTACCTGTGCAGTTGAACTTCTAGCTGGAGAATGAGGAACTTCTAGTGCAAGGTAATGATTGGAAAAGCTTCCTTGAGGTCCAGGGATGCTTTTTCAATGTTTACTTTGTCTTGAAACTTCTTGTGTCAAGCTATAGAACTTCACCTGCAAAAGGAAAAAATGAAAATGGTGGAAGCTGTTAGAGGGATTACAGGTCAGGTTTTAGGTCATGGTTAGCTTGCATAGGTTGTAAGGAAGGTAGAGGAACAGGTTTGGACCAAAATGCTCGAAGGGATTGAGAGATAGCACCCAATCTGCAGGGTTGGCTCTGTTTGAGCAGTTTCAAGGTGATTATGGCAAAGAGAGTGTTTGAGAGGGCAAGGGCTCGTGTGTTAGCTTGGGTATGTTCTTTCTGATGTGTTTGATAACTTCTTTCTTGTGTTTCTAAGCTGAGATGAGATATGGCACAAGTTATGCAATGTTACTTGAATTTGAAGCAAGCAATGGTCACTTGGTGTTTTAGGTCAGTAGGGGGCCTCTAATCCTGCTGCAAAGCCTCTCTTGATCAGAGAAATTTGTCCATAATCTTGTGCCAATGAGATCCTAACTGTACTTGCTTGGATTTCAATTTGACATAAAGCTAGCTTTTCACAAAAATGGATAAAGCACTTTATCTAGTTTAGGATTAATCTTGCATATAATGCTTGCACTCAAAGAACAACACTTTAACACATTGAATAAGCATTAAATTATTGAGTATGGAATGGTTCAAGGACCTGTAATCAAGCCTAAAGCATGCTGAGTTCAAATTTGCAAAATTATGGACATGTTTTGATGAAGAACAAAAGTGAATTTTTGCCAACTTGTGAAATTCGAATCTCTCAAGTTATGAGGTTGTTTGATGAGTTCTTGGACATTTTGGAAAGCTTGGAATGTGTACTACAATCCATCTTTGAAATGCAAATTGAAATTCCAAGTGGAAGGGTATGAAAAATGGCCTTGAAGTGGGGTAGAAAACCTTGTCAAAATAGGTTAAAATTTCACTAAGTTAAAAATGGTTTAGTGCCCTTATTCAAAAAATTGTAACTTGAGATACAAGCTTCAAATGAGAAAACTTTGTGAATCAAAGTTGTAGATTATGCAACAAGCTACAACTTTCATGTTTTGACTTTTGTTTGAATCCAAATGGATCTTGGTGAAAAGATGGGGCAAAGTTGGGAAAAAATTAGGGTTTTTTCATAACTTAGAAAAATTCTAAGTTATGAAAAATTCCATTTTCTAACCCTAATTTGCATTTTGTGATTTCTTGGTGAACAAGTTTCATGATTTGGCATGTTTTGATGAAAAATGAATCTTGACTCTTGATTTTGACCAAAAAGTCAAAGTTTGACTTTTCAGTATACAGTCAAAATTGATCAATTGACTGGGAAATTCAACTGTCAATCTTGTGTACTTGGGATATTTTGAGCTTGATGAATGTGTCAAGACCATTCCATGGGGTCCTTGAGTCCATATGTGATCTTGGTTTGCCATTGGCTAGGTCAAACAGTCAAAAATTGCCTTTGTGCAGTCAAAACCCTAAAAATGACCATTTTGCCCTTTTGGTGATCTGATCAAATTTCTTGTGGAATTGTGATCCAAACTTGATCAAATGGTCCATATGAGTTCATAATGTTGATGTGGGTCAAATTTCATGAGGTTTGACTGTCAATTGGCCACAGTTGACTTTTTCCCCAATACAGCTGATTTCTAGGTCAACTGTCCAATTGACTGGGCAAAACTTGGAATCAAGACTTGAAACCTGGTGAGGATAAACTTGTGAGTCAAACATGCAACATGAAAGTCATCTTAGGCATTTTAGGTCAAAACATCCTTGGGCAAACACAAACCCTAATTTGAGTCCACAGTGCAAGGAGAAGTCTTGAGCAGAGGAAACCCTAATTGGGTCTTGATCTTCAAAGGTCTTGTGATAAAAAAAATGTTGAGGAAATGGGAGGGCAAATTTTGGGGTACAACAGTTGCCCCTGTTCAATCTTCTTGGACCTGAAGAGTTAGATTGGCAAGTTTGCCTTTCGTGACTCGAGGGTAAAAGGAGATTGGACACTAGAGTGCCCGGAAATTTGCACTCGCATGCTGGAGTCTCAACAATATGGTATCGGGAATGGGCTTATAGATGCCATTTGGAGAGATGGTGGATAGGGAGATGGGCTTATAGATGCCATCTGGAAATGTGACGGAACTTTGTCGGGAATGGGCTTATAGATGCCATTTGGAAGTGTTGATCGCATAAGAGATTCCTTAGCGAAAACTTGTGTATGTGAGAAAGACAGATGTTTTCCTGGCTTGTTACAGGTGTTTGATCCTCAGTCTCCTTATGCAGACATGCCCTGGCTGGATACAGGTATTGAATCTATAATTGGTTGCTCACAGATGTGCCCTGGCTGGATACAGGAGTCGAATCTGGAAATAGTCGTTAAATAGATGTGCCCTGGCTGGATACAGGAATCAAATCTTTGAAATCTTCAGACGTGCCCTGGCTAGATACAGGAATCGAGTCTGGAAACGTGGTTAACAGATATGCCCTGGCTGGATACAGGAATCGAATCTGGAAATGTTGTAGTTGATAGATGTGCCCTGGCTGGATACAGGAATCGAATCTTTGAACTCTTCAGACATGCCCTGGCTAGATACAGGAATCGAGTCCGGAAACTGATCACTCTCAGATGTGCCCTGGCTAGATACAGGTATCGGATCTGGAATTGTGACAGTTGAAGGTAGTTGTTTTTGGGATTGTCTTTTTCCTGAAAAGGCAAAAACATAAGTTGTATGCAATGTCATGATGTTTGATATGCACGATGTCATGATGTTCAACATGAGATGCTGTTGTATGCACTTCATCATATATGTAAGCAAGATGTATGAAAATGTGTGTTGTACCCCAAAATTTGCCCTCCCATATTCATCAAGAATTGCCAAATCAAGGTCACAAAATTCCCCCAGGGTTGTGCTGCTCAACTGTCTCCTATACAGTCAAAACTAGGGTTTGAGTTCTGGTCAAGCAAATGAACTTTTCAAAGGCCCAATCAAGTCTCATATGCCTACAAAGAGGGTCAAGTATCCTCATATCAAGTTTCAAGGCATTCAGCTCAAAATTGCACAGTCAAAACCCTAGATTGCACTACAGTCAACTGTAGGGGCAAAATGGTCATTTGACAGTCAAAAGTCCAAATTTTTGGTCAACATATCATTTTGAAGCCACAAACATCATTTGATCAATGCTTGATCATGATTCTCAAAATTTGGCTCAGAAATCATCAAAGATGCAAAAGTTGCTATATTTGGACAGCTGAAAAAGTCAACTGAAATTGACCAGGGCATAACTTTCACATGGATTATCAGAAAAATTCCATCCAAAGCTCATTTTGAAGAGAAAGACATTTCCTACAATTCATCTTCATGTTCCAAGTCCAAGAAATGCTCTCACAAAAAGTTATCAATTTCAACATTATAGGTCATTTTCAAAAGTCAACAAAAAGTGACTTTAAGTCAAAGGCCATAACTTGAGATTGGTAAATCAAAATGACATGGGACCAAAGGCATTGGTTAAAGGACTCAAAGACCTTTCCAAAATGTCCAAGAATATGTGAAAATCTTAAAAATTGACCAAGTTATGCCTTGTGGAAGTTGGGAAATTTTTGGAAATTTTTGAAAGTCAACATTGATGCAAAAGGCCTAAAAATGCAAATGGGCCTATTTTCCTTCCAAATTTCTTCATGCCAAGCCTATGCACGACCACTAGGCCCAAAGGGAAGTATTTTCATATTTTTTAATTATTTATTTGAATTAATATTAATTTATATTCATTTAAATCATTTTAATACATGAAAAATATCAAACTTAACCTAAAAAATCTTTTCATGCATGTTTAACCTCAATATTTCGTGCTTGATTGATTATGGCAAGTTTTGATAAGATTTAAGCATGATTGAACCAAAAGCCATGAGAAAAAGATTTGAAAAAGATCTTGTAAAATCAAATATTGAAATTCATCAATGCATAAGATTTTGTCCAATTTTTCTTAACCTAATCACTCCCTATATGATCAGAATCAAGACCTAATGCCAAAGAGACTGAAAGCTGCGCCCCAAACTCCATTGCACTCTTGAATTTTTTCATAAAAAACTCAAATCTGAAAAGTGCCTTAGAGGTCGATTCAAGCTTCAATTCCATTAGCATCCTTAGGTACTCCTGATCAAATTCCAACCAAGAACATCCATTGAAACGCACTGAATTGGTATCAAGAACCTGGACTGAACCTCAAAAATTTTGAAATCGCATAGCATGAATTAAGCATTCTTTTACATTTTTCTTCATGGATTCTTGTTTATAATGATGTTTTTATGCTAACCAATAGGTTCAATTGTGTTTTCGTGCCATGTATGTGTTTTCGCCATTGTCAAAAATTAGGGTTGCAGGTTTTCTAAATTGGGGATTTTGCATAGAAGAAAAATCAGGACCCCTGAACACCATGGTTGGATTCAGCACCTCAAGACGAAGATGTCTGAACCCTCGCGATGAATTTATGGTCCATAGGGAGCTATTCACTATTTTCTTGAATCACCCCTAACGCAACGCTGTAAAAACCGTTGCTCTTTTGTTTTGTTTTACAGGGTGGGGAAGAAGACGAGTGCGTGTCCATCAGCCATTGGCTCTTTTGAATTTCGCGCGAATTTCCAAAAGCGTTAACGTGTTCTTTTTATATTATTTGTGTTATATTATATGTTAAATGTGAACGTGATGGCTCAGTGGTAACACGCTACGCTTGTAACCTTCAAGACCTGGGTTCAAGTCCCAGGTCTGGCAAAATCTCAATGCTATTTTTCAATATGAGATCCAATGCTTTGCTAATGTCCAGGACTACCATGCACACTCCAAGTTCACCATCCACGCGTCCAAGATGATCAGATCAATGGCCAATATTCCAGGCGCAGCATACAGCAAGTCAACGCATTGGCACATGATTAGGAAAGTCAACGAATCAATTCTTGTTGGGCCAGAATTACCAGGCCTTACCTCCTTATTTGGGGCAACCCCCCCCCTGGTTTGCTTTATCATCTTTATTTTTTTTTATTCTTTCTTTAATTTTTTTTCTTTTTATGACTTTTATTTAATTATGTTTATTTAATTAATTATTTTTAATAAAAAATACAAAAACACACAAAAAGTCAGAAAAATAGAAAAAAATATAATATTTATTTTATTATGATTATTTTTAAACATGCAAATAATTTAGTAAATTAGGTTATAAGTTTAATTCTTTTTAACAAAAATGTAAAAAATGTAGAATTAGGTTAATGAACATTTTTCTTCCTTTTAATTTTTTCCCCTTTTTTCTTCCACAATAATTATTTATTTATTTATTTATTTTCATAAATTAAAAATGGTACATAAATTAATTTAGAATTTAATTTAGGTTTTTATTTAATTCTTTCATAATAAACTTAAAAAATATTAGAACTAGGGTTTAGTATTTTAATTTTAATTAATATTTCCTTTTTCTTTTAAATCTAAACACAAAAAATAACAAAAACATTTAATCATTTAAGTTTTAATTCTCATTAAACTGTTAATATTTTGCAAAAGGGTCCAACGCCCGTCGTTAATCATTTAATTTCGCATGATTTATTTTTATCGTTCGTTATAATTATGTAATTGTCCCAAGGCCATGTACATTTATTTATCGCACTTTTATTTGCTTTATTTAATTTTCCGCTAAATCGGGTCCGGTTAATTTTGGCGATGTGGACCCGCGCCTTTGTAATAGCCTTAGATTTATTTTCCCGCAAATACTTTATAACTGTTAAATCTGCATGCAAGAATGAATGGACAAATTAAAATCAAGCGTAGAACACGACGAACATGACAAGACAAATGACTGAAACATGACACACAATTCGCACACACCACCCCTAGGGTACGCCTCACTGTTGCCTTGCCTCGAAAGGTGATCGTCGAGTAGAGGATGTCTTAGTAAGTCCTCATGATCCGGGAACCTGGCATGAGGGTAGCTTCTAAGGTGTCTTCCCATTGCTCTGGTGATCACCACGTCCCTAAAATCGAATTGACCCGAACACCTCCAACGGTGGTGCTACCTACCTCTCAATGGTGGGATGGCACTACTTTAAAGGACATTTACACAGACGAATTCCTTAGGGTAGGTAGACGACTCATGGATACTTGCTCTTTTCAAAAACAAACAAAAATCTTTTCACCAACACATTTTCAAAAGCTTTCAAAGCAAATTTTTCAAACACTCTGACGTACGAGTCGAACTGAAATTTTTCAAAGAAACTTTTTAAAACCCACATTGAAAAGCAAACAAACCATTTTTGAAAACACAAATGAGCGAGTATCTAAGAGCCCATGGATAACCATGGATAGAAAGGGTGCTAACACCTTCCCTTTCTATAATCTACCTCCCGAACCGAGAGCAATCTCTTTAAGGAATTTTTCTGTGCTTTTGTCCTTTCCAATTGGAGAAAATAAAAGACGGTGGCGACTCTTGCTTCCGCGACATTTCGCGAACCAGCGTTAAACAGTCAGTTCCAGATCCACCGATCACAGAACTGGCGACTCTGCTGGGGAATAAACTTAAAGTGGGGTGTACCTTAGGGCTAGGTCATAACTATGTTTTCAATTGTATTGCTTTGTGTGCTTTAAATTGGGGGTTGCTTGGGAGTTCTATAGATCCTACACCCGGATCTAGGGGATACCTTTCTTAGAAAGTAGCAACAAGGCTGTGAGGGAACTGTGCGGGGTATACCGACACGGTTGAAACAGTCTGCTACGTTGATGTGGCACTTTGGTGTGTACCGGTAACCCTTGAGTTCAGTCAAGGAGAGTACGGGGCCTCCGCGTGGTGTCATGAAGCATCAACAGACCTTAGGAACCTTAATTGAACTATCTTGGCCTCTTTAGGGTAGTGAGATAACTGACTTTGGTGCAGTCCGAGGTTGGTTGATACTCGATACTACGCTCAATTGAGGGTTGCTTTCCTGGAATATTTCGGTCGCCAGTTCAGTGGCTAAATCGAAACGATGAACAATGAAAGCAATCCCGTGATATTGGGAACCTTAGAACCCGGTTACTTTGATTAGGACAGGTTGAACCCACCAACTTCAAGAGGGTAATACCTAGACCCCATGCTGGCCTAAACCCTAAGGGCTTCTCTTGTGTGACTTGCGTGCCTTCGTACTGGACTACTTGCATGCTTGTTATCTGACCCTTGATGTCTTGCAGGTTTTGTTCATAGTCCTTAATTGGGACTTATAACAGGGTGTACTAACCACTTACAGGTTCTGTTTATAGTCCTTAATTGGGACTTATGACAGGTTTTACTTAGGTTTCTTGCAGGTCTTGTTTATAGTCCTTAACTAGGACTCATGACAGGGTTTACCAAATTTCTTGCAGGGTCTGTTTATAGTCCTTAATTGGGACTCACAACAGGGTTTACCTACATCACCCCATGCATAGCATGACATCATACCATTGCATACCATTGCATACATCCTAATCCATTTCAAGGACCTCAAGGGCTGGTGATGCAGGTCATGATAAATCAAACATCTAGCAAGGGGCAAAGAGGATTTATTTTCCTCTAGCCAAGGTTGTCAGGGGCTATGACCCACTTGATATGGCGAGCTCTGACTCCTGAAGAAGGTTCCCTTAACCCAGGTTGCTGGGAAATCAAAATTAGACCTGATGACTAAAGTCAGGGGCTATGACCCACTGGATATGGTGAGCCTTTGACCCTTGAAGAAGAATTCTCAACAACAAGGGTGTCCTTCAATCAAGCTATAAATTCCAATGCTAACAAATTTTCTTGTTTACCCCGCGAGGTCTTTGAAAACATTGCATACATGTCATACTCATCATTGCATTACAGGTATCCCTTGGACAGGTCACTCACCATCTTCGCTGTTTATTTCAGCAATGGCTTTCCAACCAGACAACCAAGATCTCCGTACTCAGAACGCCCAACTGCGAGAAATGTTCTTGAACCTATCCCAGGGGCAAGAAGAAATAAAGACTCTCCTCACCAGGAACTTGACCTTAGGGAATGCAGGGGGCATCAGGAACGATCAGCTGGAAGGACTACAAATTGAGGTGGCAACCATGAAGATCCAAATGATGGGGCAGTTGGTGGGCCAAATGACTCTCATTCAGGACTTAGCTCAAAAACAAGAAGAGCTCCGGGTTCTCGTCACCAAGCTGCTTCAAAATAATCCAGTAGGGCAAACAGCCAAGGTGGAAGCTCCAGCCATCATTCAACCCCATGCGGGGCAAGAAGACAAAGGAAAATCTCCTCAGCTTGCTTCAGGGTCACGAGCCCAGCCTCAACGGGGTAGTCAACGTAAACGAAATGCGCCCGGAAGACATTTCTCGGAGACTGATATACCCTCATCCTTTATACTGAAGCGCTTGCTGGAGGGCAATCTGATCACTCTAAAGGACCCTCCCAAAAATCCCAACAGGACAGCCTCGAGGTATAACCCCGACACCCACTGCGCTTATCATTCAGACAGCCCGGGGCACGCTACAGACGACTGTTGGACCTTGAAGAACAAAATCCAGGATTTGATTGACGAAGGGGTGATATAGTTCATGCCGGATGGCGAGATGAAAATCTTCCGCTGAGAATTCTCCATCTGAGATAGCTAGTTCAAACTAAGAAACTTTTGTTCATTCGAATGTTCAAGTTGTATTTTTCTTTGATTGTTTAAACATTTTATTCATATCAAACATTGTTATTTCATTAATGCATTGCACATGTCTGTTTTGAAGTAATTATTTCGTATTCACTATATGCAAATTTGCTTTCATATTTTTTCTGATGTCAACTCTCGTTAATTCTAAGCCTCTTGAGGGAGGATGACGAAAACGATACCACAATCTACAGTATGCTTTTGAACAGACCCCGCTGATGAGGTACAGGCATTGTTTCAATTCCTAAACACTGGAGTAATAAGGAAGATAATCCCTTGTCAACCCCTCTGAGCCAAAGAAGTAGGAGTTTTATTTCCGAAAATTGAAACCCTTTATCATAACCTGGGGCAGGGTAGTCCCTCAGTTGATCCAAGTGCATGACGAATGGCACCAAAGAGATCCTTACGAAAAAAGAAAGACAGTGATGGTTCCGAATAATCAATAAGGACAGGCAGTCATTACCAAAATCAAATAAAAAGCCCAAGAAGTCAAAACCTATAAAAAGAGAATTACAAAACTGGGGCATCCCGCTGACTGTAATCCCAAAAAGGAAACAGTTCAGGCAAAAAAAGAAAGGGATAACAAAAATCAAAAGAGGTCTTACAAACCCTCAGCAAAAACAAAAATGACTGCTTAGTCAGAATAAATCATCAACATCTGAACCATCATTGGAACATCAGAACAAAGACTCAAACAAGGTCTAACGCACGATCAACTGAGTTTAGGTTTGGAGAACATCACGAAGAGCGGGTGGGTACAAATAATTCGAGCCTTTATCCTTTGTTCTTAAACCGTGAACCCGGCCACGATATAACCCTTAAAAGTCCTAGCTGAAGCATGGGTTAGTTCGAAAGCATACTGTTACGAAGGTATCCTGACTCCTGAAGGTTTGCTGTAAAATATTGAGTTGACATCGCACTGTATTACAAAAAAATGCACTTTCAAAATTCAAGACAAACATAGACTTTTGCATTCTTAAAATAACTTTGTTTGCATATGACTATTTGTTTGAGCAGCAGGGAAATTCGCACGATGAACACCTAGTGAACAAAAGCACTTCCAATCAAGGGGCATAACATGATCAGGGTCTATTATCTGGGGCAATCCAATCAAGATTCGGAGAATCTCTCAAAGGCCAAACAACCTGGGGCAAATCTCCGCCTGAGTCATTCGGGGCACTCCAACAACGAATCTTGCTTGATCAAGCACCTTCTGATGGCATGACAAAACACTTCTAACAGGGGCAACTCCCTACTTTCTGAGAACAGACATAGTCGGAAAAATACTACGCATAATCAAAGACCCGCTAGGTTGACACACCTAGGCAAAAATAAGGGCTTCCCGGCGAACCAAAAGGGTTCGGGCAAAATGAAGGGATGAAATGAAAAAAATCTGTACACCCGGCAAGTCGAAAACCTGAAAAGGCGGCTTGGGCAAAAATGGGTATCCCGGTGGACTGAAAACCCGAAAGGGCGGTCCAGGCAAAAGTTAGGGATCAAAGCGTACGACTATGTCCTGTCATCTTGTCACCTGCCTACCAGAAGAAGCTTGGTCTATCAACAACTATCAGCCCCCCACAGGTGCCTTCTCCCATAGAAACAGGGGCAATAAAGAGTTGTCCAAGCGATCTAATTGTTCTGTCCTCCAAGGTATCAAGGTAGGTTCAGCTGAAGAACACAACCAGGTATCTTAATTCCCCAGAGAGTGAGCCAGCAAGCAGTATACTCTCCTCAAGCAAAGCAGTTATCAACCTTAAGGAAGTTGGGTATCCTCCCGCAGGTCTTAACCTTCCCCAACAGCATATATATTCTTAACAAGCATCCCCGGCAGTCTTGGCCTAAAGATTGTTCCCCGGCGGTATATCAACATTCAAAGGAATCACTTCCCCCGCAGTTCAAAACTTCCCAGAAGAGTCCAATCCAGTTTCCCCAGGAGAAATGGAATTCATCTCCCCCAAGCAGTAAGCTTATCCCCAGTAGATCCTGGAAGCTTATCCCTCGCAGAGCACGAACGCGTCGTCCGGCTTTATTTAAAGAGTTATTTCCGTAACAGGATATAACTGGGTTATCCTCAGCCAAAAGCCACGGAAAGAGCGTCCTCGGCAAAGTATCTTCCTACCCCCAGCGAAGTCTATCAACACTTCCAGCACAACAAGGATATCCCCAGCATAACTCATCAACGGCATCCCCAGCGGAGTTATCTTTATCAACTCAGCAAAGCATCGCTATCCCCACAGAGTAGCACTCCCCAGCATGATCGCTAGAGTATCTTTTCTCCTGCAGAATTATTTCATTCCTCAACGGAGTTATCTCCTCCTACCGGTATTCTTGCAACGAATCATCCACAGCGGAAGCAAAATCTCTTCCTCAACATCAGCCCAGGATATGACTTCCCGGCACCCGTCAAGGATTTATTTTCCTAGACGAAAACATACATAAAACTTTACATACATCATCATAGCATGCATAACGCACTGCATCATATCATACGAATCTCATTTATGTTAAGAACATCATGGCTTGATCCATATCATGCATCGCATATAACTGACCTTTACCTTTCAGGAAAGATGCAGTTGAAATTCTCAAACATATTTCAAGGATTTCTCTAGTCCAGTTAAATCGACTCCAAACAGATTTTTCTGATAAAGACTCAGTAGAAGTTCTCTTATGGTCCCCTCTCCAACGGCGCGTGAGGCGGTAATTCCCTTTCAAGATGGTCCCCTCTCCAACGGCGTGTGAGGTGGTAATTCCTTCTTCAGATGTTTCCCTCTCCGGCATGAGCGTGAGGTGATATTCTCTTATGGTCCCCTCTCCAACGGCGTGTGAGGTGGTAATTCCTTCTTCAGATGTTTCCCTCTCCGACATGAGCGTGAGGTGATATTCTCTTATGGTCCCCTCTCCAACGGCGTGTGAGGTGGTAATTCCTTCTTCAGATGTTTCCCTCTCCGGCATGAGCGTGAGGTGATATTCTCTTATGGTCCCCTCTCCAACGGCGTGTGAGGTGGTAATTCCTTCTTCAGATGTTTCCCTCTCCGGCATGAGCGTGAGGTGATATTCTCTTATGGTCCCCTCTCCAACGG
The DNA here is from genome assembly GCA_948472305.1 of Vicia faba. NCBI lineage: Eukaryota > Viridiplantae > Streptophyta > Magnoliopsida > Fabales > Fabaceae > Vicia > Vicia faba. The sequence goes on along the minus strand of OX451741.1, from coordinate 1,439,771,603 downwards.
CGTGTGAGGTGGTAATTCCTTCTTCAGATGTTTCCCTCTCCGGCATGAGCGTGAGGTAATATTCTCTTATGGTCCCCTCTCCAACGGCGAGTGAGGTGATATTTCCTGTCAGGTTATAAATTCCTATAGTTCCCTCTCCAACGGTGAGTGAGGTGACTCCCTTTGAGATTATAATGTCCTTTGGTTCTCTTCCTGGCACTACGAAGATGGTAATTCTCACCAAGATTTTCTCAACGAGCGTTGTTGAGGTTAAAATCATTCAGGATTCTCTTACCATCCATGCTAAAGCAGTAACCATCCCTGGTTCATTCATCAGCGTTTGAAGCTCCAGACTCAGTTCCTGTAACCAGTCAGGACACATCTATACCAAGCGTCCAAAATCAGCTCCTGCAACGTGTCAGGTACTCATTTTTTCTTTTGCAGGTATGCGGGTTCTAGCGAAGGAATCTCTTACGCAATCAACATCCAGATGGCATCTATAAGCCCATCATCCAAATGGCATCTATAAGCCCATTCCCTCATCATCATTGCTACTATGTGAGCGCAAATTTCTGGGCACTCTAGTGTCCAATCATCTTCTACCCTCGGATTACGAAAGGCACGTCAGCCAATCTGCATCCTCAGGTCTAAGAAGATTGAACAGGGGCAACTGTTGTACCCCAAAATTTGCCCTCCCATATTCATCAAGAATTGCCAAATCAAGGTCACAAAATTCCCCCAGGGTTGTGCTGCTCAACTGTCTCCTATACAGTCAAAACTAGGGTTTGAGTTCTGGTCAAGCAAATGAACTTTTCAAAGGCCCAATCAAGTCTCATATGCCTACAAAGAGGGTCAAGTATCCTCATATCAAGTTTCAAGGCATTCAGCTCAAAATTGCACAGTCAAAACCCTAGATTGCACTACAGTCAACTGTAGGGGCAAAATGGTCATTTGACAGTCAAAAGTCCAAATTTTTGGTCAACATATCATTTTGAAGCCACAAACATCATTTGATCAATGCTTGATCATGATTCTCAAAATTTGGCTCAGAAATCATCAAAGATGCAAAAGTTGCTATATTTGGACAGTTGAAAAAGTCAACTGAAATTGACCAGGGCATAACTTTCACATGGATTATCAGAAAAATTCCATCCAAAGCTCATTTTGAAGAGAAAGACATTTCCTACAATTCATCTTCATGTTCCAAGTCCAAGAAATGCTCTCACAAAAAGTTATCAATTTCAACATTATAGGTCATTTTCAAAAGTCAACAAAAAGTGACTTTAAGTCAAAGGCCATAACTTGAGATTGGTAAATCAAAATGACATGGGACCAAAGGCATTGGTTAAAGGACTCAAAGACCTTTCCAAAATGTCCAAGAATATGTGAAAATCTTAAAAATTGACCAAGTTATGCCTTGTGGAAGTTGGGAAATTTTTGGAAATTTTTGAAAGTCAACATTGATGCAAAAGGCCTAAAAATGCAAATGGGCCTATTTTCCTTCCAAATTTCTTCATGCCAAGCCTATGCACGACCACTAGGCCCAAAGGGAAGTATTTTCATATTTTTTAATTATTTATTTGAATTAATATTAATTTATATTCATTTAAATCATTTTAATACATGAAAAATATCAAACTTAACCTAAAAAATCTTTTCATGCATGTTTAACCTCAATATTTCGTGCTTGATTGATTATGGCAAGTTTTGATAAGATTTAAGCATGATTGAACCAAAAGCCATGAGAAAAAGATTTGAAAAAGATCTTGTAAAATCAAATATTGAAATTCATCAATGCATAAGATTTTGTCCAATTTTTCTTAACCTAATCACTCCCTATATGATCAGAATCAAGACCTAATGCCAAAGAGACTGAAAGCTGCGCCCCAAACTCCATTGCACTCTTGAATTTTTTCATAAAAAACTCAAATCTGAAAAGTGCCTTAGAGGTCGATTCAAGCTTCAATTCCATTAGCATCCTTAGGCACTCCTGATCAAATTCCAACCAAGAACATCCATTGAAACGCACTGAATTGGTATCAAGAACCTGGACTGAACCTCAAAAATTTTGAAATCGCATAGCATGAATTAAGCATTCTTTTACATTTTTCTTCATGGATTCTTGTTTATAATGATGTTTTTATGCTAACCAATAGGTTCAATTGTGTTTTCGTGCCATGTATGTGTTTTCGCCATTGTCAAAAATTAGGGTTGCAGGTTTTCTAAATTGGGGATTTTGCATAGAAGAAAAATCAGGACCCCTGAACACTATGGTTGGATTCAGCACCTCAAGACGAAGATGTCTGAACCCTCGCGATGAATTTATGGTCCATAGGGAGCTATTCGCTATTTTCTTGAATCACCCCTAACGCAACGCTGTAAAAACCGTTGCTCTTTTGTTTTGTTTTACAGGGTGGGGAAGAAGACGAGTGCGTGTCCATCAGCCATTGGCTCTTTTGAATTTCGCGCGAATTTCCAAAAGCGTTAACGTGTTCTTTTTATATTATTTGTGTTATATTATATGTTAAATGTGAACGTGATGGCTCAGTGGTAACACGCTACGCTTGTAACCTTCAAGACCTGGGTTCAAGTCCCAGGTCTGGCAAAATCTCAATGCTATTTTTCAATATGAGATCCAATGCTTTGCTAATGTCCAGGACTACCATGCACACTCCAAGTTCACCATCCACGCGTCCAAGATGATCAGATCAATGGCCAATATTCCAGGCGCAGCATACAGCAAGTCAACGCATTGGCACATGATTAGGAAAGTCAACGAATCAATTCTTGTTGGGCCAGAATTACCAGGCCTTACCTCCTTATTTGGGGCAACCCCCCCTGGTTTGCTTTATCATCTTTATTTTTTTTTATTCTTTCTTTAATTTTTTTTCTTTTTATGACTTTTATTTAATTATGTTTATTTAATTAATTATTTTTAATAAAAAATACAAAAACACACAAAAAGTCAGAAAAATAGAAAAAAATATAATATTTATTTTATTATGATTATTTTTAAACATGCAAATAATTTAGTAAATTAGGTTATAAGTTTAATTCTTTTTAACAAAAATGTAAAAAATGTAGAATTAGGTTAATGAACATTTTTCTTCCTTTTAATTTTTTCCCCTTTTTTCTTCCACAATAATTATTTATTTATTTATTTATTTTCATAAATTAAAAATGGTACATAAATTAATTTAGAATTTAATTTAGGTTTTTATTTAATTCTTTCATAATAAACTTAAAAAATATTAGAACTAGGGTTTAGTATTTTAATTTTAATTAATATTTCCTTTTTCTTTTAAATCTAAACACAAAAAATAACAAAAACATTTAATCATTTAAGTTTTAATTCTCATTAAACTGTTAATATTTTGCAAAAGGGTCCAACGCCCGTCGTTAATCATTTAATTTCGCATGATTTATTTTTATCGTTCGTTATAATTATGTAATTGTCCCAAGGCCATGTACATTTATTTATCGCACTTTTATTTGCTTTATTTAATTTTCCGCTAAATCGGGTCCGGTTAATTTTGGCGATGTGGACACGCGCCTTTGTAATAGCCTTAGATTTATTTTCCCGCAAATACTTTATAACTGTTAAATCTGCATGCAAGAATGAATGGACAAATTAAAATCAAGCGTAGAACACGACGAACATGACAAGACAAATGACTGAAACATGACACACAATTCGCACACACCACCCCTAGGGTACGCCTCACTGTTGCCTTGCCTCGAAAGGTGATCGTCGAGTAGAGGATGTCTTAGTAAGTCCTCATGATCCGGGAACCTGGCATGAGGGTAGCTTCTAAGGTGTCTTCCCATTGCTCTGGTGATCACCACGTCCCTAAAATCGAATTGACCCGAACACCTCCAACGGTGGTGCTACCTACCTCTCAATGGTGGGATGGCACTACTTTAAAGGACATTTACACAGACGAATTCCTTAGGGTAGGTAGACGACTCATGGATACTTGCTCTTTTCAAAAACAAACAAAAATCTTTTCACCAACACATTTTCAAAAGCTTTCAAAGCAAATTTTTCAAACACTCTGACGTACGAGTCGAACTGAAATTTTTCAAAGAAACTTTTTAAAACCCACATTGAAAAGCAAACAAACCATTTTTGAAAACACAAATGAGCGAGTATCTAAGAGCCCATGGATAACCATGGATAGAAAGGGTGCTAACACCTTCCCTTTCTATAATCTACCTCCCGAACCGAGAGCAATCTCTTTAAGGAATTTTTCTGTGCTTTTGTCCTTTCCAATTGGAGAAAATAAAAGACGGTGGCGACTCTTGCTTCCGCGACATTTCGCGAACCAGCGTTAAACAGTCAGTTCCAGATCCACCGATCACAATGTGAAATGTTTATGAATGTAATTTCATCTTAGGAAAATAAATCCTTGACGAACGGCCAGGAAGTTGCTCTGTGGAAGAGATACTTGGCCGAAGTTTTGCTGAGAGGCCTGTTGAGGACTTTAAAGATGGATTCCGCCGGGGATAATGATGATAAACTCCGCTGGGGATTGAAGGAACTTTGCCGAGGGCGATCTTCCGTGGTTTTTGGCTGAGAATAACCCAGTTATAAGTCCTTGTGAGGAAATAACTCTAAATAAAACTCGGGAGAGACGTCCGTACTCTGCAGGGGATAAGCTTCCAGATTCTACTGGGGATGAGCTTTAAGACCTTCCGGGGAATGTCGTGCTTTTTCAGGATCGACGGGGGACCAACTCTGCTTGGGGAAAGTACTACTGAACCTCGTTTTACTCTGCGGGGAGTTGAGATGATTTGGTCACATTCTTCAGTTGAACCTACCTTGGTACCTTGGCGGACAAAACAACCAGACTGCATTAGACAACTTCACATTGCCCCTGTCTCTGATGTCACCTGTAATCAATCTATTGTTTCATATGTAAACATTTACGAATCAGCAATTTAATGTCAAATGCATATATCAAAAATGAACATTGGACGTTTTTCGCAAGACAAAACAGAAAAAAGGAAAACAATGGTAATTTGTATGGACAAGTGAATTTGTATTGATTTAAACTTTGCCTGTGAATAGGCGTTTTTGTACAAGAGGCTGACATCCTAGTAAGAGGACGCCGCCAAATAACATAGAGTTTACAATTTAAAAAGGAAACAAAACAGCTATGTGAATAATCCCACTGGGTCCCAACTCTGCTATCGCCTTTATGTCTTCGAACGTCTCATCACTTTGCTGCCTAATTTGAAGATGAAGCTGATTGGTCAATGCCGAAATCTGAGCCAGATAGCTGATGCCGAACTCCGGATGCGAAGTGATCCAATGAGACATAGTTTTACGCTTTTATCCCTAACTTTTGCCTGGACCGCCCTTTTGGGTTTTCAGTCCACCGGGATACCCATTTTTGCCCAAGCCGCCTTTTCAGGTTTTCGACTTGCCGGGTGTACAGATTTTTATTCATTTCATCCCTTATTTTTGCCCGAACCCTTTTGGTTCGCCGGGAAGCCCTTATTTTTGCCTAGGTATGTCAACCTAGCGGGTCTTTTATTTATGCGTAGTATTTTTTCACTATGTCTGCATTGGCGGGGTGAGGAAGGTCGTCACCATCCATGGTGGTTAGGATCATGGCTCCTCCTGAGAACACACGTTTAACCACAAATGGCCCTTCGTATGTAGGGGTCCATTTGCCCCGGGGATCACTTTGAAAAAGGATGATGCGTTTGATTACCAGGTCCCCAACTTGATACTCTTGTGGTCTGACTTTCTTGTTAAATGCCCTGATTATCCGTTTTTGATACATTTGACCATGACAGATAGCAGTGAGCCTCTTTTCGTCAATCAGATTTAATTGATCAAGTCGAGTTTGGATCCAATCATCTTCATTCAAGTCTGCATCCTTCATTATCCGGAGAGAGGGTATCTGGACTTCAATTGGAAAGACTGCCTCCATGCCATAGACCAAGGAGAAGGGAGTTGCCCCGGTTGACGTCCTTGCCGAGGTACGGTACCCATGAAGAGCGAATGGTAGCATCTCGTGCCAATCTTTATAGGTCACTGTCATCTTCTGCACAATTTTCTTGATATTCTTATTAGCTGCCTCTACAGCCCCATTCATCTTCGGCCGGTAGGGAGAAGAATTGTGGTGCTGTATCTTGAATTGTTCACAGAGTTCAGTGATCATTTTGTTATTGAGATTGGTACCATTGTCCGTGATGATTCTTTCTGGGACACCGTACCGACAAATTAGATTATGCCGGATGAAACGTGCCACGACGCTCTTGGTTACTGTGGCATAAGAGGCTGCCTCAACCCACTTTGTGAAGTAATCGATCGCCACCAAGATGAAGCGATGCCCATTGGATGCCGTCGGTCGGATCTCACCGATCATATCGATGCCCCACATTGCGAAAGGCCAAGGTGCCGTCAGGACATTCAGAGGAACCGGAGGGATATGCACCTTGTCAGCATAGATCTGGCATTTGTGACAAGTTCGGGAGTGTTGGTAACAATCGGCTTCCATTGTGGACCAGAAATATCCTGCCCGAAGGATTTTCTTAGCCATGGTGTGTCCACTGGAATGCGTTCCAAATGTGCCTTCGTGTAATTCTATCATAATTTTCTCTGCCTCAGCCTTATCCACACAACGTAGCAGAGTTGAATCATGATTCCGTTTGTAGAGAATGTCGTTGCTGAGGAAGAATTTTGCAGCAAACCTCCTCATGAACTTCTTATCGTTGACAGACGCACCTTCAGGGTATTCCTGAGCTTCCAAGTACCTCTTCACCTCATGATACAAGGGTTTTTCAATCACCTTCTCAGCCTCCAGCTCACAGCAGTATGCCGGTTCATCCAACTTCCAGATAATGATTCGGGGAGCCTCATTGTCCCATTTAACTTTGAACATTGAAGACATCGTAGCTAGGGCGTCCGCTAGCTGATTCTCCTCTCTAGGGAAGTGCTCAAAAGTTATCTCTTCAAAGTGGGGAAGTAAGGTCGACACATACTCCTTGTAAGGAATAAGATTCGGGTGTTTCGTATCCCACTCGCCTTTGATCTGATTGATCACAAGAGCGGAATCTCCGAAGACACTTAGAAATTTTATCCTTAGGTCGATTGCAGCTTGTAAACCCATGATACATGCCTCATATTCTGCCATGTTGTTGGTGCAGCTGAAACATAATCGGGCGGTGAGGGGAGTATGAGTTCCTTTGGGAGATATGATTACAGCGCTGACGCCGTTACCCAAAGCATTGGAGGCTCCATCAAAATGCATAGACCATCGGGATCCTTCCTCAGGTCCTTCATCCGGTCCAGGTACTTCACAGTCAGTTACCACCATGATATCTTCGTCCGGAAAATCAAAGTTCAATGATTGGTAATCATCCACAGGTTGGTGTGCCAAGTGATCCGCCAGTACACTTCCCTTAATTGCTTTCTGAGTTGTATACTGGATGTCATATTCTGTCAAGATCATTTGCCATCTCGCTATTCTTCCAGACAGAGCAGGCTTTTCAAATATGTACTTGATGGGATCCATCTTTGAAATCAAAAGAGTAGTGTGAGTCAGCATATACTGTCTCAGCCGGCGAGCAGCCCATACAAGAGCGCAGCAAGTTTTCTCAAGCAGTGAGTAACGAGACTCACAGTCGGTAAACTTTTTGCTCAAGTAATAAATAGCGTGCTCTTTTCGGCCAGACTCGTCATGCTGCCCCAGCACACACCCCATTGAATTATCAAGCACTGTCAAGTACAGTATCAGAGGTCTTCCTTCCACCGGTGGCATAAGAATGGGTGGCTCCTGGAGGTATTCCTTTATCTTTTCAAAGGCAGCCTGACATTCATCATTCCAGCGTACTACTTGATCTTTCTTCAGTAATTTGAAGATTGGCTCACAAGTAGCAGTCAGATGTGAGATGAATCGGGCAATGTAATTCAGTCGTCCCAGGAAGCCTCTGACTTCTTTCTCTGTTTTTGGAGTCGGCATCTCTTGTATGGCTTTTACCTTGGCAGGGTCCACCTGAATACCTTTATCACTTACAATGAAACCTAGCAATTTTCCGGATCTTACCCCAAAGGTGCATTTGTTGGGATTCAATCTCAGCTTGTACAACTTGAGTCGGTCGAACAACTTCCTCAGATGGTCAAGGTGCTCCTCCTTAGTTTGAGACCTTGCAATCATGTCATCAACGTATACCTCAATCTCATGATGGATCATATCATGAAATAAAGCGACCATGGCACGTTGATAGGTTGCCCCAGCATTTTTCAATCCGAATGGCATGACCTTATAACAGAAGGTGCCCCACTGAGTCACAAAGGTAGTCTTCTCCATATCTTCTGGAGCCATCTTGATCTGATTATACCCTGAAAAACCATCCATGAAGGAGAACACCTTGTGTTGGGCTGTATTGTCAACAAGGACGCCAATGTGAGGTAGGGGGAAGTCATCCTTGGGGCTGGCCCTGTTCAGATCCCTGTAATCAACACACATTCTGACTTTACCGTCCTTCTTCGGTACTGGCACCACATTGGCAACCCACTGAGGGTAAGAAGTCACTGCAAGGAACCCGACATCAAACTGTTTCATAACCTCGGCCTTGATCTTTTCAGACATCTCTGGACGCATCCGTCGGACTTTTTGCTTTACTGGAGGGCAATCTTCCTTGGTTGGCAGGTGGTGAACTACAATGTCGGCATCCAAACCAGACATATCTTCATAGGACCAAGCAAAAATCTCCATGTAGTCTTGTAGCATCTGGATCAATCGTTGCTTCACGCTGAGCTATAGATTGGCACCAATCTTGACCTCTTTCCTATCTGTCTCAGTACCCAAGTTAATTGTTTCCACAGGCTCTTCATGTGGTTGAATAGCCCTCTCTTCCTGGAGTAGTAGTCTTGCGAGTTCACCAGGCACTTCGCAATCATCTTCACCTTTGTCCTCGGCCAAGTTGATCGGATTTTCAAAGTCATAATTGGCGGTAGCAGAGCTGTTACCAGTGAGATCCAGAGTGGATTGAAACCTGTATAAGTGAGTGTGTGTAAATATAGCTGTTTTGCAATATATAACACAGAAAGGAAAAGAGCACAAGATTTGAAATGCAACAAACGTCCAATGTTTTGATTGATGATATATGAAAATGTCATACAAAAAGCCCTCACAAATGGAGCTACGATGCCCCGGGTAGGACACCGAGCCAACAAAGTTTTAACATATTGTTTGTTACAAATTGGAAATCAAAAGAAATTAATTACTGCGTGACAAATGTGATAGGGGTAAAATCCTTTGCCGTCCAGTTGCTTGGTCCGTCGCTGGTAGTCGGGTAGATCCAACTGTCAAACTCTGCTTCCTCTATATCCTCCTCGATAGCATTCACCCTTGAGCTGGAGATAAACACCGGAGCCTTTCTGGCCTTCCCCTTGCGCACAGCCCTCTGAGCCTCTGCAGTAAAGCCCAGCCCAAACTTGTCGTTCTTCTGAGTGAAGTCAGGAAGTTGACCCCAGTTTGCACAATTGCCTTCCTGAACCACAGCCCGGGCATCCCTTAGGGAAGCCATCTTCAAGGAAACATTCTCTTTGACTGTTGTTTCTGCCGTTGCTGAAATTGGATGTACCTCCTCGAAATGCTGAAAGGGGGTTTCAATAAACTCTCCATCCATCTCAATGTATCTGAAGGAATTCAAATGGCTCACCATATACTCCTCTTCTCCTTGCACAGTGACGATCTTCCCCCTGACAGGGTACTTCAGCTTCTGGTGCAAGGTAGAGGTCACTGCCCCAGCTTTATGGATCCAAGGTCGACCCAGTAGACAAGAGTACGATGGACGTATATCCATCACATAAAAAGTAGAGTCGAATACTTGAGAGCCCACACGAATAGGGATGTCAACCTCTCCATGAACCATCCTTTTTGAACCGTCAAAGGCCCTGACGATGATGTTGCTGGGCTTCAGTTCCAGGCCTTCATAATCCAGACGGTCTAAAGCCTTTTTTGGTAGAACATTCAAGGAAGAACCAGTATCCACCAATACATGCGCCAGAGTAGTGCCCCTGCATTCGATGGAGACATGCAGGGCATCGTTGTGGTCCCTTCCCTTCACAGTCAGATCAGCATCTGAAAAACCCAAGCCATTGTCTGCTGTCAGATTTGCTACGCAATCAGTGAACTGGACTGCAGATGTTTCCTGCGGCACATGGGCCGTCTTGAGAAATGAGATCAAGGCCTTAGCATGGGCCTCGGAGCATAGCAATAAAGAGAGCATGGAGATCTTGGAGGGCGTATGCCCCAGCTGCTCGACAACATTGAAATCACTTTTCTTTATTATTTTCAGGATCTCCTCCATTTCTTGTTGGGAGGCCTCAGCATTTATAGGTATTGGTGCCTCCATCCGGGCAGGCTCTTCTTCAATCCCTTTGCCCCGAGCATTAGATGACTCGGCGGCAGGGGAAACAACTTGATCAGTAGCAGGAACAGGTAAACTCGTAGGTGTTATAAGGAGGGGTTTTCGAATAGCGGGCGGTGCAATGTCAGGCGAGAAGAGCCTGCCACTGCGGGTGACCTTGGCTGGACCAGTGATATCGCAGATATTGGCGCCAGTGTCGAATTCTTGTTTGATTCCATTTACATATACGTCTGCCCCATAATGCCAGGGGACAGCTTTATCAGACACGTAGGGGAGAGGCCCCGGAACAGTAATAACCACAGGTGCAACAGTCATGATTTGAACAGGCTTCTTCGGGGGAGCCTTGATTGGATTATTGAAGATGGTAACCACAGAAACTTCTTTTACCGGAACCAATTGAACAGCAGACTTCTTAAACAAAATCTCCTTGCTATCCATTAGGCTTTGGACGCCTAACCTCAGCAAGGGACAACCAGATAGGGAAACAGCACAAAACAGGCAACCTTCACTGCAACCCGGAAATAAACCGGCTCGCAGTAGGTTCTTCTTAACGGTTTTCAGAGGGGTGACAACTTCATTTACCGAAACAGCATACAATTCTTCCTCAATGGCATTTACTCTATGCTGGGGCATAGGAGCAGTTACAACATTCGGTCTCTCCGGCGCTTCAAACTGAATTTCCTTTGCGTCGATCAGATCTTGCACTTTGTTTCTCAAGGCCCAGCAATCATCAGTAGTGTGACCGGGACTATCAGAATGATAAGCACACCGGGCATTTGGGTTATACTTAGGAGACGCAGTGTTGACGACCTTAGGAGCTTCTTTGAGGGTCACCAGGTTGGTGGATAGCAGTTGAGGTAAAATTTGAGATAAGGTCATACTCAGTCGGGTATACTGCCTCTTGGGCCTTTCGCTTCTTTGTTGATTGTACTGCGGAGGAGCAGCAACAGGTTTTGAGATGACCAAAGCATTGATGGCTTGGCGACTTTCGGGCTTGACTTGTCTTCTAGTACCATAGACGGCACTTGCTTCTTTCTTAAACGGCCTCTTCTCAGCACTTGTGGAGGCAGCCTTTTGTATCTTGCCTGACCTGATGCCAGCTTCAATTCTTTCTCCCGTCAATATCAAATCTGTAAACCCAGCGGAGGATTTACCAACCAAATGATTGAAAAACGGACCAGACAACGTCCCTAGAAACATATCAACCAGCTCACGATCAGTCAAGGGAGGCTGCACCCTGCCAGCCAAATCTCTCCATTTTTGAGCGTACTCTTTGAACCCTTCACCCGTCCCTAGAGACATACCCTGAAGTTGGGTACGCGTAGGAGCGAGATCAGAATTGTATTGGTATTGTCTGTAGAATACGGTTGCCAAATCTTCCCAGTGTCGGATGCTAGTTCCATCCAATTGGTAGAACCATTCAAGCTGTGACCCCGAGAGGTTCTTATCTGCCGTGTAAGGTTGGATTTTCCTTACGTACGACCTCAGATGCAGCTTTGGGCAGGAGACCCCATCATACTTGGCGAAGGCAGGCGCCTTAAACTTGTGTGGAATTACTACCCCAGAAGATAACCCCAAATCTCCGAAATCCAGCCCCGGCATGTTCTGAATTTCCATGGCGCTTAAGCGGTCTTCCAATTGCTTGTATCTGTCAGCATCAGGTGGGTATTGTTCGTCGTTATAGTCCGTCTCGTTGTCGGAGACTGCGGGACTAGGAGCTCCTCCCCCTTGGGGACTGTTTTTCTCAGCAGAAGAAGTAGTTGGATCAGCTTCATTATGGAGTGTGTTCCCAAATCTGCGTCCGGCGTTGAACAACGCAGTCCTCTTTTTCTTCTTCTTCTTCAGGAGTAGAGTCTTCAACTCTTGCTGACCTTGGGCTAGGCTTAGGACCATCTCTTGAAACTGTGCATTTTGGGCCTGAAGGGCCTTGATTGCTTGCTCACTGGAGGAGTCCGGATTCATGATGACTGTTCAAAATAAACAGCGAAGGAGATTAAGCAACCTGTGAAATAGGGTACCTGCTATGCATATTGTGCAATGGAATGCGTATGTTTTATGTTTTCAAAGACAAACAAGATTCCACTTTGTAGACAAAAAAGGAAACACACTTCATTAGATTAAAATTTTCAATTGTTCGACAATTTGCCCTTAGGCGTTACAGGAATGAAAAATACTGGAAAGGAAATAAACTATAAAAGGAAACATCCAAAGCTCATCAATGCTCCCATGGCCTCCTCTTTTCAGTGCTGATGTAGTTGTTCAGGACCCGTTCTTCCTCCAATTGCTTAGTCAGCCTCTGGATCTTCCGTTCCTGCTCGTTGAATTTTTCCCGATAGAAATCCCGTTCTTCCTTTAGCTGCGCCCAAGATCTCTTCACGGTGTCAAAATCAGTAGGTATAGGAGGGAGGACAGTTGGAGGAACCCCATCTTCAACAGGAGACTCAAGAATGAGAGGTCTAACAGCTTCGTAGGGCATACCTAACCTTTGAGCACGGATGCGGACCCATTTGCAATAGGGCTTCAATGGCAGAGAAGTCTTGGGTCCCAACTCATGTGGGTTGGCTTTGTGGATTCTATCCCCAAGCTCTAATGAATCCCTGGCGTAGTTTGTCGTTGTCTGCCTGAAACTCAAAATGGAAGTGAGGAACCAGCATTTCATGAGGCCCATCTCCTCTGGCTCTACCAAACTGACGGAGAGCTAAGCATGGATTGTAAGAGATTCCTCCTTGGATACCAATCAACGGAACATTAGGGTATTCTCCGCAACGGTCAATAACAGCTACCTCATCCAAACCTCTGAGAGTCCAGGTGATGTCATTATCAGTGAGAGACATTAACCTCCAAGCCCAACCTTTTCCTTCTTCATTCTTCAGCACGAACTTAGGAAGGTGCGAAATAAACCACCTTACTAGCAAAGGAGCACAACACCACGGAGTTCCCCGTTTTCGAGCAGTACGAGCATAGAGTTGTTGTAGAATATCACCCAAAAGAGTGGGTACCGGATTCCGAGACATGAAGATCCTTATGACATGAATACTGATAAAAGTGTCGGGGTTGGGAAACAATATCAGACCATAGATCAAAAGAGCCAGAATATCCTCGTATGCCTTGAAGTCCAAGTCATTCCAGAAATCATTAGCCTTGCCAACCAGAAATTTGACCAAAAAGCCCTTGATCCCATTTCTAGTTTCCCAGTTGGACAATACCTCTTCTTTGGTCAAGGGGAGAATTGCAGCAATCTCTTCAGGCCTAGGAGTCTTTTCCAAACCAGTGAATGGAGTTTGTTCCAAGACAGGGATCCCAAGCAAATAAGAAAATTCTTCCAGGGTAGGAACCAGCTGGAAGTCTTGAAAAGTGAAACAATGATACAGAGGGTCATAAAACTGGGTCAGAACACTTATCAGTTGTTGGTCCCATTTTGCAGTGATCAAGCCAAGGAGAGACCCATGTCTGTTGATGAAGGAAGAAGTGTTTGGAATCCTTCCAACCAAATCCTTGAGTAACACTGGTGGTTGAACAAAGTTGAGCCGGACAGTATTTCTACGCATGGGCGTCATGATGTCCTGCAAAACAGAGCAAAGATGAAACCTTTTTTTTTTGTCTTTGAAATGGGTTAGCCTTTTATACAGGATGCATGCAATGGTATGATGGCATGATGCTATGATGAAGCACACCACAAGTATTCACATAGGTAAATAAGGCACACAAGTCACACAAGACACCCTTAGGTTTCAGGCCAGCATGAGTTTCAGGTATTACCCTCTTTTGGTTTTGTTGGTTAAAACCTGTCCTATCAAAAGTAACCGGGTTCTAGAGGATCTCAAATCATTGGCTACCCTCAATCGGTCATAACTCCAGCATCACAATCTTTTCTCGCAGCCAGAACCATCTCGAGAGTTTAGCCTCAATGAGTGTAGCATACTGCTACTGTCCTAATAGCCAAGTTGGTCAATTTAGGGTTCTAAGGTTGGTTGGTGTTTAATGACCCCTTAGAAGACCTATATTCTCCCCGTTGCAACACAAGGGATATAGGTACAGACTAAGATGCCACACCAACGTAGCCACTGCTTCACCCATGTCGGTCTACGCCGGACAGGTCCCTCACAGATTATGCTACCTAAAAAGGGTATTTCCCAGATCCGGGTTAGGATCTATGAAACTCCGATGCAAAGCCCACAAATGTAAAGCAAACAAAGCAAATAATTGAAAACAAAGGTGATCTAAGCCCTAAGGTTACTCCACTTTTAAAATTATCCCCAGCAGAGTCGCCAGTTCTGTGATACGGTGGGAGAACTGACTAGTGTTTTGCGTTCGTATTCGCAAATGTTTCGGTTGAGCAAGAGTCGCCACCGACTTTTTATTTTATCCTAAGGAAAGGTTAAAAAGCACAGCAAAAAACCTTTTGAGATGTTTTCTTGGGTTCGGGGAGTAGATTATAGAAAGGGAAGGTATTAGCACCCTTTCTATCCATGGTTATCCATGGGCTCTTAGTTACTCGCTTAGATCACTTGCCTTTTGTTTTCAATTTGTTTGAAATGGTGCTTTGTGTGTGGGTTTGAAAATATTTTGAAAAGAAGCCAATGTGGTGGCAACCTTTGTAATGATCCATGTGGGGATGTATACAAAGGTGTATGTCTTTTGAAAAGGTTTTCATTTGTTTTTGAAAGTTGTTTTGAAAGTGTTGTGAGGTGTGGTTTTGAAATTAGGCAAGTGTTTTGTTTTGCAAGTTTGATTCAAGTAACTAAGAGGTTATCTACTCCTAAATTTTTCAAAAGATTATTGCTATGTTTTAACCCTTTTAACAAGTTTGTTCCACCATTGAATTTGGTGGACAACCTTATGTTAGGATGTGAAAGGGACAGGTGCGGGTCATCGTTTAGACCATAATTGCAACGGCGTTAAATGTCTTTGGGCAATTTTCTTTAAGGGACTTGATCATTTGTTTTTGTTTGTTTTGAAAAGTTTTATCGAGGGACTATGATCATTCAAATTGTTTGCTTTGCCCAAAGAAGTTCAACATACAATATGGCCCATTTATTTGAAGGCAACAAAGTGGAGTACCCTAGAGGGTGCAAGTGTGATTTGTGTGTCCATTTTCATGCTTGTTTTATCTTGAGATTAGGTCATAACTATTTTTTTATCGTTTTTTCGCATACAAACCCTAATTCTAACATGTTATCATTAGAAATCAATAAAGTGCGAAAATAAATTTACTAAGCTATTACAAAACCAAATATGGGAAGGGGGGTACAAATGTTCAAATGGGGATATTGACAAGAATTTAAATCTAAATTATTACATCATTTTTGAATATTTGCAATGTAAATAATGTACAATAATTGAATAAATAAAGATGGGATAAAAATGCAAGATGCAAAAATGTTTTGTATATGTATGAAAAAAAATGTTATTTATGTGAAAAATATTAAAGATATTATTTTTTGGAGTATTTTGAATTTAAGGCAGAAAAACCTAATTTTAATGAAAATGGATATTAATTGACTTAATACAAGTATTTATTTAATGTGTACAAAAATAAACATAAAATGAAGTATATTATGAAAAAAGTATTTTTGTATCAAATATTAATAAAAGTGAAAAATTCAAGTATTTATATTCTAACCTAAATATATTAATAAACATATATATATATATATTAAGTTCTAAATATTATATACAAATAATAATAATAATTAATTAATTAATTTTTTTTAATAAAATCAATAAAAAGGTATTTTTATGTGAAATATTTTCAGAAGGTAAATAAAAATAAAAACCTGTATTTACACTATTTTTGTATTTATTCTAAATAAAAATATGTATATATTTATGTATAAACAAAGAAATAAATCAAATAAATATGCCATAAATTCAAAAAAGGATGGAAAAAATATTTTCAAAATTTTAATATGCTGAGAAAAAATAAACAAGTCAAACAAAAAAAGAAAAAGTCAAAAATAATTAAAAATAAGACAAATGGGCTTGGGGGGTTCATGAGTAATTATGGGGTGTGAAAAGAAAAGCACAAGACAAGCCCAGCCCAATGCCACTGTCTTCAACCTCCAGCACAAACATTTGAAAAAACGCGCGCCTCTGTTCTTCAATGTCCAACTCTTGATTCCTGGCTTTTTAGCAAAAACTCATAACACAACAAATGTTCAGCATGAAGAGACGATTCTAACCATGTATGGAACTTGACCTAACTCTCTAAGATGAGGGAGAATTTCTCCTCCCCCAAATCCTAACCTAGTTTTTCTGCCATTTTCAAGCTACAAATTCTCTCTACTCAGGCAAAAGAAATGAAATATAAAGATATGTACATGTTCAGGGCTATGAGTAGAACCTTGTTTCTTCACAAACTTAAGACTAAAGATGCATGATAAGAGAGATACGAGTTCAAAGTTTTACCTGTGCAGTTGAACTTCTAGCTGGAGAATGAGGAACTTCTAGTGCAAGGTAATGATTGGAAAAGCTTCCTTGAGGTCCAGGGATGCTTTTTCAATGTTTACTTTGTCTTGAAACTTCTTGTGTCAAGCTATAGAACTTCACCTGCAAAAGGAAAAAATGAAAATGGTGGAAGCTGTTAGAGGGATTACAGGTCAGGTTTTAGGTCATGGTTAGCTTGCATAGGTTGTAAGGAAGGTAGAGGAACAGGTTTGGACCAAAATGCTCGAAGGGATTGAGAGATAGCACCCAATCTGCAGGGTTGGCTCTATTTGAGCAGTTTCAAGGTGATTATGGCAAAGAGAGTGTTTGAGAGGGCAAGGGCTCGTGTGTTAGCTTGGGTATGTTCTTTCTGATGTGTTTGATAACTTCTTTCTTGTGTTTCTAAGCTGAGATGAGATATGGCACAAGTTATGCAATGTTACTTGAATTTGAAGCAAGCAATGGTCACTTGGTGTTTTAGGTCAGTAGGGGGCCTCTAATCCTGCTGCAAAGCCTCTCTTGATCAGAGCAATTTGTCCATAATCTTGTGCCAATGAGATCCTAACTGTACTTGCTTGGATTTCAATTTGACATAAAGCTAGCTTTTCACAAAAATGGATAAAGCACTTTATCTAGTTTAGGATTAATCTTGCATATAATGCTTGCACTCAAAGAACAACACTTTAACACATTGAATAAGCATTAAATTATTGAGTATGGAATGGTTCAAGGACCTGTAATCAAGCCTAAAGCATGCTGAGTTCAAATTTGCAAAATTATGGACATGTTTTGATGAAGAACAAAAGTGAATTTTTGCCAACTTGTGAAATTCGAATCTCTCAAGTTATGAGGTTGTTTGATGAGTTCTTGGACATTTTGGAAAGCTTGGAATGTGTACTACAATCCATCTTTGAAATGCAAATTGAAATTCCAAGTGGAAGGGTATGAAAAATGGCCTTGAAGTGGGGTAGAAAACCTTGTCAAAATAGGTTAAAATTTCACTAAGTTAAAAATGGTTTAGTGCCCTTATTCAAAAAATTGTAACTTGAGATACAAGCTTCAAATGAGAAAACTTTGTGAATCAAAGTTGTAGATTATGCAACAAGATACAACTTTCATGTTTTGACTTTTGTTTGAATCCAAATGGATCTTGGTGAAAAGATGGGGCAAAGTTGGGAAAAAATTAGGGTTTTTTCATAACTTAGAAAAATTCTAAGTTATGAAAAATTCCATTTTCTAACCCTAATTTGCATTTTGTGATTTCTTGGTGAACAAGTTTCATGATTTGGCATGTTTTGATGAAAAATGAATCTTGACTCTTGATTTTGACCAAAAAGTCAAAGTTTGACTTTTCAGTATACAGTCAAAATTGATCAATTGACTGGGAAATTCAACTGTCAATCTTGTGTACTTGGGATCTTTTGAGCTTGATGAATGTGTCAAGACCATTCCATGGGGTCCTTGAGTCCATATGTGAGCTTGGTTTGCCATTGGCTAGGTCAAACAGTCAAAAATTGCCTTTGTGCAGTCAAAACCCTAAAAATGACCATTTTGCCCTTTTGGTGATCTGATCAAATTTCTTGTGGAATTGTGATCCAAACTTGATCAAATGGTCCATATGAGTTCATAATGTTGATGTGGGTCAAATTTCATGAGGTTTGACTGTCAATTGGCCACAGTTGACTTTTCCCCAATACAGCTGATTTCTAGGTCAACTGTCCAATTGACTGGGCAAAACTTGGAATCAAGACTTGAAACCTGGTGAGGATAAACTTGTGAGTCAAACATGCAACATGAAAGTCATCTTAGGCATTTTAGGTCAAAACATCCTTGGGCAAACACAAACCCTAATTTGAGTCCACAGTGCAAGGAGAAGTCTTGAGCAGAGGAAACCCTAATTGGGTCTTGATCTTCAAAGGTCTTGTGATAAAAAAAATGTTGAGGAAATGGGAGGGCAAATTTTGGGGTACAACAGATCCTAATTATCTATTACATACTTGATCAGTTACAATAATTATGAAAAATGCGAAAAATAAACGAGTGCACGGAGATTGAAGAGGGAAAGAGTATTAAGAAAACCAAAAAAATTTCTAAGATTAAAAAAAATGTATTTTTTGTGTTTTTATTATGGAAAAAGATAATTGAAGTGATTAACAAAAATTAAACTTAATTCTAGTTAATTAATTAATTGACAAAAGTTAAAATGTGACTTGAATTAAATTAATTAAAATTAACAAAAACTAATTAATTAATAAAGAAACTTAATCTAATTTTTTTATATTTTTTTATATTTTTTTGTTATTTTTTGATTAAATAATAAATAGTTAAAAAAATAATTAAACAAAAAAAAATGATTTAATGGGCCTGCGTTGTAGAAAGGAAATAGGGGGTGTGGATTTGAAACAATTATGAGCCCAATAACAAATAATCCCAGAGACCACGCTCGATTCAGTGCAACTGGATCCATACATCCAACGGTGTACCTGCTGATCCGGGGCGTTGGATTGAAATCTGATGGCCCAGACATAGAGTGTACCATGCGTGCCTTGGATGCGTTAGTATCGGATTTGTGAATGGAAATCAAGAAAAATAAAATGTCTCGCGCCTGGCTCGTACCTAGGACCAGGCGCATATGAGACTTAAGTGCATGTGTGTTGTCACTGGGGAGGCGTGTTCATCCGGTATATATAATTAAACAATAATATTATAATATGAAACGGCAACTAATAAGTTGAAAAATAGACCAGATAAAGTGCCCATAAACATATTGATGTACTCTCTGTCGGTTAACAGCAGTTGGACCCTACTGGCAAGATCCCTCCACTTTTGGGCATACTCTTTGAATCCTTCACTCTTACCCATTTCCATGTCTTGCAATTGAACTCTTGTCGGCGCCAGGTCGGCATTATACTGGTATTGGTGGTAGAAAGCATTGCTAAGTCTTCCCATGTATGGATATGGGAACCCTCCAATTGGTAAAACCACTCAAGTTGCGTCCCAGCCAAGCTTTCTTGAAAGAGGTGAACCCAGTGTTTCTTGTCGGTGGTGTGCGGATGAATTTTGCGCACATAAGACTTCAGGTGAAGTTTTGGGCAGGAAACCCCATCGTATTTAACGAGGACTGGTATCTTGAATTTGTGGGGAATGACAACCCCAGATATTAAACCCAAATCATCAAAATCCAAACTGGGGATGGCTTGAATCTCAACGACCTTCAGTGTATCCTCTAGCTGCTTGTACTTAACATCAGCAGGAGGATACTGCTCGTCAAAATAATCCTCATCATCGGACGCTTGATCATTGATACACCCAGCCTGGGTACTCCTTGCTTCTCCAATTTTATTTTCGTCTTCCTTAGACGAGTCTTCCACTACCAGTATTTGACAGATCGGCTCTCTGAATCTCTTACCCATATTGACTAGGGCTTTCCTCTTTGGTTTCTTTTTTGCTGCTAGCAACGCCGTCAACTCTTGTTGCCCCTTAGCCAAGGTCAGCAGAGTCTCTTGAAACTGGGAGTTTTGTGCTTGTAGGTCTTTCACTGTTTTCTCGATATCCATATTGCTGAAATAAACAGTAGAAAGATAAGGAAACCTGTCATGGAAAACTTGTTATGTTATGATGCATGGAATATTTGTATGCAAATGATTTCAAGGATTTATGAAATTTAAATTTGTATATAAAAAGAATGAACAAACGACAAATTTCATTAATTAGTTCAAAATTACTACATCGTGCCTCTTGGGCTTACAAAATAAATCTCTAAGATAAAAAGGTTGAACGCATCCTCTTCGGCGCAAGGTAGGCGTTCATGCTTTGTTCTTCATGGAGTTGCTTTGTAAGTTCCAGAACCCTTTTCTCACTAGCGTAGAATTGAGCTTCAAAGGTATCTCGTTCTTCCTTTAGCTAAATCTAACCTTTTTGCAAGTCTTCAAGAGAAGTAGGCATGTCGGGATGGAGGACAGTGTATGGGACATCTTCTTCAGCCACAGGCTCCATGATAATTGGTAGGATGGAGGGGTAAGGCATCACAAGTTTCTGAGCACGAGCTCGTGCCCACCTAAGGTAAGGCTCAAGGGGAATAGAATTCTTGTGTCCCAGCGTCTTACTATCCACTTTGTTTACCATCTTCCAAGCTCGTATAAACCTATGACGGTAGCCTTGATCGTCGCTCTCTTAGTCGAATACCACTCCTTGGATGAGCATATCATGAGGACCATCTCTTCGAGCATACCCAAACTGTCGTAAGGCTAAGCAAGGGTTGTAAGTGATACCTCCTCTAATGCCAAGCAAAGGGACATTAGGTAATTCCCCATAACGGTCGATGATAGTAATATTCTCTAAGGATCGAGAACACCAATGAATATCTGAATGTCTGAGTGACATCAACCTTTGTGACCATCTCAAACCTTACTCGTTCTTTAACACAGACCAGCGAAGATGCGAAATAAACCATCTAGCTAAAAGAGGAGTGCAACACATGAGGGCCCCTCTCTTCCTCGTAGTGCGAGAGTGGAGAGAATGTAGGATATCTCCAAACAAATTAGGCACCGGATTGCGAGACATGAAGATTTTGACAGCATTCACATCTATAAGTTGGTCAGGGTTTGGAAATAAAACCATCCCATAGAAGAGAAGGGCCAAGATTTATTTCAAAAGCTTGTAGATCCAAATAGTTCTAACAATCTTGGGCTTTTTCAAACAAGAACTTGGCTAGGAACCTTTTGACACCACTCATTGTTTCCCAATTAGTCGTGACGTCGGATTGTTGCAAGTGTAGCGCTCGGGCAATTTCTTCAAGGCTTGGATCTCTTTTCGTACAATTGAAAGGTATTTGATTGAGAATAGGAATCCTTAAAGGTTCAGAGAATTCTTCTAGAGTAGGTACAAGCTGATAATCCGGAAAGGTGAAGCAATGGTGCAAAGGGTCGAAGAACTGGAAAAACACCTTCATCATATCTTCATCAGTGCTCGAGGTAACCAAGTTTAGGAGGCGACCATGTCTATCAATGAATGAAGAATTCTCAGGGACCCTTGATTCTAATTCTTTGAGTTGAGAAGGAATTCTTACGAGATTTACTTGGATAGTATTCCTGCGGATGGAAGCCATGTCCTACAAAATAGAACAAAGATAAATCCCAATAATCCTTAAAATGGTTAGTGAGAATGCTCATGATGTTATGATGTTTATGATGTTATGTACAAGTAAGCATATACACACAAGGCAAACAAGTCCTTAGGTTTAGGCTTGCACAGAGTATTATAGGTAAGTATCCTCTTGAAGTTTAGTTGGCTCAACCAGTCCTAGTAATAGTAACCGGGTTCTAAGGGATCTCAATATCACTGATCTTTCTTATCGGGCATTATTTCAGCGCAAGCCTCTTTAATTGCGACCGAAATATCCCGAGAAGTCTGAACTCAATGAGCGTAGTATCGAGTATCAACCAACTTCAGACTGCACTAAAGTCGGCTATCTCATTACTTCCTAATGGCCAAGTTGGTCAAGTAAAGGTTATAAAGTCAGTTAGTGCTTCATGACACCATACAGCGGCCCCGTATTCTCCTTGACTACTCAAGGGCTACCAATACCCACAAATGTGTCACACTAACATAGCTATTGCTTAGACCATGTCAGTATACCCCGCACAGTTTCCACAATGTATTGCTACTTACCTATAAGGTATCCTAGATCCGGGTAGAGGATCAAAACAAGCCCAAACAAGGAACCAAAATTTAAAGCAAGCAAGTCAAACAATGAAAGCAAATAAAGGTGATATATACCTAAGGTAACCCCACTTTTAAAATATCCCCATCAGAGTCGCCAGTTCTGTAATATGGTGGGAGAACTTACTTGGGATGTTTTGCGTTTGATCGCAATTGTTGCCGTTAGCAAGAGCCGCCATCGACTTTTCTTTTATCCAGTGAAGGAAAGGGTGAAAAGAACAGGAAAGACCTTTGAGATTATTTCTTGAGTTCGGGGAGTATATTATGAAAAGGGAAGGTATTAGCACCCTTTTCATCCATAGTTATCTATGGGCTCTTAGTTGTTTCTAGATCACTTGCTTTATTTGAAAATGTGTTTTGTGGTGGTTTTTGAAAGTATTTTTGAAAAGGCGCCTTCGTTTAGGCAAACTTTGTAATGGTTCTCGTTTTGTAAGAACGTATACAAAGTGTTGGACTTTTGAAAATATTTCATGTTTTGAAAGTGTTTGGTGTATGTTTGTTTTGAAAATGTTTGGGTGTGTGTTTGCAAGGATGTTTGTTTTGAAAGTGAGCAAGCAACTAAGAACGTTTCTACTTACTCAAAAGTCTTTGTTTATTTCTTACTTCCTTTGATATTTCCATCTCACCATTGATTGGTAAGAAGCCTTATATTTAGATGTAAAAGGGACGTGCGTGGGTCATCGTATAGTCATGATAGCAATGTTGTAATATGTCTTAGCATTTCTCTTTGAGGGACTAATATCATTTGAAAGGCAACATTTGTAGCGTCATCGAGGGACTATGGTCTTGTATTTTTTATTGTTTTTGCTAAGAAATCCCACATGCATAACATGACCATTTTTATAAGGCAGCAAGTGGAATCACCCTAAGGGTGCATGTGTGAATAGTGTGTATTTTCCATTCTTGGTTTATCTTGAATTAGGGTTCTCTAAGCATTGATTTTATTTTTTTATACAAACCCTAGTTTACTAGCATTAATATGAAAGCGATAAATTGCGGAAAGTAAACTTACTATGCTATTACGTCATTTGGGATGGGGTATACAAATTTACAAATGGGTGTTGTACCCCAAAATTTTCCCTCCCATATTTCTCAAAACATTTCAAGAAAGATCCCTAAGTTGCTCAAGGTAGTCCAAGGGTTGGCCAGACAAGCTCTCTCCTAAGGCAGTCTACCTCAAATTAGGGTTTCATGTTGCACCAAGATACTTGAGTCCAATTGATCCCAAATGCTCACCAATGTCTTAATAGGTTATCAAGATCATCCATGTCAAGTTTCAAGCCTTGTAGAGGAAGTTTGCTCAATCAGTTGCTCAAAGACTTGAAAATCGATTGTGCTAGGGCAAAAGTTAACTATGGCCCACATACAGTCAAACTTCAAGATTTTTGGTCAACATCCTAATTTTGAAGGATATCTCATCATTTGATCAAGGTTTTATCATGATTCATCAAGGATTGCTCATAATTCATCAAGACTCAAAAGTTGCTAAATTAGGGTTTTGTAGGAAAAGTCAACTCAACTTTGACCAACCATAACTTTTTCATACTTTATGAGAAATGACCCATCCAAATCTCATTTTGAAGAGGATGCAATTCCATACAATCCATCTTCATCTCCAAAGTTCAAAATATGCACTCACAAGAAGTTGTGAATTTGGACATTATAGGTCATTTTGAAAAGTCAACAAAAACACTTGTCAAAGCTTCACACATGATCATGGAATATCAAAATGAGATGAGACAAAAAGGGTTGCTTAGATGACATCTCAAGCTTTCTAAAAAGTCCAATAACGCCTTCAAAGAGTCAAAATTGAGGAAGTTATGCATTGGTGAAGTTGACCTTTTTTGCAAAATTGCCAAAAGTCAACTATGCCTAAAACTTCAAATTTTGCCAAATGGGCCCAATCTTTTTCACTTGTTTTGAGTTGGCAACATAGTCCACGAGCTCTAGCCCTTGCCACTTGTCATTATCATGTTTTTATTATTTATTTTGATTTTTATTTTATTTAAATCAATTTTAATCAAAATAAATCATCTAAAATCCAAAACATTGAAAACACACGATTTTGTGCTTGTTTCAGGTCTTAAATTACAGCTAGCAAGTATTCAAATTCGTATCAAGGCATGGTGTGTACAAAAAGATTAAAATAGGCCAATTTTGGAAAGATTTTTAAGGTGTATCAAATCACAATCCAATTCATTGATGGAGGAAGATTGAGATCAGTTATCAACCCTAATCTATTCTTCAATACATATAGAGTGCGTGCAGATCCAAAGCTAGGTTAGAAAGAGGCGCAACATTAAGAACACAAACTTGAAAAATCAAGAAAAAGTGCAAGATCGAATTCCTATTTCCAGGCATCCTCAAGGCCTTCTAGCTATCCCAATCGATTCTCGGGAGTGTAAGCAAGCTAAAGCAATCAAGAACCAAGCCTTTCCAGCACCCAAAAGCGCTGTAAGTCCATCACGATATCCATGAAATTTTGAATTCGGTTAGCACGATTTAGGCATTGTTAGCATGAATTAACTATAGATTCTTGATCCATGGAACATTTGCAAGCTTTCTGCATCATTTAATTTCATTTATGTGTCCTATGCAAGATTTCACCATGGCTAGGTTTTGTAGCTTCGAATTAGGGTTTTTATATGCAGGAAAAATTAGCCTTCATGAAGGGTGCCATCATGTTCAGAAGGATGAGACGAATCTAACCATAGCATTAGGTGTCATTTATATGGCCCATGGAAGATTTCGGAACGAACCCTGTTTATAGCAACAGACATACGTCCGTAGGTAAAAGTCTGGAACTTTTACCCACGGAGCAAGGTCAGGGATGACCTATGTGTCATCTCTCCATTGGCGCATTCGAACTATGGCGTGTGTTTTTTGACATCCTCCACTAATTCTTGTTTTTATATATTATTATTATTATTATTCATTATTTGTACAAACGAGCACAAGTGGTGCAGTGGTGAGTGTAGCGTGGAAATTGCTTCAGGACCTGGGTTCGAATCCCAGGTCCCCCAAATATTTCATATTTTTTCCTTCCAGGTGATCTAGCGTGTACATGAGGCCAACGACCACCATGGTCCATCATAATCCAAAGCGCCAAGTGTCCTGAAGGCCAGATCCAAAGGCTATCAAGGGAAGAACACCATGAGGCTCAGTCAATGCATTGCATGGAATCACAGAAAGTCAAAACGGACCCCTTTTGTTTTGGGCCAAGGCTTACTATTTGCACCCCCCCTTCAGATTGCTTCTCAGGCCCAAATCTCTTTCTCTATACTTTTTTTATTTGTCTTAATTTATTTGTTTATTTTATTTACTAACAAATTAATTATTTTCTATTTATCAAAAAAAATCACAAAAATATTATTTTCACCAATTAGATTTAGGTATATTTTTTATCAATAAATTAATTAATTTAATTAGTTTTGTTAATTTAGATAACTTAAATCTCTTTTTTGTACATAATTAAAATTAATTAGAACAAAATAGGTTTTATTTCAAATTTAATTTTTTCTTTCTTTTCTTAAAAATAATTTTAAAAAACCCAAAAATAGGCCATGTAATTATTTTCATTAATTAATTTGTTAACTAATTAATTTGTACATTTATTTTTAAAACCTAAATTCTTTTCTTTAAAAAATATTAAAAACAAAAAAAAAGTTTTCTTTTAATTAGGTTAGAAGGGTCAAAACCCTATTTTCTTCCCGATCTTAAATTTTTCTCGCGCGTTTTATTTCTATTATTTATCATATTGATGTAACTGCTTACAGTTTGTAATAGTTTAATTAGGACTTTATTTACATTTACCGCTTTACTTTTCAAGGGTTTGTTTTTGGCTATGTAAATACCCGAAGCCTTGTAATAGCGTAGTTTAATTTCCGCACTTTATATTCCGCAAAATATTGAACTGTTAGATGTATGATATTAGGATGCATGACAAGAATGTATGTAATTTTAAAATAGTTAGACAACCCTAAAATGTGCAAAGATAATAAATCTGAAACTAAATCACTTGCACATGCGCACTCCTAGGGTACACTCCCACTTGGTTGCCTTCTGTGATATGGTGGGAGAACTGACTTGAGGTTTTGCGTTTATGTTCGCACTTGTTTGGTTTAGCAAGAGTCGCCACCGACTTTTTATTTTATCCAAAGAAAAGGTCAAAAAGCACAGGAAATACCTTTGAGATGTTTTCTTGGGTTCGGGGAGTAGATTATGAAAAGGGAAGGTGCAAGCACCCTTTTCATCCATGGTTATCCATGGGCTCTTAGTTACTTGTTTAGATCACTTGCTTTTGCTTTTCAATTGTTTGAAATGGTGTTTTGTGTGTGGTTTTGAAAAAGAGGCCATTGTTGTGGCAACCTTTGTAATGATTCTTGTTTGAATATATACAAAGGTGTTTGTCTTTTAAAAATATGTTTCAATGTTTGAAAGTTTGATATTTGGGAAATGTTTTGAAATTGTGTGTTTTGAAATTATAAAGGATGTTTTTGCAAGTTTTGATCAAGTAACTAAGAGTTTACTACCCTATTTTACTCAAAAATCTTTCCTACACATTTTTAACCCTTTTGACAGTGTTGTTTTACCATTGCATTTGGTAAACAGCCTTGTATTTGGATGTTAAACGGGACAGGCGCTGGTCATCGTATGGACCATGATAGCAATTGTGCTAAGTATCTTTAGCAAATTTTTGAGGGACTAGATCATTTTTGTATAGGCAACCAAGATAGCGTCATTGAGGGACTATGATCTTTTGTTTTGTTTTTGCTTTGCCAAGATACTCAACATGCATAACATGGCCATTTCCAAGGCAACAAGTGGATGAAACCTTAGGGGTGCATGTGTGCATTGTGTTGTCAATTTGCATGCTTTTATGTCTTGTATTAGGTCTAGCTATTTGTTTTGATTTTAGACTTTTGCATACAAACCCTAATCTCTATCATGGCATATTTGAAAGCATAAATGCGTAAAAATAATCTAGGCTATTACAACATTGATATGGGGAGGGGGATACAATTTTGAATGGGGGATTATTTTGCAAGAAATTAAAACCCTAAATTATTACAACCAAATTGAATCTCTTTGCTCAAATGATAAATAAACAAAATTTAAATAAGCAAGTTAAATATAAATATGCAAAAAATGTTTTGTTTATTTTTATGTGTATAAAAATATAATTTTAAATGTGTTAAAAAAAATAAGAAAAATAAAAAGTTATTTTTGTTAAGGGAAAAACCCTAAATTTTGTTTTAAGAAAGTATATTTATTAATTATATTATTTATTTATGTACAAGTAAATAATAAAAAATAAAAATATATACAATTTGTTTAGAAAATAATAATATATGAGAAAATATTATTTAAGTATACAAATACTAAAAATAAAAATATAATATTTTTATATATTATTTACAAGTTTTTTATTTGAGAAAATAAAATATAGTAAACCTAATAAACTAAATATTGTGTCAAAATAAAATAAAATAAATAATAAAAATGTGAAAATTTAAGGAAAATATTTTTAGTAATTTTTTATATTTGGAAAAAATAAAATGAAATCAGAAATAAAAAGAAATGAAAATAATATGAAAATATAAAACAAATGGGCCAGGGGTGCAGTCAACAAGGAGGGGGGTGTCAAAAACAAAAACAAGCCAGCCCAGCCCATTTCCACTTCATCTTCAACCTTTGAATCTAAAATACGCGTGTTCTGCACAAATGTCCAAATCCTGCATACGTGCTCTAATGCAAAAACTCATAACACCAAAGTCATAGCATTTTTCAAGACGATTCCAACCATGTAAAGAACTTAATCTAACTCTCAAAGACCAGAGAGAATTTCTCTGGCCCTAAATTCTAACCTAAGTTTTTCAGGAAGTTCATGAATCAAATTCTCTTAACACGATTAACTTAAATGAAATTTAAGCATCTGTACAGCTTCAGGGCTATGAGTACTACATTTTTTATTCACAAACCTAAGCCTTATGATTCCTAAATAGAGAGATAGGAAGTTGACAAATACCTGTTTCAGTTGAACTCGTGTATGGTAATATGGAGCTTTTCAGTGAGACCTGAGGTGCTTGGGAGCTTGCCTGAACTTCCTCTGACCTTCCCCAATGCCTAGTTTTCTTTGGACTTGCTTGAACAAGCTTGTAGAAGTCAACCTGCACAAGCTGAAAACAAAAATGGTGAAGCTTGCAAATGGAGTTATAGTCAGTGGCCAATGATTGGGATAGCTTGGATAGGTTATATGGAATGTATTTGAACATGTTTGGGGAAAAACGTACGAGTAACTTGTGAGATGGAAGTGAAACTGCAGGGAGTGCCCTATTTTGTAATAGGAAGGTGATTTTGTGTTTTGGAAGGCTTGAGGGTTCAATAACTCGTGTTTCTGGCTCAAGGCAATGTCAAAAACTTGTCTCTAATGCTTGCAAGAGTTGGTTATAACAGATATGCAAGTTCTCCTTGATTTTGGCAAGTTTCTTGTATTTTAAGCAAAAGTATCAAGTGGTACAAGACAGGCATGTACAGGCTATCTTCCAGCTTGCACTTTGTGATCTTGTCCCCTCAAGTTTGTGGATATTGTTTTCTATCCAATATTTGGTTCAAGGCTCAAGGATGAAATTTGACATAAAGCAAAATTTGACAAAAATGGCAATGTTGCCTTTTTGCTATTTTTGGATTAATCTCTTGTGTAATCCTCTAATGATCAGAACAAAGCTTCAAACCAATGGATTTGCATTTAATTATTGAGTATGGAAGGGTTTAGAGACATGTCATCAAGTACAAACAATGTTGGATGGAAATTGCAACTTGTAGCATCATGAAACATGCCATGGATCAAAGTGAGTTTTTGCCAAATTCAAACCTTCGATTATCTATGACCATAAATGATTTTGGAGAGTTCTTGGACATTTTGGAAATCTTGTAAAATTCTCTACAATCCATCTTTAAAATTAATTTTTAGATTCCAAGTGGAACTAGGTGAAAAGTTGCCATGAAGATAGGTCAAAATCCTGCCTAAACTAGGGCAAAATTTCACTAAGTTAAAAGTTTCATGGACCCTTGTTCCAAAAATCATAACTTGAGATCCAATATTATTTTGAGAAAACTTTGTGAATCAAAGTTTTAGATTTTGTGGAGAACTAAAAATTTCATGTTGGAAGTTGTGTTTGAATCCAATTGCATCAAGGTGAAAATATTGGGCAAAGTTGGGAAAAATTAAGGAAATTTCATAACTTAGAAAAATTCTAAGTTATGAAATTTTTCAATCTTAAACCCTAATTTGCAAAATTAGGTTTCTTGATGATCAAGCTTCATGTTTTGACACATCTTGATGAAAAATGACCCTTGGCACTTGATTTTGACCAAAAAGTCAAAGTTTGACTTTTTAGTGTACAGTCAAATTTTGATCAGTTGACTGAAAAAATCACCTATCAATCCAATGCAATTGAGATCTTTTGAACCTTGTGAATAGGTCAAGATGATGCCATTGATTCCTTGAATCCATGCTTGAACCTAATTTGCCATTGGCTAGGTGAAAAGTCAGAAATTGCCCTTTTGTAGTCAAAAGCCTAAAAATGACTATTTTGCCCTTTTGATGATCTGATCAAATGTCTTGAGGAGTTATGGTCCCAACTTGATCAAATGGTTCATATAAGCTTATAATGTTGATATGGATCAAAATTTATGAGGTTTGACTGTAAATTGGCCACAATTGACTTTTTCCCCAATACAGCTGATTTTTAGGTCAACTGTCCAATTGACTGGGCAAAAATTTGATTCAAAGCTTGAAACTTGGTATGAGCAAACTTATAAGTCCAACCTGAAGCATGAAGATCACATTGAGCATTAGAAGTCCAAAATTCCTTGTGTAAACTCAAACCCTAATTTAGGTCAACAATGCAAGGAGATGTCTTGAGCAGAGCAAACCCTAGCTTGGTCTTGAATTCAAAGAGTCTTGTGATGAGAAATATTGATGAAATGAGAGGGAAAATTTTGGGGTACAACAGTTATCCCTGTTCAATCTTCTTGAACCTGAAGAGTTAGGTCGGCAAGTTTGCCTTTCGTGACTCGAAGGTAAAAGAGGATTGGACACTAGAGTGCCTATAAATTTACGCTCGTCAGAGTATAGTTGAGGGAATGGGCTTAAAGATGCCATTTGGAAGATGTGACAGAATCTTGTCAGAGATGGGTTTAAGGATGCCATCCAAGAAATTTTATTGCATAAGAGATTCCTTTGCGAGAGCCCGTATACCTGTTGTTGAGGAGGACTACGCCGGGGAATGCTGGTCTCTGTCGTGGTAAAAATAGAACTTCAGTCGTCTGTTATTCTACCGGGGAGTCATCTCTTAGTTGAAGAGGTGACAGTGAACTGCTATCTGGTCAACATCCAGTCTTCACAGTCTCGCATTGCTATCTGGTCAACGTCCAGGCTCCACGATACTTTACTTCCTATCTGGTCAATGTCCAGTCTTCAGAAGGAAACCAAATGGTTATCCAGTAGCCTCCGATTTTCCTTTTTGATTTTGGGGCCTACTAATATCCGGTTGAATCCGGGCTTCAAAGTAATTGGCCGAGTAAACTATTATTTGGTTAACGTCTAAGTTTCACAGTATACCTTACTATTATCTGGTCAACGTCCAGGCTTCACAGTCTTATATTGCTATCTGGTCAACATCCAGGCTTCACAATACTTTACTTCATATCTGGCCAACGTCCGGGTTTCAGAAGAATTTGCAGGGGATTCAACTATTTTCCGGTCGATCTCCAGGTTTCAGTATAATCAAGATAAAATATGGTTGGATCCAGGCTTTATAACTGGAACAGGAATCTGCCCCTTGATTGGAATAAACAAAATAGAAAATCATTCGCGTCTGGAGCATCTCTAAGCCGTTTTCAGAGTTTTGAATATCTGTTTTAGGCTGCTATCAATTTCATCCTGAAAAGGGTAGAATGTTAGCTGAAACACAAAGTTATGTTGCATGAAATGTATGATGCAATATATGTGTTTTATCAACATTCATGATTTATGAATGTAATGTATGTGCATGTAAGTTGATTAGTTATTTTGCTGAGGAAAATAAATCTTGGATAGCTGGAGATAATAAAAATTTTGACTGCTGTCGGGGAGAATAAATCCTTGACCACTGCTGGAGATTCGGGATTTTTGACAACCTCTGTGGGGAGAAGCTATACCGCTGGGGAGATCAGGAGTTTGGGTTGTATGCCCATCTACTGGGGACTTCAAGAATGAGAATTTTCGTTCTGTTGGGGGTATCAGGGGAAAACTGAATGGTTTCTGTTGGGGATTGGTAGATCAAAGTTTCATCTCCTCTGGGGATCTTAATGACGTGCCGATTTGATCGTGTATGGAAATTTGATTCTGTTGAGGAAGAAGGTTTTAGAATAACTCTCTGGGGAATTATTTGGTTTTAAAGCGACTCTTCAGGGGAAATTGGAGGACACTAGATGGTCTACACTGGTGTTCAAAGGTTGAAGGTTTGGCTCCATTTGGGGAAGAAAGTTTCATCCTTACTGAGGGTTTATAGTTCAAAGTTT
This sequence comes from Vicia faba, assembly GCA_948472305.1. Lineage (NCBI taxonomy): Eukaryota > Viridiplantae > Streptophyta > Magnoliopsida > Fabales > Fabaceae > Vicia > Vicia faba. The sequence goes on along the minus strand of OX451741.1, from coordinate 1,439,739,518 downwards.
TGCTTCGCTGGGGATTGGGAGTTTGAAAATTCAACTCTGATGGGGATTCTTGAAACTTAACTCCATTGGGGATATGGATGATGTACTGCACGGGATTCCTCCTGGAATAGCCTAAAGACATCTTCCTATACTTTCATCCTATCAGTAATTATTCTTTCTCATTTCGTTTTATTTTGTAAGCAGTGATTATATTCAAATGCATATGCTCATTTAATAAATCATTGGACGTTTTCAAATAAAACACAAGTATAAAAAAGAAAGGAAAGGCAAACAATTTTATGCACTTTGAAGTATCTTTGTATTAACTTTGTGTAAGTATTTTGTACAAAGGAGACAGACATCCTAGTAAGAGAATGTTGTCATAAAAATTGAGAAAAATTTATACAAAGAAAGATGGCTATGTGTAACAATTCCATGGGGTTCCCATTCTGCTATAGCCTTCGTAATTCTGAGTATCTTGTCCTTCTGTTGCTTTGTCCGCAGATGATTGGATTGATCAGGAGCTTGGAGCTTGTCCGTGAAGAGATTGTCCTTAAAGTGATCCGAAGAGACATAGTCATACGCTTTTAATTCCCTAACTTTTGCCTGGATCGCCCTTTCGGGTTTTCGATCCACCGGCAAACCCTTTTTTTCCCAAGTCGCCCTTTCGGGTTTTCAACTTGCCGGGTGTACAGACTTTTTTTTGTTTATCCCTAATTTTTTCCTGAACCGCCCTTTCGGGTTTTCGATTCACCGGGATGCCCATTTTTGCCCAAGTCTCCCTTTCGGGTTTTCAACTTGTCGGGTCGTTTTATGCGTAGTATCTTTTGACTATGTCTGCGTTCGCAGGGTGCGGCAGATCGTCGCCATCCATGGTGGTTAGGATCATAGCCCCACCAGAAAAGATGTTTTTGATCACAAATCGTCCTTCATAAGTAGGAGTCCATTTGCCCCTGGGATCACTTTGCGGCAAGATGATCCGCTTGATTACAAGATCTCCGACTTGATATACCTGGGGCCTGACTTTCTTGTTGAAATCCTTGATCATCCATTTTTGATACGTCTGACCATGACAAACAGAAGTAAGTCACTTCTCGTCAATCAGGTTAAGTTGATCAAGTCGGGTCTGAATCCAATCGTCTTCACTCAAACCAGCATCCTTCATGATTCTCAAGGAAGGAATCTGAACCTCCATAGGTAAAACAGCTTCCATACCATATACCAAAGAAAAGGGGGTTTCCCCAGTTGAAGTACGCGTCGTGGTACGGTATCCGTGCAGAGCAAACAGTAACATCTCATGCCAGTCCTTGTAGGTGACTGTCATCTTTTGAATGATCTTCTTGATATTTTTGTTCGCAGCTTCGACAACACCGTTCATCTTTGGCCGATAGGGAATGAATTGTGATGTTGAATCTTGAACTGCTCGCACAGAGCGGTGATCATAGTGTTGTTCAGGTTTGTACCATTATCCGTGATGATCCTGTCGGGGATACCATACCGGCATATGAGGTTCTGCTTGATGAAGCGGGCAACCACATTCTTTGTAACGGAGGCGAAGGAAGCTGCTTCGATCCACTTGATAAAGTAATCAATGGCCACCAGGATGAAGCGGTGTCCATTGGATGTTGTAGGCTTGATCTCTCCAATCATGTCGATACCCCACATTGCAAATGGCCAAGGAGCTGTTAGGACATTGAGAGGAACTGGAGGAATATGTACCTTGTCCGCATAGATTTGGCATTTGTAACAAGTACGGGAATATTGATGACAGTCATCTTCTATGGTAGACCAGTAGTAGCTTGCCCGTAGAATCTTCTTAGCCATCATATGTTCGCTCAAGTGAGTGCCAAATGCACCACTATGCAGTTCAGTCATGATCTGCTCAGCTTCAACCTTGTCCACACAACGAAGCAGAACGCAATCATGGTTGCGCTTGTATAGGATACCATTGCTCAGGAAGAACTTGGCAGAAAATCTCCTTAAGAACTTTTTGTCGTTGACTGAAGCTCCTTCAGGGTATTCTCGAGCCTTGAGATACCTTTTGATTTCGTGAAACCAGGGTTGGTCCACTACTTCTTCGGTATTAATCTCGTGACAATGTGCAGGTTCATCCATCCGCTCGATGGTAATTTGGGGAGCCTCATTATCCCAGTTAAGTTTAAACATGGAAGACATTGTAGCTAGAGCATCTGCTAGCTGATTTTCTTCTCGCGGGAAGTGCTCGAAGGTGATCTGCTCGAAATGAGGTAACAATGTCAGGACATGTTCTTTGTATGGGATGAGATTAGGATGTTTAGTGTCCCACTCTCCTTTGATTTGAATGATAACCAAAGCTGAGTCCCCAAACACAACCAAAGATCTGATTCCCAAGTCAATAGCATCCTTGAGACCAAAGATGCAAGCTTCATACTCGGCCATGTTGTTGGTGCGGCTGAAGCAGAGTCTAGCGGTGAAAGGTGTATGGCAACCTTGTGGAGAGATAAGTATCACACCGATACCGTTTCCAAGTGCATTTGAAGCACCATCAAAGTACAGAGTCCATCGGGATCCTTGTTCAGGTCTGTCATACGGTCCGTTACCTTCGATGTTGTCCAATGTCATAATGTCTTCGTCGGGGAAGTCGAACTTCATGGATTGGTAATCTTCGACAGATTGATGAGCTAGATGGTCAGATAGTACACTCCCCTTTATAGCTTTTTGGGTTGTGTACTGGATATCATACTCGGTCAGGATCATTTTCCATCTAGCGATTCTTCCAAATAAAGCAGGCTTTTTGAAGATGTACTTGATCGGATCCATTTTAGAAATCAGCATAGTGGTATGTGTCAACATATACTGCCTTAGCCGACGAGCAGCCCATACCAAAGTGCAGCAAGTTTTCTCAAGCAGTGAGTAGCGAGTCTCACAGTCGGTAAACTTTTTTCTAAGGTAATAAATGGCATGCTCTTTTCGACCAGACTCGTCATGTTGGCCCAGTACGCACCCCATTGAGTTATCCAAAACAGTCAGATACATGATTAGCAGCCTTCCTTCAACGGGTGGCATCAAGATAGGAGGTTCTAGCAAATACTCCTTGATTTTATCGAAAGTAACTTGACAGTCATTATTCCATTCAACCACCTGATCTTTCTTCAACAGCTTGAAGATTGGTTCACAGGTAGAAGTTAGGTGAGAAATGAACCTTGCAATATAGTTTAGGCGTCCTAAGAAACCTCTGACCTCCTTTTCAGTGCGGGGGGCAGGCATTTCTTGTATGGCTTTGAATTTGGCAGGATCAACCTCGATGCCTTTGTTTCTAACGATGAATCCCAAGAGTTTACCGGACCTGACTCCGAAAGTGCACTTGCTAGGGTTCAGTCTGAGCTTATACTCCTTTAGTCTGACAAACAGCTTTTGTAGATGGTCGAGGTGTTCTTCTTTTGTTTGTGAACGGGCTATCATGTCGTCTACGTAGACTTCAATCTCATGATGTATAATGTCATGAAACAAAGCTACCATGGCTCGCTGATAGGTTGCCCCGGCATTCTTCAGTCCGAATGGCATCACTTTATAGCAGAAGGTACCCCACTGCGTAATAAAAGTAGTCTTTTCCATGTCTTCGGGGGCCATTTTGATTTGGTTGTACCCTGAAAATCCATCCATGAAAGAAAATACCTTATGTTGAGCTGTATTGTCAACCAAGATGTCAATGTGCGGTAGTGGAAAGTCATCTTTAGGGCTAGCCCTGTTTAAGTCTCTATAATCCACACACATTCTCACTTTGTCGTCCTTCTTAGGTACGGGCACAATGTTAGCAACCCATTATGGATAGGAAGTAACAACAAGAAACCCGACATTGAACTGCTTCATCACTTCAGCTTTGATCTTTTCAGACATATCGGGCCTCATTCGGCGGACTTTTTGTTTAATTGGTGGACAGTATTCTCTGGTAGGGAGATGGTGAACCACAATATCTGTATCGAGTCCCGGCATGTCTTCATATGACCAGGCGAAGATCTCAACATATTCATTCAACAGTTGAACTAAACGCTCTTTGACATTTGGCTTTAGGTTGGCACCCACTTTAACCTCTTTTTTTATCTTCGACAGTACCCAAGTTGATAGTCTCTAACAGCTCTTCATGGGGCAGAATAGCCCTTTCTTCCTGTTGTAGAAATCTAGCCAACTCTCCAGGCACTTCACAGTCTTTATCACCTTCGTACTCGGCATGACTGACCTGATCTTCAGAGTCACTGAAGGCCATAGAAGAATTGTTACCCATGGAATCCAGAGTGGACGGGTACCTACATTTTGTTAGTGTGGGTGTCTGTAAGGGATATCCACCTTTAAACAAAATAAAATGTAAAAAGAAAGAAAAATGAACACAAAAGTTTATATATGAAAACGTCCATGATTCATTAAAAATGACATATGAAAATGAAGAATCAAAACCCTTACAAATGGACCTATATGCCCCGGGTAAGGCACAAGGCAAAAAGAGTGTATGAATTGTTTAATAATTATTACAGACCAACAGAAATGTTTGAAAGATAAATTACTGATTGATGAAAGTAATGGGAACGAAGTCTTTCGCCTCCCAGTTGTTCAGTCCTCCTTCAATAGTTGGAAAGATCCAGTCTTCAAAATTGCTCTCATCTTCAACATCCTCCAAAGCATGAACTCCATGATGAGTGATCTTTAGTGGTGGTCCTCCAGCCTGGGAGCGACGCACAACCTTTTGACTAGCAGCAGTGAAACCCAAACCGAACTTATCTGTCTTGAAAGGAAAATCTGGTAGCTGATCCCATACTGTGCTTCCTCCTTCCTCGACCAAGGCCTTCGCATCTTTAAGGGATGACATCCGGGACACAGGCTTAGTAATGATGGGTACCGAAGTCATTGTATTAGCTGCCGCAACTTTAGGAGAAACCTCTTCAAAGTGTTGGAAAGGGGTTTCTATGAATTCACCATCTAACTCCACATAGCAGAAAGAGTTAAGGTGGATTATCATATACTCCTCCTCACCGTGAACTGTTATGATTTTCCCCTGGAATGGGTATTTGAGCATTTGGTGTAGAGAAGAAGTGACTGCCCCACCGTTGTGGATCCACGGTCTTCCCAACAAGCAAGAATATGAAGGACGGATGTCCATCACATAAAATGTAGAGTTGAAAATTTCTGTTCCCACCTTAATTGGGATGTCCACCTCTCCGTGAACCATCTTCTTAGAACCGTCAAAGGCTCTAACAATGATATTATTGGGCTTTAGGGTCAAACCTTCACAATCCAGTTTGTCCAATGCTTTCTTTGGCAGGACATTTAAAGACGGCCCGGTATCAACCAGAACGTGAGCAAGTGTGGTCCCTCTGTATTCCACCGAGACATGCAGCGCATCATTATGCTTTCTTCCCTTAGATGTTAGATCGGCATCAGAGAAGCCAAGACCATTTTCGGCGGTTAGGATGGCTACACACTCTTGAAACTGATCTGCAGAAGTTTCTTGAGGCACGTGCGCCGTCTTCAGAAATTTGATCAAGGCTTTGGCATGAGCCTCAGAACATAGCAATAGGGCCAGCATGGAGATTTTTGAAGGGGTTTGCCCCAGTTGTTCTACGACATCATAGTCGCTTTTCTTAATTATTTTTAAAATCTCCTCCATTTACTTTTGGGTGGTCTCGGGGATTACCAAAGACTGAGCCCTCGTCCTAACGGGTGCTTCTTGGATCCCCTTACCTTTATCAGCAGTAACAGCAGAGGGTACAATTTCGGGAGTAACAATTTCTTCAATCACTGGACTTCGCACAAATATCTTGACCGGCACAGGAGCACTTGAGGGTCCGAAGATTTCCCTAGGAGGAGAAATCTCTGGAGAGAAGATTCTTCCGCTGCGGGTGATCTTACTTGTCCCCGTGATATTTCGTATGTCAGGAGTTTCTTCATCGGAATTCTCTTCCACTGATTCAATCTTCTTAACACCGTGGTAGAAGATCTCTCCTCCATAATTCCACAGTATTGTCTTATTGGACTTGTATGGGATAGGCCCTGGCATAGTAATCTTCAGAGGTACAAACTTTGGATCGGGTGTAATCTTAACAGGTCTTTTGGAGACCTTGGAAAGATTGTCGGAAATGGTAATTGTAGCAACATCATTGATAGGAATTGGAGTAACAGGAGTAACATGAGTTTTCTCAAAGAGGATCTCTTGATTATCCATTAGGCGTTAGACGCCTAACTTCAATAACGGACAGTCAGATTGTAGGGACGAACAATGGTAACAATCTTTTTCACAGCCTGGGAAGATCCCGGCTTTCAACAGATTCATCTTGATTATTGGTAAAGGGGTCATCAAGTCATCAACAGCAGCAACATATAGATCCTCTTCAATAGCATGGGCACTATGACCATGCTTCGGCATTGGGGCAGAAATCACATTCGGCTTTTCGGGCGCATCGAATTCCACCTCCTTGGCATCTATTAAATCCTGGATCTTGTTTTTGAGGGCCCAACAATTGTTGGTGTCATGCCCTATGTCGTCTGAATGATAAGCACATTTAGCGTTGGCATGGTAAAAAGGATAAGTTGTATTCGGATTTTGTGGCGGATCTCTCAAGGTTGTAAGGTTTAACTTCAGGAGATGGGGGAGAACCTGGGCAGGCGTCATGTTTATTTTGGTGAACTTCCTAGCAGGCCTTCCCCCTCTTTGTTGGTTGGTTCTTGGTTGATCATTCCTAGGCTGATCAGCTGCAGTCTTTTGGATCATTACAGCCCCCGCCGTTGGTTGGCGCTCTACTCTTCCTTAACCTTTTTGAGAGTAAACAGTTGACGCCTCTTTCTTGGCTGGAAAAGGTTTTTTGACGGCAGCAGAAGCAGATGTATCTTTTTGAATTTTACCGCTCTTGATGCCAGCTTCCACTCGTTCACCAGTCAGAATTAATTCAGTGAACTCCGCCGACGAACTCCTTATCAGGTGATTAAAGAATGGACCAGACAGCGTCCCCAAAAAGATATCAACTAGCTCTCTTTCAGACAATGGTGGTTGCACCCTTCTAGCCAGGTCCCTCCACTTCTGGGCATACTCCTTAAAACCTTCATTAGAAACAATACCCATACTCTGTAGTTGAGTACAAGTAGGCGCTAAATCCGCATTATATTGATATTGCTTGTAGAAGGCAGCAGCCAGATCCTCCCAATTATGTACGTCATCCCTCTAAAGCTGGTAGAACCAGTCCAATTGTGTACCCGAAAGACTATCTTGAAAAAAGTGGACCCACAGATCCTTATCAAAAGAATGAGGTTAGATCTTTCTGACGTAAGACCGTAGATGCATCTTTGGACAAGACAGACCATCGTATTTAGCAAATGTAGGCACCTTGAATTTATGGGGAATCACAATCCCAGCAACCAACCCTAGCTCTTCGAAATCCAGCCCAGACACTCTTTGTACCTCCATAGCTGCCAACCGCTCTTCCAGATTCTTATACTTGTCGTCTGCAGGAGAGTACTGTTATTCAGAGTAATTTTCATCCTCTTCTTCTTCTTCAGCCTCAAATTCGGAGGGCACCACAACTCCCTTTCCTTTTCCAACCCCTTCATCAGACGTTGAGGGGAAATCCAGGACTCTTCTAGATTGGTTCTCAAATATTCTTCCCATAGTGGCCACACCAACTCTTTTTTTATTTTTCTCCTTTTCTTTTTCCTTTTCCTTTTCCAACAGTGCTTTAAGATCCTCTTGACCTTTGCCAAGGTCATGAGGAGTTGTTGGAACTGTGAACTCTGCGCTTGTAGATCTTTGACCGTCTGCTCTATATTCATCTTGCTGAAATAAACAGCAGAGAGATAAGGAAACCTGGTGTGAAGACCTGTTTATGCATACAATGAATTATATGTATTCATGAAATGCATTCAAGGATTCAGAAATTCAAAGTTGTTGCAAACAAAAAGAACACACGTCATATTAATAAGAAGAATTTTGTTAGTACATAAATGCCCCATGGGCAAAATATTACAAAATTCTAATGTAAAAAGACGTTGCACATCCTCTTTGGTACGATGTAGGTGTTGAGAGTCTTCTCTTCATGGAGTCGACGAGTAAGTTCCAAAACCTTCTTCTCACTGGCGTAGAAGCTGGCTTCAAAAGTGTTACGTTCTTCCTTGAGTTGTGTCCAACTCTTTTGCAAATCTTCCAATGATGTTGGCATGTCAGGATGTAGGAGGGTGTATGGAACCTCTCCTTCCATAACAGGCTCTTTGATCATAGGCAGAATGTAGGGGTAAGGCATCATAAGACTCTGGGCACGGGTTTGTACCCACTTGAGGTAAGGCTCAAGGGGGATGGAATTCTTGTGTCCCAGTGTCTTACTATCCACTTTGTTGGGCATCTTCCAAGCTCGGAAAAAACCTTTGTCGAAGTCCTTGAGCATCATTGTCGAAGTCAAAAACCAAGTCTGGAATCAGCATGTCATGAGGGTCATCCCTTCGGGCATACCCAAATTATCTCAGAGCCAAACAGGGGTTGTAGGTAATGCCTCCCCTAATGCCAAGTAATGGGACATTATGGAATTCCCCACAACGATCAATGATGATGACATTTTCTCTGGACCGAGAACACCAATGAACATCAGAATGTGTAAGAGTCATCAATCGTTGTGACCACCTCAAGCCTTGTTCATTCTTCAAGACTGACTAGGGAAGGTGAGAAATAAACCACCTTGCTAGAAGAGGAGTACAGCATATGAGAACACCTCTTTTCCTCATTGTTCGTGTGTAAAATGAGTGGAGGATGTCCCCAAGCAATGTAGGCACATGATTCCGATATATAAAAATCTTGACAACATTCACATCTATAAGTTGAATAGGATTTGGGAACAAGACCAACCCATAGATGAGAAGTGCTACAATCTCCTTAAAAGCTTGCAGATCTAGAGAATTATAGCATTCTTGTGCCTTCTCAAACAGAAACTTTGCCAAGAAACCCTTGACACCACTTCTAGTTTCCCAATGACCTTTGATATCAGATGGTTGCAAGTGTAAGGCTTGAGCAACATCTTCAGGCTTTGGTTCTCTTTCCGTACCGTTGTAAGGTAGTTGATGGAGAATAGGAATCCTCAGGAGTTGAGAAAATTCCTCCAAAGTAGGTACTAGTTGGTAATCAGGAAATGTAAAGCAATGGTGTAGGGGGTCAAAGAACTGGAAGAGAACTTTCACCATGTCTTCTTCAATGTTGGAGTTGACCAAGTTGAGAAGTCTACCATGTCTTTCACTGAAGGGAGAATTCTCTGGAATCTTGGAAGTAAGCTCCTTGAGCTGAGGAGGGATTCTCACAAGGTTGACCTGAATTATTTTCCTGCGAAGCGATTCCATGACCTATAAAACAGGAACAAAGATGAAAATCTAAACCCTTGAAATGGTTAGTGGATTGAAATGATGCTTCATGATGTTCATGATGTATGCACAAGTATATGTACAAGAAAATCACACAAGATCCTAGTTTCAGGCTTGCATGGGGTTTCATAGGTAAGTACCCTCTTGAATTTTAGTTGGCTCATCCTATCCTATAAATAGTAACCGGGTTCTAAGGAGCTCAATATCACTGGATTATTTTCTGTGTTCATTGTTTCAGTTTAGCCACTTTACTGGCGACCGAAATATTCCAAGAAAACAATCCTCAATGAGTGTAGTATCGAGTATCTACCAACTTCATACTGCACCAAATCCGGTCATCTCACTACCCCTAAAAAGGCCAAGATGGTCAAGTAAAGGTTCTAAAAGTCCATCAGTGCTTTATGACATCACTCAGCGGCCCCGTATTCTCTTTGATTGACTCAAAGGCTACTGGTACCCACAAATATGTCGCACTAATATAGCTATTGCTTCAACCATGTCGGTATACCCCGCACAGTTTCCACAACGTATTGCTATTTACCTATGAATGTTTCCCAAAAATCCGGGTGGAGGATTCAAACCCAAACAAGATAACCAAATGTAAAGCAATCAAAGCAAACAAGATAAGCATGTAAAGGTGATCTAAACCCTAAGGTTACTCCACTTTTTTAAAAAAATCCCCAGCAGAGTCGCCAATTCTGTGATACAGTGGGAGAACTGACTTGAGGTTTTGTGTTTGTGTTCGCACTTGTTCGGTTTAGCAAGAGTCGCCACCGACTTTTTATTTTATCCAAAGGAAAGGTCAAAAAGCACAGGAAAGACCTTTGATGTTTTCTTGGGTTCGGGGAGTAGATTATGAAAAGGGAAGGTGCAAGCACCCTTTTCATCCATGGTTATCCATGGGCTCTTAGTTACTTGTTTAGATCACTTGCTTTTGCTTTTCAATTGTTAGAAATGGTGCTTTGTATGTGGTTTTGAAAAAGAGGCCATTGTTGTGGCAACCTTTGTAATGATTCTTGTTTGAATATATACAAAGGTGTTTGTCTTTTGAAAATATGTTTCAATGTTTGAAAGTTTGATATTTGGGAAATGTTTTGAAATTGTGTGTATTGAAATTAGCAAGGATGTTTTTGCAAGTTTTGATTAAGTAACTAAGAGTTGTCTACCCTATTTTACTCAAAGATCTTTCCTACACATTTTTAACCCTTTTGACAGTGTTGTTTTACCATTGCATTTGGTAAAGAACCTTGTATTTGGATGTTAAACGGGACAGGCGCGGGTCATCGTATGGACCATGATAGCAATTATGCTAAGTATCTTTAGCAAATTTTTGAGGGACTAGATCATTTTTGTATAGGCAACCAAGATAGCGTCATCGAGGGACTATGATCTTTTGTTTTGTTTTTGCTTTGCCAAGATACTCAACATGCATAACATGGCCATTTCCAAGGCAACAAGTGGATGAAACCTTAGGGGTGCATGTGTGCATTGTGTTGTAAATTTGCATGCTTTTATGTCTTGTATTAGGTCTAGCTATTTGTTTTGATTTTGGACTTTTGCATACAAACCCTAATATCTATCATGGCATATTTGAAAGCATAAATGTGTAAAAATAATCTAGGCTGTTACAACATTGATATGGGGAGGGGGATACAATTTTGAATGGGGGATTATTTTGCAAGAAATTAAAACCCTAAGTTATTACAACCAAATTGAATCTCTTTGCTCAAATGATAAATAAACAAAATTTAAATAAGCAAGTTAAATATAAATATGCAAAAAAATGTTTTTTTTTATTTTTATGTGTATAAAAATATAATTTTAATGTGTTAAAAAAATAACTAAAATAAAAAGTTATTTTTGTTAAGGGAAAAACCCTAAATTTTGTTTTAAGAAAGTATATTTATTATTTATTTATGTACAAGTAAATAATAAAAAATAAAAATATATACAATTTGTTTAGAAAATAATAATATATGAGAAAATATTATTTCAGTATACAAATACTAAAAATGAAAAATAAAAATAAAAATATAATATTTTTATATATTATTAACAAGTTTTTTATTTGAGAAAATAAAATATAGTAAACCTAATAAACTAAATATTGTGTCAAAATAAAATAAAATAAATAATAAAAATGTGAAAATTTAAGGAAAATATTTTTAGTAATTTTTTATATTTGGAAAAAATAAAATGAAATCAGAAATAAAAAGAAATGAAAATAATATGAAAATATAAAACAAATGGGCCAGGGGGTGCAGTCAGCATGGAGGGGGTGTCAAAAACAAAAACAAGCCAGCCAAGCCCATTTCCACTTCATCTTCAACCTTTGAATCTGAAATATGCGCGCCCTGTACAAATGTTCAAATCCTGCATACGTGCTCTAATGCAAAAACTCATAACACCAAAGTCATGGCATTTTTCAAGACGATTCCAACCATGTAAAGAACTTAATCTAACTCTCAAAGACCAGAGAGAATTTCTCTGGCCCTAAATTCTAACCTAATTTTTTCAGGAAGTTCATGAATCAAGTTCTCTTAACACGATTAACTTAAATGAAATTTAAGCATCTGTACAGCTTCAGGGCTATGAGTACTACATTTTTTATTCACAAACCTAAGCCTAATGATTCCTAAATAGAGAGATAGGAAGTTGACAAATACCTGTTTCAGTTGAACTCGTGTATGGCAATGTGGAGCTTTTCAGTGAGACCTGAGGTGCTTGGGATCTTGCCTGAACTTCCTCTGACCTTCCCCAATGCCTAGTTTGCTTTGGACTTGCTTGAACAAGCTTGTAGAAGTCAACATGCACAAGCTGAAAACAGAAATGGTGAAGCTTGCAAATGGAGTTACAGTCAGTGGCCAATGATTGGGATAGCTTGTATAGGTTATATGGAATGTATTTGAATAGGTTTGGGGCAAAATGCATGAGTAACTTGTGAGATGGAAGTGAAACTGCAGGGAGTGCCTTGTTTTGCAAGAGGAAGGTGATTTTGTGTTTTGGAAGGCTTAAGGGTTCCATAACTCGTGTTTCTGGCTCAAGGCAATGTCAAAAACTTGTCTCTAATGCTTGCAAGAGTTGGTTATAACAGATATGCAAGTTCTCCTTGATTTTGGCAAGTCTCTTGTATTTTAAGCAAAAGTATCAAGTGGTACAAGACAGGCTTGTACAGGCTATCTTCCAGCTTGCACTTTGTGATCTTGGCCCCTCAAGTTTGTGGATATTGTTTGTTGTCCAAGATTTGGTTCAAGTCTCAAGGATGCAATTTGACATAAAGTAAAATTTGACAAAATGGCAATGTTGCCTTTTTGCTATTTTTGGATTAATCTCTTGTGTAATCCTCTTTTGATCAGAAAAAAGCTTCAAACCAATGGATTTGCATTTAATTATTGAGTATGGAAGGGTTTAGAGACCTGTAATCAAGTACAAACAATGTTGGATGGAAATTGCAACTTGTAGCATCATGAAACATGCCATGGATCAAAGTGAATTTTTGCCAAATTCAAACCTTTTATTCTCCATGACCATAAATTATTTTGGAGAGTTCTTGGACATTTTGGAAAGCTTTTAACATGCTCTATAATCTATATTTGAAATGAATTTTGAGATTCCAAGTGGAACTAGGTGAAAAGTTTCCATGAAGATAGGTCAAAATCCTGCCTAAACTAGGGCAAAATTTCACTAAGTTAAAAGTTTCATGGACCCTTGTTCCAAAAATCATAACTTGAGATCCAAGCTTCTTTTGAGAAAACTTTGTGAATCAAAGTTGTAGATTTTGTGGAGGAATAAAACTTTCATGTTGGAAGTTTTGTTTGTATCCAATTGCATCAAGGTGAAAATGTTAGGCAAAGTTGGGAAAAATTAAGGAAATTTCATAACTTAGAAAAATTCTAAGTTATGAAATTTTTCAATCTTAAACCCTAATTTGCAAAATTAGGTTTCTTGATGAACAAGCTTCATGTTTTGACACATCTTGATGAAAAATGACCCTTGGAACTTTATTTTAACCAAAAAGTCAAAGTTTGACTTTTTAGTGTACAGTCAAATTTTGATCCGTTAACTGAAAAATTCACCTGTCAATCCAATGCAATTGAGATCTTTTGAACCTTGTGAATAGGTCAAGATTATGCCATTGAGTCCTTGAATCCATGCTTGAACCTAATTTTCCATTGGCTAGGTGAAAAGTCAGAAATTGCCCTTTTGTAGTCAAAAGCCTAAAAATGACCATTTTTCCCTTTTGATGATCTGATCAAATGTCTTGAGGAGTTGTGGTCCCAACTTGATCAAATGGTTAATATAAGATTATAATATTGATATGGATCAAAATTTATGAGGTTTGATTGTAAATTGGTCACAGTTGACTTTTTCCCCAATACAACTAACTTTTAGGTCAACTGTCCAATTAACTGGGCAAAAATTTGATTCAAAGCTTGAAACTTGGTATGAGCAAACTTATAAGTCCAACATGAAGCATGAAGATTACATTGAGCATTAGAATTCCAAAATTCCTTGTGTAAACTCAAACCCTAATTTAGGTCAACAATGCAAGGAGATGTCTTGAGCAGAGCAAACCCTAGCTTGGTCTTGAATTCAAAGAGTCTTGTGATGAGAAATATTGATGAAATGAGAGGGAAAATTTTGGGGTACAACACCTTTGGTAAACGGTCATTGAGTATAGGATGCTTTAGTAGTCGTCCTTTTGTCCAAAGATCATAGCTGCCTCGGAAAGGTTGCCTCGGATATTGTTGCCTCGGATAATTGATCTAAGACATTAGGGTTACTACTAAGACGTCCTAACATTGCTTTAGTGACTGTACGTCCCTTTTCGAATTGACCCTCAAACTCCAACGACGGTGCTACCTACTCACTAATAGTAGGATAGCATTGTCTAAAGGAAACAAACATAGAACGATTCTTTTTTCGAGTAGGTAGATTAGTTCTTAAGTACTTGCTCAATCATAACAAACTTTTTCACACTTACACTCCTTTACAAACAAAGTTTTCAAAAACACTTCATTACACTCTTGAAGACAGAAGCAAGAGTTAAATTGAAGTTAAACAAAAGCTTTTCAAAACCCACAAACACAAAGAAAACAATTTTGAAAATGATGAGCAAGTACCTAAGAGCCCGTAGATAACTACGGATAGAAAGGGTGCTAATACCTTCCCTTTCTATAATCTACCCCCCGTACTAAGAAATATCTCAAAAAAGAAATTTTTCTGTTCTTTTTTCCTTCCCTTGTTGGATAAAATAAAAGTCGGTGGCGACTCTTGCTTACCGCGACATTTTGCAAACACAAATGCAAAATGCAAACCAGCAATTCCTTAAAAAGGGAAACACGTCCCGGTTCTGGCCACCGTATCACAGAACTGGCGACTCTGCTGGGGACTTAATAAGTGGGGTGTACCTTAGGATTAGTTCATCATATTGTTTTCAATTGTTTGATCTGTTTGCTTTATCTTTGTGGGCTTTGTATCGGAGTTACTATAGATCCTAACCCGGATCTGGGGACACCTTTTAGGTAAGTAGCAATAGACTGTGAGGGAACTTTACAGCGTAGACCGATACGGTTGAAGCAGTGGCTTTGTTGGTGTGACACATTAGTTGGTACCGATATCCCTTGTGGATTAACAAGGAGAGTATGGGGTTGCTAATGGGTCATTAAGCATCAACTGACCTTAGAACCTATAATTGACCAACTTGGCCATAGAAAAGTAGCAGTATGCTACACTCATTGAGACCATACTCTCGCGATGGTTTCGGCTGCAAGAAAAGGTTGTTAAGCTGAAACTATGACCGATCGAGGATGGTCAGTGATATTGAGAACCTCTAGAACCCGATTACTATTATTAGGACAGGTTGAACCAACTAAACTGCAAAAGGGTAGTACCTAAACACCATGACAGCCTGAAATTTAAGGGCTATTTCGTGACTTGTTTGCCCTTACCATGTTTGCTATCTGTGATACCTGTGGTGTGTTTTTATCATGACATCATGCATCATGACATCGCATGCATATTTCATTAGACTAACCATTTCAAAGACCGAGGGGATTCATCTTTGTTCTGTTTTGCAGATCATGGCATCTATGCACAGAAATACCATTCGGATCAGCTTCGTGCAGATACCTGCTCAGCTTAGAGAGTTGGTTTCAAAGGTTCCTGATACTTCTTCCTTTGTTAGAAGACATGATCATCTCCTTAGTTTGGTCACTTCCAAGTTGGATAAGCAAATGATGAGTGTGTTGTTCCAGTTCTTTGACTCGTTGCATCACTGTTTCACCTTCTCAGACTATTAGTTGGTCCCTACTTTGGAGGAGTTTTCTGATTTACTTGGCATATCTATTCTAGAGAAAACACCCTTTATAGGTTTGGAGATAGCTCCTAGGCCAGAGGATATTGCTTCAGCCCTACATCTAACAATGGCTGATGTAGTATCTAACTGGGAGACTCGGAGTGGGATGAAAGGTTTCTTGGCTAAGTTCTTGATTGATCAAGCTCAACAGTTCTGGGATAGTTTGGACTTTCAAACATTTGAACACATCCTGGCTCTCCTCATCTATGGCTTGGTTCTGTTCCCTAATTCAGATTCTTTCGTCGATGTGAACGCAGTCAAGATTTTCATGTCCTGTAACCCAGTGCCTACACTTCTAGGTGATATTCTGCATGCTCTTTATACCTGTACTGTTCGGAGAAGGGGAACTCTCATGTGTTGTACACCGCTGCTGGCGAGGTGGTTTATTTCTCACCTCCCCAAATCTGTATTGAAGAATGAGGAAGGTATGGGTTGGGCTTACAGAATCATGTCCCTTGTTCATACGGACATCCTTTGGAGTATTAAAGATATGGAAAAGGTAGATGTCATTGATCGTTGTGGGGAATACCCCAATGTTCCATTGCTTGGAATTAGAGGAGGAATAACCTATAATCCTTGTTTAGCCTTACGACAGTTTGGACGAGCTCGAAGGGACGGTCCTCATGAGCTGCTACTTCCAGACATTGTTTTTTACTTCAAGGGGGATGTTGAGGGACATCGTCGCAGATTTATACGAGCCTGGGATAGGGTGAACAGGTCTGATCCACATGAGCTAGGAATGAAGACTTCTCTCCCAATGCAACCGTATCTCCAGTGGGTTCGAGCCCGTGCTCAAAAGCTGGGAATGCCCTATGAAGCTGTTTTGCCGGTGATTATAGAGCATACTGATGAAGAAGGGGTTCCTTATACAATCCTCCATCCTCATATGACTATTGATCTGGGGGAATTGAAGAGGTCTTGGATCCAGTTAAGGGAAGAACGGGATACCTACAGAGAGAAGTATCATGAGCAGGAACGGAAGATCCTGAAGCTTACAAGGCGGTTGGAGACTGAGAGGACAATCAACGATTATGTCAGCATGAAAGGAAAACGACCATGAGAATTCTGATGTCTTCCATTGTTTCTAGTTTAGATTTTCTTTTCAGTATTTCTTTTGTAACTCCTTAAAGGAATTTGTTAAACATTGTTTCAAGTTTTAATCTAATAAAGTGTGTTTTATTTTGCTTTACAAATTTGAATCTCCCTAAAGTCTTTGAAGTCATTTCATACACATTCCATTCCCATGCACCTCATTACAGGTACCCTTACAGGTTTCTTATCTTCTTCGCTGTTTATTTCAGCACAACATGTCTTCTAAAACACCTACTGATCAAGCCATCAAGGCTTTGCATTCTCAGAATGCTCAGTTCCAGGAAATGTTCTTAAACTTAGCCAAAGGTCAACAAGATTTGAAGACTCTCATCTTGAAGGACAAGAAGAAGAAGAAGAAGAAGAAGAAGAAGAAGAAGAAGAAGGTGGTCCTCCTGAATATGGGGTCACAGGTTTGGGAACAGGCTGAGACAGGAAGTTGATTTATCCCATTCATCTGGAGGGGAGAGAATCAAGAAGAAAGGAAGGGTCCTAGCCCTGTGGTTTCTGACAATGACACTGACTTTGATGAAGACCAGTATCCTCCTGCTGAGGATAGGTATAAGCAACTTGAAGACCGGTTAAGCGCAATGGAGATCCAGAAAGTCCCTGGTCTGGACTTCGGAGATTTGGGTTTGGCATCTGGGGTGGTGATTCCCCACAAGTTTAAAGCACCTGTCTTTGCTAAGTACGATGGGGTATCCTGTCCGAAGTTACACCTCCGCTCGTATGTCAGAAAGATTCAACCGTATACTGCTGATAGGAACCTCTGGGTTCATTTCTTTCAAGATAGTCTATCAAGGACTCAACTTGAATGGTTCTATCAACTGGAAGGAGCTAATGTCCGCAACTGGGAGGACCTTGCTGCTGCTTTTTACAAGCAATACCAGTATAATGCCGACCTTGCTCCCACGCGTACTCAACTTCAGAGTATGTCTATGGGTGCGAGCGAAGGTTTTAAGGACTATGCTCAGAAGTGGAGAGATCTGGAAGGAAGATTCCAACCCCCTCTGGATGACAGGGAGTTGGTGGATATGTTTTTGGGGACTTTGTTGGGTCCGTATTTCAATCATTTGATCGGTAGTTCATCATCTGGGTTCACTGAACTGATTATGACTGGGGAGAGGGTTGAGGCCGGTATCAAGAGTGGTAAGATACAGAAAGGTGCTTCGTCAAGTAAAGAGAAGAAGCCTTTTAAGAAGGAATCTAGTGAAGTTTACAACTCGAGGAGCCAAAACCGACTTGAGCACCGCCAAGCAGTGAATGCGGTGGTAATATCAAGACCAATTGTTGCCCCACAACGTAACACTCAGCAAAGAGTAGAGAGACCGCAAAGGCAGTATACTCAGCTCAGTATGACTTTATCTCAAATTTTTCCGCAACTATTGAAAACCAACTTGGTGAATCTGAAGGAGGCTCCAAAGAATCCTAGTAATACATCACTGCTGTATAATCCGAACGCTCGTTGTGCTTATAACTCTGATAGCCCAGGGCATGATACCAACAACTGCTGGGCTTTGAAGAATAAAGTGCAGGATCTGATTGAAGCTAAGGAGATTGAGTTTGAAGCTCTGGAGAAACCCAACGTCATAAATTCTCCTATGCCAAAACATGATGCGGGAGTAAATGCAATTGGAGATGATGATGAAGAGTCAGACTTCGACAGCTGGATTTACCCGACTACCAACAGTGGCTTGAACAATTGGACGGCGAAGGACTTCGTGCCCATTTCTCTTATTACACAGTAATAAGACTTTTGTTTTGAGTTTTGTAACAGACAGTTTAAAACTTTACGGCCTGGTGCCTTGCCCGAGACACCGTGGCTTTGTTTGTGAGGGCTTTATATTTGTCATTTCCATATATCATCAATAAAGCATTGGACGTTTTCTTGCATTACAAATTTTGCGCTCCTTGTTTTTCTTTTTTTTGCACTTTATTAAACAACTATTTGTCTTACACACACTCACATATACAGGTTTACATCCACTCTGGATCCCATTGATAATGACTCTGCTACTGCCAGTTATGACTTCGAAAGTCCGACCAACCAAGTCGAGGACGAAGGTGAGGATGATTGTGAAGTGCCTGGGGAACTTGCTAGACTGTTACTTCAGGAAGAGAGGGCCATACAGCCGCATGAAGAGCCAGTAGAAACAGTAAATCTGGGTACGGAGGAAGACAAGAAAGAAGTCAAGATCGGTGCAAATCTGGAGCCTAGTGTTAAGCAACGGTTGATACAGATGTTGCGTGACTATGTTGAGATATTTGCCTGGTCTTATGAAGATATGCCTGGGTTGGATACTGATATTGTGGTTCACCGCCTGCCCACTAAGGAAGATTATCCTCTAGTGAAACAGAAAGTTCGCCGAATACGCCCAGAGATGTCTGAGAAAATCAAGGCTGAGGTTATGAAACAGTTTGATACCAGTTTTCTAGCAATTACTTCTTACCCGCAGTGGGTTGCCAACGTGGTTTCGGTGCCGAAGAAGGATGGTAAGGTTCGTATGTGTGTGGACTATAGGGATCTGAACAGGGCGAGCCCCAAGGATGATTTCCCTCTGCCTCATATCGATGTTTTGGTTGATAACACCGCACAACATAAGGTCTTCTCCTTTATGGATGGTTTTTCCGGTTACAATCAGATTAAGATGGCTCCCGAAGACATGGAGAAGACAACGTTTGTTACACAGTGGGGTACCTTTTGCTACAAAGTCATGCCTTTCGGATTGAAGAATGTTGGGGCAACATATCAGCGCGCCATGGTTGCTTTGTTCCACGACATGATCCATCATGAGATTGAGGTATACGTTGATGACATGATTGCAAGGTCCCAGACTGAAGAGGAACATCTTGACCATCTTCATAAGCTATTTGACAGGCTGAAATTGTACAAGCTGAGGTTAAACCCGAACAAGTGCACCTTCGAGGTAAGATCTGGTAAGCTGCTGGGTTTCGTCGTTAGTGATAAACGTATTCAAGTGGATCCTGCAAAGGTGAAGGCTATACAGGAAATGCCAGTTCCCCAAACAGAAAAAAAAGTCAGAGGCTTTTTAGGACGTCTGAACTACATTGCCCGATTCATTTCACATTTGACCGCTACTTGTGAGCCAATCTTCAAACTGCTGAAGAAAGATCAAGTGGTAAAGTGGAATGATGAGTGTCAGTCCGCTTTCGAAAGGATCAAGTAATATCTCCAAGAGCCACCTATTCTGATGCCTCCAGTTGAGGGAAGACCCTTGATCCTATACTTGACAGTACTCGATAATTCAATGGGGTGCGTGTTGGGGCAGCATGACGAGTCTAGTCGAAAAGAGAATGCTATTTATTACCTTAGCAAAAAGTTTACCGATTGCGAGACCCGATACTCGTTGCTTGAGAAAACTTGATGCGCTTTAGCATTGGCTGCTCGCTGGCTGAGACACTATATGCTGACTCACACTACTCTATTGATATCAAAGATGGATCCAATCAAGTATATCTTCGAGAAGCCTGCCTTATCCGGAAGAATAGCGAGATGGCAGATGATCTTGACTGAGTATGACATCCAATACACGACCCAAAAGGAAATTAAGGGAAGTGTGTTGGCAGATCATCTGGCACATCAGGCAGTGGATGATTACCAGTCTATGAACTTCGAGTTCCCGGATGAGAACATCATGTTGGTGACTGACTGTGAGACACCTGGACCGGATGAAGTACCTGAGGAAGGATTCCGATGGTCTATGTACTTTGATGGAGCTTCAAACGCTTTGGGTAATGGCATTGGCGCCGTGATCATATCTCTTGAAGGCTGTCATACTCCGTTCACCGCCCGACTATGTTTCAACTGCACCAACAATATGGCGGAGTATGAAGCGTGCATCATGGGTCTTCGAGCAGCAATTGACCTAAGGATTAAGTTCTTAAGTGTATTAGGAGATTCCGCTCTCGTGATCAGTCAGATCAAAGGCGAGTGGGATACGAAACACCCAAATCTTATTCCTTACAAAGAGTATGTATTGACGTTGCTTCCACACTTCAAGGAGATAACCTTTGAACACTTCCCTAGAGAGGAGAATCAGTTAGCGGACGCGCTAGCTACTATGTCTTCTATGTTCAAGGTCAGGTGGGACAACGGGGCTCCCCAGATTACCGTTGAAAGGTTGGACGAACCCGCACATTGTTGTGACATTGAGACTGAAGAGGTAGCAGATAAACCCTGGTTTCATGAGGCTCAGGAGTACCCCGAGGGTGCATCTGTTAATGATAAGAAGTTTCTGAGGAGGTTCGCGGTGAAGTTCTTCATCAGTAATGGTATCCTTTACAAGCGTAACCATGATTCGACCTTACTGCGATGTATGGATAAGAGCAAGGCGGAAAGAATCATGGCAGAGTTACATGAAGGTACTTTCAGAACTCATTCTAGTGGACACACCGTGGCAAAGAAGATCCTACGGGTAGGGTATTATTGGTCCACCATGGAAGCCGACTGTTATCAACATTCTCGGACCTATCATAAGTGCCAAGTCTATGCTGATAAGGTGCACATACCTCCAGTTCCTCTGAATGTCTTGATGGCTCCTTGGCCTTTTGCAATGTGGGGCATCGAAATGATTGATGAGATCAGACCTACTGCGTCTAACGGGCATCGTTTCATTCTGGTAGCCATTGATTACTTTACAAAGTGGGTTGAAGCAGCTTCCTTTGCTACAGTGACCAAGAACGTCGTGGCACGGTTTATTCGGCATAATCTGATCTGTCGATACGGTGTACCAGAGAGGATCATTACGGACAATGGTATAAATCTCAACAATACGATGATCACCGAGCTCTGCAAGCAGTTCAAGATACAGCATCATAACTCTTCTCCTTACCGGCCGAAGATGAATGGGCATGTTGAAGTGGCTAATAAGAACATCAAGAAGATTGTGCAGAAGATGACGGTGACATACAAAGACTGGCACGAGATGTTACCATTTGCTCTTCATGGGTATCGTACCTCAACGCAGACGTCAACAGGGGCAACACCTTATTCCTTGGTATACGTTATGGAGGCAGTCTTTCCCATTGAAGTTCAGATACCCTCTCTTCGGATTATGAAAGATGCAGGTTTGAGCAAAGATGACTGGATTCAGACCCGGCTTGATCAGCTGAACTTAATCAATGAAAAGAGACTTACTGCTATTTGTCATGGTCAAGCGTATCAAAAGCGGATGATCAAGGCATTTAACAAGAAAGTTAAACGACAAGAGTATCAAGTTGGGGATCTGGTGATCAAGCGCATCATCCTACCACAAGGTGATCCCAGGGGCAAATGGACCCCTACGTACGAAGGGCCATTTGTGGTTAAGAAAATTTTCTCGGGAGGAGCTATGATTCTAACCACCATGGATCGTGACGACCTTCCTCACCCCGTCAATGCAGACATAGTGAAAAAATACTACGCATAATCAAAGACCCGCTAGGTTGACTGGCCTAGGCAAAAATAAGGGCTTCCCGACGAACCAAAAGGGTTCGGGCAAAAAATAAGGGATGAAAATGAAAAAATTTGTACACCCAGCAAGTCGAAAACCTGAAAAGGCGGCTTGGGCAAAAAAGGGTATCCCGGTGGACTAAAAACCCGAAAGGGAGGTCCAGGCAAAAATTAGGGATTAAAGCGTAACACTATGTCTCATTGGATCATCTTGCAACCAGACTTCAGTATCGACTATCAAGCTCGAACGACACTAATCAATCTGATCTACCTTCAACCAAGTAGCAAAGTGATGAGATGCTCGAGGATATAAAGGCAATAGAAGAATTGGAACTCAGTGGGATTATTCACATAGTTGTTTTTCTTTCTTTTACACAAATTGTATAAATTCTATTTGTTCGGCGGCGTTCTCTTACTAGGACGTCAGCCTCTTGTACAAAAACGCTTATTTACAGGCCAAACTTCAAAGTCAATACAATTCATTTTCACAAATAAATTTCAAATTGGTTTTCCTTTTTCTGTTTTGTTTTGCAAGAACATCCAATGTTCATTTTTGATATATGCATTTGACAATAATTGATGTTCATAAATATTTACATACGAAACAAAAGACGATTACTCGTAATATCAGGAACAGGGGCAAATAAGAATTGTCCAGACCTTACAGTTGCTCTATTCACCAGGTACAAGGATAGATTTAGTTGAAGAATATGACTAAGGTACATTCACTCCCCGCAGAGTAAGAAAAAGACAGTAGTGTTAACTCTCCCCAGCTGAGGCTCGCAACCGCGAATGAGTCGGTAAAATTCTCCCCAGGCAGAGTTTATCTATCATCAGCACTGGGAAATTATCCCCAGTGGAGTTTGGAGAATTGTCCCCAGTAGAGCCTAAAAGGTTATCCCCAGTGAATTCGCAACTAGAAAATCATCCCCAGCGGAGTTCATTCCTTTCACAAATAGAAACTCCACTCCCAATAGAGTTTCATTATCGCCAACAACGGTAACTCATCCCCGGCTGAGGTTATTCTTCCAAATCAATAGATCTTCTAGCAGAAACATCTCTTCCCCAAAGAGTCATTTCCTCATCAGTTTATTCCCCAACAGAGTTATCCTCTCCTGCAGGTTTATTCTCACAATCATCTTCATTCACTATCCCCAGCGGAAATGAAGAATTCAACTCTATTCTCCAGCAGCAATCCGGGATTTATTTTCCTCAGCTAAAAACA
The DNA here is from genome assembly GCA_948472305.1 of Vicia faba. NCBI lineage: Eukaryota > Viridiplantae > Streptophyta > Magnoliopsida > Fabales > Fabaceae > Vicia > Vicia faba. Next base: position 1,439,716,055 of record OX451741.1, on the reverse strand, counting down.
TCACATTTTCATACATCATGACACATGCATATACGTATCATACAAACACAATCTCATTTATTTTGATAAAATCATTTCTTGATACGTATCATGCATTACATACAGCTAACCTTTACCTTTCAGGAAGGATACGATCAAATTCTCATAAAATTCAAGCTATGAAGCTTTTACCTCAGTTTAATAACGGACGACCGAAGTTCCTAAAATTCAACAGAGATGTCTCCTCAGTAGAATATGGACGACCGAAGTTCCTAAAATTCAACTTTCCTCTTCAATAGAGATGATTCCTCAGTAGAATACGGACGACCGAAGTTCTTAAAATTCGACAGAGATGATTCCTCAGTAGAATACGGACGACCGAAGTTCCTAAAATTCAACAGAGATGATTCCTCATTAGAATACGGACGGCTGAAGTTCCTAAAATTCAACAGAGATGTTTCCTCAGTAGAATACGGACGGTCGAAGTTCCTAAAATTCAACAGAGATGTTTCCTCAGTAGAATACGGACGGTCTAAGTTCCTAAAATTCAACAAAGATATTTCCTCAGTAGAATACGGACGACCGAAGTTCCTAAAATTTAATAGAGATGATTCCTCAGTAGAATACGGACGACCAAAGTTCCTAAAATTCAAACAGAGACGACTCACCAACAGAATAACGGACGACCGAAGCTCCTAAAATTCTACTTCTCTCAACAAAGATTTGCCTTCCCCAGCGGAATCTTCCTCAACGACAGGTATACAAGCTCTCGCAAAGGAATCTCTTATGCGATCGACACTCCTTCGGATGGCATCTTTAAGCCCATCTCCCGTCATCAGTCTCCAATGGCATCATTAAACCCATTCCCGACATCACAATACAATTACCACTTCATGCGAGTGCAAATTTCTGGGCACTCTAGTGTTCAATCATCTTCCACCTTCAGATCACGAAAGGCAGACAAGCCAATCTAAATCTTCAGGTTTAAGAAAATTGAACAGGGGCAGCTGTTGTACCCCAAAATTTTCCCTCCCATATTTCTCAAATCATTTCAAGAAAGATCGCTAAGTTGCTCAAGGTAGTCCAAGGGTTGGCCAGACAAGCTCTCTCCTAAGACAGTCTACCTCAAATTAGGGTTTCATGTTGCATCAAGATACTTGAGTCCAAGTGATCCCAAATGCTCACCAATGTCTTAATAGGTTATCAAGATCATCCATGTCAAGTTTCAAGCCTTGCAGAGGAAGTTTGCTCAGTCAATTGCTCAAAGGCCTCAAAATCGATTGTGCTAGGGCAAAAGTCAACTGTGGCCCACATACAGTCAAACTTCAAGATTTTTGGTAAACATCCTCATTTTGAAGGACAATTCATCATTTGATCAAGGGTTTATCATGATTCATCAAGGATTGCTCATAATTCATCAAGACTCAAAAGTTGCTAAATTAGGGTTTTGTAGGAAAAGTCAACTCAACTTTGACCAAGCATAACTTTTTCATACTTTATGAGAAATGAACCATACAAAGCTCATTTTGAATAATATGCAATTCCCTAAAATCCATATTCAGCTCCCAAGTTCAAAATATGCACTCACAAGAAGTTATGAATTTGGACATTATAGGTCATTTTGAAAAGTCAACAAAAACACCTTTTTTTTAAAGATTCATACATGAGCATGGAATATCAAAATGAGATGAGACCAAAAGGGTTGATTAGAGGAAATCTCAATCTTTCTAAAAAGTCCAAGAACACCTTCAAAGAATCAAAATTGAGGAAGTTATGCATTGGTGAAGTTGACCTTTTTTGCGAAATTGCCAAAAGTCAACTATGCCTAAAACTTCAAATTTTGCCAAATGGGCCCAATCTTTTTCACTTGTTTTGAGTTGCAACATAGTCCACGAGCTCTAGCCCTTTCCACTTGTCATTATCATGTTTTTATTATTTGTTTTTATTTTTATTTGATTTAAATCAATTTTAATCAAAATAAATCATATAAAATCCAAAACATTGAAAACACACGATTTTGTGCTTGTTTCAGGTCTTAAATTACAGCTAGCAAGTATTCAAATTCGTATCAAGGCATGGTGTGTACAAAAAGATTGAAATAGGCCAATTTTAGAAAGATTTTTAAGGTGTATCAAATCACAATCCAATTCATTGATGGAGAAAGATTGAGATCAGTTATCAACCCTAATCTATTCCTCAATACATATAGAGTGTGTGTAGACCCAAAGCTAGGTTAGAAAGAGGCGCAGCATCAAGAACACAAACTTGAAAAATCAAGAAAAAGTGCAAGATCGAATTCCTATTTCCAAGCATCCTCAAGGCCTTCTAGCTATCCCAATCGATTCCTGGGAGTGTAAGCAAGCTAAAGCAATCAAGAACCAAGCCTTTCCAGCACCCAAAAGTAAGTCCATCACGATATCCATGAAATTTTGAATTCGGTTAGCACGATTTAGGCATTGTTAGCATGAATTAACTATAGATTCTTGATCCATGGAACATTTGCAAGCTTTCTGCATCATTTAATTTCATTTATATGTCATGTGCAAGATTTCACCATGGCTAGGTTTTGTAGCTTCGAATTAGGGTTTTTGTATGCAGGACAAATTAGCCTTCATTAAGGGTGCCATCATGTTCAGAAGGATGAGACGAATCTAACCATAGCATTAGGTGTCATTTATATGGCCCATTGAAGATTTGGGAACGAACCTTGTTTATAGCAACGGACATACGTCTGTAGGTAAAAGTCTGGAACTTTTACCCACGGAGCAAGGTCAGGGATGACCTATGTGTTATCTCTCCATTGGCCCATTCGAACTATGGCGCGCGTTTTTCGACATCCTCCACTAATTCTTGTTTTTATATATTATTATTATTCATTATTTATACAAACGAACACAAGTGGTGCAGTGGTGAGTGTAGCGTGGAAATTGCTTCAGGACCTGGGTTCGAATCCCAGGTCCCCTAAATATTTCATATTTTTTCCTTCCAGGTGATCTAGCGTGTACATGAGGCCAGCGACCACCATGGTCCATCATAATCCAAAGCGCCAAGTGTCCTGAAGGCCAGATCCAAAGGCTATAAAGGGAAGAACACCATGAGGCTCAGTCAATGCATTGCATGGGATCACAGAAAGTCAAAACGGACCCCTTTTGTTTTGGGCCAAGGCTTACTGTTTGCACCCCCCCTTCAGATTGCTTCTGAGGCCCAAATCTCTTTCTCTATACTTTTTTTATTTGTCTTAATTTATTTGTTTATTTTATTTACTAACAAATTAATTATTTTCTTTTTATCAAAAAAAAATCACAAAAATATTATTTTTCACCAATTAGATTTAGGTATATTTTTTATCAATAAATTTATTAATTTAATTAGGTTTGTTAATTTAGATAACTTTAATTTCTTTTTTGTACATAATTAAAATTAATTAGAACAAAATAGGTTTTATTTCAAATTTAATTTTTTCTTTCTTTTCTTAAAAATAATTTTAAAAAACCCAAAAATAGGCCATGTAATTATTTTCATTAATTAATTTGTTAACTAATTAATTTGTACATTTATTTTTAAAACCTAAATTCTTTTCTTTAAAAAATATTAAAAACAACAAAAACAAGTTTTCTTTTAATTAGGTTAGAAGGGTCAAAACCCTATTTTCTTCCCGATCTTAAATTTTTCTCGCGCGTTTTATTTCTATTATTTATCATATTGATGTAACTGCTTACAGTTTGTAATAGTTTAATTAGGACTTTATTTACATTTACCGCTTTACTTTTCAAGGGTTTGTTTTTGGCTATGTAAATACCCGAAGCCTTGTAATAGCGTAGTTTAATTTCCGCACTTTAAATTCCGCAAAATATTGAACTGTTAGATGTATGATATTAGGATGCATGACAAGAATGTATGTAATTTTAAAACAGTTAGACAACCCTAAAATGTGCAAAGATAATAAATCTGAAACTGAATCACTTGCACATGCGCACTCCTAGGGTACACTCCCACTTGGTTGCCTTCGGTAAACGGTCATTGAGTATAGGATGCTTTAGTAGTCGTCCTTTTGTCCAAATATCATAGTTGCCTCAGAAAGGTTGCCTCGAATATTGTTGCCTTGGATAATTGATCTAAGACATTAGGGTTACTACTAAGACGTCCTAACATTGCTTTAGTCATCGTACGTCCCTTTTCGAATTGACCCTCAAACTCCAACGACGGTGCTACCTACTCACTAATAGTAGGATAGTGATGTCTAAAGGAAACGAACATAGAACGATTCTTTTTTCGAGTAGGTAGATTAGTTCTTAAGTACTTGCTCAATCATAACAAACTTTTTCACACTTACACTCCTTTACAAACAAAGTTTTCAAAAAAACACTTCATTACACTCTTGAAGACAGAAGCAAGAGTTAAATCGAAATTAAACAAAAGCTTTTCAAAACCCACAAACACAAAGAAAACAATATCGAAAATGATGAGCAAGTACCTAAGAGCCCGTAGATAACTACGGATAGAAAGGGTGCTAATACCTTCCCTTTCTATAATCTACCCCGTACTCAGAAATATCTCAAAATATGAATTTTTCTGTGCTTTTTTCCTTTCCTTGTCTGATAAAATAAAAGTCGATGGCGACTCTTGCTTAACGCGACATTTTACAAACACAAACACAAAACGCAAACCAGCAATTCCTTAAAAAGGGAAACATGTCCCGGTTCTGGCCACCGTATCACAATGGGTATTGGAAGAAATTAAATATAATTATCTATTACAACAATATTGAAACTTGAACAATGTACCAGAATATAAATGGAAAATAAATGGATTTTTGTTTGGTTTTGTTAAGGAAAATGGTTTTAACCTAATTATCTAAAAGAAAATAATTAATTAAAATAAGTAAAATTAAACCCTAGTTTAAAAGAAATAACATTAATCAAGAAAGCATTTTTAGGGTTTTTTAGCAAAGGTTTTAAGTTTAATCAAAATAATATGGAAATTAATTAATTAAAAGAAAACCTAAATTCTAAGTTAATTTTAACTAAAAAAATAAAATACCTAAACCTAAATCTAATTATTAATTTATTAAGAAAAATAAATTAAATTTGTTTAAGAAAATATTTTTTGTCTTTTTGTTTTTTTTAAGAGGAATAAAATATAAGTATATAAAATGCAAATAATAAATAAAAATATATTTTTTTGGATTTTTTTTATTTAATAAATAATAATAATAACAATAATAATAATAATAATAAATTAAAGAAAATAAAATAAAATATGAAAAATAAAGTCAGGAGGTAAAAAAGGAATTTAGGGTGTTTGTTAGAAAAAATAGTTTTTGTTTGAAGCCTGGCCCAAGTTTGATTTTGTTTGGAAATCAGAAAAAAAGAATAAAAATAAGATAAATGGGTCGTGTTGTCAAAAGGAACAGGGGGTGAGAACAAGAAAAAATGGCAAAGCCCAATGTGCAGGGCCCAAACGCGCTGGTTGGAAGCAAACAAAAGAAATGTTGGAAAAATGAAAAAAAGTGGCAGCGCTGGGGCTTGAACTCACACCCTTGACATAATGCGCGTGTTATCTTACCACTGGGGTGGCTATACATCTGTTAACTTAAATAAAACCATAAATATATATTACAAATCCATTCCTAGAAATGAACTTCATCTTCAACCTCCAGCCAGGGTCCCTGTATCTCATTCATTTCTCATCCATTCTCAAAACTTTCAACATCAAACTTGTTAGAAATTTTACCACGATTCCAGAAATGTAAACAATTTGGACTAACAATCAAAGATGAGCATGTACTTCTAAAAGTACCAAATCCTGACCTAACTTTTTTCAGAGATTCAAACTTAAAATTCTCTAAGCTCAGGCAATATAAATGAAAACTATGGATATGTCCAGCTTCAAGGCAATGATATCTACATTTTGTCTTTGAAAATGCAAGCCTAGCAATGCCTAAATGAAGAGATGAAAGTTCAGAAAAATACCTCAAAAACTGGAAATCGTGAAATGAGTTTGAGCTTGTTTCAAGTGATGGTGGTGATCAGGTTAGCTTCATCAAGTTCCCAGGAAGCTAATGTAATGCTTAGCTTGAGCTATGGATGGCTGGAATGGTCTGGAGAAGTCAATTTGCAGACCTCTGTTTTTGGTTATGGAGGATGGTGATGGGGATGTTATATTTTCAAAGCAAGGACAGGGATGGATTATATTTGAGGTATAGAAGTTTTGCAAATGATTTTGAGGAAAAACGCACGAGGAAAATGAAAGATACAAGTTCAAGGTCGGAACTGTGTATCAATGGTGTTATTTTGAAAATTTTCTGGTTTGTGGTTGTTTGGGGGATTTCAGGGCCTTAGCATCCGCGTGTTTTCTTGCAAATAGTGCCTCTATTTATAAGCAAAAGGTTTGGAGTGCTCTAGTTGATCAGAATTCAAATTCACATGTTTAAGCTTAACATGTGATTTTTTTTACAAAACAAGTTTTCATGCCTTGTACTTGGTTCATAGAGTTGTTAACCACTTTAAACACAATACCTCTGACTTTGTGGATGGATTGTACTAGAATAAAACAAGTTAGGAGCTCAAGAAGTTGACTTTGTGCATAAAGCTTGCTTTACAATAATGGATATGTTACTTTCTCCCTAAAATGGAAAATTAGTTTGGACAAAGCTTGAAACACTTGGATAAGGGCATAATCAGTTGTGTAAAATATTAATTATGGAGTGAAAAACAAGTTTGAGGCCTTCAAAGTGGGGATTATGCATCATGGCTATGGATTTGGTTCATGTTCATTACAAAATATGTCGTGCAAAACAAGTTTGAAACCCTAACTTCTTGCCTTCAATTCTCTTAGCTCAAGTATGGTCTTGATGAGTTCTTGGACATTTTGGAAAGATTGTAACATCCTATACAACCTTTATGTTGTACATTTTTGAAGAATTAACTTGGAACCATGTGAAAAATTTCTATGAAGTTAGTACCAAACATTTTCCTAACTAGGGAAAAATTTCACTAAGTCTTTTTAGTTTCAGGGACATGTCTTCATAAATTCATAACTTGAAATCCAAGAATTTATAGAAAAAGTTATGCCCTAAAATGTTTTAGATATCATTGAGATCTACAACTTTCATGTTGGAAGTTTTCCTTGAATCTTCTTGCATCATGATGGAAATTTGGCACAAAGTTATGAAAAAATGTTAACATTCCAACTCTTAGAAAAATTTCTAAGTCCTAGAATTTTGACTTTTCAAAGATAACTTTGACTTTTCAATTTCTTGATGAACAAATTTCATGTTTTGACATGTCTTGATGAAATATGATTTTTGAAACTTGATTTTGATTAAAAAGTCAAACTTTGACTTTTTAGTGTATAGTTGACTTTTTATCAGTTGACTGAAATTCATCTGTCAATCCAATGATCTTGAGAGGTGATTTCAACTATACAATTAGGTAAAGATGGTGAATTTGAGTCCTTGAGATCATGTCTTAAAAAAATAAGTCATTTTCCTGGTCAAAAGTCAAGAACTGAGCCTTCTCAATCAAAACCCTAATTTTGACCATTTTGCCCTTTTGGTGTTCTGATCAAATTTCTCTGAGGAATTGTGATCCAAAATTGATCAATTGACATATATGAGTTTATAATGTTGATATGGATCAAAAACTACGAAGTTTGACTTTAAGTTGACCATAATTGACTTTTTATCCAATACAGTTGATTTTAGGTCATCTGATCAAATGACTGAGCAATTTTGTGATCCAAGACTTGAAACTTGACATGCGAAATCTTGAGGGTTTCTAATGATCCATGAAAGTCATTTGAGGCCTTGAAAGTCCAATTGTCCTTGTGAAAACTTAAACCCTAATTTTGAGTTGTCAGTGTTTGAGGAGGTGTCTTGAGCTGATCAAACCTTGTGTAGTCTTGAATCAATGGAGATCTTATGAGAGATTTCTTGAGAAATGAGAGAGAAAATTTTGGGGTATAATAGCTACCCATGTTCAATTTTCTTAAACCTGAAGAGTTAGATTGGTGGATCCGTCATTCGTGACTTGAAGGTGAAAGATGATTGAACACTAAAGTGCCCAGAAATTTGCACTCGGAGATGTATTGGGAATAGGCTTATAGATTCCATTTGGAGGAATGATGGTGAATACTGGAAGATGTGTCAGCATAAATATTTGTTCGATTTATACCAAAACTTGATGTTTTTCCTGTGGGAAAAAAGGTTAGTTAAATGCAGATGTATGCATGGCGTTCTCAAGATGAATGAGATTATGCTAAATGCGTTTCATATGCATATGCTATGATGTATGAATGTGGGATTTTATTTAGATGCATAATTGTCCGGGAAAATAAATCTCTGACTACTGTTGAGGAGTTATGGGAAGCTGAATCCCGGATTACTGTTGGGGATGAAGAATATACATATCTTTAAATTTTGTTAAAAGAATGCTTCTGTCGGGAATTACATCTTGAATGTTATCTGGTCGGACTCCAAGTTTCACACCAACTTGCTGAGGATGAGGAAGTTAACTACTATCTGGTCGGATTCCAGGTTTCACCATAACTTATTGGGGAAGAAAAAATTAACTGTTATCTGGTCGGACTCCAGGCTTCATAGAAAATTTCTTGAAGTTGAACTATTATCTGGTCGGATCCAGGCTTCACAGTAACTTGCTTGAAACTAGTTGCTATCTAGTCTGATTCCAGGCTTCACAATGAATTTCTTAGGGAATAAAGTTAATTGTTATCTGGTCGGATCCAGGCTTCACAATAACTTACTTGAAAAGATGAAGTTAAACTGATATCTGGTCGGATCCAGGCTTCACAGTAACTTGTTGGGGTAGAAGAAAACTCTACTGGGGAAAAGAATTTAAAACCTTGTCTAGTTGAGTCCAGGTTCTTCAATATCTCGAAGAGTTAAACTATTATCGGATCGGGTCCATGCTTCATAGTGTCTTAAGAAGTTAACTATTATCTGGTCGGGCCCAGGCTTCATAGTAACTGAAAATTGTACTATTATCTGGTCGGGTCCAGGCTTCATAGTATTTGAAAAGTTACACTATTATCTGGTCGGGTCCAGACTTCATAGTGAATGAAAGTTGTACTATTATCTGGTCGGGTCCAGGCTTCATAGTATTTAAAAAGTTTCACTATTATCTGGTCGGGTCCAGGCTTCATAGTATTTTGAACGAATGAAGTTGATTGTTATCTGGTCAGATCCAGGCTTTACAATAACTTACTTAAGTTAAAAATGTTATCTGGTCGAATCCAAGCTTCAAAGCAACTTTTGGAGATAGTAATGACTTTGTTGGTGACTTCACTGGGGATTAGGAGTTGTGGCCTTCTGATTGTAATAGTCTGAGAGGCAAACTCAAGCTGGAGAGGATAGACTCAGTCGGGGCAGATAGATTTATATGGGGAAATAAACCCTGTTTGAGGAATACTTGATGAACTGCTGATGAGGTGAGTTCTTTTAGGAAGAGATCCACAAGGCTTCTTCTTGTATGACCAACTTAGCTGGGGAGAGAGCTGTCAAGAGATTGAGACTCTGGTTGGGGATCAACCTATGCAAAAAGACTTTGTGGGCAACTTTGTTGGAGGAAAGGTTTATTGTAGCCGTCCTTGTGGGGATAATGCTAATGAAATAACTATATGGGGATATTCATATACATTAAAGAGATGCTTGTTGCTGCTTAGCAGGACACATCCGCCAAATAGTTTTAATCATGTTCACATGCATATATTCGTTCAATTTTAGTCATTGTACTTCTTTGCATTCAAAATAAAAATAGAAAGTTTGCACTTCAAAGTATATTTGTATTGATATTTTGCCCATGAATAGGCGTTTTTGTACAAAGAGACGGAGATCCTAGTAAGAGGAAATCGTTGAAGGGAAAAAAATTGAAAACAAAGAAAATAGACATGTGGAAGTGATCTCATTGCGTTCTAACTCTACTATTTCCCCAATGTCTTCGAACGTCCCTTGCCGTTGACAGAAGTTGATTGGACTGATTTTGGACCGTTTGAACTTGGACCTTGGTAATAAATTCGACGGTGGTGATTCCACAGGACATAGTCATACGCTTTTAATCCTTAACTTTTGCCTGGACCGCCCTTTCGGGTTTTCAGCCCACCAGAATACCCATTTTTTCCCAAGTCGCCCTTTCGGGTTTTCAACTTATCCGGTGTATAATCTTTTGCATATATCCTTTTGCCCAAACCTTTTGGTTTGTCGGGATTCCCTTATTTCATCTACGTGTGCCAACCTAGCGGATCTCTTATGCATAGTATTTTTTAACTATGTCTGCATTCACAGGATGTGGGAAATCTTCACCGTCCATGGTAGTCAGCATCATGGCACCACCAGAGAAAACATTCTTGACAACAAATGGCCCTTCGTAAGTGGGATTCCATTTTCCCCTGGGATCTCCTTGTGGAAGAATGATGCACTTTATTACCAAGTCACCAGCTTGATATACTCGAGACTTGATCTTTTTGTTGAAAGCCTTGATCATGCGTTTTTGGTACATCTGACCATGACAAATGGAAACCAGTCGCTTTTCATTGATCAAGTTCAACTGATCCAATCTTGTCTAAATCCTTTCGTCTTCGCCTAGGCCTGCCTCATTCATAATCCTTAATAAGGGAATCTGAACTTCCACTTGCAGAACAACTTTCATGCCATAGACCAAAGAAAAGGGAGTTGCCTCAGTTGATGTCCGGGCTGAAGTACGGTAGCCATGAAGAGCAAATGGTAACATCTCATACCAGTCTTTGTAGGTTACTAACATCTTCTGCACAATCTTCTTAATGTTTTTGTTGGCCGCTTCCACTGCGCCATTCATTTTAGGTCTATAAGGGGAAGAATTGTGATGCTTGATTTTGAACTGAGTGCAAAGTTCTATAATCGTAGCATTGTTGAGGCTAGTCCCATTGTAGGTGATAATCCTTTCGGGGATACCATAGCGGCATATGTGGTTGTGTTTGATGAATTTGGCTACCATGTTCTTGGTGACTGAGGCAAATGAGGCGCTTCGACCCACTTGATGAAATAATCAATGGCGACCAGAATGAAGTGATGTCCATTGGAAGCAGTAGGTTTTATCTCTCCAATCATGTCAATGCCCCACATTGCAAATGGCCACAGAGCGGTCATGACATTTAGAGGAATAAGAGGTACATGGACCTTGTCGGCACATATTTGGAATCTGTGGCAAGTCCTTGAGTGGTGATGGCAATCAGCCTCCATTGTTGACCAATAGTAACCAGCTCTCAGAATTTTCTTGGCCATAGTATATCCGCTAGAGTGAGTCCCAAAGAGACCATCATGCATGTCTTTCATAATTTCATCTGCCTCCTTCTTATCCACACATCGGAGTAGAGTAGAATCGTGGTTGCGTTTGTACAGGATTCCATTACTTATGAAGAATTTGGATGAAAATCTCTGTAAGAACTTTCTGTCATTGATGGATGCTCCTTCAGGGTACTCTTGTGCTTCAAGGTATCTCTTCACCTCATGGTACCATGGCTTTTCTGTGTCAGTGTCGAGCACATAGCAGTGTGCAGGTTCGTCGAATCTCTCAATTGTAATCATAGGAGCTTCGTTGTCCCATTTGACCTTGAACATAGAAGACATCGTTGGCAAGGCGTCAGCCAGCTGATTTTCTTCCCTAGGGAAGTGTTTAAATGTGACCTCTTCGAAGTAAGGAATCAGAGATAGCACAAGCTCCTTGTAAGGGATGAGATTAGGGTGCTTAGTGTCCCAATCTCCTCTTACTTGGCTAATCACTAGAGCAGAATCCCCAAACAAATTCAAATGCTTGATCCTCAAATCAATGGTAGCCTTCAGACCTAAAATGCATGCTTCGTACTCAGCCATGTTGTTCGTACAGTCGAAGCATAGTCTGGCAGTGAAAGGAGTGTGGCAACCTTCAGAGGAGATTATCACAACACCAATTCTGTTACCCAAAACGTTGGAAGCCCCATTGAAGACCGTAGTCTATTGGGATCCTTGCTCAGGTCCGTCATACGGTCCAGTTTTCGCGCAATCAGTCACTAGCATGATGTTCTCATCCAGGAAGTCAAAGTTCATAGACTAATAATCATCAACAGCTTGATGGGCCAAATGATCTGCTAGTATACTAGCCTTGATGGCCTTTTGCATTGTGTATTGAATATCGTATTCAGTCTAGATCATTTGCCATCTAGCTATCCATCCGAAAAGAGAAGGTTTCTCGAAGATGTACTTGATAGGGTTTATCTTAGAAATCAGTAGAGTGGTATGAGTTAACATATACTGTCAGCCGGCGAGCAGCCCATTCCAAAGCGCGTCAAGTTTTCTCAAGTAGTGAATATCTGGTTTCACAGTCGGTAAACTTTTTGCTCAGGTAGTAAATAACATGCTCTTTTCGGCCAGACCGTCATGTTGGCCCAAAACACACCCCATAGAATTCTCTAGCATCTTCAAGTACATGATCAAGGGACTTCCTTCTACTGGAGGCATGAGAATAGGAGGTTCTTGTAAATATTCCTTGATTTTGTCGAAGGCAGCTTGACATTCATCATTCCATCTGACTACTTGATCTTTCTTCAAGAGTTTGAATATTGGCTCACAAGTAGCAGTTAAGTGAGATATGAAGTGCGCGACATAGTTAAGATGACCCAAGAATCCTCTAACTTCCTTTTCAGAGTGGGGGACTGGAATTTCTTGGATGGCCTTTACCTTGGCAGGATCGACTTTGATGCCTTTACCACTGACAACAAAACCTAGAAGCTTTCCCGATCGTACTCCGAATGTGCACTTATTAGGGTTCAACCTCAACTTGTACTTTTTTAGCCTCTCGAATAGCTTGTATAGGTGACTGAGATGCTCCTCTTAAGTTTGTGATCTTACAATCATATCATCCACATATACCTCTATCTCATGATGGATCATGTCATGAAACAAAGCTATCATAGCGATTTGATATGTTGTCGCTGCATTCTTTAATCCGAACGGCATGACCTTGTAGCAAAAGGTGCCCCATTGCGTAAAGAAAGTGGTCTTCTCCATGTCTTCGGGAGCCATCTTAATTTGATTATAGCCGAAGAAATCATCCATGAAAGAGAAGACTTTATGTTGAGCAGTGTTATCAACCAAGACGTCAATATGTGGTAGAGGGAAATCATCCTTGGGACTTGCCCTATTCAGATCCCTATAATCTATGCACGTACGAATGTTTTCGTCTTTCTTCAGCACTGGCACCACGTTTGTAACCCATTGGGGATAAGATGTCACAGCTAGGAACCCTGTGTCAAATTGTTTTATCACCTCATCTTTTATCTTTTCAGACATGTCAGGCCTCATGCGATGAACTTTTTGTTTGGCAGGAGGACAATCTTCCTTTATCGGTAGACAATGAACTAAAATATAGGTATCCAACCCTGGCATATCTTCATACTACCAAGCAAACACTTCCACATAGTCTAGGAACATCTAAACCAATATGCTTTTGACACTGCCCTCTAGGTTAGCGTCGATCTTGACCTCTTTCTTGTCTGTTTCGGTACCTAGCTTGATGACTTCAATTGACTCTTTGTGCGGCTGAATAGCTTTTTCCTCTTGTAATAGAAGTCTGGATAGTTCTCCCGGTATTTCACAATCTTCCTCGCCTTTGTCTTCGGCTTGGTTAATTGGATGTTCGAAATCATAGTTGGAAATAGTAGGGTCGTTGGCAATGAGATCCATAGTGGATGAGGACCTGCAAGTGTGTGTGTGTGTGTGTGTGTGTGTGTGTGTGTGTGTGTGTGTGTGTGTGCATGTAAGATACGTGGCTATTTTGAAAAAAATGCATTGAAGAAAAAGAAAGACAATGAGCACAAAAGTTCGAATGCAAAAAAGTCCAATGGTTTGTATTGAATGATCATATGATAAAATGAACATAACTAAAACCCCTGACAAATGGACCAAAGTGCCCCGGGCCAGGCACATGGCTTAAAAGTCATTGTTTAATATTACAGACAAAATGTTCTTTAATTAATAGAAAGCAATAAACAAGTAATTACTCCTCAATGAAGGAGATGGGAATGAAGTCCTTTGTGTGCCAATTGTTGATCTCTATTGTAGTAGGATATAACCATTCTTCAAATGCAACCTCATCATCAGAATCACCTACAACGTTAACTTCGTGACTTCTAATACGGAGAGGGGGCTTCCCTGCACGAGTGCGTCTTACTTCTTTCTGAGCCTTGATAGTGAAACCCAAACCACATTTGTCTGCTTTAAATGGGATCTCGGGGAGTTGTCCCCAAGTATCACAGCTTCCTTCTTCGATTGCGGCACAAGCATCTCTAAACGAAACCATCTTTGGCACGACCTTAACAGCTTTGGACACATCAGAGGAAAATTTGCTAGTAGCAACCATTGGTGGAACAAATTCAAAAGACTGACATGGGGTTTCTATAAATTCTCCATACATCTCCACATATTTGAAAGAGTTGATGGGGCGTACCATGAACTCCTCCTCACCACAGACAGTGACAATCCTTCCTTTGACCGGATACTTGAGCTTTTGATAAAGGGTTGACGTTACTGCCCATGCTCCGTGGATCCAAGGACGACCCAGCAAACATGAGTAAGCAAGATGGATATCCATGATGTAGAAAGTAGAGTTGAAAATATGTGAGCCCACCTTGATCGGGAGACCCACCTCTCCATGAACTGTCCTTTTGGACCCATCGAAAGCCCTCACAATAATATCACTTGGTTTTAAAACTAGTCATTCACAGTCTAAACAGTCCAAAGCTCCCTTGGGTAGTACATTTAAGGAAGAGCCAGTGTCAACCAGAACATGTGCTAGGGTAGTCCCCTTACATTCCACCGAAACATGCAGGGCTTTGTTATGGTTCTTTCCCAGTGGTGTCAGATCAGCATCTGAGAACCCCAAACCATTGTCGGTCGTCAAGCTTTCCACACAATTTTCAAATTGTCCTATTGTGGTCTCATGAGGGACATGGGCCTTCTTCAAGAATTTGATTAACGCCCAAGCATGAGCCTCGGAAGAGAGTAGAAAAGATAACATGGAAATCTTGGAAGGGGTTTTCCCCAACTGCTCCACAATCTTGAAATCACTCCTTTTTATAATTTTCAAGATCTCATCCATTTCTTGAGCGGAAGGTTCCACAACAGCAATGCCTTTTGCGAGAATTTCTGTCTCATCAGGCTCAACTACTTTCTCATTTCCCCATGTGTCAGCACTAGGCTTAACAGTGGTGATGCAGACAGGTGCCTTTGTAGCAGTTGGTGGTAGAAAGCAGTGGCTAAGTCTTCCCATGTATGGATATAGGAACCCTCCAATTGGTAAAACCACTCTAGTTGCGTCCCAGCCAAGCTTTCTTGAAATAAGTGAAGCCAGAGTTTCTTGTCGGCGGTGTGCGGTTGAATTTTGCGCACATAAGACTTCAAGTGAAGTTTTGGTCAGTAAACCCCGTCGTATTTAACGAATACTGGTATCTTGAATTTGTGAGGAATGACAACCCCATATATTAAACCTAAATCATCAAAATCCAAATGGGGGATGGCTTGAATCTCAATGGCCTTCAGTTTGGCCTCTAGTTGCTTGTACTTAACATCGACAGGAGGATACTGCTCGTCAAAATAATCCTCATCATCAGACGCTTGATCATTGATACACCCAGCCTGGGTACTCCTTGCTTATCCAATTTGATTTTCGTCTTCCTTGGACGAGTCTTCCACTACCGGTATTTGATGGATCGGCTCTCTAAATCTCTTACCTATATTGATTAGGGATTTCCTCTTTGGTTTCTTTTTTTCTTCTAGCAACGTCATTAACTCTTGTTGCCCCTTGGCCAGGGTCAGCAGAGTCTCTTGAAACTGAGAGTTTTGTGCTTGTAGTTCTTTCACTTTTTTCTCGATATCCATCTTGCTGAAATAAACAGTAGAAAGATAAGGAAACCTGTCGTGGAAAACCTGTTATGTTATGATGTGTTGTACCCCAAAATTTTCCCTCCCATTTCCTCAACATTTTCTCACCACAAGACCCTTGGAGCTCAAGATCCAGTTAGGGTTTCCTCTACTCAAAGACTTCTCCTTGCACTGGTGACCCAAATTAGGGTTTGTGTTTGCACAAAGATGTTTTGACCTAAAAGGCCCAAAATTACTTTCATGCTTAATGTTGGACTCACAAGTTTATCCATATCAAGTTTCAAGCCTTGATTCCAATCTTTGCCCAGTCAATTGGACAGTTGACCTAGAAATCAGCTGTATTGGGGAAAAAGTAAATTGTGGTCAATTGACAGTCAAACCTCATGAAATTTGACCCACATCAACATTATGAACTCATATGAACCATTTGGTCAAGTTTGGATCACAATTCCACAAGAAATTTGATCAGATCACCAAAAGGGCAAAATGGTCATTTTTAGGGTTTTGACTGCACAAAGGCAATTTTTGACTGTTTGACCTAACCAATGGCAAAAAAAGCTCACATATGGACTCAAGGACCCCATGGAATTGTCTTGACATGTTCAACAAGTTCAAAAGATCCCAAATGCACAAGATTGACAGATGAATTTTCCAGTCAATTGATCAATTTTTGTCTGTATACTGAAAAGTCAAACTTTGACTTTTTGGTCAAAATCAAGTGTCAAGATTCATTTTTCATCAAAACATGTCAAATTATGAAACTTGTTCATCAAGAAATCAAAAATTGCAAATTAGGGTTTAAAATGAAGAATTTTCATAACTTAGAATTTTTCTAAGTTATGAAAATCCCTAATTTTTTTCCTAACTTTGTCCCATTTTTTCATCAAGATGCATTTCGATTCAAGGAAAACTCAAAACATGAAAGTTGTAGTCCATTGAAAAATCTACAACTTTTATTCACAATGTTTCCTCAAAAGAAGCTTGTAGCTCAAGTTATGATTTTTGGAATAAGGGTGCAAAACATTTCTTAACTTAGAAAAAATTTGACCTATTCTAGGCAGGATCTTTGCCTAACTTCATGGCCACTTTTCACATGCTTCCACTTGGAATTTCAATTTTCATTACAAAGATGGATTGTAGTACACATTCCAAGCTTTCCAAAATGTCCAAGAACTCATCAAACAACCTTGTGGTTAGGAAGAATCAAATTTGGCAATATAGGCAAAACTCACTTTGTTCATGAGCCATTGCCATGTCCATAACTTTGCATTTTTGAACTCAGCATGCTCTAAGCTACATTACAGGCCTCTAATCTCATTTACACTCCAAAATTAAATGCTAATCCATTGTGCCAAGATGTTATTCTTTGAGTTTGGTCATTACATGAAGGATTAGTCCTTATTTAGAAAAAGCAATATATCCATTTTTGAAAAGTTGAACTTTATGTCAAAATTGCAATCTTTGAAGTACAATGCAAATCCTTTTGGCACAAGTTCAGGAACATATCCCACTGATCAAGACTCAAGTGTGCAGCATACTTGAGGGGCCTAGAGAAGCTTGTAAACCAACTGGCCATTTCTTGCTTAAGTTAGAAGAAACCTTGCATAACAGAGATCATCTCACATTTCTGCCAAAAGAAGCTTAAGCAAACTTGTTAGACACATTCCAAACAACATAATTGAGCTAAGGCACGACCAAAACACCTTCCAAACCTCATCATTCATCAAAACACCATCCTACTGCAGAAAACAGAGTCACCTCTGCAGTTGGACTTCCATAACTCAATCCACTCGTGCATTTTTGCTAAAACCAGTTCATACACACTCCATACCACATATACAAGCTATCCCAAGCATTGGACACGACCTGTAACACCTCTAACCAACTTCACCATTTTCACTTTTTCTGTTTTGCAGGTTGAGTGCCATAGCTTGATTCACTTGGTTTCAAAGCAAGCTAAAGGTTGGAATAGCATCCCTGGACTTCAAGCAAGCTGTACCAATCCTCACCTTGCCTTGAAAGTGCCTCCATTGCCAGACACGATCCAAGCTGAACAGGTAAGTTCATGGACTTCTATCTCTCAATATAGGAAGAGTTAGCTTTAAGTTTATGAATGAAAAATGTTCTACTCATGGCCCTGAAGCTATACATATCTTCACTTTCCATTTATATTGCATGTGCTGAGAGAATTTGGAACCTGAACATTGAAAAAAACTTAGGTTAAGAATTAGGGATGGAGAAATTCTCTCTCATTTCTGAGAGTTAAGTTAAGTTTTTTATATGTATGGAATCGTGGCTTGATGCTTGACATTTTTCATGTTATAAGTTTGTGCTAAAAGTCCAGGAATCAGGATGTTTGAACCAGGAGGAAGGGCGCGCGTTTTTCGACATTTTTGTGCTGGAGGTTGAAGACAACCTCTATTGGGCTGGGCCTGAGATACTTTTCTTACACATGCACCCCCTGGCCCATTTTGAGTTTTATTTATCATTTTTAATTTTTTCCTTTTGATTTTGTTTCTATATTTTTATTTAAGCATGAAAAATATTAAAATTATTTTTCCCATATTTTTTGCGTTTTATTTGATATTTATTTGGCTTTATTTAGTTTTGTACATAAATATACTTTTATTTAAAATAACTAAAAATAATACAAACACTTTTATTTTCTGATTTTTATTTTATTTTACCTTTGAAAACATTTTATAAAAAAATATACTTTTTTTTGTAAATATTAAATATTTTTATTTTTGTATATATTTAATATATTTAATAAATAATATAGATACTTATATATTTATTATAATATTTAGGATAAAAATACAAAAATACTACATTTTTATTGTTATTAATATTTAACTTTAAAAAATCACTTTTTGACAATATACTTCCTTTTTATTTATTTTTTGTACATAATTAATAAATATTGCATATATTATATAATTAATACATTTTTATTTAGAAGATTAGGGTTTTACCCTAAATACATAAAAATACCAAAAATTAATTCATTTTATTTTTGTTTATTTGACACATAAAAAAATACTTTTTACGTACATATAAAAATCATTTTTGCATCTTGCATATTTAGTTTATTTTATTTAATTATTGTGCGATTGATTAATTTGTATAATTCAATTTGGATGTAATAGCTTAGATTTTAATTTCTTGCTAAAATATTCCCATTTTAAACATTTGTACCCTCCATCCCATATTTGTTTTGTAATAACTTAGGACCTTTAAATTCCGCACTTTAAAAGCTTTCTAAATATGCCATGCTAGAATTAGGGTTTTGTATGCAAATCAAAAACAACAAATAGTTTGACCTAAATTCAAGATAAACAAGCATGAAAATGGACAACACTAATCACACTTGCACCCCTAGGGTACTCCACTTGTTGCCTTCAAATAATGGGCCATATTGCATGTTAGGTATCTTTGGCAAAAACAAAACAATCAAATGATTATAGTCCCTCGATGACGCTTTCAAAAGTTGCCTAAAAATGATCAAGTCCCTTAAAGGAAAAATTGCCCAAAGATACTTGGCACCATTGCAATCATGGTCTAAACGATGACCCGCGCCCGTCCCGTTCATATCCTAACACAAGATTGTCCACCAAATACAATGGTGGAACAAAATTGTTAAAAGGGTTAAAACATAGCAAAGATCTTTGAGAAATTTAGGGTAGATAGCTCTTGGTTACTTGCCAACTTGCAAAACAAAAACACTTGCCTATTTTTCAAAACCACACATCACAACACACTTTCAAAACCACTTTCAAAAACATTAGAAACTTTTCAAAAGACATACAACTTTGTATACATCCCAACATGGATCATTACAAAGGTTGCCACCACATTGGCCTCTTTTCAAAAACATTTTCAAACCCACACACGAAGCACCATTTCAAACAATTGAAAGCACCATTTCAAACAATTGAAAATCAAGGCAAGTTGATCTAAGCAAGTAACTAAGAGCCCATGGATAACCATGGATAGAAAGGGTGCTAATACCTTCCCTTTCTATAATCTACTCCCCGAACCCAAGAAAACATCTCAAAGGTTTTTGCTGTGCTTTTTAACCTTTCCTTAGGATAAAATAAAAAGTCGGTGGCGACTCTTTCTCAACCGAAACATTTGCGAAAACAAACGCAAAACCTCAAGTCAGTTCTCCCACCGTATCACAGAACTGGCGACTCTGCTGGGGACAATTTTTAAAGTGGAGTAACCTTAGGGCTTAGATCACCCTCTTGCATGACTAATTGTTTGCTTTGTTTGCTTTATACCTTGGCTCTCTTGTTTAGGTTTGCAATCCTACACCCGGATTTGGGGAAACATTCATAGATAGCAATACGTTGTGGAAACTGTGCGGGGTATACCGACACGGTTGAAGCAATAGCTATATTAGTGCGACATATTTGTGAGTACCGGTAACCCTTGAGTTCAATCAAGGAGAGTACGGGGCCGCTGAGTGATGTCACTAAGCACTAATGACCTAGAACCTTACTTGACCATCTTGGCCTTTCATTAGGGGTAGTGAGATGACCGGCTTTGGTGCAGTCCGAAGTTGGTAGATACTCGATACTACACTCATTGAGGGTTGTTTTCTTGGAATATTTTGGTCGCTAGTTAAGTGGCTAAACTAAAACAATGAACAATGAAAACAATCCAGTGATATTGAGCTCCTTAGAACCCGGTTACTATTTATAGGACAGGTTTTTAAGCCAACTACACTCAAGAGGGTACTTACCTATGAAACCCCATGCAAGCCTGAAACTAAGGTTTGGTGTGAATTGCTTGTACATATGTTTTGTGCATACATCATGAACATCATAAAGCATCATATGCATTCACTAACCATTTCAAGGATTTAGATCTTCATCTTTGTTCTTGTTTTTTAGGTCATGGAAATTCCTCGCAGGAAAACTATCCAAGTCAACCTTGTGAGAATCCCTCCTCAACTCAAGGAGCTCACATCAAGAATTCCGGAAAGCTCTCCCTCCAGTGAAAGACATGGTAGACTGCTCAGCCTAGTCAACACCAACATTGAAGAGGACATGGTAAAGGTGTTGTTCCAGTTCTTTGACCCCCTTCACCACTGTTTCACTTTCCCCGACTACCAGTTGGTACCCACTTTGGAGGAATTTTCTCAACTCCTGAGAATTCCTATCCTTAATCAACTACCTTTCAACGGTACGGAAAAGGAACCAAAGCCTGAAGATGTTGCTTAAGCACTACACCTACAGCCATCTGACATCAAGGGGCATTGGGAAACTAGAAGCGGTGTCAAAGTCTTCTTGGAAAAATTCTTGTTTGAGAAGGCACAAGAGTGTTGGAATTCATTGGACCTACAAGCCTTTGAAGAAATTGTGGCACTCCTTATCTATGGGTTGGTCTTGTTCCCAAATCCTGACCAGCTTGTAGATGTCAGCGCCGTCAAAATCTTCCTATCCAGAAATCCAATACCAACATTGCTTGGGGACATTATTCACTCATTTTACACACGAACAATGAGAAAGAGGGGTGTTCTCATGTGTTGTACTCCTCTCCTTGCAAGGTGGTTTATTTCGCACCTTCCACAATCTGTCTTGAAGAATGACCAAGGCTTAAGGTGGTCACAACGGTTGATGACCCTCACTCACTCTGATGTACATTAGTGTTCCCTGTCCAGAGAAAATGTCATCATCGTCGATCGTTGTGGAGAGTTCCCTAATGTTCCATTACTTGGCATTAGAGGAGGCATTACCTACAACCCTTGTCTAGCCTTGAGACAATTTGGATATGCATGAAGAGATGGCCCTCATGACATGTTGATTCCTGACCTAGTTTTTGACTTCGACAACGATGCGCAAGGACTTCGCCAAAGATTCATCAGAGCTTGGAGGATGCCTAATAAGGTTGACAGCAAGACACTGGGACACAAGAATTCCATCCCTCTTGAGGCCTATCTCAAGTGGGTACGAGCCCGAGCCTAGAGTCTAATGATGCCTTATCCTCATGTTCTCCCTGTGATTAAAGAGCCCGTTAAGGAATGAGAGGTTCCCTACACCATCCTATATCCTGACATGCCTACATCGTGGGAGGAGATGCAGAAGAGTTGGATCCAACTCAAGGAGGAACGGAACACTTTTGAAGCCAGCTTCTACGCCAGTGAGAAGAAGGTTTTGGAGCTTACCCGCCGACTCCACGAGGAAGAGACCCTCAACACCTACATCGCACCAAAGAGGATGCGCAATGTCTTTTTACCTTGAGAAGTTTTTGTAATATTTGGCCCATGGGGCATTTATGTACTGACAAATTTCTTCTTATTAATATGACGTGCATTCTTTTTTGTTTGCAACAATTTTGAATTTGCTAAATCCTTGAATGCATTGCATACATAAGCATATCATTCATCATACGCATAAGCAGGTCTCCACATCAGGTTTCCTTATCTTTCTGCTGTTAATTTCAGTAAGATGGATCTCGAACAGACGGTCAAGGACTTGCAGTCTCAGAATTTACAGTTTCAACAACTCCTGATGACCTTGGCTAAGGGTCAGGAGGATCTAAAGGCCCTGCTGGGGAACAAAGACCAAGTGAAAAAGAAGAAGAAGAGAATCTGGGTGGCTACCCTAGGGATAAGGTTTGAGGGTGAAGCCAGAAGAGTGCTTGAATTCCCCCCTACATCTGAGGAGGGAACCAGTAAAGGGAATGCGGCTGCAGTACCTTCCGAATCTGAGGTTGAAGAGGAGGAGGCTGAAGAGGACGAAGACTACTCTGATCAACAATACCTGCCTGCCGATGATAAGTACAGAGGCTTGGAAGACAGGTTGGCAGCTATGGAGCTGCAGAGAGTTCCCGGCTTAGATTTCGAAGATTTGGGATTAGTTGCTGGAATTGTGATCCCCCCGAAGTTCAAAGTGCCAACTTTTGCAAGGTATGACGGGCTATCCTGCCCGAAGATGCATCTTAGATCATATGTAAGGAAGATCCAACCTTACACTGCAGACAAGAACCTTTGGATCCATTTCTTTCAGGATAGCCTTTCTAGGGCTCAACTCGAGTGGTTCTATCAGCTAGATGGGGCCAGTATCCGAAATTGGGAAGACTTGGCCACCGCATTTTATAAACAGTATCAGTAAAATTCTAACCTCGCTCCTACGCGTACCCAACTTCAGGGTATGTCACTAGGGACGGGCGAAGGATTCAAAGAGTATGCGCAAAAGTGGAGAGACCTGCCTGGCAGGGTGCAGCCACCATTGACTGACCGTGAACTTGTTGACATGTTCCTAGGGACCCTGTCTGGTCCGTTCTTCAATCATCTGATTGGTAATTCCTCTACTGGGTTTACGGATTTGATCCTGACTGGTGAGAGGATAGAAGCTGGTATCAAGTCGGGGAAGATACAGAAAGGTGCCGCTGCGAGTACTGAGAAAAAGCCCTTCAAGAAGGAAGCCAGTGCTGTTTGTGGTCCCAGAAGACAGATTAAGCCGGAATGCCGCCAAGCTGTCAATGCATTGGTAATTTCAAAGCCTGCTGCTGCTCCTCAGCAATACAATCAACAAAGGGTTGAGAGACCCAAAAGGCAGTACACTCGGCTCAGCATGACCCTGTCTCAGATTTTGCCGCAATTACTGTCAACCAATTTGGTAACTGTCAAAGAAGCTTCGAAGGTAGTGAACACAGCTTCACCGAAGTACAACCCCAACGCCCGTTGCGCTTATCACTCTGATAGCCCCGGGCATACTACGGACGATTGCTGGGCTCTGAGGAATAAGGTTCAAGACCTTATTGATGCTAAGGAAATACAGTTTGAGGCGCACGAAAGACCCAATGTTGTGACTGCTCCCATGCCCCAGCATGGAGTGAGTGTTGTGGAAGAAGACCGATACGTAACCTCCGTGGAAGAGATTGTTACTCCGTTATCGACTGTTAAAAGGAATCTCTTGCTAGCCGGTTTATTTCCGGGATGTGGTGAAGATTGCCTTCTATGTGCTGTTTCGCCTTTTGGTTGTCCTTTGCTGAAATCAGGTATCCAAAGCCTGATGGATAGAAAAGAAATCTTGTTCGAGAAGATTGTTGTTCCTGCTGTCCCTACTGAAGAAGTTTTTATCGTCACTATTTTCAACAAACCTCCTAAGGCTCTCTCAAGGAAGCCTGTCAAAATCATGTCCACTCAGAAGATTGCTCCTATCATCATCACCGTTCCAGGGCCTCTCCCTTATACGTCCGACAAAGCTGTCCCATGGCACTATGGGGCATATGTTTATGTGCTTGGAGTGAAGCAAGAGTTTGATACAAGTACCGGTGTCAGTAACATCACCGGGCCTGCCAAAATTACTCGCAGTGGTAGGCTGTTCTCGCCAGATATTGCGCCACCAGCTATTCAGAAACCCCTTATCATCACACCCGCAAGTGTGCATGTTCCACTTCCTAATCAAGTTCCTGTTTCTACCCCTGCTGCCGAGTCCTCTGACGCTCGGGGCGAAGGGATTTCTACTGATTTGCCTGCCCTGACGGAGGCGTCGAAGACAACCACTGTTGAAGCCTCCCAGCAAGAGATGGAGGAGATTCTCAAGATTATCAATAAAAGTGATTTCAATGTCGTTGAGCAGTTGGGGAACACCCCATCAAAAATTTCTATGCTATCACTGTTATTATGTTCAGAGGCCCATGCCAAGGCCCTGATCTCCTTCCTGAAGACGACTCATGTGCCGCAAGAAACATCTGTTGATCAATTTACTGATTGTGTGGCCAACTTGACTGCCGATAATGGTCTGGGCTTTTCTGACGCCGATCTGACTGCGAAAGGAAAAAACCATAATGACGCCCTGCATGTCTCTATTGAATGCAGGGGCACTACTCTTGCCCATGTGTTGGTAGACACCGGTTCTTCATTAAATGTATTGCCCAAGAAAGCCTTAGACAGGTTAGATTGTGAGGGTTTGGAGCTCAAGCCTAGTAACATTGTTGTCCGAGCCTTCGACGGTTCGAAAAGGATGGTACATGGCGAAGTTGACATCCCAATCAGGGTTGGTTCTCATGTTTTTGATTCCACTTTCTATGTGATGGACATCCGTCCATCCTACTCTTGTTTGTTGGGCCGTCCATGGATCCACAAGGCTGGAGCGGTGACCTCCACACTACATCAAAAGCTTAAATACCCGGTTAGGGGGAAAATTGTTACAGTTCAAGGGGAAGAAGAGTATATGGTCAGCCACTTAAACTTGTTCTGGTACATAGAGATGGATGGGGAATTCATTGAGACCCCCTTTCAACATTTTGAAGAGGTGCCTCAGACATTGGCATCAGCTGAAACTGTGATTGAAGACCCTCCTTTGAAGATGGCTTCCTTAAAGGATGCCCGGGCTGTGATTGAGAAGGGCGAATGCACAAACTGGGGCCGACTTCCTGACTTCACTCCAAAGACTGACAAGTTTGGTTTGGGCTTCACTGTGGAGGCTCAGAAGGCTGTTCGTAAGGCGAGGATTGGAAGACCTCTTGTGTTCATCACCAACCCAGGAGTGAATGTTATTGAAGACGAAGTGGAGGAATCGGAATTCGACAGCTGGATCTACCCAACGACCGACAGTGGACCGAGCAACTGGACTGCCAAAGACTTTACACCTATTACTTTTGTCACTCAGTAATGAACTCTTTTGTTTTCAATTTGTAACAAACAATATGTTGAAACTTTTATGGCTCGGTGTCCTACCCAGGGCACCGTGGCTCCATTTGTGAGGGCTTTTTGTATGACATTTTCATATATCATTAATCAAAACATTGGACGTTTGCTGCATTTCAAATCTTGCGCTCCTTTTCTTTCTTTATTATATATTGCAAAACAGCTATATTTACACACACTCACTTATACAGGTTCCAATCCACTCTGGATCTCACTGGTAACGACTATGCTACTGCCAGTTATGACTTCGAGAATCCGATCAACTTAGCCGAAGACGAAGGTGAAGATGATTGCGAAGTGCCTGGTGAACTTGCAAGACTGTTACTCCAGGAAGAGAGGGCCATTCAGCCACATGAAGAGCCAGTGGATACGGTAAATCTGGGTACTGAGACAGACAGGAAGGAAGTCAAGATTGGTGCCAATCTAGAGCTCAGTGTGAAACAACGGTTAATTCAGATGCTGCATGACTACATGGAAATATTTGCTTGGTCTTACGAAGACATGCCTGGTTTGAATGCCGACATTGTGGTTCATCACCTGCCTACCAAGGAAGACTGCCCTCCGGTAAAACAGAAGGTCCGTCGTATGCGTCCAGAGATGTCCGAGAAAATCAAAGCTGAGGTTATGAAACAATTTGATGCCGGGTTTCTAGCAGTGACTTCTTACCCTCAGTGGGTTGCCAACGTGGTTCCAGTGCCGAAAAAGGATGGTAAGGTCCGAATGTGTGTTGATTACAGGGATTTGAACAGGGCCAGCCCCAAGGATGATTTCCCTCTGCCTCATATCGACGTTCTGGTTGACAATACTGCTCAGCATAAAGTTTTCTCCTTCATGGATGGGTTCTTAGGTTATAACCAGATCAAGATGGCTCCTGAAGACATGGAGAAGACCACTTTTGTTACTCAGTGGGGCACCTTTTGCTACAAGGTCATGCCTTTTGGGTTGAAGAATGCTGGGGCAACCTACCAACGTGCCATGGTTGCTTTATTTCATGATATGATCCATCACGAGATAGAAGTATACGTCGATGATATGATTGCAAGGTCCCAAACTGAGGAGGAACACCTTTACCATCTACGGAAGCTGTTTGACCGTCTGAAGTTGTACAAGCTGAGGTTAAACCCAAACAAGTGCACCTTTGGGGTGAGATCTGGAAAGCTACTAGGTTTCATTGTAAGCGACAAAGGTATTCAAGTGGATCCTGCCAAAGTAAAAGCCATACAAGAGATGCCAGCTCCCAAGACAGAGAAAGAAGTCAGAGGCTTTCTAGGACGTTTGAATTACATTGCCCGATTCATCTCACATCTAACTGCTACCTGTGAACTAATCTTCAAACTGCTAAAGAAAGATCAAGTAGTACGTTGGAATGATGAATGTCAGGCTGCTTTCGAAAAGATCAAAGAGTATCTCCAAGAACCACCCATTCTTATGCTGCCGGTTGAAGGGAGACCTCTAATACTATACTTGACAACTCAATGCGGTGTGTGCTGGGGAAGCATGACGAGTCTGTCCGAAAAGAGCACGCTATTTATTACCTGAGCAAAAAGTTTACCGACTGTGGGACTCGGTACTCACTGCTCGAGAAAACTTGCTGCGCTCTGGTATGCGCTGCTCGCCGCCTGAGACAGTATATGTTAACTCACACTACCCTGTTGATTTCAAAAATGGATCCAATCAAGTACATATTCGAAAAGCCTGCTCTGTCCGGAAGAATAGCAAGATGGCAAATGATCTTGACAGAATATGACATCTAGTACACGACTCAAAAAGCAATCAAGGGAAGTGTATTGGCAGACCATTTGGCACACCAACCGGTGGATGATTACAAGTCGTTGAACTTTGAATTTCCAGACGAAGATATCATGGTGGTGACTGATTGTGAAGTACCTGGACCGGATGAAGGATCCGAGGAAGGATCCCGATGGTCTATGAACTTTGACGGAGCCTCAAACGCTTTGGGTAATGGTATTGGCGCTATGATCATATCCCCTAAAGGCACTCATACCCCGCTTACTGCCCGGTTATGTTTCAACTGCACCAACAACATGGCGGAGTATGAGGCATGTATCATGGGTCTTCAAGCTGCAATTGACTTAAGGATCAAGTTTCTGAGTGTCTTCGGAGATTCCGCTCTCGTGATCAATCAGATCAAAGGCGAGTGGGATACGAAACACCCAAATCTTATTCCTTACAAAGAGTATGTGCTGACATTGCTTCCCCACTTCGAGGAGATAACTTTTGAACACTTCCCAAGAGAGGAAAATCAGTTAGCGGACGCGTTGGCTACGATGTCTTCGATGTTCAAAGTCAAATGGGACAATGAGGCTCCCCGGATCATTATCTGGAAATTGGACGAACCTGCATACTGCTGCGATCTCGAAACTGAAGAGGTAACAGAGAAACCCTGGTATCATGAAGTAAAAAGGTACTTGGAAGCTCAAGAATACCCCGAGGGTGCGTCTGTTAATGACAAGAAGTTCCTGAGAAGGTTTGCGGCAAAGTTTTTCCTCAGCAATGGCATTCTCTACAAATGAAACCATGATTCAACCTTACTGCGTTGTGTGGATAAGACTGAAGAAGAAAAGATCATGGCAGAGCTACATGAAGGTACTTTCGGAACACATTCCAGTGGACATACCATGGCAAAGAAAATCCTTCGGGCAGGATATTTCTGGTCCACAATGGAAGCTGACTGTTACCAGCATTCTCGAACTTGTCATAAATGCCAGATCTATGCTGACAAGGTGCACATTCCTCCGGTGCCTCTGAACGTCTTGACAGCACCTTGGCCATTTGAAATGTGGGGCATTGATATGATCGGCGAGATCCTACCGACGGCATCCAACGGGCACCGCTTCATCTTGGTAGCAATTGATTACTTCACAAAATGGGTTGAGGCAGCCTCCTATGCTACCGTAACCAAGAGCGTCATGGCATGGTTCATTCGGCATAACCTGATTTGTCGATACGGTGTACCTGAGAGGATCATTACGGATAATGGTACCAATCTTAACAACAAGATGATCACTGAGCTCTGCGAGCAATTCAAGATACAGCACCATAACTCTTCTCCTTACCGGCCGAAGATGAATGGGGCTGTAGAAGCAGCAAATAAGAACATCAAGAAGATTGTGCAGAAGATGACAGTGACCTATAAAGATTGGCACGAAATGTTACCGTTTGCTCTTCATGGGTACCGTACCTCAACACGGACGTCAACAGGGGCAACTCCCTTTTCCTTGGTCTATGGCATGGAGGCAGTCTTGCCTATCGAAGTCCAGATACCCTCTCTCCGTATAATGAAGGATGCAGACTTGAGCGAAGATGACTGGATCCAGACTCGGCTTGATCAATTAAACCTAATTGACGAAAAGAGACTCACTGCTATTTTTCATGGTCAGACGTACCAAAAACGGATGATCAGGGCATTCAACAAGAAAGTCAGACGACAAGAGTATCAAGTCGGAGACCTGGTAATCAAGCGCATCATCCTTCCTCAAAGTGATCCCAGGGGAAAATGGACCCCCACGTACGAAGGGCCATTTGTGGTTAAACATATCTTCTCAGGAGGAGCCATGATTCTAACCACCATGGATGGTGACGACCTTCCTCACCCCGCCAATGCAGACATAGTAAAAAGATACTACGCATGAATCAAAGACCCGCTAGGTTGACACACCTAGGCAAAAATAAGGGCTTCCCGGCGAACCAAAAGGGTTCGGGCAAAAATAAGGGACGAAATGAAAAAAAATCTGTACACCCGGCAAGTCGAAAACCTGAAAAGGCGGCTTGAGCAAAAATGGGTATCCCGGTGGACTGAAAACCCGAAAGGCGGTCCAGGCAAAAGTTAGGGATAAAGCGTAATACTATGTCTCGTTAGATCACCTCACATCCAGAATTCGGCATCAACTATCGGGCTCGGACGGCTTTGATCAATCAACTTCATCTTCAATTAAGCAGCAAAGTGATGAGATGCTTGAAGACATAAAGGCGATAGCAGAGTTGGAACCCAGTGGGATTTATTTTTCACATAGCTGTTTCGTTTCCTTTCACAAAATTGTATAAACTCTATGTTGCCCGGCGGCGTTCTCTTACTAGGACGTCAGCCTCTTGTACAAAAACGCCTATTTTCAGGCAAATTTCAAAATCAATACAAGTTCAATTTTTCAGACAAGTTATCCATTGTTTTTCCTTTTTCTGTTTTGTTTTGCGAAGAACGCCCAATGTTCATTTTTGATATATGCATTTGACATTAATTGCTAATCATAAATACTTGCATGCGAAACAAAGGACTAATTACAGGTGACATCAGAAACAGGGGCAATTTAGAATTGTCTAAGCGATCTAGTTGCTCTGTCCACCGAGGTACCGAGGTAAGTTCAGCTGAAGAATTTGACCAAAATACCTTCACTCCCCACAGAGTAAGACAAGATTCAGCAATACTTTCCCCAAGTAGAGTTGGTTCCCTATCAGCCCTGAAAAGGCACAATATTCCCTTAGCAAGTCAGCGATACCTTCTCCAAGCAGGATCAGTCTACTGTCATCCTTAAGGAAGTTGAGCATCCCCAAAAGATCTCAACATTCCCCAACAGAGTATAGGCATTCCTCAGCAAGCATCCCCGGCAGTCTTAATATAAGATTGTTCCCCGGCGGAGTACCAACACCCCAGTACAGTCTGAAAGTTTCCCCAGGAAAGTGGAATCCATATCCCCAGCAGGTCTTGGAGCTTATCCCCAGTAGATTCTAGAAGCTTATCCCCTGCAGACTAATAACCACGGAAAGATCGTCCTCAGCAAAGTTCTTCCTATCCCCAGCGGAGTTCATCGAAGTTCCCCAACATAACTTATCAGCGGAATCCCCAGCGGAGTTTATCGTTGAAATCCCCAGCGGAGCTCTCATCAAAACCTTAGTGAAGTATCTCTTCCCACAGAGTATTTCCCCTCAGAGTAATCTCTCCAACAAGTTTATTCCCCAACAGAGTCATCTTCTCCTACCGGTTTATTCTTGCAACCATCATCCCCAGCGGAAACGAAGAACTCTGCTCTTCAACATTAGCCCAGGATTTGATTCCCCGGCCAGTCGTCAAGGATTTATTTTCCTAGACAAAAATACATTCATAGACATTTCACATTTCATACATACGTGATAAAGTGCATACAACACTGTCTCATTTTGAGCGTCATGACATCATGCATCATGACCCCATGCAGCTCATACATCATGACATCATGCATCTCATACATCATGACATCATGCATCTCATACATCATGACATTGCATATAACTGATGTTTTTCCTTTTCAGGAAAAAGATTAATCCAAAAGATGATTACTATCAACTATCGCAATTCCAGATTCGATACCTGTATCTAGCCAGGGCATATCTGTGAGTGATTGATTGTAGATTTGATACCTGTATCTAGCCAGGGCATATCTGTATGAAGAGTTTGAAGATCAACCCCTGTAACAGGCCAGGAAATTATCTTTCATTCTCAGGTCAGAGGTTTACACCTGTATCCTGCCAGGAAAGCTATCTCTACCAACCTTTTGCAATTCCTGATTTGATACCTGTATCCAGCCAGGGCACATCTGTGAGCAACTAATTCCAGATTCGATACCTGTATCCAGCCAGGGCATATCTGTAGACGACTAATTCCAGATTCGATACCTGTATCCAGCCAGGGCATATCTGTAGACGACAATTCCAGATTCGATACTTGTATCCAGCCAGGGCATATCTGTAGACAACAGTTCCAGATTCGATTCCTGTATCTAGCCAGGGCACATCTGTGAGCAACCAATTGTAGATTAACACCTGTAACAAGCCAGGAAATTATCTACATGAAGAGACTGAAGATCAACACATGTAACAAGCCAGGAAAACATCTTTCTTTCTCAAAGTACGCAAGTTCTCGCTAAGGAATCTCTTATGCGATCGACACTTCCAAATGGCATCTATAAGCTCATTCCCGATAAAGTTCTGTCACGCCTCCAGATGGCATCTATAAGCCCATCCTCCTATCCACCATCTCTCCAAATGGCATCTGTGATCGGTGGATCTGGAACTGACTGTTTAACGCTGGTTCGCGAAATGTCGCGGAAGCAAGAGTCGCCACCGTCTTTTATTTTCTCCAAATGGAAAGGATAAAAGCACAGAAAAATTCCTTAAAGAGATTGCTCTCGGTTCGGGAGGTAGATTATAGAAAGGGAAGGTGTTAGCACCCTTTCTATCCATGGTTATCCATGGGCTCTTAGATACTTGCTCAAGTTGTTTTCAAAATTGTTTGCTTGCTTTTCAATGTGGGTTTAAAAAAGTTTCTTTAAAAAAATTTCAGTTCGACTCGTACGTCAGAGTGTTTGAAAAATTTGTTTTGAAAGCTTTTGAAAATGTGTTGGTGAAAAGATTTTGATTTGTTTGAAATTAGAGCAAGTATCCTTGAGAACCTACCTACCCTAAGGAATTCGTCTGTGTAAATGTCCTTAAAAGTAGTACCATCCCACCATTGAGAGGTAGGTAGCACCACCGTTGGAGGTGTTTGGGTCAATTCGAGTTTAGGGACATGGTGATCACCAGAGCAATGGGAAGACACCTTAGAAGCTACCCTCATGCCAGGTTCCCGGATCATGAGGACTTACTAAGACATCCTCTACTCGACGACCACCTTTCGAGGCAAGGCAACGGTGAGGCGTACCCTAGGGGTGGTGTGTGCGATTCGTGTGTCGTTTTCATTTGTATTTGTCTTGTCATGTTTGTTGTGATCTACGCTTGATTTTATCATGTCCATTCATTCTTGCATGCATATTTGTTAACAGTTAAAATATTTGCGGGAAAATAAATCTAAGGCTATTACAAACGGCGCGGGTCCACATCGCCAAAATTAAACCGGACCCGATTTGACGGAAAGTAAATAAAGCAAAGTAAAAGGTGCGAGAAATATAAATTGTTACAACGCTTTGGGAGAAATACATAATTATAATAAATGACATAAAATAAATGCGCGAAATTAACAATTAAAATATGGGCGTTGGACCCTTTTGCAAAGAATTAAAGTTAATGAGAAATTAATTAGAATTAATGTGGAATTAAAAAATTAAAGAAAAATGTTTTTTTAGTATTTTTGTATTTTTTAATATTTAATAGAAAAAGAATTAATTAAAAGTAAAATAAAGCGTCAAACCCTAATTCTAATGTTTTTTTAAGTTATTGTGAAAATATTAAGTTTTAACCTAATTTAAATCTAAGTTAATTTATATGCAAAATTTAATTTATGAAAATAAATAAAATAAATATTATTATTGTAAAAAAGGAAATTAAAAGGAATAATATTAATTAAACCTATTTCTACATATTTTTTTTGGATTTTTTTATCAAAAAAGAATTAATGTTGTAACCTAATTAAACTAAATATTTACATGTTAATTTATTTAGAAAAAATAGTTAAAATAAAATAATTATTAAATTTTTGTCTTTTCTGAATTTTTGTGAAGTTTTTTTGTATTTTTGTTAAAAAAACTAATTAATTAAATAAACACAATTGAATAAAAGTAATTATTAAAACAAGAATAAAAAATAAATAAAAAGATTAGTGAAGGCAAACCAGGGGGGGTAGCCCCAAATTGGAGGTACAGGCCTGGAATGCTGGCCCATTAACGCTGGCCTCGTTGGACTTTTCTTAATCATGTATGATGCGTTGACTGGCGCGTAGGATGTTCTTCAATCTTGGCCTTTGATCTGGATGTTCTTGGATGCGTGTATGGTCTGATCTGGAGGTGTATGGTGAGTCTTAGGATTATGCCTGCATGGGAACTTGAATTGAAAAATAATATGAAACATTATACAGACCTGGGACTCGAACCCAGGTCTTGGACATTGCAAACGCTTTCTCCAACCAACTGTGCCAATTAACATCTTTAATATATAAATAAACGGCAATTAATAAAAGGGGAAAAGTGGATCAGTTGCATAAAAACGCGCGAAATTTAAACGTGCCACTCAGCGTGTGACACGACTTCGTCTTCCTCACGTCCCCTGCAGTATAAAACAAATAGGCAACGGTTTTAACGCGTTGTGTTAGGCCGGTTTGCAGAAAATAGCGAATAGGTTTTGGGCGCTCATAAATTGAGCGCGAGGGGTGTTCCTGCTTCGTCCAGATGCGCTGATGCTAATGGTCATGGTCTTATGTCCCAATTTTGCCTGGTTTGGGAAACCCCAATTTCAAGCTTCTGTAAACCCTACCGGTCGTTAATGGCAAATCTCCGAACATGGCACGAAAGTGAAATTAAACCACATGATTAGCTTCAGAATACGTTAGTCAACATGAATGCATAGAAAAAACATAATGCAAATGCTTGAAACATGAAATACGATTATGCATTTTTTGTTGTACAGTTCGAGTTCATGATACCGATTCAGGGCGTTTTGGTGATGATTTCTGATTGGAATGTGTTCAGAGATTGTCAAGGAAGCTAGTGAACCAAGTTTGGAGCCTTGAATCGACCTCTAAAGGGGTATTCAGTTTTTCACTTTTGGAGAAATTTTTCAAGTTTGTAAAGGGTTCTTCTGCGCAGCTTAGAGTGTCATGCCATTAGGTTTGATTCCTGATCATATAGTGAAGGCATTAGGTTAAGAAAATTGGATCAAATCTCTTCCATTCATTGTTTTCAATATTTGATTTCCTTATATCTTTTTCATATCTTTTTCAAGTGCATTTTTGTTCAATCATGCTCAAATCAACCAAATCTTGCCATATTGGGATGTGCACGAGATCTTGAGTCTAGAATGTGCATAAAAAGATTTTTTTAGGTCATTTAGATATTTTCCACATATTTAATTGATTTAATTGAATTAATATGAATAAAAATTCAAATAAATAAATAAAAAATGAGAAAATACTCCCCTTTGGGCCAAGTGGTCGTGCATAGGCTTGGAATGATGAATCATGGAAGAAAAGTAGGCCCATTGGCAATTTTAGACTATTTGAATCAAAGTTGACTTTTCAAAATTCCCAAAAATTTCCCAACTTCCACAAGGCATAACTTGCTCAATTTTTAAGCTTTTCACATGTTCTTGGACATTTTGGAAAGGTCTTTGAGTCCTTTAACCAATTCCTTTGGTCCCATGTCATTTTGATTTACCAATCTCAAGTTATGGTCTTTGACTTAAAGTCCCTTTTTGTTGACTTTTGAAAATGACCTATAATGTTGAAATTGATAACTTTTTGTGAGAGCATTTCTTGGACTTGAAGTATGAAGATGAGTTGTAGGAAATGTCTTTCTCTTCAAAATGAGCTTTGGATGGAATTTTTCTGATAATCCATGTGAAAGTTATGCCCTGGTCAATTTCAGTTGACTTTTTCAACTGTCCAAATATAGTAACTTTTGCATCTTGATGATTTTCTGAGCCAAATTTTGAGAATCATGATCAAGCATTGATCAAATGATGTTTGTGGCTTCAAAATGATATGTTGACCAAAAATTTGAACTTTTGACTGTCAAATGACCATTTTGCCCCTACAGTTGACTGTAGTGCAATTAGGGTTTTGACTGTGCAATTTTGAGCTGAATGCCTTGAAACTTGATATGAAGATACTTGACCATCTTTGTAGGCATATGAGACTTGATTGGGTCCTTGAAAACTTCCTTTCTTTGATCAGAACACAAACCCTAGTTTTGACTGTGTAGGAGACAATTGAACTGCATAACCCTTGGGGAATTTTGTGACTTGACTTGGCAATTTCTTGATGAATATGGGAGGGCAAATTTTGGGGTACAACAGCATCTATAAGCCCATTCCCGCCATCACATTGCTGATACTCCAGCATGCGAGTGTAAATTTCAGGGCACTCTAGTGTCCAATCTCCTTTTACCCTCGAGTCGCGAGAGGCAAACTTGCCAATCTAACTCTTCAGGTTCAAGAAGATTTAACAGGGGCAACTGTTGTACCCCAAAATTTTCCCTCCCATTTCCTCAACATTTTCTCACCACAAGACCCTTGGAGCTCAAGATCCAGTTAGGGTTTCCTCTGCTCAAAGACTTCTCCTTGCACTGGTGACCCAAATTAGGGTTTGTGTTTGCACAAAGATGTTTTGACCTAAAAGGCCCAAAATGACTTTCATGCTTCATGTTGGACTCATAAGTTTATCCATATCAAGTTTCAAGCCTTGGTTCCAATCTTTGCCCAGTCAATTGGACAGTTGACCTAGAAATCAGCTGTATTGGGGAAAAAGTCAATTGTGGTTAATTGACAGTCAAACCTCATGAAATTTGACCCACATCAACATTATGAACTCATATGAACCATTTGGTCAAGTTTGGATCACAATTCCACAAGAAATTTGATCAGATCACCAAAAGGGCAAAATGGTCATTTTTAGGGTTTTGACTGCACAAAGGCAATTTTTGACTGTTTGACCTAACCAATGGAAAACCAAGCTCACATATGGACTCAAGGACCCCATGGAATTGCCTTGACATGTTCAACAACTTCAAAAGATCCCAAATGCACAAGATTGACAAATGAATTTTCCAGTCAATTGATCAATTTTTGACTGTATACTAAAAAGTCAAACTTTGACTTTTTGGTCAAAATCAAGTGTCAAGATTCATTTTTCATCAAAACATCTCAAATTATGAAACTTGTTCATCAAGAAATCAAAAATTGCAAATTAGGGTTTAAAATGAAGAATTTTTATAACTTCGAATTTTTCTAAGTTATGAAAATCCCTAATTTTTTTCCTAACTTTGTCCCATTTTTTCATCAAGATGCATTTAGATTCAAGGAAAACTCAAAACATGAAAGTTGTAGTCCATTGCAAAATCTACAACATTTATTCACAAAGTTTCCTCAAAAGAAGCTTTTAGCTCAAGTTATGATTTTTGGAATAAGGGTGCAAAACACTTCTTAACTTAGAAAAATTTTGACCTATTTTAGGCAGGATTTTTGCCTAACTTCATGGCCACTTTTCACATGCTTCCACTTGGAATTTCAATTTGAATTACAAAGATGGATTGTAGTATACATTCCAAGCTTTCCAAAATGTCTAAGAACTCATCAAACAACCTTGTGGTTAGGAAGAATCGAATTTGGCAATATAGGCAAAACTCACTTTGTTCATGAGCCATTGCCATGTCCATAACTTTGCATTTTTGAACTCATCATGCTCTAAGCTACATTACAGGCCTCTAATCTCATTTACACTCCAAAATTAAATGCTAATCCATTGTGCCAAATGTTATTCTTTGAGTTTGGTCATTACATGAAGGATTAGTCCTTAATTAGAAAAAGCAATATATCCATTTTTGAAAAGTTGAACTTTATGTCAAAATTGCAATCTTTGAAGTACAATGCAAATCCTTTTGGCACAAGTTCAGGAACATATCCCACTGATCAAGACTCAAGTGTGCAGCATACTTGAGGGGCCTAGAGAAGCTTGTAAACCAACTGGCCATTTCTTGCTTAAGTTAGAAGAAACCTTGCATAACAGAGATCATCTCACATTTCTGCCAAAAGAAGCTTAAGCAAACTTGTTAGACACATTCCAAACAACATAATTGAGCTAAGGCACGACCAAAACACCTTCCAAACTTCATCATTCATCAAAACACCATCCTACTGCAGAAAACAGAGTCACCTCTGCAGTTGGACTTCCATAACTCAATCCACTCGTGCATTTTTGCTAAAACCAGTTCATACACACTCCATACCACATATATAAGCTATCCCAAGCATTGGACACGACCTGTAACACCTCTAACCAAATTCACCATTTTCACTTTTTCTGTTTTGCAGGTTGAGTGCCATAGTGTGATACGGTGGGAGAACTGACTAGTGTTTTGCGTTTGTATTCGCACTTGTGCGGTTGAGCAAGAGTCGCCACCGACTTTTTATTTTATCCTAAAGGAAAGGTTAAAAAAGCACAGCAAAAACCTTTTGAGATATTTCGTGGGTTCGGGGGGTAGATTATGAAAAGGGAAGGTATTAGCACCCTTTTCATCCATGGTTATCCATGGGCTCTTAGTTAGTTGGTTTTTTAGATCACTTGCCTTGTTTTTCGATTGCTTTGAAAATGGTGTGTGTGCGGGTGCTTTTGAAAATGTTTTGGAAAAATATGCCTTGTCTTAGGCTAACCTTGTAACAATTCTTTACTCGAATGTTTTACAAAGGCGTGTATCTTTTCGAAAAGATGTTTCAAAATGTTTTGAGAGTTTGTTTTGAAAGTGTTGTGGATTGTGGTTTTTGAAAAGAAGGCAAGTGTTTTTGCAAATTGATCTCAAGTAACTAAGAGTTTTGTCTACCCTATTGTACTCAAAGGTTTTTGTCATGTTTTAACCCCTTTTAACAATTTTGTTCCACCATTGAAATTGGTAGGCAATCTTGCATTTAGGAAGTTTATTCGGGACGGGCGCGGGTCATCGTATGGACCATGAATGCAATGATGCCAAGTGTCTTTGGCAATTTGTTTTGAAGGGACTATGATCATTCCGTTTTAGGCAACACTTTGAGGGACTTATGATCATTTTGAATTTGTTTTGCCAAAGATACTCGACGTGCAAGCATGGCCCATTTTGGAAGGCAACATGTGGGATTACCCTAGGGGGTGCAAGTGTGATTGTGTATTGATTACATGTATTTGTCTTGTATTAGGTTATCTAGCGTTCGATTTCATGTACATACAAACCCTAGGTCTAACCATGGCATAATTAGAAAACTGTAAATTACAGAATGTAAAATCTACGCTATTACAAAATAGTGTCCGGGAGTGGGGGTATAAATGTACAAAGGGGATGAGACTTATAGTATCCAATAAGTTACAACCAAATCGAATGTGCGATCAAATGTAAATATCGAATATACAAATATAAGATAAAAAATGTGTATAGGGCAATGTGAATGTATTTGTGTAAGTGCACAAGTGTACATGTATATGAATATGTGTAATTATGTACAAGTGCGAATTGTGAAGTTGAATCGTATTAGGGTTTTTTTACCTAGATATGTATTTTAAATGAATCTTTGATTTACGTATGCTTAATTATGTACAAAAGGAAAAATGTTTTAATTAAGGTATGTTCAAATTTTAATTAAATTGTATTATGCATAAAAAAAGAAAGTATTTTAATCACATATTTATTAATTTTAATATTAGAGAAATGCATATATTGTTATGTACAAATATGTATGTTAACTAAAAAGTATTTTTAACTTTTAATTATGTGATAAAAAATGTATTTTAAGGTGTATTTAGAAATGCTTTCAAGTTAATTGTGTATAAAAAGTATTTTGTTATTTTTATGTACAAAATATATATGTTAACTAAAAAGATTTTCAATTTTTTAATTATATGATAAAAAATGTATAATATGTACAAAATTAATGTTTTTAAAATGTATGTACAAAGATATATTTAATTAAAAATGTTTGCAATTTTAATTATATGGTAAAAAGGTATTTAGTTATAATTTAAATTAGGTGTTTTAAATAAAAAGTTTTCATATATTTAGTAATAATGTGATTTTGTAATAAAAAAAGTGTTTGTATGATTTTGTGATAAAAAATAAAATGAGTTTAGTAAAATGTATTAGTATAATTTTGTTAAACAAGGAAAGAAATGCTTAATGGGCTTCAGAAAGGGTGAAGCGGGTCAGGCCCAGGTTTGGACTTGAACGAATTTAGGGTTAGGGATGTTATTCAGTTTGGGAAAGAATTAGGTTTAGGCGAGGCAGCGGCGGCGTGTATTCGTCTTCTCCGATCAAGCTTCCTGAGCAACCCACTCCGGCCACCAGCGCTACCCTCAGACCTCTCTTCCCTCCAGCTCAGTGGATTCGTGGTTCAAGGTTTGTTTCAATGTTCCTTTTTTCTCTTCTGTGAATGATACGCGTTTTAGATTTGTTTTAAGTTGAGTTTTCATTATTATGAGGTGAAGAAAAAAAAGGGGAATAGAGCTCACTACCTGACCTTTGGAGGAGGAGGAGAGAAGAGTGGAGGCGTTGAGGAGGCCGGAGCGAGCGGAGGGGAAGGAGAACGCGATGCTGATGAACTTGATGTCCCCAGTATTTCTGTATATTTCTTTTGCTTATTAGGGTTTTGATGATGACTTATGCTGAGAACCCCTTTTCACTTCTTTATCCCTTCTTCTGTGCCACTGAATATTTGCTTATGTTGCCCTGAACATGCTTCCTTCTTCTTCTTCTCTCGTGTTGCCTTTGCTTCTGTTTGTCTTGAATGTTTTTGAACAGTTGTTGCCTTGGTGGGTTGGATATAATGCTTTGAGATGCCCAGTGATGATCTCAGAGGTCTGAGGGCCTTGGTTGCCTTTGATATTTTTGTTTTCTTCTGAACCCCTGATGCCTTGAATCGTTGTTCTGTGTTATCTTGAACTGGATGCCTTTCTGAGATTTATCGCCCAATGATGTTCATGCTGAGGGCTTAGGAATTGGTTTCGTGCTTGACAGTAAGTTTTGACAAGTTATGCTTTTGAGTTTGATAGGCTTATTGCAGGATAAGGCCTTGAATGGTGTTTTGAGACAGGGGTTCTGGTTTATCAGTTTGGTAATTCAGTTTAAGGTTATGTGTTGACAGTATGTTCTTGCATTTTGGTTTGGATGATGCGTTTGGTAACTGGTGAGATTCTGGACAGGTATGAGGTTATGGCCTATGCTGGTTTTGTTTTACAGTATGGTTGAGGGGTTATGTTTCAGTTTTGTTTTTTTGTGTTTTTTGGATTTGAATTGGTTTAACAAGGCTTCAGGTTATGGTTTTTGTGAGACTTTTGCTAATGGGTTTGTGTTTGATCTGGACAGTAGGCAGGTTATTGGAGCATTAGCAGGTTATGTGAGGTGTTTTCTTCTATCTGGTATGAGGTTTGAGATGTGTTTTGATAACTTGTGTTTTGATAACTTGTGTGTTTTTGACAGGTATGAGGTTCTGGCCTATATTGGTTTAGTTCTGAGTTATAAAGGTGATATTGGTGCTTGGCTCAATCAGTATGTTTTCTTGTGTTCTTTTGTCCTCTTTCTATTGGTCTTTGGCGCCCAATCTTCATTCAAAACTTTGGTATTCTCTTTGACCCAAGTTTGCTGGGTAGTTTCACAAGGTTTCTTGGCATTTTTCCATTTTTGGTAACTGTCTATGCTGTGTAGTTTTGAACAATGCTGAATTGTATCCTCTTCTTTGTATATCTTTTCTGTCTTGTTATACTGCCTATGCCTAAGACCTGAACTCTGCTGCTTTATCTCTCTTTTTCCTCTCTAAAGTACAGTTAATATATTATTATATGATTTATGTTGTACTTGGTTCTGAAGGGGCCTATGGGAAGTGATGATTTTAAGATTCAAGTTGCTTGCATACCACTTCTCTGCATCTTCATTTTGCTTTTGACAGCTTTGCTACACTTTTTGCATTTCTTTGATATCTTGGGATTTGACTTTGACAGCAATTATACTTTTGGGTAATCCTTGAGTAAACTTAGGCATTTTGACAGTAACTTCCCTTTTGCTTTGGATAGAAAGTTGAAATTGGATTTTTTCAGTTTAGTTTGAATTTGAAGTTGAGATTCTATGCAGTCTTGAATTTTGGAACTTATACTTTTGACATTTGCATTTCATGAACAAAAAATCTTCCCTCTCTGTGAACCGGGAGAAATCCCGTGATTTGCAGAGAGGGTCAACTGATCCCAGTCAGTGGCCCCTAATGATGAGCGAACTTTAACTGTCTTTAATTAACTGCTTTCTGACTTTTCTTTTTCCTTTTTTGCAGATAAAAAAGGAGCACCGAAACGGAGTGAAGAATGAAGAATTAGAAATAGGATAGAATTTTTATTTTTCAGTTTAATTCCTTGTACATTATTATTATTTTAAATACTTTGTAATAAATATTAGTATCCAAATAATAACAATTGTAACAATTATTAAATGTGAAATAAAAATTCCATTGATATTTAATTTTCTTTCAATTCCTTTTCTTTAATTGTTTATTTGTTATTTATAGTTCCTTAAAATAAAATAAAATGAAAGTTTAAACTTCAAATATTTTAATTCTTAGAACCATAAATAATCAACTAAACCTATTGATGATCAAAAATAAATGAATTCGACGTATCCATTATTCAAAGCAACGTACAGTCGAACACAAAAACTTAATCAGATGCAATCCTTTTTTCACTGATTCTTTTGCCAAGCACTGTAATTCCACATTGCACACATCCCTTTTGACTGGTGAATTCAAACCAACTGCCTCATTTACTGATTAAATCACGATAATGCAAATTTTAACCCGAATCTCGGAATAAACTGCAAAGTACGGTAGAATTTAAATTCTTCTGAGAATATGCCCATAAAACCTTAATTCCTGATTAAATGCTAGATAACGCTCGCCTGATCAAAATTGAACCAAAAATCATCCCAACTCTGAGCCAACTGCATGAAACCAATCAGAACTCTGAAAATCAGTAAAAAAAACCCTAATTTTGCTTGACTGTCAAGAAAAGTCCGTTTGTCCGATTCTTGTGCCAGTTTGAAAAGTCAGGAAATGTCTGAAGCTGAGATTGTTTGTAGAAAAATGCGAGGGCAAATTTTGGGGTACAACAGTTGCCCATGTTCAATCTTCTTAGACCTGAAGAGTTAGATTGGCAAGTTTGCCTTTCGCGACTCGAAGGTAAAAGGAGATTGGACACTAATGTGCCCAGAAAATTTGCACTCGGCGATCTGATGGTGGAGGTGAATGGGCTTAAAGATGCCATTTGGTGATGGGCTTAAAGATGCCATCTGGTGCGATAGAATTTGTCAGGGGATGGGCTTAGAGATGCCATCTGATAATGGGCTTAAAGATGCCATTTGGCGACTGCTGGTAGGAGGATGGGCTTATAGATGCCATCTGGACATGGGTTTAAAGATGCCATCTGAAATGTTGAACTGTATGTCAATGGTGACTGGACGAGTACCAGAAAGGCATCCATGTTTTGGAACATCTCTGAATCGGGGGTCTGAGCAAGCAATAAATTGACATCCATGTTTCGGAGGAACCTGCAAGCTGTTTTCAGGAAGTCGCATTTAAACAGGTTGATAGATTAACATCCGTTACTTGGGAAGAATCCATGAACCGCTTTCAGAAGTCTGGAAGAAGAAACTGAACAAGTGACAGGTTAACATCCGTTTACTTGGAGAAACCGTGAACTGTTTTCAGAAATCTTGAGATTGGATCAGCAATAGAGCAGCATCCGTTGTTGGGAAGCTTCCGTAAACTAATTTCAAAGGTTGCATCTGAACAAGCTGATAGATTAACATCCGTTACTTGGGAAGAATCTATGAACTGTTTTCAGAAGTCTTGAGAAGAATCTGAACAAGTGATAGGTTAACATCCGTTTACTTGGAGAACCCGTGAACTGTTTTCAGAAATCTTGAAGTTGAATCAGCAATAGAGCAGCATCCGTTGTTGGGAAGCTTCCGTAAACTGAATTCAAAGGTGCATCTGAACAAACTGATAGATTAACATCCGTTACTTGGGAAGAATCCATGAACTGTTTTCAGAAGTCTTGGGAAGAATCTGAACAAGTGATAGGTTAACATCCGTTTACTTGGAGAACCCGTGAACTGTTTTCAGAAATCTTGAAGTTGAATCAGCAATAGAGTAGCATCCGTTGTTGGGAAGCTTCCGTAAACTGAATTCAAAGGTGCATCTGAACAAGCTGATAGATTAACATCCGTTACTTGGGAAGAATCCATGAACTGTTTTCAGAAGTCTTGGGAAGAATCTGAACAAGTGATAGGTCAGCATCCGTTTACTTGGAGAACCCGTGAACTATTTTCAGAAATCTTGGGATTGAATGATTTTAGTCTGTCGACTGATCTTACCTGAAAAAGGCAAAGAGTTAGTTGGATGCAATGCTATGATGCATGATACAATGTATATCATGGTTTTATGAATGTAAATGGATGTGCATGTAAGCTGGAGAGCTGTCTTGCATAGGATAGATGAATCCGGAACAGCGGAAGATAAAAGTATCCTGACTGCTGCCGGGGAAAATAAGTCCTGAGTCGTTG
Source organism: Vicia faba (assembly GCA_948472305.1). NCBI lineage: Eukaryota > Viridiplantae > Streptophyta > Magnoliopsida > Fabales > Fabaceae > Vicia > Vicia faba. The sequence goes on along the minus strand of OX451741.1, from coordinate 1,439,672,470 downwards.
CTGGGGAACCTGGAGCTTGGGTTGTATATCAATCTTCTGGGGAATTCCCGAAGTCTTCTACTGGGGAGTACCAAACTAGTGGACTTAATGCTGGGGAGGCCAGATTGAGAATCTTCAGCTGGGAGAGAAGTATCTCTGGAGATTTCACTGGGGAACTCAAGATTTTTCTTCTAAAAACTCTGTGGGGAGAAGATTTAAAAGTCTGACTCCGCTGGGGATTGTCCATTTGAAGCTTTTGATCGGCTGGGGATACTGAAGCTTAAACTCTGAGGAAAAATGATTTCCGGAAGATTCTTTGGCTGGGGATTTGCAAAGATAAACTCCTCCGGGGATAGTATTGATAAGTTATTGTTGGGGGAATTTTGAGGAACTCCGCTGGGGATGGGAAGAATTTTTGCGAGCGCGATCTTCCGTGGTGGTTAGCTTGAGAAGAATCTGAACAAGCGATAGGTTAACCTCCGTTTACTTGGGGGACCCGGGAACTGTTTTTAGAAATTTTGAAGTTGAATCAGCAATAGAGCCGCATCCGTTGTTGGGAAGCGTCCGTAAACTAATTTCAAAGGTTGCTTCTGAACAAGCTGATAGATTAACATCCGTTACTTGGGAAGAATCCATGAACTGTTTTCAGAAGTCTTGAGAAGAATCTGAACAAGTGATAGGTTAACATCCGTTTACTTGGAGAACCCGTGAACTGTTTTCAGAAATCTTGAAGCTGAATCAACAATAGAGCCGCATCCGTTGTTGGGAAGCGTCCGTAAACTAATTTCAAAGGTTGCTTCTGAACAAGCTGATAGATTAACATCCGTTACTTGGGAAGAATCCATGAACTGTTTTCAGAAGTCTTGAGAAGAATCTGAACAAGTGATAGGTTAACATCCGTTTACTTGGAGAACCCGTGAACTGTTTTCAGAAATCTTGAAGCTGAATCAGCAATAGAGCCGCATCCGTTGTTGGGAAGCGTCCGTAAACTAATTTCAAAGGTTGCTTCTGAACAAGATGATAGATTAACATCCGTTACTTGGGAAGAATCCATGAACTGTTTTCAGAAGTCTTGAGAAGAATCTGAACAAGTGATAGGTTAACATCCGTTTACTTGGAGAACCCGTGAACTGTTTTCAGAAATCTTGAAGAGGAACCGGTGTAAGGTTTCCTGAAGATGAGCTTGTGTAAAAACTGCATCGCGTTTTGAACACTTTTGGCATTCGAATGCCCCAAGTGGTGATGAAGGAGTCTTGAATCAGATTACTCTGCATATTGAGAGATTTCTTGAAATCTTGACTGGACTGCCCCAGGTTAACTGAACTTTGAAAGATCTGTTGGACCTTGACTGGACTGCCCCAGGTTAATTGAATGGTGACATGTCATGCCCCTTGCTGATAGGAGATTTGATGGAAGTGTCCTCCTCTTGAAGTGATTTTGACTTACCGAGAGAGTTTTCGTTCCTCCGAACATTCGCTGTATGAATTTCTTCGCTGTCAAACAAATAGGGTTAAATGCAGACAGTGATATTCGAATAATGCAAAGTTTATGTTTGTCTCGAAGTTTTTTTTTTCGTTTTGGAAAATGCGTTTTTAGCAGAAAACTTTTCATAAGACAAGTTAACACAAGATTTAGAGCAAAGCCCTACAGGAGTCAGGATACCTTTCGTAACAGTATGCTTTCAAACTAACCCATGCTTCAATTAGGACTTTTGGAGGGTTGTAACGTGGCCTGGTTCACGGTTTAAGAAACAAGGTGTGATCGGTGGATCTGGAACTGACTGTTTAACGCTGGTTCGCGAAATGTCGCGGTAAGCAAGAGTCGCCACCGTCTTTTATTTTCTCCAAATGGAAAGGACAAAAGCACAGAAAAATTCCTTAAAGAGATTGCTCTCGGTTCGGGAGGTAAATTATAGAAAGGGAAGGTGTTAGCACCCTTTCTATCCATGGTTATCCATGGGCTCTTAGATACTTGCTCACTTGTGTTTTCAAAATGGTTTGTTTTCTTTTCAACTGTGGGTTTAAAAAGTTTCTTTGAAAAATTTCAGTTCGACTCGTGCGTCAGAGTGTTTGAAAAATTGTTTTGAAAGCTTTTGAAAAGTGTCGGTGTGAAAAGATTTGTATTTGTTTTTGAAGAGAGCAAGTATCTACGAGAACCTACCCTAAGGAATTCGTCTGTGTAAATGTCCTTTAAAGTAGTGCCATCCCACCATTGAGAGGTAGGTAGCACCACCGTTGGAGGTGTTCGGGTCAATTCGAGGTTCGGGACATGGTGATCACCGGAGCAATGGGAAGACACCTTAGAAGCTACCCTCATGCCAGGTTCCCGGATCATGAGGACTTACTAAGACATCCTCTACTCGACGATCACCTTTCGAAGGCAAGGCAACAGTGAGGCGTACCCTAGGGGTGGTGTGTGCGATTCGTGTGTTGTTTTCATTGATATTTGTCTTGTCATGTTCATTGTGATCTACGCTTGATTTTATTTTAAAGCCATTCATTCTTTCATGCTTTTGTTAACAGTTTAAAAATATTTGCGGAAAAGTAAATCTAAAACTATTACAAATGGCGCGGGTCCACATCGCCAAAATTAAACCGGACCCGATTTGACAGAAAAATAAATAAGCAAAGTAAATAACGAAATTGAAAAGTGCGAAAAGTTTAAGTTACAACGCTTTGGGAGAGATACATAATTATTTAAGCAATAAAATAAATACGCAAATTAAACAATTAAAAATATGGGCGTTGGACCCTTTTGCAAAAAATTAAAGTTAATGAGGAATTAAAATTAAAATTAAATGTTTTTTTGGTATTTTTAGTGTTTTTAGGAATTAATGGGAAAAAGAGAATTAATCAAAATTAAAATTGAATGTAAACCCTAATTCTAATGGCTTTTAAATTTGTTATGAAAAATATTGAATTTTTAACCTAATTTACCTAAGTTAATTTTCATGCCAATTTAATTGTAAAAATAACTAAATAAATATTATGGTAAAAAAGGAAACAAATTGAAGAGGGATAAAAATTAAACCTAATTCTATATTTTTGGATTTTTAGTTATTAAAAGAATTAAAATTAAAACCTATTTAATACTAAATTTATTTACAAGCAATTATTTACAAGAAAATATGAAAGTTAAATATTTTATTATGTTTTTATCTTTTTTTTCTGATTTTTATGAAGTTTTTATATTTTGGTAAAAATAATTTATTAAATTAAAACAATAAAATAAATAAAATAAGAATTGAAAACAAAATAAATAAAAAAAAGGAAATTGCAAACCAGGGGGGGTTCAGGCCCTAAAGTGGAGGTATTGTCCAAGCAAATCTGGCCCAATGACCTTCAGAATTCGTTGACTTTCCAGGCGTCATGTTGCTCTTTTGACTAGGGTTCAGGGTGTGCATCAATTCTATGCCTTTGGATTGATCTCCAGGGGGACGTGTCATGCTTGATTAGGAGACACATAGTATATCCAAACATTAAGCGCTGCATGGGATTAGTTAATGAAAAATAATATTGGAATTGTACAGACCTGGGGTTCGAACCCAGGTCTTGGATGTTGAAGCCACAAGCATTTGCCAGCTGAGCTACTGAACGCGTGTTATATATGTTAGACAAACAAATAATAAAAAAAGAAACAACGCATTAGTGACTGAAGCGCGCGAAATTTAAAAACAGCGTATCATGGGTTGACATCACATCATCTTCTTCCTCACCCTGTAAAACAAAACACAATAGCAACGGTTTTCTGGGCGTGGCTTAAGGTAGGCTATTGGAAAATAGCGAATAGCCCTCAAGCGCTCATAAATTGAGCGCGAGGGTTGATTCTCGTTCGTCCCAAAGCGCTTGTTTTAATGATCAAGGTCATGTGTCCCAATTTCTCCTGGTTTCAAAGTCCCCAAATTCGCATCCTGTAAACCCTAGAATTCAAGCATGGTAGAATCTCATACACAGCATTATAATCAAATTAAAGGCGTTGGTTAGCTTCGAAACATCACACTGAACAAGAATCTATAAATAAAAAATGCAAAAGATGCGTGAATTATGATGCACAATTCTGGAAATTTCTTGACACAGTTTGAGTTCAATCTACCAGTTCTTGGCGTGTTGATGGATGTTTGGGATTGGAATGCGTTCAGGGGACCACAAGGAAGCTTTTGGAATGAATTTCGTGCCTTGAATCAATCTCTATCAATGATTTCAGTTTTGCTTTTTATGGAGAAAATTTCAAGTTTCTTAATGGTCTTTGAGCGCAGCTTTTAGTGTGTGAGCATTAGGGTTATGTTTCTGATTATGTAGTGAAGCTATTAGGTCAACAAAACTCCATCAAATCTCTTGCCATAATGATTTTTAATAAATGATTTTCTAAGGATCTTTTTGAATCTTTTTCATGTGTTCTTTGTATCAATTAGCTCAAATCAGACCAAATCTTGCCATATTGGGATGTGCACGAGATATTAAGGGTAAAACATGCATGAAAAGATTTGTTAAGGCAAATTAGATATTTTTCATGTATTTAAATAATTTAAATGAATTAATATAAATAATAATTCAAATAAATAAATAAAAAATGAGAAAATACTTCCCTTTGGGCCAAGTGGTCGTGAATATGCTTAGAATGATGAATCATGGAAGAAAAATGGGCCCATTAGCAATTTTAGGTCATTTGAAGTAATGTTGACTTTTCAAAATATCCAAAATTTCCCAACTTCCACAAGGCATAACTTGCTCAATTTTTAAGCTTTTCTCATGTTCTTGGACATTTTGGAAAGGTCTTTGAGTCCTCTAACCAATGTCTTTGGTCCCATGTCATTTTGATTTACCAATCTCAAGTTATGGCCTTTGACTTAAAGTCCCTTTTTGTTGACTTTTGAAAATGACCTATAATGTTGAAATTGGTAACTTTTTGTGAGAGCATTTCTTGGACTTGAAGTATGAAGATGAGTTGTATTAAATGTCTTTCTATTCAAAATGAGCTTTGGATGGAATTTTTCTGATAATCCATGTGAAAGTTATGCCCTGGTCAATTTCAGTTGACTTTTTCAACTGTCCAAATATAGTAACTTTTGCATCTTGATGATTTTCTGAGCCAAATTTTGAGAATCATGATCAAGCATTTATCAAATGATGTTTGTGGCTTCAAAATGATATGTTGACCAAAAATTTGAACTTTTGACTGTCAAATGACCATTTTGCCCCTACAGTTGACTGTAGTGCAATTTAGGGTTTTGACTGTGCAATTTTGAGTTGAATGCCTTGAAACTTGATATGAGGATACTTGATCATATTTGTAGGCATATGAGACTTGATTGGACCTTTGAAACCTTCAATTTCTTGATCAGAACACAAACCCTAGCTTTGACTGTATAGGGGACAGTTGGACTGTGCAACCCTTGGGGAATTTTGTGACTTGGCTTGGCAATTTCTTGAAGAATATGGGAGGGAAAATTTTGGGGTACAACAGTTGCCCCTGTTCAATCTTCTTGGACCTGAGGATGCAGATTGGCTGACGTGCCTTTCGTAATCCGAGGGTAGAAGATGATTGGACACTAGAGTGCCCAGAAATTTGCGCTCACATAGTAGCAGTGTGATGGAGGAATGGGCTTATAGATGCCATTTGAAGATTGCTGGATAGGATGATGGGCTTATAGATGCCATCTGGATGTTGATCGCGTAAGAGATTCCTTAGCGAGAACCTACATACCTGCAAAAGAACAAATGAGTACCTGACACGTTGCAGGAGCTGGTTTTTTAGATGCTTGGTATAGATATGTCCTGACTGGTTACAGGAGCTGAGTCTGGAACTTCACAAGATGATGAATGAACCAGGTATGGTTACTGCCTTAGCATGAATGGTAAGAAAACCTTGGGTGACTTTAACTTCAACAACGCTCGTTGAGAAAATCTTGGTGGGAAATACCATCTTCGCAGGATCGGAATGAGAACCATAGGCACTAATGATCTGAAAGGGAATCACCTCACTCGCCGCCGGAGAGGGAATCATAGGAAAAGGAATCGTCACCTCACTCACCGTCGGAGAGGGAACCATAGAAGACTATCACCTCACACTCACCGTCGGAGAGGGAAACATCTGAAGAAGGACTTACCACCTCACTCGCCGTCGGAGAGGGAACCATAGGAGACTATCACCTCACACTCACCGTCGGAGAGGGAAACATCTGAAAAAGGACTTACCACCTCACACACCGCCGGAGAGGGAACCATAGGAGACTATCACCTCACACTCACCGTCGGAGAGGGAAACATCTTGAAAAAGGAATTACCACCTCACACTCATCGTCGGAGAGGGAACCATAGGAGACTATCACCTCACACTCACCGTCGGAGAGGGGAACATCTGAAGAAGGAATTACCACCTCACGCACTTGTCGAAGAGGGGACCATAGGAGACTATCACCTCACACTCACCGTCGGAGAGGGGAACATCTGAAGAAGGAATTACCACCTCACGCACTTGTCGGAGAGGGGACCATAGGAGACTATCACCTCACACTCATCGTCGGAGAGGGAAACATCTGAAAAGGACTTACCACCTCACACACCGCCGGAGAAGGAACCAAGGTAGACTATCACCTCACACTCATCGTCGGAGAGGGGAACATCTGAAGAAGGAATTACCACCTCACGCACTTGTCGGAGAGGGGACCATAGGAGACTATCACCTCACACTCATCGTCGGAGAGGGGAATATCTGAAGAAGGAATTACCACCTCACGCACTTGTCGGAGAGGGGACCATAGGAGACTATCACCTCACACTCATCGTCAGAGAGGGAAACATCTGAAAAGGAATTACCACCTCACACACTTGTCGGAGAGGGGACCATAGGAGACTATCACCTCACACTCATCGTCGGAGAGGGAAACATCTGAAAAAGGGATTACCACCTCACACGCCGTTGGAGAGGGGACCATAGGAGAATATCACCTCACACTCACCGTCGGAGAGGGAAACATCTTGAAAAGGAATTACCACCTCACACACCGTCGGAGAGGGAACTATCTGGAAGGAAATCTGGAAGCAGCATCAGAACGTCACCATATCTGGTTTACATCTGAAACTATATCTGGAAGGAAATCTGGAAGCAGTATCAGAACGTCACCATATCTGGTTCATATCTGAAACTATATCTCGAAGGAAATCTGGAAGCAGCATCAGAACGTCACCATATCTGGTTTACATCTGAAACTATATCTGGAAGGAAATCTGGAAGCAGTATCAGAATGTCACCATATCTGGTTTACATCTGAAACTATATCTAGAAGGAAATCTGGAAGCAGCATCAGAACGTCACCATATCTGGGTCATATCTGAAACTATATCTGGAAGGAAACCTGGAAGCAGTATCAGAACGTCACCATCTCTGGGTCATATCTGAAACTATATCTAGAAAGAATTGCGATGGTTTGATAGTAGTCATTTTTGTATTGATCTTTTTCCTGAAAAGGCAAAACATAATTGTATGCAAAATCATGATGCATGACCTGTATGTCTTCAAAATTAATGAGATTCGTGTAGTACGATGCATATGCAAGCTATAATGATGTATGTGACGTTTTATGAATGTATGTCTTCGTTTAGGAAAGTAAATCCTTGACGGGTGCCGGGAAGTCGTATCCTGGGCTGCGGTTGAAGAATAGATTTTTGCCTCCGCTGGGGATGACAGTTGTAAGTATACCGGTAGGAGAAGATAACTCCATTGGGGAATGAACTTAGCGAATGGAAAATTCTGTGGGGAGAAGAGATATCCTAGCGACCATGCTGGGAAGCAATACTCTGTGGGGATAGGGATGCCTTGCTGAAGTTGATAACTTGCTGGGGATACCGTTGTTATGTTGGAAGTATTGATGGACTTCGCTGGGGTAAGAAGACTTCGTCGAGGACGCTCTTTCCGTGGCTTTTGGCTGAGGATAACCCAGTTATATCCTGTTAAGGAAATAACTCTTTGAATAAAGCCGGACGACGCGTTCGTGTTCTGCGAGGAGATGAGCTTCCAGAATTTACTGGGGATAAGCTTACTGCTTGGGGATATGAATTCCATCTTTCCTGGGGGACTGGATTGGACTCTCTGGGGAAGTTTTGAACTGTATTGGTTATGTTCTTCCGCGGAACCTACCCTGATACCTTGGAGGATAGAACAATCAGATTGCTTAGACCACTCTTTATCGCCCCTGTTTCTATGGGGGAGGCACTTGTGGGGTGCTGATAGTAGGCAGGTGACAAGATGACAGGACATAGTCGTACGCTTTGATCCCTAGCTTTTGCCTGGACCGCCCTTTCGGGTTTTCAGTCCATCGGGATACCCATTTTTTGCCCAAGCCGCCTTTTCAGGTTTTCAACTTGCCGGGTGTACAGATTTTTTTATTTCATCCCTTCATTTTGCCCGAACCCTTTTGGTTCGCCGGGAAGCCCTTATTTTTGCCTAGGTGTGTCAACCTAGCGGGTCTTTGATTTTGCGTAGTATTTGCGACTATGTCCACGCTCTTAGAATGCAGGTAGGTGCCCCTGGCTGCTTGTGTTGCCATATTACCAGAAGGTGTCTGATCGTGCAAGATTCGTTGCTGGAGTGCCCCAAGTGACTCAGGCAGAGATTTGCCCCAGGCTTTTTGGCCTTTTGAGAGATTCTCTGGATCTTGACTTAACTGCCCCAGATGGTAGACCATGATCATGTCGTGCCCCTTGATCGGAGATACTCTTGTTCATTAGACTTTCGTCATGCGAATTTCTATGCTGTTCAGACAAAAAGTCATATGCAAACAAAGTTATGTTAAAAATGCAAAGCTTATGTTGTCTCGAAGATTTTGGAAATGCATTCTTTTTTTCATAAAACAAGTGAATGTTTGTAAACGTGATGTCAACTCCGTATTTACCGTAGGCCTTAAGGAGTCAGGATACCTTTCGTAACAGTATGCTTTCGAACTAACCCGTGCTTCAGCTAGGACTTTTAAGGGTTATAGCGTGCCCTGGTTCACGGTTTTAAGAAACAAAGGATAAAGGCTCAAATTATTTGTACCCACCCGCTCTTCGTGATGTTCTTCAATCCTAAACTCAGCTGATCGTGCGTTAGACCTTATTTGAGTCTTTGCTCTGATTTTCCGGTGATGATTCGGATGTTGATAACTTATTTTGAATAGGCAGTCATTCCTTTTTGTTGAGGGTTTGTAAGACCTCTTTCTTGTCTGCTTTTTGTTATCCCTTTCTTTTTTTGCCTGAACTGTTTCCTTTTTTGGAATTACAGTCAGCGGGATGCCCCAGTTTTGTAAGTCTCCTTCATGGGTTTTGACTTAATGGGTTTTTGATTTTGGTAGTGACTGCCTGTCTTTACGGTTGTAGGGAACCATCACTGTCTTTTGTTTTGTAAGGACTTTTTGGTGCCATTCGTTATACACTTGGATCAACTGAGAGAACTACCCTGCCCCAGGTTATGATTATGGGTTTTGATTTTCGAAAATAAAAACTTCTACTTCTTTGGCTCAGAGGGGTTGACGAGGGATTATCTTCCTTATTACTCCAGTGTTTAGGAATTGAAACAATGCCTGTACCTCATCAGCGGGGTCTGTTCAAAAGCATACTGTAGATTGCGGTATCGTTTTCGTCATCCTCCCTCAAGAGGCTTAGAATTTTAGATCAAGAGTTGACATCAGAAAAAATATGGAAATAATTTGCATTTAGTGAATACGAATATATTGTTTCAGAACAGACATATGCGATGCATTAATGAAATAACAATGTTTAACATGAGTAAATGTTTGAACAAAAGAGAAACACAACTTGAACATTCGAATGAACAAAAGTTTCCTAGTCTCGGAGCTTGTCACTTCAACTGGTGAGCCTTGGAGGAACGGTAGAAAAATTCAGCCTGTCCATCTTGTGTGAACTCCAATGCCCCTTCATCGATCAGGTCCTGGATTTTGTTCCTCAAATCCCAACATTCATTGGTATCATGTCCTGGGCTAGCAGAGTGGTAGGCACACCTCTTATTGGGATCATAGGCAGGAGATGCTGTGTTGGGGTTCCGGGGATGAGCCCTTAATGTGATCAGATTCAACCTCAATAGGCGTTGCAAAGCTTGATACAGCGACATGTTGAGCGGGGTGAATTGCCTTCTGGGCTTGTCTGGCTGAAGCTGGTGAGGTTGATGCTGAATTTGTGGCACTGGAGCCATATGAGGAGCTTTCTCCTTGCCTCTTTGTCTCAAGGATGGTTGAACGATGATTGGCTTTTTTCCCTTAGATGTTTGCCCCAGTCGGTTACCCTGAAGCAGTTGGTTGACGAGAAACCGGAGCTCATCTTGTCTTTGAGCTAAACCTTGAATGGCATTCCTCTGCCCCAGCATCTGGGCTTTCATAGCATCCATCTCAGCTTGTAGGTGTTCCAGCTTTTCATCCTCAGCACTGCCCCTGACGAAGGTCTCCGTGAGAAGTGTCCTTAGCTCCTCCTGCCCCTTGGATAGATTCAGGAGGATTTCCCCGAACCGAGTCTCTTGAGCAAGAAGGTCCTGGTTATCTTGCCGGGAAGCCATTGCTGAAATAACCAGCGGAGATGGTAAGTGACCTGTCCAAAGGGTATCTGTTATGCAATGATGTGTATGATATGCATGCAATGTTTTCAAGGACCTCGCGGGGTAAACAAGGAAATTTGTTAGCATTTGGATCCGGTAGCTTGATTGGAAGAAACTTCATATTTGTTGAGAGTCTCTCTTCCAAGGGTCAAAGGCTCACCATATCCAGTGGGTCATAGCCCCTGACTTTAGTCATCATGCCTAGTTCTGATTTCCAAACAACCTTGGTTAGGGGAACCTTATTCAGGAGTCAGAGCTCACCATATCAAGTGGGTCATAGCCCCTGACAACTTTGTCTAGAGGAAAATAAATCCTCTTTGCCCCTTGCTGGGATAATTGCTTCACCATGACCTGCATCACAAGCCCTTGAGATCCTTGAAATGGGTTAGGATGTATGCAATGGTATGATGTCATGCTATGCATGGGGTGATGCAGGTAAACCATGTTATGAGTCCCAATTAAGGACCGTAAACAAACCCTGCAAGAAATTCAGTATACTTTGTTATGAGTCCCAATTAAGGACTATAAACAAAACCTGCAAGAAATTCAGTGTACTTTGTTATGAGTCCCAATTAAGGACTATAACCAAAACCTGCAAGAGATCTAGTAAACCCTGTTATGAGTCCCAGTTAAGGACTATAAACAAAACCTGCAAGAAATTTGGTAAACCTTGTCATGAGTCCTGGTTAAGGACTATAAACAAAACCTGCAAGTAGTTCATGTGTCAGCTAACAAGCATGCAAGTAGGCAAGTACAAAGGCACACAAGTCACACAAGAGAAACCCTTAGGGTTTAAGGCCAGCATGGGGTCTGGGTAGTACCCTCTTGAAGTTGGTGGGCTCAACCTGTCCTATCAGAAGTAACCGGGTTCTAAGGGTCCCAATATCACTGGATTTCTTTCATTGTTCATCGTTTCGATTTAGCCACTGAACTGGCGATCGAAATATTCCAGGAAAGCAACCCTCAATTGAGTGTAGTATCGAGTATCAACCAACCTCGGACTGCACCAAAGTCAGTTATCTCACTACCCTAAAGAGGCCAAGATAGTTCAATTAAGGTTCCTAAGGTCTGTTGATGCTTCACGACACCACGCGGAGGCCCCGTACTCTCCTTGACTGGACTCAAGGGTTACCGGTACACACCAAAGTGCCACATCAACGTAGCAGACTGTTTCAACCATGTCGGTATACCCCGCACAGTTCCCTCACAGCCTTGTTGCTACTTTCTAAGAAGGCATCCCCCAGATCCGGGTTAGGATCTATAGAACTCCCAAGACAGTCCCATAATTTAAAGCAAGCAAAGAAAGCAATTGAAAACACAGTTATGAACTATCCCTAAGGTACACCTCACTTTATAAAGATGTTCCCCAGCAGAGTCGCCAGTTCTGTGATCGGTGGATCTGGAACTGACTATTTAACGCTGGTTCGCGAAATGTCGCGGTAAGCAAGAGTCGCCACCGTCTTTTATTTTCTCCAAATGGAAAGGACAAAAGCACAGAAAAATTCCTTAAAGAGATTGCTCTCGGTTCGGGAGGTAAATTATAGAAAGGGAAGGTGTTAGCACCCTTTCTATCCATGGTTATCCATGGGCTCTTAGATACTTGCTCACTTGTGTTTTCAAAATGGTTTGTTTGCTTTTCAACTGTGGGTTTAAAAAGTTTCTTTGAAAAATTTCAGTTCGACTCGTGCGTCAGAGTGTTTGAAAAATTGTTTTGAAAGCTTTTGAAAAGTGTCGGTGTGAAAAGATTTGTATTTGTTTTTGAAGAGAGCAAGTATCTACGAGAACCTACCCTAAGGAATTCGTCTGTGTAAATGTCCTTTAAAGTAGTGCCATCCCACCATTGAGAGGTAGGTAGCACCACCGTTGGAGGTGTTCGGGTCAATTCGAGGTTCGGGACATGGTGATCACCGGAGCAATGGGAAGACACCTTAGAAGCTACCCTCATGCCAGGTTCCCGGATCATGAGGACTTACTAAGACATCCTCTACTCGACGATCACCTTTCGAAGGCAAGGCAACAGTGAGGCGTACCCTAGGGGTGGTGTGTGCGATTCGTGTGTTGTTTTCATTGATATTTGTCTTGTCATGTTCATTGTGATCTACGCTTGATTTTATTTTAAAGCCATTCATTCTTTCATGCTTTTGTTAACAGTTTAAAAATATTTGCGGAAAAGTAAATCTAAAACTATTACAAATGGCGCGGGTCCACATCGCCAAAATTAAACCGGACCCGATTTGACAGAAAAATAAATAAGCAAAGTAAATAACGAAATTGAAAAGTGCGAAAAGTTTAAGTTACAACGCTTTGGGAGAGATACATAATTATTTAAGCAATAAAATAAATACGCAAATTAAACAATTAAAAATATGGGCGTTGGACCCTTTTGCAAAAAATTAAAGTTAATGAGGAATTAAAATTAAAATTAAATGTTTTTTTGGTATTTTTAGTGTTTTTAGGAATTAATGGGAAAAAGAGAATTAATCAAAATTAAAATTGAATGTAAACCCTAATTCTAATGGCTTTTAAATTTGTTATGAAAAATATTGAATTTTTAACCTAATTTACCTAAGTTAATTTTCATGCCAATTTAATTGTAAAAATAACTAAATAAATATTATGGTAAAAAAGGAAACAAATTGAAGAGGGATAAAAATTAAACCTAATTCTATATTTTTGGATTTTTAGTTATTAAAAGAATTAAAATTAAAACCTATTTAATACTAAATTTATTTACAAGCAATTATTTACAAGAAAATATGAAAGTTAAATATTTTATTATGTTTTTATCTTTTTTTTCTGATTTTTATGAAGTTTTTATATTTTGGTAAAAATAATTTATTAAATTAAAACAATAAAATAAATAAAATAAGAATTGAAAACAAAATAAATAAAAAAAGGAAATTGCAAACCAGGGGGGGTTCAGGCCCTAAAGTGGAGGTATTGTCCAAGCAAATCTGGCCCAATGACCTTCAGAATTCGTTGACTTTCCAGGCGTCATGTGGCTCTTTTGACTAGGGTTCAGGGTGTGCATCAATTCTATGCCTTTGGATTGATCTCCAGGGGGACGTGTCATGCTTGATTAGGAGGCACATAGTATATCCAAACATTAAGCGCTGCATGGGATTAGTTAATGAAAAATAATATTGGAATTGTACAGACCTGGGGTTCGAACCCAGGTCTTGGATGTTGAAGCCACAAGCATTTGCCAGCTGAGCTACTGAACGCGTGTTATATATGTTAGACAAACAAATAATAAAAAAAAGAAACAACGCATTAGTGACTGAAGCGCGCGAAATTTAAAAACAGCGTATCATGGGTTGACAGCACATCATCTTCTTCCTCACCCTGTAAAACAAAACACAATAGCAACGGTTTTCTGGGCGTGGCTTAAGGTAGGCTATTGGAAAATAGCGAATAGCCCTCAAGCGCTCATAAATTGAGCGCGAGGGTTGATTCTCGTTCGTCCCAAAGCGCTTGTTTTAATGATCAAGGTCATGTGTCCCAATTTCGCCTGGTTTCAAAGTCCCCAAATTCGCATCCTGTAAACCCTAGAATTCAAGCATGGTAGAATCTCATACACAGCATTATAATCAAATTAAAGGCGTTGGTTAGCTTCGAAACATCACACTGAACAAGAATCTATAAATAAAAAATGCAAAAGATGCGTGAATTATGATGCACAATTCTGGAAATTTCTTGACACAGTTTGAGTTCAATCTACCAGTTCTTGGCGTGTTGATGGATGTTTGGGATTGGAATGCGTTCAGGGGACCACAAGGAAGCTTTTGGAATGAATTTCGTGCCTTGAATCAATCTCTATCAATGATTTCAGTTTTGCTTTTTATGGAGAAAATTTCAAGTTTCTTAATGGTCTTTGAGCGCAGCTTTTAGTGTGTGAGCATTAGGGTTATGTTTCTGATTATGTAGTGAAGCTATTAGGTCAACAAAACTCCATCAAATCTCTTGCCATAATGATTTTTGATAATTGATTTTCTAAGGATCTTTTTGAATCTTTTTCATGTGTTCTTTGTATCAATTAGCTCAAATCAGACCAAATCTTGCCATATTGGGATGTGCACGAGATATTAAGGGTAAAACATGCATGAAAAGATTTGTTAAGGCAAATTAGATATTTTTCATGTATTTAAATAATTTAAATGAATTAATATAAATAATAATTCAAATAAATAAATAAAAAATGAGAAAATACTTCCCTTTTGGCCAAGTGGTCGTGCATATGCTTAGAATGATGAATCATGGAAGAAAAATGGGCCCATTAGCAATTTTAGGTCATTTGAAGTAATGTTGACTTTTCAAAATATCCAAAAATTTCCCAACTTCCACAAGGCATAACTTGCTCAATTTTTAAGCTTTTCTCATGTTCTTGGACATTTTGGAAAGGTCTTTGAGTCCTATAACCAATGTCTTTGGTCCCATGTCATTTTGATTTACCAATCTCAAGTTATGGCCTTTGACTTAAAGTCCCTTTTTGTTGACTTTTGAAAATGACCTATAATGTTGAAATTGGTAACTTTTTGTGAGAGCAGTTCTTGGACTTGAAGTATGAAGATGAGTTGTAGGAAATGTCTTTCTCTTCAAAATGAGCTTTGGATGGAATTTTTATGATAATCCATGTGAAAGTTATGCCCTGGTCAATTTCAGTTGACTTTTTCAGCTGTCCAAATATAGTAACTTTTGCATCTTGATGATTTTCTGAGCCAAATTTTGAGAATCATGATCAAGCATTGATCAAATGATGTTTGTGGCTTCAAAATGATATGTTGACCAAAAATTTGAACTTTTGACTGTCAAATGACCATTTTGCCCCTACAGTTGACTGTAGTGCAATTTAGGGTTTTGACTGTGCAATTTTGAGTTGAATGCCTTGAAACTTGATATGAGGATACTTGATCATATTTGTAGGCATATGAGACTTGATTGGACCTTTGAAACCTTCAATTTCTTAATCAGAACACAAACCCTAGCTTTGACTGTATAGGGGACAGTTGGACTGTGCAACCCTTGGGGAATTTTGTGACTTGGCTTGGCAATTTCTTGAAGAATATGGGAGGGCAAATTTTGGGGTACAACACAAGGGATAAAGGCTCAAAGCATATTTGTACCCACCCGCTCTTCGTGATGTTCTTCAACCTAAGCTCAGTTAATCGTGCGTCACACTCTGTTTTGAGTTTGGAACGACTTTTGGGCGATGGTTCACCAGTTTGAATTTGGGAGACAGTCATTATCTCTTTTTTCTTTTTTAACACTTTTCGTGTTGTTGAGGATTTTGTAACGACCTCACTATTTTGATTTTGATTTGTTATCCCTAACTTTTGCCTGACTGTTACCGTTTTTTGGGATTACTGTCAGCGGGATGCCCCAGCTTTCTTAAGCCTCCTTTATAGGTTCTGGCTCGGCGGGCTTTTCTCTTTTGAGAGATTGACTGTCTATGTGATAGGGAACCACCCTTGTTTTTTGATTCCAAAGGAATGCTTTCTTTTTTTGACGTCATTCGTTGCATTACGAACTGGGAGTTTGCGACTTCAATGCGCATTTCCTTTCGAATTAACTGAGATACTACCCTGCCCCGGGTTTATATCAATGGTTTTGATTGTTTTAGAACAGAAAACTCCTACTTCTTTGGCTCGAAGGGGTTGACTAGGGATTAACTTCCTTATAACTCCAGTGTTTGGGAATTGAAAGAAATGCCTGTACATCATCAGCAAGGTCTGTTCAAAAGCATACTGTATAAGATCACGGTATTGTTTCGTCATCCTCCCTCTAAAGGCTTGCAGCTTTTTATCAAGAGTCAAATATCATAAAGAAAAGCATGAGAGTAGTGAAACGAATGGATGAATTCAAGACAAACATATGCAATGCATTAATGAAAACAAAGTTTAACATCAACAGATAATTGTTTGACAGCAAAAGAAATTACAACTTTGAACATTCAAAAAGAAGCAAAAGTCTTTCAGTTTGAGCTTCGTCACTTCAAGCGGAGAACCCTTTAACGGGAGATTTTCATCTCGCCGTCTGGCATGAATTCCAGCACCCCAATGTCGATCAGATCTTGAATCTTGTTCTTCAAGGCCCAACAGTCGTTGGTGCTGTGTCCCGGGCTGTAGGAGTGGTAAACACAGACTGCGTCGGGGTTAAAGTGAGGAGAGGAGATATTGAGCTTCTGAGGAGGGTCCTTTAAGGTGAGCAAATCGACCTCCAACAGGCGCTTCAATATGAAGAATGATGGTATTTCAGTCTCCGTAAACTGTCTTCCCGACTTTTCTTGTTTACACCGATTGTCCCGTTGACGCTGGCGAGGTTGTTGAGGGGATTGTGACCCTGAAGCTAGCAAAGGAGCTTTCCCCTTGTCTTCTTGAGTGGGTGGAGGCTGAGCGGTGACTTGCTCTTCAACCTCAGACGTTTGCCCCAGTTGGCTGTTTGGAAGCAGTTGGCGGATAAGAACTCTGAGTTCCTCTTGTCTTTGAGATAGGTCTTGGATGAGAGCCATCTGGCCCACCAACTGTCCCATCATTTGAGTCATCAGTGTTGTCAGATTAAACTGCAGCTCTGCAATCTGATCACTCCTGGCATTGTTGGAATTCCCCAGGCCTTCGGTGAGGAGAGCTTTCATCTCTTCTTGCCCCAGAGACAAGTTTAGGAACATCTCCTGCAGCTGAGCAGTCTGGTCTTGGATGTCTTTGACAGACCTTTCTAGAGCCATCTCTTGCTGAAATAAACAGCAGGAGAGTAAGGAAACCTGAAAAAGGAAAGATTGTCAAAATGAAATGCATGATATGTGGATGCATGCTTTCAAGGATCTCTTAGGGTAAACACAAGAAAATGTTAGAGGTTGAACTCTGCTCTTGGATTGGAGATCTCTGCACCGGCGGACGTCCTTCCACGAGAATCAAACTCACCATGTCGAGCGGGTTATAGCCACTGATTCAAGTTGTTGCACTTGATTTTTGATTGGAGAGTTTTGTATTGGCGGATGCCTTTCCACAAGAATCAAGCTCACCATGTCCAGTGGGTCATAGCCACTGATTCAAGTTGTTGTACTTGATCTTTGACTGGATTGGCTAGAGGAGAAACCTCTTGCCCCTTAATAGACGTCTGGCTCAACGTAATCCTGCATCCACAGAACCCTCGAGATCCTTGAAATGGTTATTGAAAATGCTAAAATGCTATGGTATGATGTCATGATGTTATGTGCATGTATGCACAAGCAAGTAAGTGTATATACAGACAAACAATATTCACACAAAGCACACAAGGCCTTAGGTTTAGGCTTGCATGAGGTTCAGG
The DNA here is from genome assembly GCA_948472305.1 of Vicia faba. Taxonomy (NCBI): domain Eukaryota; kingdom Viridiplantae; phylum Streptophyta; class Magnoliopsida; order Fabales; family Fabaceae; genus Vicia; species Vicia faba. The sequence goes on along the minus strand of OX451741.1, from coordinate 1,439,654,605 downwards.
TACTACCCTCTTTCAGTTTGTTGGTTGAAACCTGTCCTATTAAAAGTAACCGGGTTCTAGAGGTCCCAATATCACTGGATTGCTTTCATTGTTCATTGTTTTGGTTTAGCCACTTAACTGGCGACCGAAATATTCCAGGAAAGCAACCCTCAATCGAGTGTAGTATCGAGTATCAACCAACCTCGGACTGTACCGAAGTCAGTTATCTCACTACCCTAAAAAGGCCAAGATGGTTCAATTAAGGTTCCTAAGGTCAGTTGATGCTTCACGACACCACGCGGCGGCCCCGTACTCTCCTTGACTGAACTCAAGGGTCACCGGTACACACCAAAGTGCCACATCAACGTAGCAGACTGCTTCAACCATGTCGGTATACCCCGCGCAGTTCCCTCACAGCCTTGTTGCTACCTAAAAAAGGTTTCCCCAGATCCGGGTTAGGATCTATAAAACTCCGATACAAAGCCCACAAATGTAAAGCAAACAAAGCAATCAATTTGAAAGTAAAGGTGATCTAAACCCTAAGGTAACCCCACTTTTAGAATACTATCCTATGCTTAATTATGTACAAAAGGAAAAATGTTTTAATTAAGGTATGTTCAAATTTTAATTAAATTGTATTATGCATAAAAAAAGAAAGTATTTTAATCACATATTTATTAATTTTAATATTAGAGAAATGCATATATTGTTATGTACAAATATGTATGTTAACTAAAAAGTATTTTTAACTTTTAATTATGTGATAAAAAATGTATTTTAAGGTGTATTTAGAAATGTTTTCAAGTTAATTGTGTATAAAAAGTATTTTGTTATTTTTATGTACAAAATATATATGTTAACTAAAAAGATTTTCAATTTTTTAATTATATGATAAAAAATGTATAATATGTACAAAATTAATGTTTTTAAAATGTATGTACAAAGATATATTTAATTAAAAATGTTTGCAATTTTAATTATATGGTAAAAAGGTATTTAGTTATAATTTAAATTAGGTGTTTTAAATAAAAAGTTTTCATATATTTAGTAATAATGTGATTTTGTAATAAAAAAAGTGTTTGTATGATTTTGTGATAAAAAATAAAATGAGTTTAGTAAAATGTATTAGTATAATTTTGTTAAACAAGGAAAGAAATGCTTAATGGGCTTCAGAAAGGGTGAAGCGGGTCAGGCCCAGGTTTGGACTTGAACGAATTTAGGGTTAGGGATGTTATTCAGTTTGGGAAAGAATTAGGTTTAGGCGAGGCAGCGGCGGCGTGTATTCGTCTTCTCCGATCAAGCTTCCTGAGCAACCCACTCCGGCCACCAGCGCTACCCTCAGACCTCTCTTCCCTCCAGCTCAGTGGATTCGTGGTTCAAGGTTTGTTTCAATGTTCCTTTTTTCTCTTCTGTGAATGATACGCGTTTTAGATTTGTTTTAAGTTGAGTTTTCATTATTATGAGGTGAAGAAAAAAAAGGGGAATAGAGCTCACTACCTGACCTTTGGAGGAGGAGGAGAGAAGAGTGGAGGCGTTGAGGAGGCCGGAGCGAGCGGAGGGGAAGGAGAACGCGATGCTGATGAACTTGATGTCCCCGGTATTTCTGTATATTTCTTTTGCTTATTAGGGTTTTGATGATGACTTATGCTGAGAACCCCTTTTCACTTCTTTATCCCTTCTTCTGTGCCACTGAATATTTGCTTATGTTGCCCTGAACATGCTTCCTTCTTCTTCTTCTCTCGTGTTTCCTTTGCTTCTGTTTGTCTTGAATGTTTTTGAACAGTTGTTGCCTTGGTGGGTTGGATATAATGCTTTGAGATGCCCAGTGATGATCTCAGAGGTCTGAGGGCCTTGGTTGCCTTTGATATTTTTGTTTTCTTCTGAACCCCTGATGCCTTGAATCGTTGTTCTGTGTTATCTTGAACTGGATGCCTTTCTGAGATTTATCGCCCAATGATGTTCATGCTGAGGGCTTAGGAATTGGTTTCGTGCTTGACAGTAAGTTTTGACAAGTTATGCTTTTGAGTTTGATAGGCTTATTGCAGGATAAGGCCTTGAATGGTGTTTTGAGACAGGGGTTCTGGTTTATCAGTTTGGTAATTCAGTTTAAGGTTATGTGTTGACAGTATGTTCTTGCATTTTGGTTTGGATGATGCGTTTGGTAATTGGTGAGATTCTGGACAGGTATGAGGTTATGGCCTATGCTGGTTTTGTTTTACAGTATGGTTGAGGGGTTATGTTTCAGTTTTGTTTTTTTGTGTTTTTTGGATTTGAATTGGTTTAACAAGGCTTCAGGTTATGGTTTTTGTGAGACTTTTGCTAATGGGTTTGTGTTTGATCTGGACAGTAGGCAGGTTATTGGAGCATTAGCAGGTTATGTGAGGTGTTTTCTTCTATCTGGTATGAGGTTTGAGATGTGTTTTGATAACTTGTGTTTTGATAACTTGTGTGTTTTTGACAGGTATGAGGTTCTGGCCTATATTGGTTTAGTTCTGAGTTATAAAGGTGATATTGGTGCTTGGCTCAATCAGTATGTTTTCTTGTGTTCTTTTGTCCTCTTTCTATTGGTCTTTGGCGCCCAATCTTCATTCAAAACTTTGGTATTCTCTTTGACCCAAGTTTGCTGGGTAGTTTCACAAGGTTTCTTGGCATTTTTCCATTTTTGGTAACTGTCTATGCTGTGTAGTTTTGAACAATGCTGAATTGTATCCTCTTCTTTGTATATCTTTTCTGTCTTGTTATACTGCCTATGCCTAAGACCTGAACTCTGCTGCTTTATCTCTCTTTTTCCTCTCTAAAGTACAGTTAATATATTATTATATGATTTATGTTGTACTTGGTTCTGAAGGGGCCTATGGGAAGTGATGATTTTAAGATTCAAGTTGCTTGCATACCACTTCTCTGCATCTTCATTTTGCTTTTGACAGCTTTGCTACACTTTTTGCATTTCTTTGATATCTTGGGATTTGACTTTGACAGCAATTATACTTTTGGGTAATCCTTGAGTAAACTTAGGCATTTTGACAGTAACTTCCCTTTTGCTTTGGATAGAAAGTTGAAATTGGATTTTTTCAGTTTAGTTTGAATTTGAAGTTGAGATTCTATGCAGTCTTGAATTTTGGAACTTATACTTTTGACATTTGCATTTCATGAACAAAAAATCTTCCCTCTCTGTGAACCGGGAGAAATCCCGTGATTTGCAGAGAGGGTCAACTGATCCCAGTCAGTGGCCCCTAATGATGAGCGAACTTTAACTGTCTTTAATTAACTGCTTTCTGACTTTTCTTTTTCCTTTTTTGCAGATAAAAAAGGAGCACCGAAACGGAGTGAAGAATGAAGAATTAGAAATAGGATAGAATTTTTATTTTTCAGTTTAATTCCTTGTACATTATTATTATTTTAAATACTTTGTAATAAATATTAGTATCCAAATAATAACAATTGTAACAATTATTAAATGTGAAATAAAAATTCCATTGATATTTAATTTTCTTTCAATTCCTTTTCTTTAATTGTTTATTTGTTATTTATAGTTCCTTAAAATAAAATAAAATGAAAGTTTAAACTTCAAATATTTTAATTCTTAGAACCATAAATAATCAACTAAACCTATTGATGATCAAAAATAAATGAATTCGACGTATCCATTATTCAAAGCAACGTACAGTCGAACACAAAAACTTAATCAGATGCAATCCTTTTTTCACTGATTCTTTTGCCAAGCACTGTAATTCCACATTGCACACATCCCTTTTGACTGGTGAATTCAAACCAACTGCCTCATTTACTGATTAAATCACGATAATGCAAATTTTAACCCGAATCTCAGAATAAACTGCAAAGTGCGGTAGAATTTAAATTCTTCTGAGAATATGCCCATAAAACCTTAATTCCTGATTAAATGCTAGATAACGCTCGCCTGATCAAAATTGAACCAAAAATCATCCCAACTCTGAGCCAACTGCATGAAACCAATCAGAACTCTGAAAATCAGTAAAAAAAACCCTAATTTTGCTTGACTGTCAAGAAAAGTCCGTTTGTCCGATTCTTGTGCCAGTTTGAAAAGTCAGGAAATGTCTGAAGCTGAGATTGTTTGTAGAAAAATGCGAGGGCAAATTTTGGGGTACAACACATAGCTTGATTCACTTGGTTTTAAAGCAAGCTAAAGGTTGGAATAGCATCCCTGGACTTCAAGCAAGCTGTACCAATCCTCACCTTGCCTTGAAAGTGCCTCCATTGCCAGACACGATCCAAGCTGAACAGGTAAGTTCATGGACTTCTATCTCTCAATATAGGAAGAGTTAGCTTTAAGTTTATGAATGAAAAATGTTCTACTCATGGCCCTGAAGCTATACATATCTTCACTTTCCATTTATATTGCATGTGCTGAGAGAATTTGGAACCTGAACATTGACAAAAACTTAGGTTAAGAATTAGGGATGGAGAAATTCTCTCTCATTTCTGGGAGTTAAGTTAAGTTTTTTATATGTATGGAATCGTGGCTTGATGCTTGACATTTTTCATGTTATAAGTTTGTGCTAAAAGTCCAGGAATCAGGATGTTTGAACCAGGAGGAAGGGCGCGCGTTTTTTGACATTTTTGTGCTGGAGGTTGAAGACAACCTCTATTGGGCTAGGCCTGAGATACTTTTCCTTTTCACACCACTGTTTTACACATGCACCCCCCTGGCCCATTTTGAGTTTTATTTATCATTTTTAATTTTTTCCTTTTGATTTTGTTTCTATATTTTTATTTAAGCATGAAAAACTATTAAAATTATTTTTCCCATATTTTTTGCATTTTATTTGATATTTATTTGGCTTTATTTAGTTTTATACATAAATAAACATAAATATACTTTTATTTAAAATAACTAAAAATAATACAAACACTTTTATTTTCTGATTTTTATTTTATTTTACCTTTGAAAACATTTTATAAAAAAATATACTTTTTTTTGTAAATATTAAATATTTTTATTTTTGTATATATTTAATATATTTAATAAATAATATAGATACTTATATATTTATTATAATATTTAGGATAAAAATACAAAAATACTACATTTTTATTGTTATTAATATTTAACTTTAAAAAATCACTTTTTGACAATATACTTCCTTTTTATTTATTTTTTGTACATAATTAATAAATATTGCATATATTATATAATTAATACATTTTTATTTAGAAGATTAGGGTTTTATCCTAAATACATAAAAATACCAAAAATTAATTCATTTTATTTTTTTGTTTATTTGACACATAAAAAAATACTTTTTACATACATATAAAAATCATTTTTGCATCTTGCATATTTAGTTTATTTTATTTAATTATTGTGCAATTGATTAATTTGTATAATTCAATTTGGATGTAATAGCTTAGATTTTAATTTCTTGCTAAAATATCCCCATTTTGAACATTTGTACCCCCCATCCCATATTTGTGTTGTAATAACTTAGGACCTTTAAATTCCGCACTTTAAAAGCTTTCTAAATATGCCATGCTAGAATTAGGGTTTTGTATGCAAATCAAAAACAACAAATAGTTTGACCTAAATTCAAGATAAACAAGCATGAAAATGGACAACACTAATCACACTTGCACCCCTAGGGTACTCCACTTGTTGCCTTCAAATAATGGGCCATATTGCATGTTAGGTATCTTTGGCAAAAACAAAACAATCAAATGATCATAGTCCCTCGATGACGCTTTCAAAAGTTGCCTAAAAATGATCAAGTCCCTTAAAGAAAAAATTGCCTAAAGATACTTGGCACCATTGCAATCATGGTCTAAACGATGACCCGCGCCCGTCCCGTTCACATCCTAACACAAGATTGTCCACCAAATACAATGGTGGAACAAAATTGTTAAAAGGGTCAAAACATAGCAAAGATCTTTGAGAAATTTAGGGTAGATAGCTCTTGGTTACTTGCCAACTTGCAAAACAAAAACACTTGCCTATTTTTCAAAACCACACATCACAACACACTTTCAAAACCACTTTCAAAAACATTGAAAACTTTTCAAAAGACATACACATTTGTATACATCCCAACATGGATCATTACAAAGGTTGCCACCACATTGACCTCTTTTTAAAAACATTTTCAAACCCACACATGAAGCACCATTTCAAACAATTGAAAGCACCATTTCAAACAATTGAAAATCAAGCAAGTTGATCTAAGCAAGTAACTAAGAGCCCATGGATAACCATGGATAGAAAGGGTGCTAATACCTTCCCTTTCTATAATCTACTCCCCGAACCCAAGAAAACATCTCAAAGGTTTTTGCTATGCTTTTTAACCTTTCCTTAGGATAAAATAAAAAGTCGGTGGCGACTCTTGCTCAACCGAAACATTTGCGAAAACAAACGCAAAACCTCAAGTCAGTTCTCCCACCGTATCACATGATGCATGAAAGATGTGTATGCAAATGATATCAAGGATTTATGATATTTAAATTTGTATAGACAAAGAATGAACAAATGTCAAATTTCAATAATTAGTTCAAAATGACTACATCGTGCCTCTTGGGCTTACAAAATAAATCTCTAAGATAAAGCGGTCGAACGCATCCTCTTCTGCGCAAGGTAGGCGTTCATGCTTTGTTCTTCATGGAGTTGCTTTGTAAGTTCCAAAACCCTTTTCTCACTAGCGTAGAATTGAGCTTCGAAGGTATCTCGTTCTTCCTTTAGCTGAATCCAAACTTTTTGCAAGTCTTCAAGAGAAGTAGGCATGTCAGGATGGAGGACAGTGTACGAGACATCTTCTTCAGCCACAGGCTCCATGATAACTAGTAGGATGGAGAGGTAAGGCATCACGAGTTTCTAAGCACGAGCAAGTACCCACCTAAGGTAAGGCTCAAGGGGAATAGAGTTCTTGTGTCCCAATGTCTTACTATCCAATTTGTTTACCATCTTCCAAGATCGTATAAACCTCTGACGGTAGCCTTGATCGTTGCTCTCATAGTCGAATACCACTCCTTGGATGAGCATATCATGAGGACCATCTCTTCGAGCATACCCAAACTGTCGTAAGGCTAAGTAAGGGTTGTAAGTGATACCTCCCATAATTCCAAGCAAAGGGACATTAGGGAATTCCCCATAATGGTTGATGATAGTAATGTTCTCTAAGGATAGAGAACACCAGTGAATATCCGAATGTCTGAGTGACATCAACCTTTATGACCATCTCAAAACTTACTCGTTCTTTAACAGACCGGGGAATATGCGAAATAAACTATCTAGCCAAAAGAAGAGTGCAACACATGAGGGCCCCTCTCTTTCTCATAGTGCAAGAGTGGAGAGAATGTTGGATATCTCCCAACAAAGTAGGCACCGGATTGCGAGACATGAAGATTTTGACAAAATTCACATCTATAAGTTGGTCAGAGTTTGGAAATAAAACCATCCCATAGATGAGAAGGGCCAAGATTTATTTCAAAAGCTTGTATATCCAAAGAGTTCCAATAATCTTGGGCTTTTTCAAACAAGAACTTGGCAAGGAACCCTTTGACACCACTCCTTGTTTCCCAATTAGTCGTGACATCGGTTTGTTGCAAGTGTAGCGCTCGGGCAATCTCTTCAGGGCTTGGATCTCTTTGCGTACCGTTGAAAGGTAGTTGATTGAGAATAGGAATCCTTAAGAGTTGAGAGAATTCTTCTAGAGTAGGTATAAGCTGATAATCGGGAAAGGTGGAGCAATGGTGCAAAGGGTCGAAGAATTGGAAAAACGCCTTCATTATATCTTCATCAGTACTCGAGGTAACCAAGTTTAGGAGACGACCATGTCTTTCACTGAATGAATAATTCTGAAGGACCCTTGATGCTAATTCTTTGAGTTGAGAAGGAATTCTTACGAGATTGACTTGGATAGTATTCCTGTGGATGGAAGCCATGTCCTACAAAATAGAACAAAGATAAATCCCAATAATCCTTGAAATGGTTATTGAGAATGCTCATGATCTCAATAAGAGTAGTATCGAGTATCAACCAACTTCAGACTGCACCAAAACCGGCTATCTCACTACTTCCTAATGGCCAAGTTGGTCAAGTAAAAGTTCTAAAGTCATTTAGTGCTTCATGACACCACACAGCAGCCCCGTATTCTCCTTGATTACTCAAGGGCTACCGGTACCCACAAATGTGTCACACTAACGTAGTTATTGCTTAGACCATGTCGCTATACCCCGCACAGTTTCCATAACGTATTGCTACTTACCTATAAGGTATCCCAGATCCGGGTAGAGGATCAAAACAAGCCCAAACAAGGAACCAAAATGTAAAGCAAGCAAGTCAAACAATGAAAGCAAATAAAGGTGATCTAGCCCTAAGGTAAACCCACTTTTAAAATATCCCCAGCAGAGTCACCTGTTCTATAATACGGAGGGAGAACTGACTTGGGATGTTTTGCATTTGATCGCAATTATTGTGGTTAGCAAGAGTCGCCACTGACTTTTCTTTTATCCAATGAAGGAAAGGGTGAAAAGAACAGGAAAGAACTTTGAGATTATTTATTGAGTTCGGGGGGTGGATTATGAAAAGGGAAGGTATTAGCACCCTTTTCATCCATAGTTATCTATGGGCTCTTAGTTGCTTTCTAGATCACTTGCTTTGTTTGAAAATGTGATTTGTGGTGGTTTTTGAAAGTATTTTTGAAAAGGCGCCTTTGTTTAGGCGAACTTTGTAATGGTTCTCGTTTTGTAAGAACGTATACAAAGTGTTGAACTTTTGAAAATATTTCATGTTTTGAAAGTGTTTGGTGTGTGTTTATTTTGAAAGTGTTTGGGTGTGTGTTTGCAAGGATGTTTGTTTTGAAAGTGAGCAAGCAACTAAGAACGTTTCTACCTACTCAAAAGTCTTTGTTCATTTCTTCCTTCCTTGGATATTGCTATCTCACCATTTATTGGTAAGAAGCGTCATCTTTGGATGTAAAAGGGGCGGGCGTAGGTCATCGTATAGTCATGATAGCAATGTTGTAAGATGACTTAGCATTTCTCTTTGAGGGACTAAGATCATTTTAAAGGCAACATTTGTAGCGTCATCGAGGGACTATGATCTTGTATTTTTTATTGTTTTTGCTAAGACATCTCACATGCATAACATGACCATTTTTATAAGACAACAAGTGGAATCACCATAAGGGTGCATGTGTGAATAGTGTGTATTTTTCATGCTTGGTTTATCTTGAATTAAGGTTCTCTAAGCATTAATTTTATCTTTCCATATAAACCCTTGTTTACTAGCATTAATATGAAAGCGATAAATTGTGGAAAGTAAATTTGCTGCGCTATTACATCATTTGGGGATGGGGTATACAAATTTACAAATGGGGATTGCAAGAAATTAAACCTAGTTATCTATTACAACCATATTGAAACTTGAATAATGTACAAGAATATAAATGGAAAAGAAATGGATTTTTGTTTGGCTTTGTTAAGGAAAATGGTTTTAACATAATTATCAAAAAGAAAATAATTAATTAAAATAAGTAAAATTAAACCCTAGTTTAAAAGAAATAACGTTAATCAAGAAAGCATTTTTAGGGTTTTTTAGCAAAGGTTTTAAGTTTAATCAAAATAATATGGAAATTAATTAATTAAAATAAGTTAATTTTAATTTAAAAAAAAGAAAATAATTAAACCTAAATCTAATTATTAATTTATTAAGAAAAAGAAATTAAATTTGTTTAAGAAAATATTTTTTGTCTTTTTGTTTTTTTTAAGAGGAATAAAATATAAGTATATAAAATGCAAATAATAAATAAAAATATATTTTTTTGGATTTTTTTTAATTTAATAAATAATAATAATAATAATAATAATAATAATAATAATAAAATTAAAGAAAATAAAATAAATTATGGAAAATAAAGTGAGGAGGTAAAGAAGGAATTTAGGGTGTTTGTTAGAAAAAATAGTTTTTGTTTGAAGTCTGGCCCAAGTTTGATTTTGTTCGGAAATCAGAAAAAAGAATAAAAATAAGATAAATGAGTTGTTTTGTCAAAAGGAAACAGGGGGTCAGAACAAGCAAAAATGGCAAAGCCCAATGTGCAGGGCCCAAACGCACTAGTTGGAAACAAACAAAAGAAATGTTGGAAAAATGAAGAGAAAAAAAGTGGCAGTGCTGGGGCTTGAACCCACGCCCTTGACACAATGTGCGCGCTGCCTTACCACTGGGGTGGCTATACATCCGTTAACTTAAACAAAACCATAAATATATATTACAAATCCATTCCTAGAAATGAACTTCATCTTCAACCTCCATCCAGGGTCCCTGTATCTCATTCATTTCTCATTCATTCTCAAAACTTCCAACATCAAACTTGTTAGAAATTTTACCAGGATTCCAGAAATGTAAACAATTTGGACTAACAATAAAAGATGAGCCTGTATTTCTAAAAGTACCAAATCCTGACATAACTTTTTTGAGAGATTCAAACTTAAAATTCTCTAAGCTCGGGAAATATAAATGAAAACTATGGATATGTACAACTTCAGGGCAATGATATCTACATTTTGTCTTTGAAAATGCAAGCCTAACAATGCCTAAATAAAGAGATGAGAGTTCAGAAAAATACCTCAAAAACTGGAAATCGTGAAATGAGTTTGAGCTTGTTTCAAGTGATGGTGATGATCAGGTTAGCTTCCTCAAGTTCCACTGAAGCTAATGCAATGCTTAGCTCGAGCTATGGATGGCTGGAATGGTCTGGAGAAGTCAAGTTGCAGACCTCTGTTTTTGGTTATAGAGGATGGTGATGGAGATGTTACAGTTTCAAAACAAGGACATGGATGGATTATATTTGAAGTATAGAAGCTTTGCAGATGATTTTGAGAGAAAACGCACGAGGGAAATGAAAGATACAAGTTCAAGGTCAAAACTGTGTATCAATGGTGTTTTTTTGAAAATTTCTGGTTTGTGAATGTTTCGGGGAGTTTCATGGCCTTAGCATTCGTGTGTTTTCTTGCAAATAGTGCCTCTATTTATAAGCAAAAGGTTTGGAGTGCTCTAGTTGATCAGAATTCAAATTCACGTGTTTAAGCTCAACATGTGATTTTTTGACAAAACAAGTTTCTATGCCTTGTATTTGGTTCATAGAGTTGTTAACCACTTTAAACACAATACCTCTGACTTTGTGGATGGATTGTACTTAAAGAAAACAAGTTAGGAGCTCAAGAAGCTGAATTTGTGCATAAAGCTTGCTTTACAAGAATGGATATGTTACTTTCTCCCCAAAATGGCAAATTGGTTTGGACAAAGCTTGAAGCACTTGGATAACGGCATAATCAATTGTATAAACCATTAATTATAGAGTGAAAAACAAGTTTGAAGCCTGCAAAGTGAGGATTATGCAGCATGGCTATGGATTTGGTTCATGTTCATCACAAAATATGTCTTGCAAAACAAGTTTGAAACCCTAACTTCTTGCCTTCAATTCTCTTAGCTCAAGTATGGTCTTGATGAGTTCTTGGACATTTTGGAAAACTCGTAACATCCTCTACAACATTTATGTTGGACATTTTTTAAGAATCAACTTATAACCATGTGAAAAATTTCTATGAAGTTAGTACCAAACATCTGCTTAACTAGGGCAAAATTTCACTAAGTCTTTTTAGTTTCATGGACATGTCTTCATAAATTCATAACTTGAAATCCAAGCATTACTAGAAAAAGTTCTTTCCAACAATTTTTTAGATCTCATTCAGATCTACAACTTTCATGTTGGAAGTTTTCCTTGAATCATCTTGCATCATGGTGGAAATTTGGCACAAAGTTATAAAAAAATGTTAACTTTCCAACACTTAGAAAAATTTCTAAGTCCTAAAATTTTGACTTTTCAAATATAACTTTGAATTTTCAATTTCTTGATGAACAAATTTCATATTTTGACATGTCTTGAAGAAATATGATTTTTAAACTTGATTTTGATCAAAAAGTTAAAGTTTGACTTTTCAGTGTACAGTTGACTTTTCATCAGTTGACTGAAATTCATCTGTCAATCCAATGATCTTGAGAGGTGATTTGAACTATACAATTAGCTCAATATGGTGAATTTGAGTCCTTGAGATCATGTCTTAAACCAATAAGTCATTTTCCTGGTCAAAAGTCAAGAATTGAGCCTTCTCAATCAAAACCCTAATTTTGACCATTTTGCCCTTTTGGTGTTCTGATCAAATTTCTCCGAGGAGTTGTGATCCAAACTTGATCAATTAACATATATGAGTTCATAATGATATATGGATAAAAAATTATGAAGTTTGACTGTAAATTGACCATATTTGACTTTTTATCCAATACAGCTGATTTTAGGTCATTTGATCAAATGACTGGGAAATTTTGTGATCCAAGACTTGAAACTTGATATGAGAAATCTTGAGGGTTCCTAATGATCCATGAAAGTCATTTGAGGCCTTGAAAGTCTAATTGTCCTTGTGAAAACTCAAACCCTAATTTTGAGTTGTCAGTGTTTGAGGAGGTGTCTTGAGTTGATCAAACCTTGTGTAGTCTTGAATCAATGGAGATCTTATGAGATATTTCTTGAGAAATGAGAGGGAAAATTTTGGGGTACAATAGAATATGAATGAAACAAACATGTTTACAATTATTTAAACTGTGAAAATCTTGAGAACACAAAACCTACCCACTTACCAACCAGAAATGATGTGAGGACAGTTTCTGGAGTTGATTTGCAAAGGGTGGTGATTGATTCTGACTCCTGGAAACTTCAGGAGGATAATGGAAAGCTTGGATCAGCTTGAAGACTGCTGAAGATGCGAGATATAATTTTCACAACTTCTTTGAATTTTTTGAAATTTTTGGAGAACTTTGGTGCAACAATTTTCGTGTCCATTTGCTTCTGATTTTCTTGCATTATATAGAGGGATGAATGAGCTAGCCAATATGGAATGAAATCAAGCTAATCAATTCATGGTTTAAACAAGAATAAAACCACCTTAAAACTTGTCAAACTTGAAAAATCCTTGCCTTCTTAAGCTTTGCATGAGTTTGGAATGTTGTTGGCTTGTACTTGGGCCTTAAGCTGACCAAAAACCATGCCCATATGCATTAACCCACAATTTTATAATTTTATTCCATTTATTTTGAATTTATTTGAATTAAATAAAATAAAATATAAATAAGATAATAAGAAGGTATAGGGAAAAGTATGAATGAACTTAGGAGTCTCTCTTAAGGTCATGAGCATGTATGAAGCTCAAAAAGTTAGGCCATAAGTTCAAAATCTCAAGTTTGCTCATTTTGCAATTCATGAATTTCCTCAAAATTTCCCAACTTGTGAAACTCATAACTTGCTCAATTTTCATCTTTTCAAGATGATCTTGGACTTTTTGAAAAGATCAAGATATCCTATTCACTTTCTCTTTTGATAATTTTTGAATTTGGAGATATTATCTAGATGTAAGTTTCCTTGACAAAAAGTGTCTTTTGTTGACTTTTGAAAATGACCTATAATGTATTAGCTCATATCTTTCAAATGAAGCCTTTTTTGGAATTAAGCATAAAAACAAAGTTGTAGAGAATTGAATTTTCTTCAAAATGGGCTTTGGTTGGGGAAAATTTGATGAAGCATGTGAAATTTATGCCTAGTCAAAGATCAGTTGACTTCTCCTAAGGAAACCCTAATTTGACATTTCTTGACTTTTGATGATTTGAGGGCTTTCCTTGGGGAATCATGATCAAACCTTGATCAAATGATGAATATCACTTAAAAATGTTGATGTTGACCAAAAGTATTGAAGTTTGATTGTATGCTGATCATAGTTGACTTTTTACCCAATATAGTTGATTTTCAATCATTTGAGTCATTAACTGGGCAAACTTATGATGCTGGACTTGAAAATTGACATGAACCTTGTTGAAGACCTATGGTGAACCATGGAAATCTTTTGAGACCTTTGCAACCCAAATTTCCTTTAGGAACTAAAAACCCTAGTTGTAGATCTTTGGCTTAGGAGGGGCATTTGACTGGTCATCCCTTGAGATTCTTGAGTAGTTGAGAAGCCTTGAAAGAATGTCTTGAGAAAAAATTGGAGGGAAAATTTTGGGGTAAAACAAGGGCCAAGGTAACCTTCTCGATCTATTGGTATCTAAGTTCAGGGCCTTGTAGAGTTTTACTTGTGAAGTAAATAGGCTTCAGTCCGTTTGGAGTCTCACATATGAGGGTCGTGCTAACGGCTTCGGACGAGACAACCAAGTAAAGGTACAAATTTTCTCGGTGTTTTGGTTGTGAGAGGACCTTTGGTTGCAAAATATCTTGTTTGCGGTTGAGGAGGGATTGCTCACACTGTTTCGTCCACTCAAATGTTGCTTCCTTATGCAGAAGTTTGAAAAGTGGGAGTGCATGTTGAGAAAATTTTGCCACGAAGTGAGATAATGAGGTGAGCATCCCGTTTAGAGATTGGATGGATTTTTTCGAGTTTGGAGTCTGGGGAGAAAGCTATACATTTGTCGAGGTTGGCCTCGATTCCTCTTTTTGTTAAGTAGAACTCAAGAAACTTTCCTGCTTGTACGCCGAAAGTGCATTTCTATAAGTTGAACCTCATCTTGTACTTCCTCGCCTGGTCAAAGACCTTCTTCAGATAGGAGGTGTTATCGGTTTCTTCCCAAGACTTCACAATCATTTCATACATGTAGACATTGAGCTTATCCTCGATTTCTCCTCGAAAAACCTTCTTCATCATTCATTGATAGATAGCGCCAGCGTTCTTCAGCTCGAAGGGCATTAATTGTAGTAATAGTTGCCCGACTCAGCCATGAAGGTGATGCATTTTTTGTCACTCCTCGCCATTTGGATTTGATTGTAACCTGAATATACATCCATGAATGATAAAAGTTTATAACCGGTAGAGTTATCTACCAGTCTATCAATGTTATGCAGTGGATATGCATATTTGGGGCAAGCCTTAATGAGATCGGTATAGTCAACACACATTCTCCATTTTCCATTAGACTTTTTAACTAATACAACTTTATACATCCATGTTGTGTATTGGGCCTCATAAATAAAATTTGCCTCTAGGAGGTCTTTTACAACTTTTTCAACAGCCTTTTCTTTCTCAGGAGAATGCCTACGTCTATGTTAACCTCTGCCCTAGCGGTAGGGTATATTGTCAGCTGATGGCAGGCGACCTCAGGGTCGAGTCTGGGCATCTCTGTAGTGCTCCATGCGAACAGGTCAGCATTCTCTCTCAGGCAGGCTTTAAGTTGCTTCCTTGCTAGGTCGGGGAGTCATTTCCTAATCTTCACACCTTTGTTCGAGTCATTGTCGATGAGGGTGTTTTTAAAATCTCTGTCTATAATGGGGCGTAAAGGATGAATATGCTCCTCATCAGATACTGATTAAGCATTACCTTCTTTAATTTTTTCCTCCTTCAGGCCATCCTTGGTCAGGCGGGGGTTGAGGTCAACCGAGCCAACATGAGGTGTTATCTTTTGCTCCTTTGTTCGAGCTAACTTATCATTCATGGGTTAAGCTTGCTTGTTGGCAGTCTTGGATGTAGTATTGATCGAATTTTCTCCCTTAGCGACTGCTTCAAAGCATCTTCTTGCAGCCTCGATATCCCTGTGCAGGGTGACGAAGCGACACTCTTTGTGTAGTACTTTATCTTCAAGTGGCCGTGGATGGAACATTGGTTAGCTCGGCCATAGTTGGCCTTCCTAGGACACAGTTGTACAAGGATGGGAATTCAATGACCAAGAAGCATACTTTGACTTGTCTTGTCATTTCTTCCTCACCGAAGGTGACGAGAAGCTCGATGTAACCCCAAGGTTTGGTGGTCATGCCATTGAAACCCTGTAAGTTAGAACCGACGATTAGTGTCCTGTGAGTGTGGTTGAGTTAGAGAGTGGTGAACAAATGTGAGTATATAATATCGATAGAGCTTTCTTGGTCAACCAGGATGCAACGAACATCGAAGTTTATTATTTTTGCTCTCGCCAATAAAAGGATGATAGCGTTGGGAGATCCCCTAGGAAAATCTTTGAGATAGAATGTGATAGGGTCAGACTTTCCCCGAAACCTATTGAGCATTGTGTTCCAAGCTGAGCTTACGTCGATCAACTTCTCAAATTTTATCTTCATCGAATTGACGGTGAGCTTGTTGAATCCTTCGCCGGATATGACCATAGCGAAGGGGAACTTTTTCCAGGTTCTATGGGTAGATAGACTCATATCTACCTCATCGGGGGTGTAGAAGTCCTCAGGACGAGAGACGCACAGGGTGACCTGTAGGTTGACATCGTCGTCATAGGGCAGTGTTTCTTCCTCGATCCTCTTTTCCTGGAGGAGGTCCTGGCGGGGAGCCTCGCTCCACTTGGTGTACTGCCTCAGGTGACCTTCCATTATGAGGGTCTCGATTGCATCCTTGAGGTGGATGCATTCTTCTGTGACATGGTCGTGGTTCCTAAAGAAACAATAATACTTATTTTTGTTGATATTCGACTTAGGGGGTGTAGGCCTCAAAAGTCGAATGCCACCCTGCTTAAAGTCAGCATTGTTTCACTCGACGAGGATACACTCGCGGGGAGCAGGGAGCAGAGTGTACTCGGTGAAACAGCCAGTTGGGCCTTTGTGCTCCCAGGAGTCGCAGGGATTGTCATCTCTTCTTTTCTCCCGCCTCATCGGGGAGCCAAAAAGTCATCATACTTGGAGGTCCTGATGCTTTCTCGATTCCTCGATTCTTGAGCATTGTTAGCAGCCTCTTTTTCCTCGTATTGGATGTAGGAATGGGCCTTCTGGAGAAGCTCGTCCAATGAAGGAGGTATCTCGATGCTAACCGCTTTTCTCAAATCGCTACGAGGAAGCAGCCCTTTCTCAAGCAGGTATCTCTTCATGCGGTCAGTCGTGTGGAGTTGAATGGCTTCATAATTGAACCGCTCGATCTAAGCTCTGAGGGGTTCATCGTTCCTCTGAATGATTGCCTCGAGTGAGCTTTTGTCTTTAGGTGTCTTTGAGAGGAGGTGAAATGCCTGGTAAACTGGGTCTTCAGATCCCTCCAGGAGGTGATAGATTCTGCGGAGAGGTTTTTGTACCACACATGGCATTTTTCCTTAAAGTTGTAAAGAACAACATGCACTTAATGGCGCCCCTGACATTGTGGTACTCGAGCATCACATCGAAGCTTTCGATGTGATCATCAGGGTCTGTCGCGCCATCATATAACATCAAAGGAGGTGACTTTTCCATCCCGATTGGGAGCGGGATCTCCATTATTGCTCGAGAAAGTGAATCGCGTGGGTTGTCCTTGTCATTTTGGATTGGTATCGTGACAGGGAGGAATCGAGCCGAGGGATTCTGTGGCGAAGCTTTGAATTTCTTGATCGACTGTTTGGCTTGTCTGGTCGTCCGCCAGCCTTGTTCCTCTTGGGAATGGGGGATCTTCATTACTTGAGTGGTAGAGTGTGATCACGCTTCTTCATGACCGCAAGCTACATCCTTTCCAATCGAGGGTGGAGCCCGCTTTGCTGTAGAGAGGGGCTCCGAGATTCATTTCGATGATGTCTTCGCTGGGGAGAGTCTTGCTGTCACAGGGACATGCTACGGGATTCGCATTGTTAACGTCTCATCAAGGGAAGCATGGTCGGTGTCCTTTCTCCAACATTCTGATGCGCTCACTCTGCTGGAAGATCACGAGGTTGGTCTGGTTGATGGTTGCGAATAGGGCCACCATGGTAGGGTAATTATTGGCAGGAACGGGAATTTCCTAATACATTCCAGAACTCTCCAACTGTAGTTCGGTGTTGATGGGTTGTTGGCTAGGATTTTTCACAAAGATTAAAATTCAACCAAAAGCCAAAAAGGTTCTTTGGATACTTTGAATTATGAGAAGTCAACTACAGAAGCAGTCGACTGAGAGAGATGTCATAACTAGTCAATTGGGCTTGTAAACACATTAGACTAGAAAGAGGCCTCATGAGGAATGGATTGGGCCCAGGAATGTTAAAAAGCCCAAAGAATGCATAACTAGCAAAGCAAGGTGTTATGGATGGAGAACATGGGTTCAACAGCATGAATGGAGAACGTGGGTTCATGGAGGAAAGTTACAAGACACACGTGGCATACAAGGAAGTGAAGCCCGCTAAAGTAGTTATTTTTGCGTATTATAAATAAAGCACTTAGTGCATAGTGTTAAAGGTTCAGACTTTCACATTCCTATATGCTAGTACTCAGAGTACCCAAGCGAACGAGCGAAATGAGTCAAGCTAGGGAAATGTACGTTTGAATCAACCTATTTTCAACTATTTTTTTATGTTATGTCATTTATATTTACAGTTTAAAATGTCTTTTGTTTTAGTTTACAAATCTTGCTTTATTGCTTATAAACTCGTTTGACTCTAGTCAAACGAATCCTTCTGAACACACTTTGTGAAAACACTCGAAAGTTGAAGCATTGTACTGAGATTCCCTGGTCAGTCTTGCCAGTAAACTTTTTGTTAAGAGACCAGCGTTGTTTACCAAAACAAGAGGTAAACAAATTGGCACACCTGGTGGGACAATGCTAATAATTTCGTATTTGTGTGTGGTTTTACAAAGTCTCTTGTAGTTGAGTTTGTGCGTGTTTGAATTTAAGAAGAGGTAAAAAAATCGGCATGCCCAATAGGACAGTGTAATAATTTCATATTTGTGTGTGGTTTTACAAAGTCTCTTATAGTTCAGTTTGTGCATGTTTGAATTTAAGAAGAGGCAAACAAATTGGCACACCTGGTGGGACAACGCTAATAATTTCATATTTGTGTGTGGTTTTACAAAGTCTCTTGTAGTTTCAGTTCGTGTGTGTATGAATTTAAGAAGTGGTAAACAGTTGTCGAAGTCTAAAATGCCACGCTCTGATACAAACACTGCACATACGCAAATTTCTACACATGGACGTCATACCAGTGATCACCACAACTCAAAGCGCGACGATTTTATCTCATGTGAGATCGACCGATGTTCATGGTTCAGTGAAAACACTCACAATGACAAAGCCTGGGCATGGGATATCGCCATTTTACCCAAATCGACCACTCTTTCCAGGGGGTACAAGGTCACCATTTGTCCCTTACCAGTATGGTATGCCTTATTCCATGATGGTTGGGTTACAGTCGAACCCGTCCACATATACAAAAAACACAGTGGCCACTGGAAACCAAAGAAATTATGTCTCAGGTGGTTGACCAGGTGGTGTTGGTTATGTCCCTCAGTCGACACCATATTTGAATACTACGTCTGTCATGGCTTTAAGGAAACATATAGATGAGAGTAATTTAGAGTTAGTAAATATCTTAACTCAGCAAATGGGAGTTTCCCTCAATCCTGTAGTTGACCAAATAGGTATATTGATCGACTCATTAGGGGTCCAACCAACTCAAACGCGCCATAGGCCATTAAGGGTTTATAAAGAACTAAAGGGAGGAAACAATGAGCGTCCTTTTAGACCTTGAAAAGTGGAAGCACCCACTTATTAAGAGGAAGAATTCTTTGAACAGTACGAACCTAGGCCAGTCGTAGTTAGGAGGAACCAAGATGTTGATTGTGTGTTAATAAATGCCACTATTGGGCGTAACAACATAGTAAATGTAGTAGAAGAAGTATTAACATGATCTAAGGTAAATGTTGGCCTTCAGAGGCCTAATTATTCATCATCCTTGCCTGATTATATTCGACGGGCAGAATTACCCAGGGGATGTAAGGTGCCTAAATTTACCAAGTTTGCTGGTGATTCTAATGAGTCGACCATTGAACACATCGCTATGTACGAAACAGAAGATGGCGATATCGCCAATGATGAGGGGTTAAAATTAAGATATTTTCCTAATTCATTGACCAAAAATGCTTTTACTTGGTTTAAAACATTGACTTCAAATTCTATACGCACTTGGAAAGAACTTGAGGGTATATTTCATGAGAAATTATATGTTGGTCATCCTAAGATAAGTTTGAAAGAGTTATCCTTAATCAAGAGGAGGTCGTCTGAGTCAATGGAGGATTATTTGAATAGGTTTAGGGTCCTAAATTCTAGATGCTTTACTAGAGTTCCTGAACATGAGTTGGTTGAAATGGTCGTTGGGGGCTTAGATTATTCTAATAGGAAAAAGTTTGATCCTTAATCTATTACAGACATGTCTCAAATAGCTGATAAGGTTCGATATGTAGAACATTTAAGAACAGAGAAAGCTAGGGTTTCAAAGGATCATAGAAAAGGTAAAGTGGCCTATGTAAACACAAAAGATTATTCCATAGAGTCTGAGGGTGAATACATGGAAGAAGGAGAAGTTAATGTGGCTGAATTAAAAGTCGTACCTCCATATGCATGTAAACCTATAAGACCGTCAAAAAGAAAGACGGTTGAAGAAACAAGAAATGATATATCTAATACTAAAACATATACTTTCGATGTGTCAAAATGTGATGAAATATTTGATTTTTTTAGTTGTAGATGGTCAGATTATAGTGCCTCCAGGCAGTAAAAATCTACCATTAGAGCATAAACAAAAAAGATGTTTATGCAAGTATCATAATTTTTGGGTCATAATACTTCTCAATATTTTATTTTCAGTGATTTGATTCAGAAGGCTCTGAAAGATGGTAGATTGAAATTGGGTGAAAAACCAAAAAGCTCTATGAAGGTCGACTCAGATCTTTTACATGTTGTTAATGCACACTTTTCCGAGCCATTGGAAGTGCTGATGATCGAGGCTAATGATGATCTCAAAGGAGAACATGCCAACATTATCGACTCACTGGAAACAGTGACAATCAAGACTACTGATGGTTTGAAGGATGAACAAGATGTGATCATTGATCCAATGGTAACTACAGTAGTTGAGACTACTGAAGATCTCAAAAGTGGCAAAGGCAATTTGTCTAAGCCATATGAAGTTATGGTGGTTAATATTGCTGAAGAGCCTGAGGGTAATCAGGATGATAAGGAAAAAATGGATTGTGAAACCAAGAATGAAGAATTGTTTGAAGAAACAGTTGCCGAATTGATGAAGGTTATGTTTCCCAAACCTGGAGAGGAATTGGTGGATTTCCTTAATAGATGAAAGTTGGGTAATTCCAGGTCTATGTTATGCCCAAATTATAACATGGTTTATGATGAAAATACTGCAAATAAAATTGAGGCGTTGAAGAAGAAATGCCCTCAAGAGAAAAATCGAAAGGTGGTGTTCGACCATTCAAAGGGGCCATACAGCGTCCAAGTGCCTCAAGGAAAACCTAGGTTTTCGTATCAAAGGACCTTTATTCCACCAACTGATGTTTCTAACAATAACTTGGTTCATCCTTTCTATCCAAGGGGGCAAACCAAAATTAAAAGATAGTGAAGAAAGGTTTAGGCTCGAGTCATAAGTGAGAAATGATGGAGAAGGGACCAAGTTCTTCCCAATTTGCTGAAGTTGGGATCACCTCAAAGAAGTATCATGTTCCTCTTACATAAAAAGGGAAAATCCTATGAAGAATACTCAGTGGAAAAGGTTTCAAAGAAATAAAAAATTTGCAAGAGAAGCAGCATCAAAAGTAGCTCCATCAAAGGGTGAGAGCGTTCAGAAAGAAATGCATCGTCGACCAACAAAAGAGAGGTTGTCGATGCTGGTTGTGAATACACCGCTAGAAAAAGTTGAAGATAGCTCAAAAGATGGCTTGATTATTCACTGTAATATTGTGTTGGTCCTTCCTAATGAGTATGATTTCGCGTCAGAACCGTCTGGGGGTGAAGAAGAAGCCATGTGTGAAGAATCAGTGGGCCAGAAACCTCTATGATACTATGTTATGAATAATGGGTGGTGGAAGAACAACAAGCAATTTTTTAGAAGCCTACATCTAATATGATGTATCATCTCAAGCCTTTGTTTATAAGGGCTAAAGTTGATGATTTCCCTGAGAACAAAGTGTTCGTTGATGGTGGTGCTATAAACTTGATGCCACAATCATTGCTGAAAATGATTGGCAAGTTTGACACTGACCTCGAACCACATAATATGTTTTTGTCGAACTATGAAGGAAAAACAAGTCACGTACTAGGAGTGATTCAAGTGAATTTTTCAGTTAGCTCGACTTCAAGGCCAACATTGTTTATGGTGATTGCATCCAAAGCGAACTATAATTTGTTGCTTGGACGTGAGTGAATGCATGGCATCAGAGCAGTACCATTAACTCTGCATCAACGCTTATCCATATGGCATCAAGATGGAATTATGGAGAACATTGAGACAGACCATATTTATTTTATTCTTAATGTGAATGTGGTCAATAGGAAGAATTTTGACAAAACATTAGCTACCATATCTCCGTGCAATCTTGAAGATGCAATGTTCAAGTCACATCCGAATGCAATCAAGTTTCTAACCTTACACCTCACTCATGGTTTCATTTAGGACCAAGAAAAGCTGGATGAGTTTGAACCCACGGGGTGGGAAGAGCAAACTCATGATGATGCCTGAGTCGAATGTTATGGAAAGGATTTTGGCCTATATGGCAGAAAATAGGATAAATTCGGCCTTAGAGGCTGGAAATGTTTCAAATATGGCGCCTGAAGCCATTATGGTGGAAAAGCTTGGAGAACCAAGCCAAACAACATCTTCGACTGCATATATGAAGATGAGCCTTTGGGATTTGAAAAATACCCAAGAGATAATATTTTAAAGATGAAAGCACAAGATGCATTGGAGGAAGTCAACCTAGGTGGTGGCACGATTAGGCGAGTTACATACATAAGCACCAAGATCGACATCAAGATGAGAGATCAAGTAATCAAACTGGTTAAATAATTTAAAGACTGCTTTGCATGGGATTACAACGTCTATGTGCCTCAAGGAAAACCTAGGTTTCCATATCAAAGGACCTTTGTGCCACCAGTTGATGTTCCTAACAATAATTGGGTTCTTTCTTTCTATCCAAGGGGGAAAACCAAAATTGGAAGGTAGTGGAGAAAGGTTCAGGCTCGAGTCATAAGTGAGAAATGATGGAGAAGGGATCAAGTTCTTCCCAATTTGATGAAGTTGGGATCACCTCAAAGAAGTATCATGTTCCTCCTACATACAAAGGGGAAATCCTATAACCAAGACTCGGTGGAGAAGGTTTCAAAGAAACACAAAAGCTGCAAGAGAAGCGGCATCAAAAGTAGCTCCATCAAAGGGTGAGAGCATTCATAAAGAAATGTACTGTCGACCATCAAAAGAGAGGTTATTGATGCCGGTTGTAAATATGCCGTCGGTAAAAGTTGAAGATCCTGATGACAACATGGACGATGAACTATTTGACGACTTTGAAGATAGCTCAGAAGATGGCTTGATTATTCACTGTAATATTGTGTTGGTCCTTCCTAATGAGTATGGTTTTGCGTGAGAAGCATCTGGGGGTGAAGAAGAAGCCATGTGCAAAGAATCAGTGGGCCAAAAACCTCTATGCTACTATGTCATGAATAATGGGGTGGTGGAAGAACAACAGGAAATGTTTGAGAAGCCTACATATGATATGATGTATCATCTTAAGACTTTGTTTATAAGGGCTAAAGTTGATGGTTTCCCTGTGAACAAAGTGTTCCTTGATGGTGGTGCTGTTGTAAACTTGATACTACAATCATTGCTGAAAAGGATTGGCAAGTTCGACACTGACCTCAAACCACATAATATGGTTTTGTCGAACTATGAAGGAAAAACAAGTCACGTACTAGGTGTAATTCAAGTGAATTTATCAGTTGGCTCGACTTCAAGGCCAACATTATTTATGGTGATTGCATCCAAAGTGAACTATAATTTGTTGCTAGAACATGAGTGGATACATGAAATTAGGGAAGTACCATCAACACTTATCCATATGGCATCAAGATGGAATTATGGAGAACAATAAGGCAAACCACAATTATTTTACTACTAATGTGAATATGGTCAATATGAAGAATTTCGATAAAGCATTAGCTACCATATCTCCATGCGATCCTGAAGATGCAGTGTTCAAGTCACATCCGGATGCAATCAAGTTTCTAACCTTACACTCTACTCATGGTTTCATTTAGGACCGAGAAAAGTTGGATACATATCCAACTACAGAAGGGGAGTTTGAACCCACACGATGGGAAGAGCAAACTCATGATGATGCCTGAGTCGAATGCTCTGGCAAGGATTTTGGCCTATATGGATGAAAATAGGATAAATTTGGCCTTAGAGGCTGGAAATGTTTCAAATATAGTGCCTGAAGCCATTATGGTGGAAAAGCTTGGAGAACCAAGCCAAACAACAACTTCAGAAAGCCAGAGGCTTGACTGCGTATATGAAGAATAGCCTTTGAGGTTTGAAAAAGACCCAAGAGATAATATTTTGAAGATGCAAGCATAAGATCCATTGGAGGAAGTCGACCTGGGTAATGGCACGATTAGGCGAATTACATACATCAGCACCAAGATCGACAGCAAGATGAGAGATCAAGTAATCGAACTGCCTAAAGAATTTAAAGACTTCTTTTCATGGGATTACAACGAGATGCCTGGTTTGAGCAGGGAGATGGTAGAAATTAGACTACCCATAAATCCAGGAAAGCAACCAGTCAAACAAATGATAAGGAGGTTCGCGCCAGAAGTGTTGTGCAAAATCAAAATAGATATCGAACGGTTGTTGAAGAGAAGATTCATCAGGACATCCAGGTATGTTGAATGGTTATCCAATATAGTGCATGTAGTAAATAAAAATGGAACTTTAAGAATTTGTATAGATTTTAAGGATTTAAGTAAAGTCACTCCAAAGGGAGAATATCCAATTCATGTGGAATAAATGTTAGTCTATTCGGTCGCAGGATATGAATATTTAAGTATTTTGGATGGATATTCAGGATACGATCAAATTTTTATTGCTGAGGAGGATACCCATAAAACTGTGTTTCGATGCCCTGAGGCACTAGGCACATATGAGTGAGTAGTCATGCCTTTTGGTTTGAAAAGTAATGGGACTACTTCTCAAAGAGCAATGAACTCAAAGTTTCATGATTTCATAGACACCTTCAAGCAGGTTTACATTGACGACATTATAGTCAAATCACCCTCAAGAGTTATTCATTTAGACCACCTTCGACAGTCTTTTGTTAGAATGATGGAATATGGATTAAAAATTAATCCATTAAAATGTGCTTTTATGTTTGTGCAGGATATTTTCTAGGTTTTGTAGTACACAAGAAGGGTATAGAAATTAATTAGAACAAAACCAAGGCGATTTAGAGTACAAAAGCGCCAACAACGAAGAAAGAGCTTCAATCTATGTTGGGAAAGATAAGTTTCTTGGGGAGATTCATGCCAAACATGAGCTGAAAAACTCTGGCGTTTTCTCCTTTGTTAAAACTAGGCAAAGAGTCTGAGTTCAATTGGGAAAAAGAACACCAAGAGGCACTCGATCATTTCAAAGACTATTTGGTGAAGCCTCCAATGTTAGCACCCCTAAACAGAAACAAAGTCATGAAACTTTACATTGCAACGTCAGAGTCGACACTGGGAAGCATGCTAGCCCAGGAAGATGATAATGGGATCGAAAGAGTCATTTATTACCTCAGTCGAGTTAAATGTCGTTGAAACTAGATATAATGCAATTGAAAAATAATGTTTATGTTTATATTTTTCATGTACTAAACTCAAGCATTATATAAAACCAGTTGAAGTTTTTATTTATTCTCATTTTGACGTCATTAAGCATATGTTATTTAAACTTATTTTGTACAGTCGAATTGGTAAATAAGCATTAGCATTAACTGAATACGCCTTAACATATGTTCCTTTAAAGGCAATCAAAGAGAAAATTATTGTAGACTTTATAGTTGACCATTCAGTGGTCGACATCAATGAGGCCTATGTAAGTACTAAGTCTTGGCAATTCTATTTCGGTGGTTATAATCATAAACAAGGAATTGGAGTGCGTATTTTTATCTTATCACCAGATGGAGTTCCAACTAGATTTCGTTATAAGGTTAAAGGAGAATGCTCTAATAATGAGGCTGAATATGAAGCCTTAATAATTGGACTTTAAATTATGTTAGACGTTGGAATCGAAGACTTTGACATCAAAGGAGATTCAAAGTTAGTGGTGAAATAATTGACCAAAGAATACAAATACGTTAAAGATTATTTGGTAATGTATATGGCCAAAGCATTGTCGTTACTTCAGAAATTTGATAATGTGTCAATTAGTCATGTGAGGTGTATTGATAACCAAGAGGCGAAAGATATGGCCCAATTAGCGTCTAGATATAAGATACCCAAAGAGAGCATAGACGACTTCCTTGAGGTAAAAGATAAATTGATGTTTGAGAATACGCAAATGACAAAAAGTTAGGGGGCAGAGCCTGAAGTGATCCCTGATCTCCTGAATTATGATTATTTTGTAAATTTTGAAGTGGTAGAAGAAGTTTTTGCCATTGATGCGTTAGCTGAGAATGAATGGAGGAAACCTATAGTCGACTACTTAAAAAATCTAGTTGGGTCGACAAAGCGCAAAGTTAAGTATAGGGCGTTAAGTTACAGATTAATGGGAAACAGATTGTTCATGAAAACGCCTGAAGGGGTGTTGTTAAAATGCTTAGGGAAAAACTAAGCATATGTGGTAACATTTGAAGTACATAGTGGAGCTTGTGGTACACATTAAGCAGAACAAAAAATGAAATGGTTGGTATGTCGAATAAGAGTATATTGGTCGGCCATGCTAAAAAATTGCATTGAGTTCGCCAAAAGCTGCCAGGAATGCAAAAAACATTACGGAATTCAACATGTACCAGCTAGAGAATTACATTATGTCATCAAAACTTGGCCTTTCAGGGGATGGACTTTGGATATTATAAGAGAAATTAAACCTGCCTCATTGAAAGGCCATAGGTATATCTTGGTCGGTATTGATTATTTTTCAAAATGGGTAGAGGCGGTCACTTTGGTTAAGGTAGATCAAGAGGAAGTAATGACCTTTATTCAAAATCAAATCATACATAGATTTGGAATACCAGAAACTATAACAACTGGCCAAGGAACCGTGTTCATAGGTCGAAAAGTAACTAAATTCGCTGCAGAAATGGGGTTCAAACTGTTAACATCAACACCATACTATGCCCAGGAAAATGGGCAAGTTGAAGAAGCAAATAAGATCATTATAAGTTTGATAAAAAAAATATGTTGGCCAAAAGCCTAGAAGCTGGCATACAACTCTGGGTCAAGCATTGTGGTCATGTCGAAACTCACCAAAGGAGTCGACTAACACAATGTCTTTCAACTTAGTTTATGGGCACGAAGCAGTATTGCCTCTGGAGATTCATCTACAATCAGTGAGAGTGCAAAGACAATCAGATATTCCTACTGAATATTACTAGGGAAGTGGCAGTGTGATCGCATATGTAACGTTTGAGGGAAAATGTCATGATTACGATGACGTTACTTCGCACTAAGAGAAAAGGATTAAAATATTCGTTTCTGCTCTTTCAGTCGGAAAGGACATTTTGGGGGACAATTTGTTGGCTAGGATTTTTTACAAAGATAAAATCTAACCAAAAGTCAAAAAGGTTCTTTGGCTACTTTGAATTATGAGAAGTCAACTACAGAAGCAGTCAATCGGGAGAGATTTCATAAGTAGTCAATTGAACTTGTGGATACATTTGACCAGAAAGAGGCCTCATGATGAATGGATTGGGCCCGAGAATGTTAGAAAGCCCAAAGAGTGCATAACTAGCAAAGCAAGGTGTTATGGATGAAGAACGTGGATTCGACAGCATGAATGAAAAACGTGGGTTCATGGAGGGAAGTTACAAGACACACGTGGCATACAAGAAAGCGAAGCCCGCTAGAAAGTAGTTATTTTTGTGTATTATAAATAAAGCACTTAGTACATAGTGTTAAAGGTTCGTACTTTCACGTTTCTATACGCTAGTCACTCAGAGTACTCAAGTGAACGAGCGAAATGAGTCAAGCTAGAGCAATGCACGTTTGAATCAACCTATTTTCAACTATTTTTTGATGTTATGTCATTTATATTTACAATTTAAAATGTCTTTTGTTTTATTTTACAAGTCTTACTTTATTGTTTATAAACTCGTTTGGCACTAGTCGAGTGAATCCTTCTTAACACACTTTGTGAAAACACTCGAAAACTAAAGCATTGTACTGAGATTCTCTGGTCGATCTCGCCAGTAAATTTTGTGTTAAGAGACCAACATTATTTATCAAAACCAAAGATAAACATGAATACGTCGTGAGAGAAGGAGAAGGTGGTAAATTCGTCTCTAGGGTCACCCTACTCGTGATCAACTATTCTATTGTTGAGGTTTCTGCTGTTGGCGAAAACAATCTCGTCGATGTTGCCGTAATATTATTTAGCAACTAGCGTCCATGAGACAATTAATGTTTAAAATGAAATAAATATATTAAGTAAGTAATTTAGAAAAGATATAAATTTATCAATTCAATCGCGGCTATCAATATATTAAAAACAAATTTTATGGAAGAAAAGTTGCTTGACTTTTTCTCTATTTCTTTCGTAATACATTTTCTCGCCTTAACTATTAGTAGTATTAGTTTACCATGGATATATCCTACTACATACGTTGGCATTATGCAGTGGATGAGATTAGGGTCACTTAAATTTTTAGTGGTTAGTAATAAATAAGAGCATGAGCTTTAAATATTGTATAGTTTAATCCTATATTAGATAAATACAGACGAAGCCCTCAAGACAATGCATGCAAATAATTATAAGACTAAACTTGACAGCCTGTATGAATCTTTTATGCTGTCAAGTTTAGTTGATGAGATGTTGCAAATATTTTGGTTGAATATTAGTATTAAATTATCATGTACACCTAATCCTATCTTATCTTCTATATAACACGGTATTAGGTGTGGACAACGGGTCGGATTAAACAGGCTCAAATTTAAAAGTGTCATCTAACTCAACTCATAATTGATAATATAAGATTTATTTCCGTCTAAATTGTCAATCGGTTTGGACGGGTTGGGTCTAGACGGGTTGCAGGTTTGTCCTTGTTAGTGCAAGGTGATGAATTTGAGGAAGAAGAGAGAAAAGGAATAAATGCTAAAAGCTGCCACTAATGATTGAAGAAATTGATTGTTATAAATGTAAACCTAGTACACCTATTTATACACAAATAAGAATGCCACATAGGCCCTAATCAAAAATATTTACAAATGACAAATACTAAATTACCCTCTAATACCATCCCGTAATTTAGTAATTTATCAGAAGTTAACAACACCAATTTCATCTCTCAAACGAAGAAATTGGTCTATTTTTATCGCCTTTGTCAGAACATCTGCCAGCTGCTTCTGAGTGCTACAGTGCAGAACTTCTAACACTCATTTCTGCACTTGACTTCTGAGAAAGTGATACTTCGTCTCAATGTGCTTGCTTCTTCCATGTAACACTGGATTCTTTGCAAGATTAATTGCAGACTTATTATCAATCATCAGCTTCAGAGGTTCCTCAACTTCAACCTTCAGATCATGCAGCAGATTCAGAAGCCAAACTGCTTGACACGCAGCTACAGCACCTACAATGTATTCAGCTTCACATGTTGACAAAGCCACAACCGGCTGTTTCTTGGAACTCCAAGAAATTGGACCTCCCAGAAACTTGAACAAGTACCCAGAAGTACTTCTTCTGTCAACTCTATCTCCACACCAATCAGAATCAGAATAACTCAGAAGTTCTGATTTGATCTTTCCTCCAGAAGGAAATAACACTCCATATTTCAGAGTTCCTTTTATATACCTCAGAATCCTGACAGCAGCTTGGTAATGAGACCACTTTGGTTTGCTCATGTATCTGCTGACCATTCCAACTGCATAACAAATATCAGGTCTGGTATTACACAAATACCTCAGAGAACCAACCATCTGTTTGAAGGTTATAGCATCCACATCCTCTCCACCAGAATCAGAATCCAACTTTTGATTCGTATCAGCAGGTGTGATGGCAACCTTGCAATTTGCTAGCTCAAATCTCTTCAGAAGTTCCAGTTCATACTTCTTCTGATGTAAGATGATTCCTTTCTCAGAGTATATAAATTCCATCCCTAGAAAGAAACTCATTTTTCCAAGATCTGTCATCTCAAACGCATTCATCAGAACTTTCTTGAACTCAATTGTTTCTTGTTCAGAACTTCCTGTGAGTAATATGTCATCAACATACAAACAGACCAGAATCATATTACCTTCTGAAGTGTGCTGAACATAAACACCATACTCCATCTCACACTTCTGAAACCCTTGTTCCTTGAAAAACGAATCAATCTTCAAATTCCAAGCTCTGGGCGCTTGCTTCAGTCCATACAGAGCTTTATTTAACCTGTATACCATCCCTTCCTGATTCTTTTTCAAAATCCAGGAGGTTGTGACACATAAACTTCTTCCTGTAATGGACCATTCAGAAATGCAGACTTCACATCCATATGTATCAAAGGCCAATTTTTGTTTGCAGCTAAAGCAATCACCAGTCTGATTGTTTCGTGTCTAGCTACAGGCGCAAACACCTCAAAGTAATCTAGTCCAGGTTTCTGAAGAAAACCTCTGGCCACTAGTCTCGCTTTGTGTTTGCCAATTGATCCATCTGGCTTTAGCTTCTGCTTGAAAACCCATCTGACGTTGATGGCTTTCTTGCCTTTTGGAAGTTCTGTCAGCTTCCAAGTCTTGTTTCTTTCAATAGCCTCAAGTTCTTCTTTCATGGCATTCAACCATACTTTCTTCTTGAGCGCTTCTTCAATACCCACTGGTTCAGAGTCTACTAGCATGGCACACTGAACGATTTCTCCTTCAGAATCTACTTCAGTATCATGTAACATGCTAAAATCTGCAAACCTACTTGGTATTCGTCTGATTCTCTGTGGCCTCTGATCTTGTTCTGAAGCTTCTCCAGAACTCGGAACTGTGCTGGCTTCTGGACTTTGTCCAGAATTATTTCCTTCAGAATTACCACATTCATAGTTACTTCTGGAAAGTTGTTCTCCAGACACCATGTCTTCAGAGTTTTCCCTTCCAGAAGTATAATCACCACCAGATTCTGGATCATCATCAGAATCTGGATCAGAATCAGATCCACCATCAGAATCTCTCTGAGATTCTGACGCATCTTCAGAGTCTTCATCTTCTGACTCTGACTCGTCTTCAGAACTTTCAGAAACTAACCCTGGTGTTGGCACTACACCAGAATCTGATTGAAGCTTGTTCCAATCCCATGTTTTTGACTCTTTCACAATGACGTCTCTGCTGATTTCAACTTTGTTGGTTTCTGGACAATAAAGCTTATAGGCACATGTACTGTGGTACCCCACCAATGACATTGTTTTGCTTCTATCATCCAGTTTTCGTCTTCTAGCATTTGGAACGTGTTTGTAGCATACAGAGCCAAACACCTTCAGATGGCTAACACTTTGCTTGTCTCCAATCCATTTTTCTAAAGGAACGGTTTCCTTCAGCTTCTTTATTGGACACCTATTCAGAACATATACTGATGTGGCAACAGCTTCTCCCCATAACATGTAAGGTAACTTCTTCTCTTTCAGCATACTTCTGGTCATATCAAGCAAAGTTCTGTTTCTTCTTTCAGCAAGACCATTGTGTTGAGGATTATATGGAGCAGTAACCTCATGTTCTAATGCATTCTCCTCACAGAATTTCTGGAACTCTGTAGAGTTATACTCACCTCCACCATCTGTTCTCAGAATCTTCAGCTTCTGACCACTCTGCTTCTCAGCCTTCACCTTGAACTTCTGGAACTCAGTAAACACTTCATGTTTGAACTTGATGAGTGTTACCCATGTCATTCTTGTGAACTCATCCACAAAAGACACAAAATATTTGTTTCCTCCAAGTGAAGGTACTGGTAATGGTCCACACACATCAGAATGTACTACTCCCAGATCATGCTTTGCTCTGGGGGCTACTTCTGATGCAAATGGCAATCTGGGTTGCTTGCCTTTCATGCATATCTCACATGACTTCTGAGTCTTCACAATCTTCGAAATGCCATGTACGAGCTTCTTAGAACTTAGATTCCCTAAGCTTCTATAGTTCAAGTGCCCCAACCTCTTGTGCCACAGTTTACTGTCAGCTTCAGCGCCTTCTGCACTAAGACACTCTGCTTCAGAAGTTTCTACATTCACCTTGAATGTTCTGTTTCTTCCCTGCTCAGACTTCATAATCAACTTCTGATTAGAATCATACAACTTCAAGAGATTGTCCTTCATAACCACTGAGAAACCTTTCTCAATAAGCTAACCCACACTCATCAGATTGCTTTTAATTCCAGGAACATACCAAACGTCTTTGATAAGAATGTTTCTTCCATTCTTCACTCTGACTCTAACATTTCCCATACCTTATGCATTAAGGTACTTATCATCAGCACATCTGATCTTTGTTCTCCTTCTGGAGTCAAAGTCTATCAGCCATTGTTTGTTCCCAATCAAGTGGTTTGAACAGCCAGTGTCCATATACCACCAATCTCCTGAACAGTTTCCATCAAAATCAGAAGCCATCAGTAGCACAGGTTCATCATCAGAGTCTTCTATGGCTATATTTGCTTCTTCTGATTTTCTTCCTCTGTTTCTACAGTCTCTGGAAAAATGGCCAAACTATTTACAACAGTAACATTGAACCTTCTTCTTGTCATACTTTTCCTTTCCCTTCTGATATTTCTTTTCATCAGAAGTTGAGGTTTCTGACTTCTGGAATTTATCACCATGTCTATTCTGCTTCTGGTCTTTCTTGACAAAAGAAGCCTTCAGAGCTTGCTCCACTTCCCTCTCAGAAGTTCTTTCAGTCAGACGCAACTCTTGCGCTTCTAGACTGCTTTGCAACTCTTTTATTCTCATGGTTTCCAGATTTTTAGAATGTTCAATAGAAACAACAATGTAATCAAATTGAGGAGTAAGTGACCTCAGAATCTTTTCTATGATTACCTGTTCAGAAAGTGTTTCTCCACAAGCCTTCATCTCATTAGTGATCAGAATCATTCTGGAGATGTACTCAGAAACTTTCTCACTATTCTTTATGCTGAGGTTTTCATATTGTTTTCGCAGGGACTGAAGCTTTACCTTCTTTACTGACACGTCACCACCATAACATCTGGTCAGTATATCCCATGCCCCTTTCGACGTCGTCGAATCAACAATCTTCTCAAACACATTTTCATCCACACACTGATGGATAAAGAACATAGCTTTCTGATCCCTCTTCCTCGTATCTCTTTCTTCTGATTTTTGTTCTTCAGTAGCACCTGCTGCAGCTGGAACATAACCTTCAGAAACAAGATCCAGAACATCCTGAGCACCAAACAGCACACGCATTTGTATCTTTCATCTGTTCCAGTTTTTGCCATCAAAAACTGGAAGTTTAGTGTTCAAACTACTGCCTCCATTCATCTTAAACCTTGCACAAAGAACTCGGATCTCAGATTTTCTCACTCAATGTTTCCCAAACCCACAAAATCAGTGTGATTCTGTTTCAGATTTTTGTTCAAGATTCAAAAATCAAACACACAGCTCACTATCACTCGTGTTTCCCAGAATTTTAGAATAAACCAAGAGCTCTAGATACCAATTTGTTAGTGCAAGGTGATGAATTTGAGGAAGAAGAGAGAAAAGGAATAAATGCTAAAAGCTGCCACTAATGATTGAAGGAATTGATTGTTATAAATGTAAACCTAGTACACCTATTTATACACAAATAAGAATGTCACATAGGCCCTAATCAAAAATATTTACAAATGACAAATACTAAATTACCCTCTAATAGTCCTAACGGTTTATTCGGGTTTTTGGATTAATTGAGTTTTCAATAAATATTATGCACTTTTCACAATTTTTTTACAATATACAAAATCTTTTAATTTAGTAATGGTCAAACATTCAACTCCATTTTATTTATTTCCTATTTCTCCTACTAAAATTTAAACATGACATTCTTAAAAGCATGCAGCTGAATCTGTGGCATAAGAACTGCTTCTTCTCTGTTTCTTCAATGTCAAGATTCCAATGATAAAGCAATGCTTTCCTAAATGATAAGACAACATCTTGAGGTGAACCTGAAAAGTTCCATAGCTCTTGAAGCAGTTCAACCTTCTTTATTACAGTCTCATTTATAAATTGTTATAACGTAAATTCCATTATTGCAATCAACTATTAAATTTCCCCATAGCCATGGATTCTTGGGTGGAAAACCAAATGCTTCAACATGTATTATTGGTGTTCAAAGTGAAAAGGAATTCTACCTTGATCCACATGTTGTTTAGTCGGGTATGCAGGGTAATTAATTTATTAGACACTTCTGTTTTTTTTTTAATTGTTGTTGTATAATTAACTTTTTTTATGAAAAATCAGAAGAAATTTGGTGATAATGAAAATTCAGACGAAATTCTACAAGCAGAAGAATAGAGAGAATATGATAATGATTTTTCACATGTTAGTACTATAGCCAAGTGTTTTCCAAGCTCATGACAGTATTGAAATTCCAAGCAAAAATTTTATTCAACATATTCTGATCCAATGCAATTGTTTCGTTTGTGTTTTTTTTATCTGCTTTGTTCAAAGGTATGTGATTCTTTCTTTCTTTTCTTTTGAGCAATTCAGTTCTTAGTTAGTTAATGTGAATAATCTTCTCCAAATGTGACTTGGTAAACAAGAATGTATTGTATTAACTATATTTCTATTTATTCTTTATGTTGCAGGGATCAAATTGATATGATGCTAAGACACATTATAGTATTGTTTAAAGATGTTGATAAATTTACAAATTGAACCAATGAATTTACATATTGAAACAATGGAGAAACACCACATTACTTCCTACATTATGGCCTTGGTGCAGTTCGACAGTTTGTACCAAGTTTACTGATTGCCATGCCAAAGAGATATTTTGTGAATTATTAGAGTTGTCACATGACCTTATTTGATTGAGTTGCATAGATTGTTGCAGTTACATTTCTCTTAGTATCATCCACAATGTTTTGATCTGTCTTCAATATAATTGTGGTTTTGCTTTACAGTTATGATATCCAAACTGGCACACACGACCCATATGAAGATTGTATTTCTATCTAGTTTGTTCAAATGCAGAGAGATTTTCGGTCTAGTGAGCCTATCCCCAATGCTATTTTGGTCAGCTTCAGGCTATTTACAGTGCCATTTTGGTCTGCTACGACCTATCCTCGGTGTTTTTTCAGCCTTCTGCAGGCATCTAGCTCTCTAGTCGTAGTTGTAAGTTGCTTCTCATTATAGACTCAATCTTCTTAAATTTTATGTTGTTTCTTATTTGATTTAACAATTGTTTTTTATTTGCAGGGGATTCCTGAAACAGCGGAAGTTGTTGTACCAACTCCTCATTGCCCAAATAATCAATCTAAAATTGTTCAATCCTTATTTGATTTAAAAATTGCTTACTGATTTTAGTTATAATTTTCCTTCTTTGCTTGAGTTTTATGCCCCATTAGTTGTCCAATCCCATTTTAATATTGTGTTTTGTATATTGTGATTCTTTGTGATAGATATTGCGGTTGCACGGGTATGGTACCATTTTGAAGTCTTAGATTTGTATCGGGGCAGTTTCCGAATAGATTGATCAAGAATATAGCTTCGCTCTTTAACGTTTTTGTTCTTTATGGGCTGAGTACTATGTTTTTACGTTGCACATATCGGGCATATGATGCTATGGATGACAAGTTTTCAAAGCCTGCATAGTTCTTCTAACTAAATATTGTACTGCTCCATCACTATGATTATGGGAAGCTCCATCAATATGATTAGAGAGTCTTGCAAATATCCACCTTATATAAGCATGATTAATATTTTTTTCTATACACATTGACTGATCCGGATTAATGTTTATTTGAATCTAATTCATCTATTGTTTATGCGACAAAGGTGTGACTCAACTCAAAGAGAAATGGACTGAATATAATGAACCAAAGAGACTTAGAAAATTAGTGTCCCTGTTTGTTTCCCCTACGGCTAAATACGTTGTTGTTGTTGTTGCTAGAAATCGAATTATGATTCTGACTAAAGAGGATGAGTATCAGCAATCTTATGCAATTTTCACCGGTAAGTTCTTCTTAGGAATCCTAGATGTGATTATAATTGATTTAATTTTGAAATTGAAAACAATTTGATTCTGATGTTGAATTGGTGATTATTCGATGCAAACGGTGTGCCTATTTACATTTTACACTTAACTGGTGTTGTACCCCAAAATTTGCCCTCCCATATTTCTAAATACATTTCAAGTGAGATCCTCAAATTGCTCAAGGAAGTCCAAGGGTTGACCAGACAAACTCTCTCCTAAGGCAGTCTACCTCAAATTAGGGTTTCATGTTGCATCAAGATAATTGAGTCCAAGGGATCCTAAATGCTCACCATTGTGCTAATATGTTCTCAATATCATCCATGTCAAGTTTCAAGTCTTGCAGAGGAAGTTTGCTCAGTCAATTGCTCAAAGGCCTGAAAATCGACTGTGCTAGGACAAAAGTCAATTGTGGCCCACATACAGTCAAACTTCAATATTTTTGGTCAACATGCTCATTTTTAAGTATTATTCATCATTTTATCAAGGGTTGATCATGATTCCTCAAGGATTGCTCACAATTCATCAAAACCCAAAAGTTGCTAAATTAGGGTTTTGCGGGAATAGTCAACTCAACTTTGACCAAGCATAACTTTCTCATACTTTATCAAAAATGACCCATCCAAAGCTCATTTTTAAGAGGCTGTAATTACCTACAATTCATATTCATCTCCAAAGTTCAAAATATGCACTCACAAGAAGTTAGGAATTTGGACATTATAGGTCACTTTGAAAAGTCAACAAAAACAACTTTTTTGTCAAAGCTTCATATATAAACATGGATGACTCAATTGAGATGAGACTAAAAGGGTTGCTTAGAGGACATCTTGAGCTTTCTAAAAAGTCCAAAAAAAACATCTCTAGGGTCAAAATTGAGGAAGTTATGCATGGGTGAAGTTGACCTTTTTTACAAAATTGCCAAAAGTTAAATATGCCTCAAATTGCAATTTTTATCAAATGGGCCCAACTTTTTGCACTTGTATTGAGTTTGTAACATGGTCCACGACCCATGATCCTTCCCACTTGCCTTTATTTTATTTTTGCCATTTATTTTGATTTTTATTTCAATTAAATCAAATTAAATCAAAATAAAATCATGAAAATATCAAAATCATTTAAACCTTGAGATTTTGTGCATATTTCAGGTCCATGAATAGCTGGAAATGAGATCAAATCGTGCAAGGCTTGTTTGTACACAAAAATATTGAATTTTTCTTGTTTTGGAAAGATTGGATACAAGTGTGAATCAAGGATCAAATCTTCATAATTGCAAGGATTTGATGCAAACTTGGAACCCTAATTGAGTCTATGATATATATTGAACAAATGAAGACCAAAAGGACAAGGGTTGGAGGCGTGAGAAGCTGAGAAAGAACTTGAAAAAACTCAA
This sequence comes from Vicia faba, assembly GCA_948472305.1. Lineage (NCBI taxonomy): Eukaryota > Viridiplantae > Streptophyta > Magnoliopsida > Fabales > Fabaceae > Vicia > Vicia faba. The sequence goes on along the minus strand of OX451741.1, from coordinate 1,439,617,143 downwards.
CAAAAGTGGCAATCTGATTTCATAGTTCTAGGCTATCTCAAGCCTTCCCAGCCATCTCATTCGCTTGCTGGGCATTCAAGGAGTCCATCCCAATCATTAGCAAGCGTTTTCGTGCACAAAAACTCACTGTAAGTGTCTCACGACATTGGCATTTTCTTGAAATTCAATGTCATGATTCTGGCATTTGTAGCATGAATTCTTTACATATTCTTGTTTATTGAAACATTTGCAAGCTAATGGTAATGATCAATTGCGTTTTTGTTAGCCATACAGGGATATGCCATGATTAGGGTTTAGGGTTCGTTTTTAGGGGTTTTGGTTGCAGGGACAATCGTCCATGAAGAGTGGTACCATGATGCTCGTGAGGTTGCCACGAGTTGATTGGTACCACTGGAATCAATTTATCATGCGTGCAATGGATTTTGGAAAATTACAGGGGCTATACCTACAGAGAATGTCTGTAGGTAAAAGTTATTTTACCTAAAATGATGGGCAAGGGTAGACGATGACTGCATGGTAATACCCCATTCGCCCGTTTGAATTCTGGCGCGTTTGTTTGATAATGGGCATTGTTTTTCATTTTATTATTATTATTTCATATACTAACAAATGAATTCAAGTGACCCAGTGGTAGCCAGGGAAGGCGTTAAGGCTTTGCAGGCATGAGGTCAGGGGTTCGACCCCTGCCTCTAACATTTGCAATTTTTCTCAATTATTCTTTACAGATCCTGTACCCCATGCATCATGAGGCCTACCATATGCCATCAATGTTCAATCACCAGATCTCCAGAATGCCAGATCTCACGCCCATTCATTGGAGGTCTATGATGCACCCTAGTCAACTTGCAACATTGGATCATGAGAGTCAACATTGGACCAAGGCTTATTGGGCTCATATCTGCTATTGGCACTCCCTCTCTACTTTGACACCAGGCCCAATTCTCTTTTTCTTTTCTTTTATATATTCTATTTTATTTATTTATTTATTTATTTGTTCAAATTATTTTCTAACATAAAAATTAATTCCTTTTTTACAAAAAACTCATAAAAATCAATTTCATCAAATTTAGTTTTTTTTTATATATATTTTGTCAAAATTAATTTAATTAGTTTAATTTAATTTTAGGATAACTTGAATCTTTTTGTAAATTCCTTAAAATAAATTAGAAAGTTAGGGTTCTTGATTTAATTTTTTACTTTCTTTTCCTAAAAAAAAACCACAATATAAAAATAGGTCAAAATTAATTAATTTGCTTAATTTAATTCAATTAGTACTTAGGTTTATATTTATTTAATTAAAACCTTATTTTCTCAAAATAATCAAAAACAACAAAAAAAAAAATTCTTTCAATTAGGATAGACGGGGTCAAAACCCTAATTTTTTTCTCGTTCTCGTTTCATTACGCACGTTTATTTATTTTTACAATATTAATGTAACTGCTCATGGGATTGTTTACAGTTATTTCTGGTAAACAACTGCTAGTCCTCCAAACTATCGAATAATCTTAATGACTGTTATTCAATCTCTCTGGTAACTCGCAGGATCGACTAGATTGATCCTAGGATGTATTGGTCATTTGGATAACTCTCATTATAGAACTGATATTCATGGTTGGTATTTAGAATGTTATGTAGGTGTTTAACTTACTTCGATTAATCTATTAGAGATCTAAAGGCGTGATCAAGTAAATGCGCGCGAAACTAAATTGCATGAATAAAGTTCAATTGTAAAGACATGTAAAACTGTAGAAAAGACAAGTAAATAACTTCGAAGCATAAAAACATGTAATGTAAAAGATTCTCTGGAATGTAAAAGATTCGAAATATGAAGAAAGCGTTTAAATGTAAGAAAACAGTAAAATGACTTTAAATGAAAAAAGGTGTTCGAATGATAAAGGCATGAAGATAAAGGCATGAAATATACAAAAGTTTCTGAAATGTAATGTATTTGAAATGGAAAGAAAACATTTAAATGTAAGGCATCAGTAAAAAGACTTCGAATGAAAATATTTTAATGCAAAGGCTTTTGAATGGTATTGACATGAAGATAGAGGAAAATACTGGAAATGATAAAGAGTTTTATTAAATCATAAACACTTGGTGTTATCATACGTACATTGCTCGTGCATTCGTTTCCCTAGCCATGTGGTATTTTTAATGTTTACTGAGTTTTTTTGTACAATAGATATGACACACGAAATCCTAATGTTAAGACTTCTATTTATACTACTTCGACCATAACGGTCTTGCTATAAGATCCTGCCACGTTCAGAACATGCAAAGCAATTCCTCTCTCTAGCTTCCACGCGTCTTCAAATGCTCCAGCGCATATATTTTAAGTTTCGAACATCCCGCTTGCATTTGAATTTCAAATGTTTTGGCACTTCTTCGCTTCGAACGCATTTCTTGGACACAGCCTTGTTACCACTTCAAGACTTCTTTTGAAGATATCCTCATAACTGTCACTCGAAGCTCCAAGCTTTGATATGCCCATTCGAAGTACTGCTTCTACCATTTCGAAACATGACATCTTGCTTTATTCCAATCGAAACATCCAACTTGCTTTGCTTCGAATAATATCATCAAAATCTTCAGCCAACAAAATGCCCCTTTAAAATATGTATTTCGATTCCTTTGAGAAATACTTATTTTAAACATACATGCAAGATTTTGATGCGACCTTTGAATCATCGTAACATTTATTGCACATGACTCCAGTCACGTCAATCACAACGCTTTTCAGATTCCTTAACCGCCTTGAACCATTTCACAGCATGGTGCAGTTACAAAACAATGATTATCATTTAATCACGCCTATTACCAATATTAACTTCATGCCACCTCCTTCTCAAACCAACCCACGACTACCGCGTATCACAATCTTACTCAGTGGATGTTTAAACTTCCACACTATAAAAACCCATCAACTTAGTCTTTTTCTTTTCTTCCCACATTCTAAATCTTTTCTTCCTCTTTTCTCACCGAAACCCTAAAAAACTTCCAACACTCTTCAAACAATGTCTTCTTCAACTTCATCTCAACTGAAAAAAGCTTCCAAAAAGAAAGGAAAGAACACAGGAACCATAATGGAAAGCAAGGTTGGCACCTACCAAGGTCAATCTGTTCTTATTCCTCATATGATCTCAAAAGCGAAGGAAATGCTCTATGCATCCCAGGTACTAATTCCTACTAATGCCGCTGGCAAGAGGTTAGCTTTAATGGGCCCTCTTACAGTCTTTGAAATCTTAAAAGACACCAGAAAAATTTTCCCTGTTTGTTATAATTTTAAACCTCTGTTTAATAAAATGGATACCCCTAAGACAGTAGAGTCTTCTGATTCGACCACCGTGGAAAATCCAATCATTCCCCCTAAGGACCCTTTTGTGCTAGATTATGTAAAGAGTAACTTCAAACCATTTCGATCTTGCCCCACCTCCGACACAGCCTATCACAACTGGTTTACCAAAGTAGAAGCTAAGAAATCCCAGCAATGGGAAGAATTAGGCATTTACAACTTGATTAAACTATCGAAACCAGGCTTTACCTATAGCCACCCATTATTATTCGCGTCCTTATATTTCTGGGGCAGTACTTACAATACCTTCCATCTCCCTGGTGGAATGATTACACCCACCTTTTTTGACATAGCAGCCATTACTGGGTTATCACCAATAGGAGAAACCTATATTCCTGACAATGAAGAGCATTCGAGTATTATTGACTTTGAAGTCAAGCTAGCTAGCTTTTCAAAGTTCATCAGCCATTATCACATTGAAGGTGACAGTGTGTCGGATGTGGAACACATTTCTTTCCTTACCTTATGGTTGTCAAGGTATGTCTTTTGCAGCAGATCCCTACAGGTAGCCAGTAGGTTTATTCCTCTAGCTAGAGATTTGCATGAGAATCGAAGGGTGTGTTTAATCGAACTGCTACTAGTTGATCTTTACGAAAGTCTAAGATCAGCTGTTTCAAGTTTGAAATCCCACACCTCTAAAAACATCCTGCTAGCTGGCCCTTTCTGGTTACTCCAGTTATGGCTTAATGCCATGTTCGAACCTTCACTATCAACTGCCAATACTATTGCTGAACAAGATCCAGAAATAGCGGATAGAATCATCGAAGGCACTAGGCTGCGAAGACTTACCCCAAACGATGATAAGGATGACTTCAAAGTTCTCTTCTCAAAATATATCATGATTTTCTCCAAGAGGCATAAATTCGAAGAGACCATGGCGCCTTTTGCTTCAAGGACTCATGGACCATCATGGTTCACCATGGCTCTCTCAGAAGCAATCAAAAGCAAAGAAATCCAAAATGTATGGAAAGCCTTTTTGCTTCCCAGACTAATCTCCTCACGAATTACTCCTGCTAAGAATCAAATCTTCCTTTTTGCTTATCAACCCAACTTCGTTTCGACACAATTTGGCTTGTGCCAACTAATCCCTGAACCCCTATTCCAAACAGAAAGTGCCATCACCTCTGGGCGAACCTTCAAGGCGAGAGAAGCCAAACTACAGCAGGAACAATACCAAGGCTTCGCCCACTTTGAACTAATATCTTTTGAACCTACATACCTTACAGCAAAGGGGTTTCTGGAATGGTGGACAAAGTTCTATCAGTCTAATATGTTCGATACCCTCACTATTCAGCAGAAACTAACTGATGCGTTCGATGTGCAGGTACAATCCAAGAAAGGTATGTTCACTCATGCCAAAGAGATTAGGGTTTTTCAAAATTATTTCGAAACTACTTATGATCCCACACACTTGGAATCCACTGTGCATCAAGCGGATGAGACCTTGAAGGAAAAATTCAAAGAAAAAATTTCTAAGTTAAAACTTCCTTCAGGGTTGTCACCTGAGGATAGGTATAGGTTGGCATTCGAAATGCATCCACCTAAATTTCCTAGATTACCTACCTCAGAACTGGCTCTGGCTTGGTTTCCTCCATACCCTTGGTGGTTCACTTGCAAAGAAATGTTCAAATATCTTCAAAAGAAACCAAAGCCATCTGAGACTGTGACATGGGCTCGACATTGGCTCCACGATTTCCCAGGACATCTTCGCTATGACCTTTCTGCCATGTCGATTAAATCTGATCAAGGCGCAGGTGCGAATGCTTGGGAAAATCCCAAATGTTTCTTACTTTCCACATTTTAACTTTTGCCTTAATTGTTTCGATTTTCAGCCATCAGGATAAAGACTGCTGCTTCAAAGTCAAAAGAGGGAAGCGCCTCTCAGGCATCTGTCGAAACCATTGATAATGTGACTCTATCCAAACCAACAACAACTGCTGTAGCAACAACAACAACACCAGTAATAACCAGTGCTCCAACTCCACAGGTAATCAATTAGCATGTTGTTTCGAATACACTAATGTTTTCATGCTTTGTATCTAACTCATTGTTTAAATCTCTTCAGACTAACAAACTCCCGCCAACCACTCCAAAGAAAAGAAAAACAAACACTACTGGGAAGACCCCAAAGCTGGAGGGAATTTACCAGCTACTTCGAAAAAGAAGCAGAAGAAGGAAATTTCCAAAAGTGTTGTGCCAACTAGTGTCTCTGGACTCGATTCCAGGGATGCTGCTCCCTCAACTAAATCCAAAATTCCACCTTCGACCTCCAACGTAATGTTGGAACGCATAGCTAGCAACCTCTCTTCTGAGAGTCCACAGGTAAATTGAACTTTAAATCTTTGACAAAATAATTATTCATTACCTTGGTGCATGCTGTGATACGGTGGGAGAACTGACTATGGTTTTGCGTTTGTTTTTGAAAATGTTTCGGTTGAGCAAGAGTCGCCACCGACTTTTTATTTTATCCTAAGGAAAGGTTTAAAAAGCACAGCAAAAACCTTTGAGATGTTTTCTTGGGTTCGGGGAGTAGATTATAGAAAGGGAAGGTATTAGCACCCTTTATATCTATGGTTATCCATGGGCTCTTAGTTACTTGCTTAGATCACTTGCCTTTTGTTTTCAATTGTTTGAAATGGTCCTCGTGTGTGTGGGTTTGAAAATGTTTTGAAAAGAAGCCAATGTGGTGGCAACCTTTGTAATGATCCATGTGGGGATGTATACAAAGATGTATGTCTTTTGAAAAGGTTTTCATTTGTTTTTGAAAGTTGTTTTGAAAGTGTTGTGAGGTGTGATTTTAGAAAATAGGCAAGTGTTTTGTTTTTGCAAGTTTTGATTCAAGTAACTAAGAGTTTATCTACTCCTAAATTTCTCAAAGTTTATTGCTATGTTTTAACCCTTTTAATAAGTTTGTTCCACCATTGTATTTGGTGGACAATCTCATGTTAGGATGTGAAAGGGACGGGCGCGGGTCATCGTTTAGACCATAATTGCAATGGTGCTAAGTATCTTTGGGCAATTTTCTTTAAGGGACTTGATCATTTGTTTAGGCAACATTTTGAGAGCGTCATCGAGGGACTATGATCATTTGATTTGTTTGTTTTTCCCAAAGAGACCTAACATGCAATATGGCCCATTTATTTGAAGGCAACAAAGTGGAATACCCTAGGGGGTGCAAGTGTGATATGTGTTGTCCATTTTTCATGCTTTGATTATCTTGAAATTAGGTCAAGCTATTTTGTTCTTTTTATTTGCATACAAACCCTAATTCTAACATGGTATATTTAGGAAGCGTTTAAAGTGCGAAAAGTAAAATTCCTACACTATTACAACACAATATGGGAAGGGGGGTACAAATGTTCAAATGGGGGGATATTTAGACAAAGAAATTAAACCTAACTATTACATCATTTTTTGGAATATTTACAAATAATTGATTGCATAAATTAAATAGAAAATACAATAAAGATGCAAAAATGCAAAAAGGTTTTTATGTATATGAAAAAAAAGGTATTATTTATGTCAAATAAATAAAAATAAAAAAAAGATTATTTTTGGAATATTTTCATATTTAGGGTAAAACCCTAATTTTCATTAAGTAACATATATATTATTTAATTTAATACAAGTATTTGTTTATTATGTACAAAAATAAAATAAAATGAAATATATTTACAAAAAATATTTTTATATTAAATATTAATAAATAAAAAATATAAAAAGTGTATGTATTTTGCATTTTTAACCCTAAATATATATATATATATATATATATATATATATATATATATATATATATATATATATATATATATATATATATATATATATATATATATATATATATATATATATATATATATATATATATATATATATATATATATATATATATATATATATATATATATATATATATATATATATATATATATATATATATATATATATATATATATATATATATATATATATATATATTATTTACTAGATATGTATTATATGTACAATTTAATATTTAATAAAAAAATTATTTTTTTTTATATAAAATATTTTCAGAAAGCAAAACAAAATAAAAATGTATAAAAGTGTATTTTTGCACTATTTTAATATTCTAAATAAAAGTATATGTATTTATTTATTTATATACAAACCAAAAGAAAACCAAATAAATACCTAATAAATTCAAAAAATGGTGAGGAAAATACTTTTTATATTTTTAATATCACGAGAAAAAATAAATAAGTCAATCCAAAAAAAGAAAAAGTCAGAAAGTCAAAGAAATAAGTAAAATGGCTTGGGGGTGTGAAATCAGAAATGTGGTATGAAAAGAAATAACACAAAAGCCCAGCCCATGAAACTTCTTCTTCAACCTTCAGCCAAAAACGTTCACAAAAACGCGCGCCTGTGACCAAGTTCAAACATCCTGATTCCTTGATCTTTTGTACAAACTTCCAACATAAGAAATGTTAAGCATTGAATCACGATTCTAAATATATAAAAAACTCATCCTAACTCTCAGAAATGAGAGAGAATTTTGACATTCCCAAATCCTGACCTAAGTTTTCTGCCATGTTTAGACTCAAAATTCTTGCAGCACACATAATATAAATGAAATCTAATTATATTGGCATGTTCAGGGCTATGAATGTGACATATTATCTTCACAAACCTAAAGCTAACATAGCCTGATAAGAGAGATACGAATCCATGAACTTACCTCTTCAGTTGAAGTTCTATCTGGCAATGGAGAAGCTTTTAGTGCAAGATGATGATTGGTATAGCTTCCTTGATGTCCAGGGATGCTATTCCAAGCTTTACTTTGTCTTGAAACCTTTTGAATCGTGCTGGAGCACTTCACCTGCAAATCAGAAAAATGAAAATGGCCAAAAGGGTTAGAGGAGTTACAGGTCGTGTTTTAGGTATTGGTTAGCTTGCATTGATGCTAGGGAATGTGTTTGAGGAGCTTTGGGCAAGAAATCATGCAAGGGATGAGAGATGGTATTCAATCTGCAGGCCTTGCCCTGTTTTTGTAGTTTGAGGGTGATTCTGGGATTGGGAGTGTTTGGGACCTTGTTTGCTCGTGTTCTAGCTTGGTTAGGATGATTAGAAGGTGTCTACAATGTTTGCTCAAGGTCACTAATGCTGAGATGAAAGTTTTGTTGTGATATGGGATGTTTCTTAACACTTACGCAAGAAAAGCCAAGTTGTGTTCTAGGCATGTAGAGGGCCCCTAATCATGCTGCAAAACTCCTCCTTGATCAGTGTGTTATGCCTATAATCTTGTGCCAATTAGATTGTATCTGTACTTGCTTGGATTTTCAATTTGACATAAAGCTTGCTTTTGCAAAAATGGATAAAGTACTTTATCTATTTTGGGATTAATCCACTATGCAATGCTAGAACATAAAGAACATGGTATTGGCACAATGAATATGCATTAAATTTATGAGTGTAATTGAGATAAAAGGCCTGTAATCAAGTTGTGCAAGCTGAGATTGAAATGCATAGTGCTATGAACATGTAACTTGGCCTAATCAAAAGTGAGTTTTTGCCATATTGCAAAATTCGATTCTCCTTAACCATGAGGTTGTTTGAGAAGTTCTTGGACATTTTGGAAAGCTTGGAATGTGTACCACAATCCATCTTTGAAATGCAAAGTGAAATTCCAAGTGGAAGTGTATGGAAAATGGCCTTGAAGTTAGGTAGAAAACCTTGCCAAAATAGGTTAAAATTTCACTAAGTTAAGAATGGTTTAGTACCCTTATTCCAAAAATTGTAACTTGAGATACAAGCCTTATTTGGGAAAACTTTGTGAATCAAAGTTGTAGATTATGCAACAAGCTACAACTTTCATGTTTTGACTTTTGTTTGAATCCAAATGAATCTTGGTGAGAAAGTGGGGCAAAGTTGGGAAAAAATTAGGGTTTTCCATAACTTGGAAAAATTCTAAGTTATGAAAAATTTCCATTTCAAACACTAATTTGCATTTTTTGATTTCTTGGTGAACAAGTTTCATGATTTGGCATGTTTTGATGAAAAATGAATCTTGACTCTTGATTTTGACCAAAAAGTCAAAGTTTGACTTTTCAGTATACAGTCAAAATTGATCAATTGACTGGGAAATTCAACTGTCAATCTTGTGTACTTGGGATCTTTTGAACTTGTTGAGCATGTCAAGATAATTCCATGGGGCCCTTGAGTCCATATGTGATCTTGGTTTGCCATTGGCTAGGTCAAACAGTTAAAAATTGCCTTGGTGCAGTCAAAACCCTAAAAATGACCATTTTGCCCTTTTGATGATCTGATCAAATTTCTTGTGGAATTGTGATCCAAACTTGATCAAATGGTCCATGTGAGTTCATAATGTTGATGTGGGTCAATTTTCATGAGATTTGACTGTCAATTGGCCACAGTTGACTTTTTCCCCAATACAGTTGATTTCTAGGTCAACTGTCCAATTGACTGGGCAAAATTTGGAATCAAGACTTGAAACTTTGTATGGATAAACTTGGGAGTCCAACATGAAGCATGAAAGTCATCTTAGGCTTTTTAGGTCAAAACATCTTTGTGCAAACACAAACCCTAATTTGGGTCAACAGTGCAAGGAGAAGTCTTGAGCAGAGGAAACCCTAACTGGATCTTGAGCTCCAAGGGTTTTGTGATGAGAAAATGTTGAGGAAATGGGAGGGCAAATTTTGGGGTACAACACATGCTCTCAACATTCTTTTGCCTCTACAGGACATTTTAATCCAGCTCTTACCACTTCGACTTCACCATCAAAAACTGCTGCTCCGATCAACTCTTCTCCTCAAGGGGATTCCAGCAACCTTGTGCAGAACAAAGGTTCCTCCAATATGGCGGTTCTGGATGGGGCTTCAGAGCAGCAAGATGATCAGAGTACTTCTCCTCCTCTAAAAGAAACAAATTAAGCAACGCTTCATGAATCTGCAGAGACTTTACAAAGAACTTCTCTTTAAAAGTCCCCTCTTGAAACCCTTCAAGAGGATCCAAAGTACATTCACGCTGAAGGAGAGAAAGCTGATTCTGACCAAAGAAACGAAGAATCTGCAGAGGAAGGGTCTGAGGAAGAAGATGCCAATGATGGTTCAACTGCTGGGACAGAGTCAGATGCAAATAGCAGCGAGAACAAAGATATCGAAGTAGTGGATTTGGATGATAATGAAGAAGACAATGAGCATGAAACGAATGAAGGTGACGGTGACGCGACCAATAAACCCATGGAAGTCGAAATGGATGTGACTCCCCTGCGCGTGGAACTCCCTCAACCGTCTCTATCCCGAACGACTGAAGAGGAGCTTGCTCTCCTGAGACGAAATGACCCTATTGTGTACATGAAGGCGAAGCTAGCTCAAAGGGATATTCCACCTGCTAGGGCTGGGACAAGTTCGACTAGCCATCCGTTGCCCACAGATGATAGAATTGTACTTCTTAACAGGATTAGGAGAACAATTCTTGATGTGGACTTGTTCGAAGTGCTCAAACAGGATAACACAGCTTGCTACACTATGAAGGAGTTACTTACAAAAATCAACCTTGCTATCTGCTCTTTTCCAGTTAGCACTATCTTGTTCGATCTTCAATCTCTGCTAGACAACGTGACTGGGTACCTTCTCCAAGATGAATTTGCTGCCAGAAAGGTTCAAGAAAAATGAACTGCAATGGATGCTGCTTATGAGCATGCTTCGAAACTCTCTCAAGAAGCTGAGGATCAAGCCATGCATCTAAAGCAAGTAAAAACTGATTATGAGGCTCGAGCTGAGTCCATCCTTCCCTGGGAAAGGCAAATTCAGGAACTTCAACAGAAGGTTAAAGAGGCTCAAGAACAACAATTAGCCTACGAAACTGTTCTGGACTGGGCCCGACAGGCCCAATAGCATTGATAAGGCCCAATCCAAACGGACTTGCTGAGGGCCACGCCGACCAAAGGGTCACAGTCGTGCCCGACGTGCTCCCTGAGGTTACTTGCTCTACCTCCAACTGTCCAGCTCGACATCCTGCTGTCCAGCTCGACAGCACCTCAAGCACCCCGACTAGGGCAGACTCAGTCCACTGCACTCCCAACGAGACCCCGAAAAGACCGTGTCTCTGTCCGCCCGCACTTCACGCAGAACATCCAGGGAGGGGACCACGTGCGGGTCCCCACTACGCACGTAGAACCTGGTAGTTCCTCCATTGGGCCAAACCTGCCCGACCCAATGAAGGAACCTTGGCCCAGCGCTGGGGGCTATAAATACCCTCTATTTCCAGAGGGTCAGGTATTCATCATTCTACCCATACTTACTATTTGCCTGCTCGTGCTCTTACTTACTATAGCATCGGAGTGTCTTGCAGGTACCCCCTACCTCATTCAAAACTTTCAGCTTGGAGCCAGCCGTGACGGTCCATGTCTGATCAGGTTAGATCAGTGGCGCCGTCTGTGGGAAACTAGCTTCCCTGTCTTGACAAACAACTCAAAAGACCAAAGCTCATATTCAACTACCTGTCATGGCTGATCCAGCTCGCGATGAGCAGAACGTCCGTGTCGCCGACACTAATAATGGCACGGCAGACAAAAACGGACATCTCGACAACACCGGCAATCCCGGCCACAGCACCATTCCTGCAACAACCGTCCCCGGGACTTCCTCATACAGGGACGGGGCTACAGCATCATCCTCCTCGCTCCCACCACCACTCGAGGATGACCCGGCGGCCCTCGCCCACTACAGAGCCGTCCGGTTTCAGGAAGTCCCCGTCCCCTCCGGGGCGGATGCCACCACACAAGCGTTGTTCGCAGCAATTAACCAAACGAACTATCTCATATTCGCCCAAGGAGAGAGATTAAAGGCGCTTGAAGACGAGTGAAGACCCTCGAGGAGGCATCGGAGACCACATACTCCCCCTCCTCGAGTGACTGAGGCCCGACACCCTTCTCCCCCGCGGAGACACTACAGGGAAAACTCCAGAAGCCCTTCTCCCCGGCCAAAGCAGAGGCGACCCTATCTGGAGAGAGAGCCCGTCATCCCTGCCGGAGAGCCCAGTCGTGACCCGGTAAGGCACGACAAGAGACACGTCGGAGACGGGCGTGTAACATTAAACCAACGAGCATCACGCTCGAGGGAGACTCAGCACGACCACCGTGCCAGACAATACTACAGGTCACCATCTCTGTCTCCAGAGAGGAGCGACGAGGACGACCCCCGCGGTCCCCTGTCGCAGGCCATCATGGATGCACCTATCCCCCCGGGAATGGAGAAGCCCCCACATCTGAAGGAGTACGATGGAGTCGCGGTCCTGGTCGACCACATTGACGGGTTCGAGGCTATGCTCCATTATCATAATGTCGGGGGGCCCATCAAGTGTCGTCTTTTCCCCACGACTCTCAGGAAGGCGGCCATGGACTGGTACAAAGGGCTCGCCCCGGGCTCAATCACCTCGTGGCGGAACCTGAAGAACCAGTTCATCAGTTCCTTCACCGCTTCTCGACGCCATCCAAAGACCGAGGCGGCGCTCGAGGCCATCATCCAAAGACAGGATGAGACCTTGAGGGAGTTCATCAACCGCTTCAACCGAGAAGCGATACAGGTCCCCTGCACGGACCACATGAAGAGATATCTGCTGGAGAGGGGGCTCCTCCCCGGCACAGAGTTCAGAAAAGCCGTGGGAATCGAGCCGCCCAGGTCTTTCGACGCCCTCCTCGAAAAAGCTCGGGCATACATGGATTACGAGGAGAGAGAAGCGGCCAACAGGGCCCGAGATTCTAAGACTCGGGGTCCCAGCAACAGTAGCTCGCGCCAAGACGCTCCTTCTCGACGAACCAGGGAGAAAAGGAAAGAAGACAGACCCCGGGAAGTCCGGGAACAAAGGGGCCCCTCAGGCCGTTTCACCGAGTACACTCCGCTCACAGCTTCTCGCGAGCGTATCCTGGCGGAGTGTGCCAGTACAGACTTCAAGGACGGCGGCGTCAAGCGTCCCCGACCTGCTCCCGCCAAGCCTGGGGCGGACAAAAATAAATATTGTCAATACCATAGGAGTCATGGCCATCTGACAGAGGACTGCGTCCACCTCAAGGACGCCATTGAAACCCTCATCAAGGGAGGGAGGCTCGCGCAGTACCGGCGAAACGACGCCCCTCGTCGCGACGCCCATGAAGCCAAGGATCCAGAAGAAGACGCCCGACCATCAGACGAGTCGGTGCCTATCCAAACCGCCTTCTCGGTGACCAGGCCCGAGGACTTCGACATTCCCGAGCACCTACAGGAACCGCTGACAACGCACAGCAGGTGGGAATACTTTCCCTCCGCCATGATCATTAACGGGGCGGGTTCAACGACCTCACCATCAATTCAGCTAAGAGGAAGTTGGACGAGCTGGTCGACGCGGCTCCCCCGCAAACAGTAACGTTCGAAAGGGTGAAGGACAGGTCAGAGCCCATCACCTTCTACCTAGAAGAGCTCCCCGGCGGAGCCCCGAACGCGGTCATCCCCTTACTGATAAGGGAAAGAATGGCCAATTTTGACGTGCATCGCATCCTGGTCGACGAAGGGAGTTCCGTCGATGTGATGTACAGCCAACTGTTCCAAACCCTACAGTTGGACGACTCACATCTCTCTCTGTATGTGGGGTCGGATCTACAAGGCTTCAACGGCTCGACTTCCAAACCTTGGGGTTATGTCGAGCTCCTGGTTACGTTCGGCGAAGGAACGGCTACGAGACAAGTTAAAGTCCGTTTCCTCGTCATTGACTGCCCGTCCCTGTACAACTGCATCTTGGGGAGACCGACACTGGCAGAACTAACAGTGGTGCCCTCGACCATCCACCTGAAGATGAAGTTTTACACCAGGAGGGCACGGGTAGCCACCATCCAAGGAGACCTAGCCACTGCCCGCAGGTGCTTCAACGCCGCTTCTAAGGGACGGGATACCGTCGACATAGGGACCAGACCCGCCAAAAGGACAAAACAGGAGCCCGACAGGAAAGCATCCCCCGAGGAAGAAGTCCAGAAAGCTCCACCAAAGGTCGATTCCATAGCTCTGGACACCCGCTTCGATCAGGACGAACCATTCAGCGGCGAGCAAATCCCACTCCGACCAATACCGGACGGGGATTTTGAACTCGTTCCCCTCGGCACAGACCCGACCAAGGGAGTGAAGATTGGCAAAGACCTCCCCGACTTGGCCAGGAAGCAAAACAAGGCATGTCTGCGCGAGAATGCTGATTTGTTCGCCTGGAGCACTGCGGAGATGCCCGGACTCGACCCTGAGGTCGCCTGTCACCACCTCGCCATTGATCCAGCCGCTAGGGTCGTAGTACAACGTAGGCATAGGCAGTCTCCAGAAAAAACAGAGGCTGCTGAAAAAGCTGTAAAAGACCTCCTAGAGGCAAATTTTATTTCTGAAGCCCAGTATTCCACCTGGCTGTCAAATGTTGTACTCGTGAAAAAGAATAATGGAAAATGGAGAATGTGCGTTGATTATACTGATCTCAACCGGGCTTGCCTGAAAGATGCTTTTCCCTTTCCTAACATAGATATGCTGGTCGACAACTCGGTCGGCTACAAAACTTTGTCGTTCATGGACGCCTACTCGGGCTATAACCAAATCCCCATGGCCCTGGGCGACAAACACTGCACGGCATTCATGACCAGCTCGGGCAACTATTACTACAACGTAATGCCCTTCGGACTGAAAAATGCCGGAGCAACTTACCAGCGCATGATGAACAGACTTTTCAACAAACAGATTGGCGACATGCTCGAGGTATATATGGACGACATGATCGTCAAATCCCGAGCGGACACCGACCATGCAGCACACCTCAAAACAGTCTTTGCCCAGGCAAGACAGTGCAAAATGAGATTCAACCCCGAGAAGTGTACCTTCGGAGTCAAGGCAGGAAAATTCCTCGGATTCTATCTAACGGAACGGGGAATTGAAGCCAACCCCGACAAATGTCGGGCCTTCTCCGACCTTCCGACACCGACGTCGAAGAAGTCAATACAAATCATGAACGGCATGCTCACGTCGCTGTCCCGCTTCGTCGCGAAATCCGCTCAGCACGCCCTCCCCTTCTTCAAACTCCTTCGAAAGGAAGCAGCATTCGAATGGAATGAGGAATGCGAGCAGGCACTACGCCACCTAAAGTAAAGTCTGTCTCAACCGCCCGTGCTATCTCGACCAGAAGACGGAGAACCGCTATACTTGTACTTGGCCGTTTCGAACGAAGCCATCAGCGCGGCTCTTGTCCGCGAGACCCCCGACGGGCAGAAACCCGTCTACTTCACGAGCAAGGCCTTACAGGGGCCCGAAAGCAGATACCAGCAGATAGAAAAGGTGGCTCTGGCCCTCGTCAACGCGGCGAGGAGGCTCAGACACTACTTTCTGGCCCACACGATCATCGTGCGAACCGACCAACCAGTGAGACAACTCCTGGGTTGGCCCGATATGGCGGGCAGAATGCTAAAATGGTCCTAGGAACTCTCCGAATTCGACATTCAGTACGAAAGTAGGAAAGCCCTGAAAGCACAGGCCTTGGCCGACTTTGTCGCGGAAATGACCACCCACGACCCTTCCCCGGGGAAAGAACACAAGTGGACCATCTTCGTCGACGGAGCATCCAGCTCGTCCAGAAGCGGCGCAAGAATCCTCTTAGAAAACGAGGAAGGCGTAGTAATCGAGCACTCCTTAGCTCTCTCCTTCCCGACGTCAAACAACCAGGCAGAATACGAAGCCCTGCTCGTAGGACTGAGACTGGCCGAGGACCTGGGAGCCCGCGAGGTACAGATCTACACCGACTCCCAACTCGTCGCCTCTCAAGTACAGGGGAGCTACCAGGCCAAAAACGACAACCTCATCGAGTATTTGAACTTAGTCAAAAAATACATGACAAAGTTCGTACGAGCAGAAATTGCACATGTTCCCCGCGAACAAAACACGAGGGCGGACATATTGTCCAAACTCGCGAGCACACGAAAGAAGGGCGGGAACAAATCCGTCATCCAGGAATCTCTAGCGCGTCCAAGTATCGAACGGTCCTCGACTACAGTCGAGATCCATGCCATCAGGGATGCGACGTCCTGGATGACCCCGGTTTATAATTTCCTGATAAAAGGCGAACTCCCATCGAACCAGGCCGAAGCTACCGTCACAAAGCGACGAGCATGTTCCTACGTGGTTCTCGAGCAGAAACTGTACCGCAGAGGATTCTCCATCCCCCTCCTAAAATGCATCGACGAGTCCGCAGTCCCCGAAGTACTGCGTGAGATACACGAAGGGATCAACGCCTAGCACATGGGTGGTAAATCCTTGGCAAGGAAAGCCCTCCGAGCGGGATACTATTGGACGACGATGCAGCAGGACGCCAAGGAACACGTCAAGAATTGTGGCAAGTGCCAGAAACACGGGGACATGCACCTCGCTCCTCCGCACGAGCTGAGTATACTGTCGTCCCCGTGGCCATTCGCCTGGTGGGGTATGGACATCCTCGGGCCCTTCGTGCAAGGAACCTACCAGAACAAATTCCTCATCGTCGCTGTGGATTACTTCACGAAATGGATCGAGGCCGAGGCTCTCGCGAAGATCACCTCACATAACATCCTCCGTTTCTACAAAAGAAACATCCTCGCCAGATTTGGAATTCCGAGGGCGCTAGTGACCGACAACGGCACCCAATTCACCGACCACGGATTCCAAGATTTCGTCACCAAACTCGGGACAAAACAACACTTCACTTCTGTCGAGCACCCTCAAACTAACGGGCAGGCTGAGGCCGCGAACAGGGTTATCCTCTGGGGACTCAAACGTCGACTCGGTGAAGCCAAGAGGGGATGGGTCGAGGAGCTCCACAGCGCCTTGTGGGCATACCGAACCACGCCCCACTCAACGACGGGCGAGACCCCATTTCGATTGACGTATGGCACCGAGGTCGTTATCCCAGTTGAAATCATGGAACCTTCCAAACGAACAGAGAATCCCCTCGACGAAGAAATGAACGACGAAGCACTAAGGGACGAACTCGACCTAGTCGAGGAAATCCGATCTGGTGCAGCCCTGCGCAAAGCCACCCTAAAACAACGAGTGGCTCTACGCCACAACGACAAGGTCATCAAGCGCGAGTTCGAAATCGGCAGCCTGATATTACGTAGGAACCAGAAGGATTCCCGCGAACTGGGAAGGACCTTATCGCGTCCACGGCACCACTGGTACCGGGGCGTACTATCTCGAGCAATTAGACGGAGAGCCATTACCACGACCCTGGAACGCTGCTAAGCTAAAGCAGTATTATAGTTAAAAACTACCAACACCTAGGACCCTCGACCATCGGCACCCGCGCTCGGTCGACGAGGAAGAACGTCCGACTCCGTATAGAGGCTGAGGGTACAAGCCCGACATATGGCTAAATCGCACAACATCGCTCAATGAATGAGACCAATCGATAGTTCCCGACGTGGACAGCTACACCGAGCCCCACCGTCGTAGTACCTGTAAGGCAGAACACCCAGCTCGCGATGGGCAGTTCACACCAAGGGCAAATAGTCCCTACCGGGCTTCGCGCCCGACTGAGCACCTTCGCTCCATATGCCCGACAAGTCGCCAAGAATGACGGGCCATCTAAAAGGGTCAAAGGGAAGTCTCTCCCCTTGAGCGCAACACTTAGGTGACTCTGGCCAGCGAAAGAAGGCCGGGCACGTATACAAACGAAAGGCGGGCAAACTCGCCAGCTAAGTCACAGCCACTTACGGGCACTCCTCGGGCCCAGAACTTAGGCTAATTTTTATGCAAAAATATAAAAATCAAGCACGAGCAAACAATCAAATTTGAAACAGCATTCATTCAAAAAACGCCTGAAGGCAACAAAGCGAATAAGTATAAACCGGCCAAGAAGGCCGGCGATGTTCGTGAAGTACAACCAACGGGCACGCAGGCCCAAAAAATACAAATATCAAAGGCACGCAGGCCCGCTATCCTACAATCAAGCTTCCCCGGAACCATCATTGTCGACAACAGGAGAGTCGGGCGGGGGCACGATCGCGCCATCCACGATCTGATGAGTGTAGCCCGTCCCCTCAGTGATCAAGCCAGGATTTAGCAAGGAAAGTTGGCCGACTGCGGAGTCGAACCCCTCCTCCATAGCACCGACGCAATCTGCTTCGAGTAGCCGGATATGGGCGACCAGCTCCGATCGACTCTTCAAAGCAGCTATATCCTCCGGCTCGTCCTCGGCAGGAAGCAGGGCGACTTTCAGGTCCTCGATCTGTTGAGTCAGGCGCCCGATGTCGGTCTTCAGACGATCCCTGTCCGCGCGGAGAAGCTCTCCCTCCTCGGCTAGCTTCCCCGAATTTTCTTTTTCCAGGATCAGCATCTCTCTCTCAGCGGCTAGCAGCGATGCCTGCTCGCGGAACATCTCCTCGGAGCGTTCCAGGGCAGTCCTTAACTTCCGCGAACTCGAGGTGAGAGCCGCTTTCTCCTGCTCCAGTTCTTCAATACGGACAGGATCCTCCCCCTCCTCGGACAGCACCAGGGCCATTTCGGCCATCTTCACCAGCCCGGCCATGTTGGCAGCCATTTGCCTCCTCCGATCCTCCTTACTCATCCTCTTGATAGTCTCAGCCTCATCGGCAACCACGGACAGAGGGAATCTCTCGAAGAAACCCTCCTCTTTGAAGCAAGGGGGCAACCCGAAGGATCTTACGGCGCTGGTGTCCTCGCCAACCGCCGGCCCGCTTTCCACCCGGTTCCTCTTCCTTTGTATTAGGTCGGCATGTGGCTCGACCTCTTGAACCTCTGGTATTTCGTCCGACGCGGCCCCCGAGCTGGGCGACGAATCCACCCTCACCACATGAGGAGCGCCCGGGCTATGTGGCGGGCCCATCCTCGTTGCTTGGGGAGCCTTCACAACCCTCCTACCCCGCTTCTGGTCGCAAGACAGCTTCAAGAGTCTTTCCCGTCGTCCGGCCATCGAACCTGCACAAAATAAAAGACGGGTTAGTGTCGAGCAAATACGCAAACAAATGACAAGCAAAGAAATTCAAGCAACAAACGACCTAGCAGACGAGCAGCCTGTCTGAACGACTGGCACTCCATGAGTGCCTTAGTATCGATCGGTCAGGACTCGAATGTCGGATAACCCTCCTCGTCCAAGACATCTTCCCCCTCCCTCGTGGCCCACCTAGCGGGGTGGAAGCTGTCAACGAACCGACAAAGAGTGTCGTACGCCTTCTCATCCTCGGAGCACATGTCGCCCGCAGCGGTATGATAGTATCCAGTCACGTGCTCGTAATGCCTGAACATCCAATGCACAGGGAACTTGGTCGTGCGGGTCATCACGGGATACCCTTCGTTGTCTAAAATCGCCTCCCCGTCATCATCACTTATGGGCGCCTCCTCCTCGTACAAGGATTCTAAAGCAGACGTGGTAACCGGCCTCACGACATACCACTTGTCTTTAAAACCCCTTACGGAGTCCATATACATCTTGAATAGTCTCCTCGACTGTTTTAAGGAGACCCAGCTGTGCTTCCCTCCTCGGGACTGGCGCTGCAGATGGAAAATTCTGAAGAAGAGCGGTATAGTCGCCCCAATCCTCAGAAAACGACATGTCAGCTCAAACGCCCTGATAAAGGCAAGCGAGTTCGGGTGTAGTTGCGACGGGGCCAGCCCCAGATGGGCGAAGACCCCGGTCTGAAAGTCACTGAAGGGCACCTGCAGCCCAAGATCTTTGAACGCAATTTTGTACATAGGGAAGCTATACTCGGGGTACACCGAGCAGATCCGGGCATTGGAGGTCGGTCGCGTAACAACGAAATTCTTTTGAAAATCAGGCTGACCGTGGCCCGCCTCGAGGACAGCATATGGCTTTCGGTTACGCCGGCTATAGATCGACGCGATTCCTTTGGGCTCAGCGCCCACCCAGTCCAATAGAGGGTCGTCGACAGTGTCGATCAAACTCACCGCCTCATCGGCACTTTGTTCCTCCCGTTCGGGTCGTCCAGAAGAGCACGGCTCGTCCGCCATGGTTACCTGCAGAGCACGGGAAACCAGTCAATTGGGCACGAAACCATACGCTCGACGTAACGGACCAGATGTGCCGTGCGACAAACCACGTCGCTCCACGCGCGACCGTAAGTTAAGTGAAACAAAATAGCAGTCGCCTCCCCGGCGTTCGGATAACTCGACGAGACCTTCTCCAAGCCGCTTAAGCAAACCGACAACGCGGCCACTCTCCAATATGCCGACCCAAGGTATGAACATGGCGAGCAACATCATCCAACCTACGGCCAGAGCCATGAACGTACCGGGCACGATCATGAATCAGGCGCCCTGGAGCATGAAGACCCCGGGCAGCACTTCAGATTGTAACCTAAACTATGTATCTACCGGCCACGAGCATATGTTTGCCAGTCCTAAACATGAATTGTCGAGCTAAACATGAATATACCGGGCTAGTCCCACGCGCACAGTCCCTAAAACGTCTACAACGGTGAAAATCATGCATCACAACAGGAAAACGAAGAAGATAAGTCACTTACTTGCAATCAAGGAGTGAGTTCTGCAACGGAGGAAAGGAATCTGTGACGGGAATCGCAGCTATGCTATGAAAATCTGGAAGAACAGCAGCAGTAGGAGCGCAAAGAGTAGTAACGCGTTATGGGGCCCAAGGATCCTATTTATAGTGATGACGTGGAATACCAAACGTCACCTCGGGCAACCACGGAGTTTCTCTCCTCGACGCACGGCTCCCAAGGCAATGATGACCCTATCATCATAGGGTGGCGGCACAGTTCCCGAAAGATACCCCGTGTGCTCGACAGACGCGCGCCGGTGAGGATTCCCCGAGCATCCACTGTGAAGGATTTGTCTCCGAGCACGACACGTAGAAGCCCTCGAGGAGCTGCATCTCTGACCCGGGCGCGAGACCCCGAAACAGAAACAACCTGAAATCAAGCCATGGCTCCTAACCCAAGGAACCACGACTTGGGGGGCTCCTGTTCTGGACTGGGCCCGACAGGCCCAATAGCATTGATAAGGCCCAATCCAAACGGACTTGCTGAGGGCCACGCCGACCAAAGGGTCACAGTCGTGCCCGACGTGCTCCCTGAGGTTACTTGCTCGACCTCCAACTGTCCAGCTCGACATCCTGCTGTCCAGCTCGACAGCACCTCGAGCACCCCGACTAGGGCAGACTCAATCCACTGCACTCCCAACGAGACCCCGAAAAGACCGCGTCTCTTTCCGCCCGCACTTCACGCAGAACATCCAGGGAGGGGACCACGTGCGGGTCCCCACTACGCACGTAGAACTTGGCAGTTCCTCCATTGGGCCAAACCTGCCCGGCCCAATGAAGGAACCTTGGCCCAGCGCTGGGGGCTATAAATACCCTCTGTTTCCAGAGGGTCAGGTATTCATCATTCTACCCATACTTACTATTTGCCTGCTCGTGCTCTTACTTACTGTAGCATCGGAGTGTCTTGCAGGTACCCCCACCTCGTTCAAAACTTTCAGCTTGGAGCCAGCCGTCACGGTCCAAGTCTGATCAGGTTAGATCAGAAATGAATACTGTTAGCAACCAATTCGAAGAGCTCCTCAACAAAGGGCTTGCAGAAATGGAAACTGCAGAACAACTCAAAGGAGAAGTGGCTACCTTAGAGGGAGCAAGACGTTTTGCTCAACAAAGGCTTGAGTCTTTTCGAAGTACCTTTAACAGATTGAAGAATAATGTCTATTTCTAAATCTTAGTGTTGATTTGGTTGAAATTTGGTTTTTCGTATGTAACATCTGAACAACGCCATTTTGGCAATCCCATATTACCATTTTGGCATTTTTATGATATTTTGATTACGTTGTTATTATTCGAATCTCCTGCAGGCGTGGCTCATATTTCTTTAAATATTTCCCATTAACCTTTAGGATACGTTTATCATCCATCAACTCTTCGATTTCATATGCATTGTTTGAAAATACCTTTATTATTCGAAAAGGTCCTTCCCAATGAGGTGACCATTTACCTAACATTTTATTTTTCTTGTCCATGGGCAATATGACTTTCCAGACTAAGTCATTAATAGTGAATGCTTTTCCCTTTACCCTTTTGTTATATGCCCTGGCCACTCTTTCCTTTTGTCTCATCAGGATTTCCAATGCATGCAATCTAACTTCGTCCAATTCTACTAACTCATTCATCATCATCTCCCAATATAATGCAGCTGGAATTTCGTTTTGTCTTTGAATTCGAACTGATTGTAGATGAATTTCTACTGGCAGAACTGCATCATGACCAAATGTGAGTTGGAAAGGCGTGGTGTTAGTAGCTTCTTTAGGAGATGTTCTACAGGCCCATAGTATTTGGTCCAGAGTTTTGTGCCAGTTCCTTGGCTTTTTTCCAATATGTTTCTTGATTAACCCTATTATCACTTTATTAGCTGCTTCGACCTGACCATTTGCTTGAGCATAATATGGCGTTGATGTTAGTAATCTAAACCCCATTTCTTGAGCAAATTCTTGCATCTTTCTACCAGTAAACACAGAACCTTGGTCTGTGGTTATGCTCTCTGGAAATCCGAACCTATAGATAATTTGTTTCTGTATGAACTCAATAATAGCCTCTTGATCAGCAACTATTAATGGCATTGCTTCGATCCACTTGGTAAAATAATCTATTCCTACCAAGATATATTTTTGTCCTTTAGACGAAGCAGGATTTATTTCTCCTATTAAATCCAATGTCCATCCTCTAAATGGCCATGGTTTAATGATTGAATGCAACTCACTTGCATGGGCATGTTGAATCCCTGCATGTTTCTGACATTCTTCACAACCTTTAGCAAAGTCTATACAGTCTTTGAGCATGCTGGGCCAATACATGCCATATCGAAATAACAGGCATTTCATTTTATGACCTGCTTGATGTGCCCCACATGCCCCATTGTGGACTTCTGACAATGCTAAGTATGCCTCACTTTCTCCTAGGCATTTCAGTAATACGCCTTCTTGGGTCTTTTTGAACAATTTGTTTCCCATGAGGACATATGACAATGCTCTATATTTTATCTTTCTATCAACATTCAGAGTTGGGTTTGTTAAATAACTCACAAGTGGACTTCGCCAATCTGCATCTGATAAAGTGTTTATGACTAATATTTTGAATCCATGTTTCTCAGTATAACCCAATTTCATACTCTCTAGATCTGATGGTGTGAATCTAGTAGCCATAACTCTACCCCTTAATTCAACTAAATCCTCAAAGTTTCTGGCAGAAACTTTATAACCTGAAGCCAACTGTGCTAAGTCATTTGCTTCCTGGTTTTCTATTCTTGGTATATGTTGAATATCCATGTATTCAAATTTTCTAAGTAGCCTTTTAACTATGACGAAGTATATCATGAGGTTTTCCTTTATGCATTTATACTCCTTTGTTATTTGCTTGACTACTAATTCTGAGTCTCCTTTAATTTCGACTCTAGTTGCCCCCAATTCCAACAAAGCTTCAAGTCCAACAATAAGCGCTTCATACTCAACTTCGTTGTTCGAGCAACGAGGACCATCTAATTTATACTTGAATTTTGTTGGAATTCCTTCAGGAGAAATTATAAGGACTCCAACACCACTTCCATTCCTGTGGGTCGAACCATCAAAGTATAATTTCCATGGTTGCATTTCGACGTAACTCATGACATTCTGTTCAACCAATGAATGGTCCACAGTGAAATCAGAAATCACTTGGCCTTTCACAGCTTTTAAAGGCATGAAAGTCAAAGAATATTCTGTTAAGGCTAAAGCCCATTTGCCAACTCTGCTATGCATTATTGGTTTTGAAAGAATGTGTTTAATGACATCGAAATGAGATGAAACATAAACATCAACAGGCTTTATGTAATACTTGAGTTTCATACAAGAAAAGTACAAACAGAGACATAGCTTTTCTAAATTGTTATATCTAGTATCTGCATCATTCAATACTCTACTTAAATAGTATATGGCTCTTTCGATGCCATTGCTATCTTCTTGTGCTAACATACTACCTATACTAACTTCAGAGGCAGATATGTACAATCTCATGGGTTTTCCCCATGAAGGTGGAGACAAGATGGGAGGCTGAGAGAGATATCTTTTTATCTTGTCAAATGCCTCCTGATGGGCTTCGTTCCACTCGAAGGCTTGGCCTTGCTTTAAACGAAGCAACAGAGAGAAAGCTTGGGTTCTTCCACTCAGATTCGAAATGAACCTTCTGAGAAAGTTAATCTTCCCTAGCAAAGACTGCAGCTCCCTTTTTGACGTAGGTGCTTTCGTCTCCATTATGGCTTTGGTTTTATTTTGGTTGATCTCAATTCCTTTCTTGTGAACCACAAAGCCAAGGAAATATCCAGCCTGCACAAAGAATGCACATTTAAGGGGATTCATCTTTAAGCCATGTTTTCTCATTCGTTCGAATGATTGGCTCAAATGATGCAAATGGGTTTCTGCAGATATAGATTTGATGACTATATCATCAATATACACCTGCATAAAAGTTTCAATCAAATCATGGAAAATCGAATTCATTGCCCTTTGATAAGTTGCCCCAGCGTTTTTTAAACCAAAAGGCATCACCACCCATTCGTAGGTGCCTAAGGCTCCTGGGCAACGAAATGTTGTCTTGGCAACATCTTCTTCAGCAATAAAAATCTGATTATATCCAGAGTATCCATCTAACATACTTAAATATTCGAATCCTGCAGCAGAGTCTACTAACATTTCTGCCACAGGCATGGAGTACTCATCTTTAGAGGTTGCAGTATTTAAATCCCTAAAATCTATGCAGATTCTCAAAGAACCATTTTTCTTAATAACAGGCACTATATTTGCTAACCATTCGACATACCTTGTGGTTTTGATGAATCTGCAACGCAGCAACCTTTCGATCTCAGCTTTGATCTTTGTGAGAACCGCTGGTGCGAATCTTCTAGGAGTTTGCTTGATGGGCTTCTTGCCATCCTTGATTGGAAGTCTATGTTCCACTAACTCCCTCTTTAAACCAGGCATTTCGTCATAATCCCATGCGAAGCAATCTTTGTTTTTCTTGAGGACTTCGATCACTTCCTGCTTGAGGCCTGGGCTAAGTTTTGCACTTATATAGGTTATTCTTTTCGTGTTCTCATCCCCTAAGTTCACTTCTTCGAGTGGATCCTGCGCCAACATTTTGGCACCTGAGTCTATGGGGTCCCTTTCGAAGCCTAAGGGTTCTTTATCATAGATGGCGTCCAGCCTTTGATCTATTTCAAGTTCTTCAAAGGGTGAGCCTTTCGAGCTACCCCCATTTATTTCGTTCATCTTTACAGCCAGTTTATTCATTTCAGCCTCTAAGGCCGCCTTTGATTCGTTCTCAGCCATATAGGCCGAAATCCTTTCGAAAAAGGAGGACTCAGTCATGAGTAAGGTTGTCGAATTCCCAGCCTGCTGGCCGTCTTTGTATAGTACCTTCGACTCCTTCATCTTCACTGATTATTCTTCTATCCCAATATATGCCATCATGGCGAAGGGTCATATAGTAGTGGGTGTTTCTGGTTTCGTTGATTTCATCATTTGGGACACAAGGAGCAATCTTTGCCAGATGTTTGTCATAATTCCTCTTGTCAA
Organism: Vicia faba; assembly: GCA_948472305.1. Lineage (NCBI taxonomy): Eukaryota > Viridiplantae > Streptophyta > Magnoliopsida > Fabales > Fabaceae > Vicia > Vicia faba. The sequence goes on along the minus strand of OX451741.1, from coordinate 1,439,591,175 downwards.
CTAAGTTGACTGTTGACATGAAGTAACTCTGGTCCGCTTCAATGTTTTCCACGATCCCATATTCTCTCCATAAAACTAATCGTTGGTGCATTGACGAAGGAACTGCCCCTACGCCATGGATCCACTCCCTTCCCAGCAACAAGTTGTAGATGGCCTTGGCTTCGATCACCATGAACATGGTGGGCCTACAGCTTGAGCCTATTGTCAAGTCCAATTGAACCACCCCCAGTGTTTTGCCTACTTTCCCTTCATAATTGGATAGAACCATGTTGTGTCGCTTAATGTCTCCTTCGCGTATTTCTAACCTTTTCAGCATGAAGTGGGGTATTAAGTTGACTGCAGCGCCCCCATCCACTAGAACCTTATTTACGCTATGGGCACCAACCTTTGCCCGAATAAATAATGGCTTCAGATGATTCTTCATAGCTGGTTCTGGACGCTCGAAGAATGCATTCTGCTCCTCGACAGCTCCACTATCCATCATGTAGTAGCACACAGGCATGTGCTTCATCAGATATATGGTATCTTCTTCCTCATACTCGTCAATTTCAGTTTCCTGTCCAAACTCACAAGGGAGCACAGATACCACGTAGCAATTGAGATTGAACGAAGACTCCCCCTCTGATTCGAAGTTGTCCGTTAGCATATCTTCGTCTTCTTCTGGACCTGGAGTGTATTCCTTTGGATCATTTAGTTGTACTTCAGAGAAGAGCCTCCTACTAACTGGGGGTTTGTATTCAGTTTGATTTTTTGGTATGGGTTTGTTGGTGCTAGATTCACCTTGATTTTTTGTTGAAGTTGCCCCTTTATTTGCCACAGCTTCCCTTTCAGCCTTTCGAATTCTCTGTTGCCTTCGCCACTGAGATCTTGACATGGGGTTTCTTCCTTTGTAGTTCTCTAATATCACCTCTTCCCTCTTCGCTATGTTGAACTGCCTTCTATATGTCATAGCATGGCGTGCATTTCGTTCATTGTTTCTCCATTTATCTTTGCCTTTGTCATTTCTGACTTGCAGCCATTTGTCTGTTGGCACTTCAGCAAGGATTTTGAACGTCACTCTTCGAGCGCCCTTGGGATGAGGACTATCAGGCCTTCGTTGATTGTATTTGCTATCGAAACGTGGGCCCATCTGAACAGTCTCTTGGTGGTTCCAGCAAGGGGCGAAAGGGATTGTTTCGAAGGCTCTGGCCATGCTTTGATCATACACAGCGGAACACCTTGGGCATATCAAGCACTTGGTTGCCCCTTTGTAGCAGCGAAGCACAAATTCCAGCAAACTTTCTCCATCCTTAGGGTAACACCTGAATAACTGGTTATCCTGGCGCCAGTTATTGCTAGTTCGCTCCCTTTGTACCCTTTCGAAGTTTGCAGCGATTCTCTGGTTGCAGAGGATGCTGCACCTAGGGCATAGTATCATTCCTGTATCTCCTTTGTGGCACATCATGAGGTAATCCTTAAGGCTAGCATCTCCAGCATGATTATCCTCCATTTTATACTTTTCTTTTTCTAAGTATCTCTCCACCTCCTCCATTTCGGAACGAGGTCTCTCCATATCCACCATGTTTACCTCAACATCCTCCCCCTTAGTGTCATCATCTCCCCATCCTGTAGGTTTTATATCTTCAATTTGGACCTTTGAACTCTCTCGGGCAGAATATTTGACCAAGTAGTCAAACTTTCCACTGGGTTCCCCTAAAGTATCCCATATTTCTTTCTGAGGGGAGGTTGGCTTCGTGATTTGGACTTTCTCCAATTCTAGCCTCAGGCCTTCAGTAACCTGTGTCAACTCTTGGTTTTGGTTTTCCTGGCCTTCAGTAGCCTGGATTTCTTTTGCAACAGCTAAAGGTGCTGCTTCAATCGAAGTCTCTGGTTGCTTGTGGACGTCTTCAGTGACCCCCTTATTGACTTCGACTATCACCCAGCTTTCATTTTCAGTACCTTTCTCTCCTACTGGGGCGTCACTTTGGTCAGCTTCCACCATGTTAATTTCCCCAATGCATGCAGGCTCGGAGTAATTGGTGTCTGCAACGTCCAAAGGATCTTCATTTACTTTCATTTTTGCTTTATCAACGAACTTCAGTCTGCCATCTTTAATTGCATTCTGAATTAGGTCCCTGAAAAGAAAACACTGTGAGGTTTTGTGGCCTAGGAAACTATGATACTTGCAAAATCCTCTTTTCTTTCTTTGATCTAAAGGAGGTATTTTGACATTTGATGGCACAATGAGTTGGCCATCTTTGACAAGTAAATCAAAAATCTCGTCATACTTAGTGACATCGAAGGTATAAACCTTCTTTGGGAATTTGTCACTTTTCTCATTTTCAACAATTTCTTTCCCTTTTGTGGGAACTAATAATTTGCAGGAGTAAGGTGGTGCCTGTTTTAATTCAGCGAGGTCGACTTCGACCTCTTCGAATTCGAATTCAGGATAATCTTCTGTTTCCTCAGTTCCAACATAGGAGATCCTTTCCTTCTTGTTATTTTTAAAGACTCTGGCCTTTTCGGCCTTTAGCCTTTCGACCTGTCGAACCCTATCGGCTAATTGGGCCATATCCCTCAAGTATTGAGTGTCTAATTTCTTTCGAATAGAGTAATCCAGGCCGCCAGCAGCCATTTCGACTAACTCATGTTCAGGAACTACTGTAAAACATCTAGATTTCAAGAGCCTGAATCTATTCAGATAATCATCTATGGGTTCAGTGAACTTCCTCTTGACACTGGCTAGTTCCTTCAGACTTATTTTTGATTGTCCCATGTAGAACTGTTCATGGAATAATCTCTCCAAAAGATCCCAAGTATCAATGGACCCAGGAGGCAAAGTGGTGAACCATGTGAAAGCGTTCTTAGTCAGGGAACTTGGGAAATATTTGATCCTATGGTCTTCATTATTGGCTATATCTCCTGCTTTGGTTAGATACCTGGCTATATGTTCGACTGTTGACTCATTGGTATCCCCAGCAAACTTTGTAAACTTAGGGACTTTATATCCCCTTGGTAAATCAGTGTGCATTATGTAATCTAATATAGGGGAGGCATAATTTGGCCTTCTAATTCCTGTGTTGAGGCCATTCTGGGCCATGATTCTCTCTATCACGGTGGTTAAATTATTTTCTGCCAAGATGTTATCGTTTCGAATTCTATGAACGACTGCATCAGCATCTTGATTTCGACCCACCATGACAACCCCTCTAGGTTGTTCTTCTCGAAACTCTGGGACTTCTAGCCTTTCGACCCTTGCCCCTGGTTCCATAATTTCCCTTTGTGGGCCTTGGATCATTGGGGCTTCTAGCCTTTGTGCCCTTGCCCCCAAATTAACCTCCTCTCTGGCTGGTCTATAGGGTGGGTCGTTAGCAACTTGTTCTATAATAGGTACGTTCGCTCGAACTCCCGCCTGATTCTGCCTACGCCTCTCTGGGGGAGCGAAGAAATCTGCTATTCGACTCATGTTATCTGCGTTTTCTCTGTTTGTCAAAGTCACATTTTGTACTATTGGGGCAAATATCTCCTGCATAGTTTGTGCTAATACTCCTATCATATTATGGTCACTGTCATCCATTAATTGCCTAAAAGCCAACTGGTTTTCTGTGGTTAAGATAGGCATTACACTATAACCTACTGACCCTTGGTTATTTGTCATAAACTGATTTGCCCCAGACCCAGACCCTAATTGTGGCGATGAATTCGATGTGGAATTGTGTAAGCCTGCCATAAAAGATGTTGGCATTCCATAAGAGGAATTTCTGGTTCTATTACCATCGAAACCGGGTGGTCTAGTTAGTGGGGTGGCGAAATGAGTTTGTGTCCCTGATGGTGGGACGAATCCCCCAGGATAACCAATGGTTCCAGTATTTCCTAGGATCGAATTGTTAGTTGATATGCCACTTGTTCCATTAGTGGCTATATTACTGGTAGAGGATGCAACAGACTGTGCATTCGAAGGGATCACATTAGATGTTCCCATCGAGGCGGAGATATTAGTGCCTGTTGTATGTGGGATATTTTGTTCCCCTTGTTGATTGTATGGATTAGACATCTTGTTTAAATGTTTTCTTCTGGATAAGGGTTGGTTGCTATTGGTTATTCTACCACTTCTAAGGTTCATAAAACAACAAACTTATCACTCAGAGAGTATTTTTACAATGGTTATGTCTTAACAATTTTTTACTTTGTTCTAAATTCCGTAATGGCCAATGACGGGTCCCACCGGGTGTTCCAATTTGTTTACAGTTATTTCTGGTAAACAACCGCTAGTCCTCCAAACTATCGAATAATCTTAATGACTGTTATTCAATCTCTCTGGTAACTCGCAGGATCGACTAGATTGATCCTATGATGTATTGGTCATTTGGATAACTCTCATTATAGAACTGATATTCATGGTTGGTATTTAGAATGTTGTGTAGGTGTTTAACTTACTTCGATTAATCTATTAGAGATCTAAAGGCGTGATCAAGTAAATGCGCGCGAAACTAAATTGCATGAATAAAGTTCAATTGTAAAGACATGTAAAATTGTAGAAAAGACAAGTAAATGACTTCGAAGCATAAAAACATGTAATGTAAAAGATTCTCTGGAATGTAAAAGATTCAAAGTATGAAGAAAGCGTTTAAATGTAAGAAAACAGTAAAATGACTTTAAATGAAAAAAGGTGTTCGAATGATAAAGGCATGAATATAAAGGCATGAAATATACAAAAGTTTTTGAAATGTAAAGTATTTGAAATGGAAAGAAAACATTTAAATGTAAGGCATCAGTAAAAAGACTTCGAATGAAAATATTTTAATGCAAAGGCTTTTGAATGGCATTGACATGAAGATAGAGGAAAATACTGGAAATGATAAAGAGTTTTATTAAATCATAAACACTTGGTGTTATCATACGTACATTGCTCGTGCATTCGTTTCCCTAGCCATGTGGTATTTTGAATGTTTACTGAGTTTTTTTGTACAATAGATATGACACACGAAATCCTAATGCTAAGACTTCTATTTATACTACTTCGACCATAACGGTCTTGCTATAAGATTCTGCCACGTTCAGAACATGCAAAGCAATGCCTCTCTCTAGCTTCCACGCGTCTTCAAATGCTCCAGCGCATATATTTTAAGTTTCGAACATCCCGCTTGCATTTGAATTTCAAATGTTTTGGCACTTCTTCGCTTCGAACGCATTTCTTGGACACAGCCTTGTTACCACTTCGAGACTTCTTTTGAAGATATCCTCATAACTGTCACTCAAAGCTCCAAGCTTTGATATGCCCATTCGAAGTACTGCTTCTACCATTTCGAAACATGACATCTTGCTTTATTCCAATCGAAACATCCAACTTGCTTTGCTTCGAATAATATCATCAAAATCTTCAGCCAACAGGGATGTAATAGTTTAATTATGACTTTTCGTTTATTTATCGTTTTACGGGTTTTTGGCTATGTAATTAATCCCCCTCCCCGAAGCCTTCTAATAGCGTAGCTTTATTTCTCGTATTTTAATTTTCGCAAATATTAACTGTTAGATGTATGATAATAGGATTGCATGACAAGAATGTATGTTAATTCTTAAAATGGTTAGCAAACCCTAAATATGCAAAGATAATAACTGAAATCAAATCACTCGCACATGCGCACTCTTAGGGTATACTCTCACTTCGGTTGCCTTCGGTAAACGATCATTAAGTATAGGGTGTTTTAGTGGTTGCCCTCTTGTCTAAACAAAGATCAAATGTTCCGTTCGGAAAAGTTGCCTCGGAAAGGTTGTCTCGGAAATGTTGCCTCGAATATGATCTTAAGACACTAGGGTTATTACTAAGACGTCCTAATGTTGCTTTAGTGATCGTACGTCTCTTTCGAATTGATCCTTACAACTCCAACGACGGTGCTTCCTATTTCTCAAATAAGTAGGATAGCGCTGTCTAAAGGAAACAAGAACAGAAACATTCTTTTTTCGAGTAGGTAGATGCTAGTAGGTACTTGCTCATAATCAAACTTTTCCACACTTACACTCTTTTCAAACAAAATTTTCAAAAACACTTCGTAACACTCTTGAAGACAGAAGCAAGGGTTAAAACGAAGTAAAACAAAAACTTTTCAAAACAAACACACACAAGCAATTTTTAAAATGATGAGCAAGTACCTAAGAGTCCGCAGAAAACTACGGATAGAAAGGGTGCTAATACCTTCCCTTTCTATAATCTACCTCCGTACTCAAAATCTCGAAAAAGGAATTTTTCTGTGCTTTTTTCCTTTCCAGTTGGATAAAATAAAAGTCGGTGGCGACTCTTGCTTACCGCGACATTTTGCGAATACAAAACGCAAAACGCAAACCAGCATTTTCCTAAAACAGTCCGGTTCTGCCACCGTATCACAACTGGATCAGGAGCAGTTTTGGCGAATGATACCAGCAATCGAACATTTTGTGTTGCAAAGGATGGTGCTAATCCAAAGATGATACGAGCTGCATTACATTGGGCATGTGGACCCGAAAAGGTTGAATGCTCTCCATTGCTGCAAGGACAACCATGCTATGAACCAGACAATGTGATAGCACACATCAATTATGCATTTGACAGTTACTATAATAATATGGGGAAAAATATCGATGCATGCGACTTCAAGGGAGTTGCTACAAACACCACCTCAGATCCAAGTAAGATACTACTATCTCATGATACCAATGGTTTGAATTTGATCTAGCATTAGCATCTTTTTTTAAAGTTCGATTGGTAACTTATAGGATAAGTAATTAAGAGCTTTTTGAATGATTGTGCAGATCATGGCTCTCGCGTATATCCTGGAAGATAAAGAGATTTTGCTTCTTTGATCCATTTTTGCTATTCAATATTCATGGTAGTAAATCTAAACCAAATTGTTAATGATTCGGCTCGAGTCGAAGTGTTATTTCAGGGTTGTTATCGCAGTTCTGTGCATTATTAATGATAAATATTTGGTTTATGAATATGTGTAGTCCTGGCAACAAAAATAGCACCTTTGACAATTTCACAGCACCATCAATGAATTCAAATTCAAATTCTTCAGCCTATAACATCCACAGTCGTGAATTGAGAAGTAGAAGCCTTGTAATGGTGATAAGATTTCTAATACTGGAGTGGTTTTGCTGTAGTTGGGATATATTTCATGAACAAATTTTAGTCATCCAAAAATTTTATAGTGATGATAATGCTACAAATTTGTATTGGTGGTGGTAGTAATAGTAGCATTGTGTTGTTCATTCATTCAATTTTGTACAAAATCAGCCAAGGGTTTGAACTGAATGAGACTGCAGCAAAATCATCATCATCATCATCATTCTTTAATGTTAGAATTGATTCAAACATTATCAATCACTAACTTCCTTTTTCATCTATAGTTTTGTTCAATTTATATGAATTTATGAGATGAAAATGAAACTAAAATATAAATTGCTCAAAAGAAGATTAACTTGAAATGTGAAATTCTGCTATTAAATTAAGTTTAAAACAACTTAACCAATTTAGTTAGTTAAATACTTGTATATAACATAACTAACTCAACTTCCTAATTACCTGTAACGCGTACATCTCACCAAAAGCTCTACTTAATTATATTTTCAGGTTTCCTTCTAATTCAAAAACTCTACTTATTATATTGAGCATGTTTATCATCTTTTTAGAATTTTCAATCTTGAATATGGTTAGGACATCTACAACTTTATCATTTATCCTGCAATATATCAAAATGATCTTGCCTTTGCTAACTTAATCTTTAAGAAAATGAAACAAAGTTAGAAAGTGAAACTTAATTTCAATGAATGTACTCCTTCCATGAGTTATAAGTTTATTTCTTAATTTGTTTTTTACTATTAGTTCCACTTCTTCTTTGCATATCTTCATTTTAATCAACAAAGATTACATTCACACTCCTTTTTTACAATTATATTTATATTAACAAAGAAAAAATTATATCAGTTGATGCAAAATATATTTTTGTCTTTTTTTTTTCATTTTTTATTATATCTTTAAAAACAAATGTGCGTAACACACTAATATCTGTGTAGATGTAAGGATAACACACCAGTATCGTGTGAACGCACGGGTAACTATATCAAAATTCGTGCGATTGCATGAATTATTACTTTTTTGTACAATTAAAGAAAATAAAAGTAAAAATAATATATTAATTCAAACACTAGAAAAATTTATTGTTTTTTAATTTTTAATTTTATTTTTTAATTATATTTTAGAAAACAAATGCGTGTAACACACCAATACCCTTGCAAACGCACGGATAATACATGAATACCGTGCGAACGCATGAATAACCTTACCAAACTATTATTCTAATATTCCTATGTCATGAAGTTATTGATAAAACTATTGAATATTAACGAGAACATGAAATTACTGATTAAAATATTGAATATTAAATGGAACATGAAGTTATTGATCAAAATATTAAACTTTAACGGAAAAATGAAATTACTGATCAAATTATTGAATATTAACGAGAACATAAAATTAATAATCAAAATATTAAATATTAATAGAACAATTTTACTATTTATTTAAATATTTTTTATAACAATTCAAAACAAAAATAATATTTATATAAAAAATATATATTATTTATTAAAATATTTTTATATATTGAAAATCTTATAGAGACCGATATTATCTTTTTTTTTTTTAATTATTTTATTTTTATTATATTTTACAAACAAATATGCGTTTCATACTATATCCGCGCGAAAGCTCAATTATTATATTGTGTGTGTTATGCCATTATAGATATAAAGTTAGAAACATAGTGTCATCTTGCAACCGAGGTTTAGGTTTCACTACTTGTTCACAATTCACTAAACACTGATTCTTTTCACAATTCACTAAACACTGTTTCTTTAACATCCATTTTTGATGGAGCTGTATAATTAATGTCATAGTTTCGACTTCACTAGTCCAAGTATGTGATAAAGTATTAAATAAAAAACAACAAATTTGATAAAGCATTAATTATAAAATGAAAAGGACAAAAACCTGAAACTAAACCCAGTAAAACAACACTACCTTACCTTGCATTGTTGGAAGTTAAGTGAATTAAGAACAAATCATGAATAAAAATAATAACAAATTAGAAAAATTACCAATTACAAAATTGAAAATGACAACAACAAAAAAACAAATCAACTAAAAACAACCCTAACTTTGCACATCTAGAACATGCATGGAAGATTCGAATTCATGATAACAGAATCATTAAAAAACAAAAATATCAGAAAAAATAATAAACTATAAAACTCGAAAAATCAACCCAAAAACAATAAACCATCTTTTAAGTGAGTTAAAAAACCTATCCAAAATGAAAAGAAGAAAAATCCTAACTGCGAAGGGTTGAAGGAAAACCCCAAACTTTCAATAGATTATGGGTGTTTGCGGTGCGGTTTGGGCGGTTTTGAAGCAAAAAATTACCCGAACCGCAAGAGAAAAAAATGTGTGGTTCGATTTGGTTTGGTTGGTTTTTAAAAATAAAACTGAACCAAACCAAACCAAACTAATGCGGTTTAGATTGGTTCGGTTGGTGCGATTTTTTACAAAAAAAATTATTTAGCCATACATACACATATAGAGAAAAATATAATTTTGTGTTTAACCGTTCATACATTACCATAAAAAAAATTTAATTGTCAAAATAAGTTTATAATTTGTTACGTAAAATTGCGTATTATAATTTTATCTAAATCTAAAGAATGATATACATAAGATTGCATTCTTAAATAAATATTATACAAAGAAGACGATAAAATATATTTTATGAGAATAGTATTTATAAATGAATAATATTTCATTTTTTATGATTTGTAAATTAAAATACATATCATACAAAGAATATGATAAAATATACACATAATACATGTTGATTTCTCTAAAGAATTAAATAAATATATATTGGTTAATAAGATTTAATAACATAATGCAGTTTGATTCGGTTTATAAAATACAAACCGCAAACCAAACCAAACCAAACCATGCGGTTCCATTAAAAAATGACTCAAACACATTCGAATCAAATGCGACTTTTTGCGGTTTCGATTTGGTTCGATTCGGTTTTACAGTTTTCTATTAGGCCGGTTTGGTTTTGAACACCCCTACAATAGATCACGTGTATTTTTTAGGTTTAATATTATGTGATTTTTTTTAAATGTCGGTAGAATTAAAGGGGGATTCTTTAGTATTGATGAGTTGTTGCAAATTAATAGTATATCATACCTATATAATGAATTAAGAATACACATAATTATGTCAGTTTGTTTTTGACTTTTTTTTTAAATAATTTTTATAATTTATATAATTTTGTGTAAAAGAAAATTATAAACTAATTTTTTATAAAAACTTTAATTGAAAATATGGTTTGAATAATTATTCTTAAAATGTTGTTTTAGATATTTTATTTTCTTATTAAAAAATTTTTTGGAAAATTTTAAAAAATTATTTAATTTTAAAATTATTTCAAATAGATTTTTCTAAAAATTATTTTTGAAATATAATATTTTAAAAAAATTGTGATTTTGACTATGTATTGATCTTTAATAATGTATATTTATGTTATAGAATATCAAAATTCATATCTCAATTAAAAAAAAAGGATATAAAAAAACTTCTAATATTTTTAAAAACAGTTTTGAAAAATCTATTTTCAAAAATACATAGAAAAAATTATTTTTTTAAAGCTGAAACAAACAAACTCATATATATATATATATATATATATATATATATATATATATATATATATATATATATATATATATATATATATATATATATATATATATATATATATATATATATATATATATATATATATATATATATATATATATATATATATATATATATATATATATATATATATATATATATATATATTATCATAAAGCCATTTCTTTTTAGATGTATGCAAGTGGAAGAAAATTTTTTTTTAGATGTATGCAAGTGGAAAATTTTTAAAATGCGTTTGGATGAAGCATTTTAACAGAGAAATGTAATTTTTTGAGAAATTTCAAATGACTTGATCAAAATTCATTGTTTAGATAAAATAATACAGAGAATTGTTAAAATAGAGAATTGTTAAAATGATATAAATTTATGAAATATTTTATTTGAGTCAAATTTAAAGAATTTTAAATGACACTAAAAAGTAAAAGAATTTGAAATTGGTCCATAATTTAAATGTTAAATTGTTTATTAATTTGTTAAAATTTACAAAATGATTCTTATGTTTTATGAAAATTACAAATAAGTCGTAAATAATTTTCAAATTTTACAAATTAGTCCTTGAAATTTTCAAATTTTGTAAATTAGTCTCTATTTTTCATATTTTAAATTTGGTCCAAAAATTTTAAAATTTATGAAAATAATCCAAAAAATATAACAATGAATCATTTTAATACTTCATCCAAACAAATTTAAAATCAAATAAATTTTAATTGAATCATTTGAATTATTTTAAATTTAAAATTTCTTAAAAATTCTCAATTACCTCATTCAAACACACCTTTATATTATCGGATCAAATTCAATAAAATCTCAATTGAGAATGTGACATTTGAATAAGCAAACTCCACAATGAATTGAAAACCACGTAGAAACCCCATTTATATAAAGATTGAATTGCTATTACGAGCGGATGATATGCACATGTAGAAATTTTGAGGCCCCTACCACAAGAGAATGTTGTAAGCCTTTATCATCACCCAAACTATATTTTCCAACAAACATTAAATTCTACATTCTATTGCACGGATGAAAGTTATACAAAACATCATAATATATCGATCTAACACTTGCTCACAGATCAACATATAAATTCCATGCCTGTATTTGCAACACATTGGTTGCACTGCTTTTCTGATATCTCCAGATGAAATAAGATGTTAAACCGCTAACAACTATTGTGCTTTTTACTTTCATCTTCTACCATGTCTGTTTATTCCCACCGGAACATGCAAATCAAGCGTCGATAGGATCTGCGGCATTGACATGCCTCCAGAAACAACAATTTCTGCAAAACTTGGCATATGTTATACTTGGGTGAATTCATTTATAGTTTTCATATATTTTGCATATTCAATGAATATGGACTGCTCATAAAAAGTTGCAACACAGTTAAGGTGTGTATGAACAGTATGAGAGTAAATGTAAAACGTATAATTGTATGTGTGATAATTATTAATTAGTGAGTAAATAAAAAAAGATAGTTATTACTTAATTCATTGTCTCACAATTCCAAATAGCTAAAATCAGAACAAAACAAAAATTCAAGTTCCAATTTTACTGCACCTAAGCAGAGGAAGCTCCAGAAAAATAAGTACATCTTCATAATATTAAAGACAGTGAAACATGATTAAGCCTACTTTTCCTTCTATAACAGTAAAAACTAGTATAACTCACCGATTCCTTCCCGGACTGATAAGTTTGGCCTAATGACATCCTTGGTGTTGACAAGAAATATATCACCAATATACAGATGGTTTGTAGGAACATAGACACAGCATAACTCCTCATCTCCAGAATAAGTCTGAAACAGATATATAGTTAAGATAGTTCAATTCAACAAGTTTGTTAAAGCTGTGATAATTGCTTATAAGCTTTATTAATTATCACTAAACCTGCCTTGTCAAACACAATACATCAAATGCTCATGAAATCTCGACTTCAAAACTATTGATCACAAGCTAACATCTAGAAGGAACACTGAATGACCGTTCCCAAAATGACAACTGATTATGAAGTACATCACTAACCTTCAAAACAATAAGGAAAGCTCTAAAATCACATGACTCTAGAGATAAACAACTACGAAAAATGAACCTAAAAGTCTACATGGAAACCAACAAGCATTAACTATGTGCTACGAAGTCTGAATGAGCATTACCATATGGGACTGTATAGCAAACTAGCAACATAGATTAGAATTCTACCACTCCTACAAGGATTATAATATAAGGATCCTGGAACCAATGAGATTGATAGAGTTTAGCAAATAACCTTTATTGAACTCCCCACAAAGAATAGACGATAAGAGACTTGGGTATTATGGAGTGCCCAAGTACCACACACATCGAATAGTATGGAATGCTCCGTAGAGTATTTAAGTGGTTTGGTTCTTGCCCCTGACAGCTGGATTTTAAGGGAGGGTTCCCTAAATGCCACACACATTGATTAGTATAGAATGATCGGTGGAGTATTTAGGTGGTTTGGTTCTTCCCCCTTGACAGCTATCAACTGGCATCATAGCCGGTTGTCGGTGGTTCGAAAAGGCCTACATACGAAGGGGGCACTGGAAAAGCCAAGTGAGGCATTGTAGAGTGCCAGCCACAAGACATCGGCTCTCAAGGGCGGTGAAATGACAAGTGTCTAAGTTTCTCATGAGTAGTATAGGATGTTCGGGGGAGTACTTAGGTGGCTTGGTTCTTTGTCCCCCTTGATAATTACTCCCTCTAGACTCAATTATAAGCAAAAGCACCAACTTTCACACTAATTAAGGACGGCAGTTAAGCTTATTTAATTTTCTTGAATTGATGCAAAAAAGAAAATACATTTACCAGTCTATCCGTAATTATTATGGCCATCTCCTCACAATATCAAGAAATTAATGTAAGGGTGTTATTGAAATAGTAACATTCAATTTGCATAGAAAAATTAACTTCTGCTTATATTTGAGTGCGAAAATGCCAAGCACTTTTTTGCTTATAAATGAGTCTAGAGTAGTACTCCCTCTGTTTATGACCCGCTACAAATTTGGTTGATATAAAAAAACAGTTGTAGCAATAAACTTGTAAAATGTGCATTGCTATTACATAATTACCCCTACGATTAATTATATTATATGAGAGAAAGGAAATTTGGGTTTCCCAACTATAAATTGAGTATGGGTGTTTTAGTAAAGAAGTTACTAATACACATGAAAATTTAAAAAGACTCTTGCATTAAAGAACAAATATGAAAAATGGGTTTTATAATTAGGGACAGAGGGAGTATCTTGTAAGGGAAGGTTCTCCAAGTACTTGAATACTTAACAGAAAATAATACTAAGCCTTACATGAAAGAAAAACAGACTACACTGCACTGCACAGTAGAAATTGTCATAAAACCACCCTATAACTACACATACAATAAAGTAAGCGCTACTTAATTGCCTGACTCCTACACAAAAAAGTCTACTATATAACTGACATATAGTAGGCAGAGAAGTCATTCCGGATAGCAGCCAACCCCAAAAGTGGGATAGCGGGATAGCTGCTCTATTTGATATTTTTTGGACAATACGTATGATAATTGTAAACATATATTTCATGTAAAATAAAACAAATAACTGAACTCATAAAATATTCATAAATCAAAGCACACATAACTCTTGAAGTGCATAAACGATTATGAAGGGAGTTAAGGTTGAGTCTCAACTCAAATTTGATTGAAAAACCTAAAATTACCCTTAGAACATTGTAAATTTAAAGGGTAATTTTGGTTTTTTAAAAGGGAGAAGGATAGTGGGGCAGAAATCGCTTTGGACTGGGAACCGCTCCACTCTGCTATTCCGCTATTTACCCTTTAGTTGCCGCTATAGTGTTCTGTACTGCTAAGGCTCTTCCCATAGTGGTCGGCCTCTGCTCCGCTCCGCTATAACGGGATAACGGCGCAATTGGCAGCTATTGACTACTCTGATGATAGGTATTCAAGTTCTCAATCACAATAACAGAACAAAAGGGAATCGAAATGATAAAGTGGAGAGTATATTATTGATGATAAAACGGAAAATGAACAGCACGCTTCTTTCGATTCCTGAGAGCTACACTCACCGACTCAGTTACTCAACCCTCTGCTCTTAACAGTAATCACGCATTACTCAGCCTGGATTGATATGTTCTGATACCAACTTGAAAAGTACAGAATGAATTTATCGGAACTGTTTTGAGAGTCTAAACGCCTACACCCTTGTGTATTTATTAATCAAAAAGTTACAATCAAGATCCCTAAATTATAGGGATAAGAAAAAGGACTGCAATCAGATTATCAGAATAATGTAAACAAAAATATCTACATAGTAGGAATAAATGAAAGTAAATCGAGGCAATATCTCAACAGGGTCTGACAGACACTGACATTCGTACAGAAATAGTGAAACACAAAGTTAAGTAAAAATGAAAGAAAAATTTATGCACTCAACAGACGATTTGTTAAGAAACCTGAAGGACAACAGATGAGGTGATGAATCCCAATGCATATTCACCCACTCGAGGATGTCGAATGATGGCTACTTCTTTGAAGGCTTGTGAATTTTGATCTGTGGCAGCATATATGTTAACATTTCTTACCCACCATTAAATTTACATTAGTGTCGCATCACAATAAAGAGAAAAATGTTGGCAAACACACCTGGTGATATAGCAGCACTAATCTGCTTAGAGGCATTATATATATGACGAACAAGAGGCATTCGCTTGATAAACCACTCCCCAAGTCCTAGGACAGATGCACCCAACCATGATGACATGAAAACCCCAATCAAGAAGATGAAGGTTATGGAAGTTATGAATCCAAGACCTGACCAAGAAGTTTAACTGTTTAAGCAATTATTTTAACATGATAAATGCTACCATGGCAACCAGTAGGTAGTATAATATGCTATAGAGACAACAGCAGCAGTTGATAACATATATAATTTTCACAGAAAAATTGTACTACTTTTGCAGTTCTGTTGTACATTTATACTTACAGCAACCCACAAATACAAAAAGTGGCAAAACTTAAACAAAATGAAAATTTAAAAATTCAGAGGTAACAAAATGCTTTATCCAATATAATTGAATAGCCACTCTTAAATGATCTTTTTTGGGGGAAAACATAAGGTGTATTGTAAAGTACCACACAACAGAAGCACTTACCAAAGATATTGATTCCAAGTTGAGCATAGATTGGAGAAAAAAACCCATCCACGAAATGAATGAACCACCAGGTAAAGTAGAAGGTGATTGCAATTGGAAAAAGAATGACACTTCAATAAGAAAAGAAAAAAAGAACAATGAGAAATAAAAACAGGAATTCATAAAATTCAGTTTTTAGTGCAATTACGTAGGTAAAACAGATTTGATATTGAATGACAGCATAAAATATCAAATATAATCGCATGGTCGTGAGAAAGAAAAAATGCATAAAAAAGGAAACCATATAAAAGAAATAGCCTTCTAATCTAAAACTATAATCTTATCTTTCAAAGCTTCCATGGAAAAATTGCTAAAAAAAGCACCAAACCACAAAGATAAAGCTAAAGCAACAGCCAGTTTGAAATGTTAAAACAATAAGCCCTGAAGCAGAGACATAGTTTTGCAAAGATAAATGCAAATACAAATAGTGGACACTGGACAATCGTAAATATTGTTTGCAAGTTTTGCAGCAAGTATGCTGCATATTATCATCTTTTATCATTTCAAAAAATGATCTATTTCTCTATCACCTCCTCCTTCTTAAACCAGTGATAGAGATAGCAATGAGAATATTGTATACTTTTATCTAAATATTGCGGAAATAGACATTTTCGCAATAATTTGGTTGGTATGGTACAATAAGCAATTTGGAGATTTATATAGTCTAGAACCTAGGGGTTTTATTCAATTAGGATTTGTCATTAAGGACCGCCACTTTGAATATATTACTGACCGTGTTTATGGTACAATACGCAACTTAAAAATGGTAAATCGGTTCACCTTGCATTGATAACCGCTAGATCTGATGTTTTGAATTTTTTATTAATTAACTTCCCCGATTTGATATTCACTTAGAATAGAATTGTAAATTTATCTCATCTCCCCTGCCCCCCTACCGAACCTGCTTCCTTTCCCCTCCCCCTAACTGTTGATTTCCCCGACCACTTCTCCATCATGACCACCAACCTCTCCATGATCTGATCCACTGTTAGTTCTTACTTCTGTATCAGCCCATCAATCTCATAGTTATATCATAAACCAGTCTTCCAAACTTCTCTCCACTAACATCATACTTCCTCTACTCACAGCCCAGCCCAGTAACACAACCTTAGTTACCACAACTAGTCTTCCAAACTTCTCCTCACTAACATCACTCTTCTTCAGGAAATAATAAAATGTGATGGTGAAAGATTAAGGTGTAGCGTGAGCACTAGTTTGACATGTAAGAATGTAAAATGACAAGGTATTAGGTTGAAGAAAGAAAGGCTCACCATCCAGTCATGAACTTTTTTGATGCCCAGCTCCTAACGACTATGGAAAAAGTCTACAAAATTGACAGAAACAGCAATGGCGATCTATCAGACAAATACTTCAGATAAATTATTTCATGCAACAAAACGAATACGATAACTCATGCTAGACTTAGGTATTCAAATTCACGAAAACAAAAAAAAACAACACAATATATAAGAATCAGAAATATTAATCACCAGCTTGTAATGTTGCTAAAACCAGCTTCAATGTGTCAAACTCTTCCAAAATAAGAAACTTGAAAAGTCGCGATAATCCAAACCAGGAAAAAAGTAACCTATGCTAGATTTTTGTTAAGAATTTAACTATTGTTAAATAGCAGCTATAGGTAGCAGAAGTTGAGAAATCAGTATTATTCCCTACTCTATTTAGTACAAAAAGTGTTGTCAAATAGCGGCATTAACACCATCATCGTGCAGTGGATTTTGAACAAACCTCTATTGTTTGCAATCAGGGATTAACAAAACTAATGTAATTCTACTAGTACTAGAGCTAAGAAGTAGCATTGGTGTTCTTAGTTTGAAGGTGACAAAAACTTCGTCAGGTGATATAAAAAGCAATAGTTTCAATTCAATTGATTCATATAACAGTACCAATCTAAGTCAACGAAATCTTCGAAACTAACAAATTCAGATAAGCATTAAGCACGCATGGTTTATAGATGAATAAAATGCTTCGAACTCAACAGAATAAAGCAAGAGTGATGAAGAATTAAAACCCTAGGAAAGATCGTAACCTCGCGGCCGGCATGATGAACTGAGGAAGCCGACGACGACGGCTTGGAAGCATCGGTGTCGACGCCGGAATTAGCGACAGGGATTAAAAGCTCTCGATCTCTATTGCCGGTGACCGTCGAGGGGGATTTTTCGTCGACCATCGCCGGAGGAACAACCGCTAACGACGACGTTTCGAAGTTTGCAAAAGTGGACGATAGTGCCCTTTTGCTTCGCTTCTTCTGCAACGCCGTTGTAGACTCCGCAGAAAGGACAAATTGCAGAATAATTGTATTTTTATTTAACTTTTTGTTTTGGCTAGGATTATTTTATTTAAATTGAAATAAAAGTTTAATTTTCTTTTTTTTAAGGCAAAATATAACTTTTTAGTCAAAAAAGGAAAAACATGAGCTTAATTAAAAATAATATAATATATAGTTTCGTTTAAAAAATTATCATCCTTCTTTTAGCACAATGTTTTAAAATTTTCTGTAAGAATTATCGTTAACTAGATACATTTAAAATTAAAATTTTAATTATATTTTTAGTTTCTATATTTTGTTCAAAATTAATTTTTAATATTATTATTTTTAAAGTAAGATTTTTAATCCGTTTTAATATATATATATATATATATATATATATATATATATATATATATATATATATATATATATATATATATATATATATATATATATATATATATATATATATATATATATATATATATATATATATATATATATATATATATATATATATATATATATATATATATATATATATATATATATATATATATATATATATATATATATATATATATATATATATATATATATATATATATATATATATATATATATATATAGTATGTAGTTTTTTTTTCATTTTTAATTCTTATAATGTAATATTATGATAAATGATATAAATTTGATGTGACATTATATATTTGAATAAAATAATTTTATATTAATATTTAATTAAATTTAAGTAATGTGTTTCTGGTAATTTAACTAATTGATAATTGCAAACACATTAAATTATAAATGTATTATTGAAATTTTGTATATTTTATTTATTCAAATTTAAATTAAAAAATGTAACCAAATGTCATGATGGACTTGTGATATATATCTAACTATGCATTATTTTTTATATTTTAAATGGATAAGAATTAAGTTTGTCTCAGTCATCTTCTTCATTCTCATTTTTCAAGAATTTGTGAAGTCATTATTATTAATGATGCATGAAATGTGAAGATAAATACATCAAAAATGTCGATGTCAAGAAGTTATTATACTCAAACTAAACATTGCAAGTTTTAATTTTGAGAAAAATGTTTATGTCAAAAGGTTACTAATTTTGAGAAGAACGTATATGTCAAGAAGTTATTGTACTCAAATTGTTGTTAGCATGACAAGTTTTAATTTTGAGAAAAAAATGATAGAGAAGAAAAACTACAAAAATAATAATGATAAAAGTTGCAGATTTTTTAAGTGGTTCTATATAAATATAAATTGATGAATGAAATTTGAAGATTGAAAAGCAGAAGAAAAAATAAAAATATGAAGTTAAGGCTTTGTGAGTTTGGAGAAGATGGAAAGATTTTCGAAAATAAATTTTTAAAAAAATAAAAAATATTTGATATTTAAAAAAAAATGATTTTGTATAAAATTATAAAATAATATTTATTATTATTATATTTTTAATTTTCAAAATATTATAACAATATAAAATATATTTAGAAAATTTATATAATTTTTTAAAACTCTTCATCAATATAAATTTTGAATTTTTCAAATTAGAGAGTTTTTAATATGACAAAGAAACATAAATTCTCCAAAATGCTCTCAACTAAATTTTTTTTTTATTCTTTTCACTCGATTTTTCTATTTTCTAAAATCACTCCCTCACTTCTTCTCTAAACTATCAAACAAACCTTCATATTTGGATTTGTATGTTTTAAAATTAATTTGGTCACGATGAATAATCATCTAATACAATAAAGAGGTTAAAGATATTCAACGTGTTTGAATTTGTATGTTTTAGAATCAATTTGGTCACGATGAATAATCATCTAATACAACAAAGAGGTTAAAGATATTCAACGTGTTTGAATTTGTATGTTTTAGAATCAATTTGGTTTTGATGACAACTTTTTTTAATAGTGACAAAGCATGTGAGAGATTAATATACTTGAAGTTATAGAAATGTTATTTTGTTGTAAATCATGAAACATATGTATGGATACATGTGTGTGATACGGTGAGAGAACTGACTTGAGGGTTTTGCGTTTGATCGTAAATGTTGCGGTTAGCAAGAGTCGTCACCGACTTTTCTTTTATCCAAAAGGAAAGGTGAAAAAGCACAGGAAAGACCTTTGAGATTATTTCTTGAGTTCGGGGGGTAGATTATGAAAAGGGAATGTATTAGCACCATTTTCATCCATGGTTTTTCATGGACTCTTAGTTACTTGCTAGATCACTTGTTTTTGTTTGAAATTGTGCTTTGTGTGGTTTTTGAAAGTATTTTGTAAAGAGGTCATTGTTTAGGCAATCTTTGTAATGATTCTCGTTCGTAAGAATGTATACAAAGATGTTGATCTTTTGAAAATATTTTCAAATTTGTAAGATGTTTTGAAAGTGTAGGTGTTTGTTTTGAAAATAGCAAGGATGTTTATTTTGAAATGGAGCAAGTAATTAGGAGCATTCTACCTACTCAAATGTCTTTCTTGTTCATTTTCATTTTCATTTGACATTGCTATCTTACCATTGATTTGGTAAGTAACCCTATCTTTGAATGTAAACGGGACAGCCGTGGATCATCGTATAACCATGATTAGCACTGTTGCAAGGTATCTTAGCATTCTCTTTTAGGGACTAAGATCATTTGAAAGGCAACTTAGATAGCGTCGTCGAGGGACTATGATCTTGTATTTGCTTGTTTTTGCTAAGATACCTTACATGCGTAATATGACCATTTTGTAAAGGCAACCAAGTGGATTTACTCTAGGGATGTTTGTGTGCAAGTGTATTGTTTTCATGCTTGATTTTGCCTTGAATTAGGGTTTTCTAAGTATTGGTTTTAGTCTTTCCATACAAACCCTAATTACTAGCATGTTAAATATAAAGCAATAGTTGCGGAATTTAAAGTTACTACGTTATTACAACACTTATGGGAGGGGGGTGTACAAAGTATAAATGGGGATTACAAGAAAATAAACCTAGTTAGTTTATTACAACCATATTGAATTGGTACAAATGTACAAGAAATTAAATGAATATAATATACAAGATGAATAAATGTACAAAAATGTGAAATGTAAAGTAAGTGGATATTTGTTTGATTTTTTAAAGAAAAAGACTTTTGTTTTGACCTAATTAACTAAGAAAATAATTAATTAAAATAAAAGTAAACCTAAATTTTTCTAGGAAAAGATTTTAAATAAAACCCTAAATCTATTAATTAAAATAAAAGAAATTAAGTTTTATAAGAAAAATATTTTTTTTTGTATTTTTGTCTTGAAAATAATTTATGGTATTATAAAATATTTTTAGCCTTTTTTATATTAAAATAATATGTTTAATTGGTGTAAAAGAAAATAAATAATATCCTAGTTTTAATTAAATTTACAAGAATAATTAGTAAGATAAATAAAGTATTGATTAAATAAAATATTTTTTTATGAAAAAAATAAATAAAATAAGTCAAAATATAAATCTACTATTTTTATATTTTTTTGTGATTTTTTAGTATTAGAAAAATAATTAAGAAAATAAATAAAATGAAAATAAGAAAAGAAAATAAAATCTGGGCCAAGGGTGTGAAAAGGAAACCGGGGGGTTAACAAGTAAAAACAAAAAACAATAAGGCCCAAGGAGGCCCAGCGCCTGCAAAAAAGAAGTCAGAAAATGCAAAAACATGAAGAAAAAAAACAAAAGGGTATCACTAGGGCTCGAATCCAGGTTCCTTTGGTTACAAGCGCGTGCTTCTACCACTGAGGTGGCTATACATCCGTTTATATAAATCAAACAGTAAATACATGAGGCAAACATGTTTCTGAGGCCAACTTCATCTTCAACCTCACGTCCAGCCAGAAGCTCTGTAACTTGTTCAAATCTCAACAAAAATAAAAACTGTAAACATGAAACTTATAGCAAATTTCCTCACGGTTTCAGAAATGTAAAGCATTAAAACTATAGCTCAAAGATAAACATGAATTTTAATGGCCCTATTCTGAACCCTAAAAATCTCAGAAAATTTAATCTTAAAATTCTCTAAGCTCAGGAAAAATTAATGGAAACTATAGACATGGTTAGCTTTAGGGCAATGATATCTACATGTTTCATTCATAAATAAATCATTGATGATGCCTGTATGAAAAGTTCCAAAGTTAGAAAACTTACCTTGCAAGAGGGTATTGGGTTTGAAGTTTGAGCAGCTTTCAAGGAGTTCCAATGGTTGGGTTAACTTCCTCAAGTTCCCAAGAAGCTAATGGAATGCTTAGCTTGAGCTGAAAGTGCCTGAGGAGTGCTGGAGAAGTCCAAGTGCAAAGCTCTATTTTTGAAAATGGAGGATGGTGTTAATGGTATTACAGTTCTGTAACAGGGTGTGGGATCAGTTCTAAATGATGTTTAGAAGCTTTAGGAACCAAAAGGCTTGAAAACGCACGAGGGAGTTATGAGTTTCAAGTTTTTTTGTCAGTTTATGTGAAAATGGAGGTATGAGATGTGATTTTGAGCTCTAGGTGTTTTCAGGGCTTAAGCATTCGTGTATTTTGTGGCAAATGGTTTGTATATCTATAAGCAAAAGGATTGGAGTGGTTTGGACAATCAGAAGTACAAGTTTTCAGCTAATTGCCAGGTTACTTGATTTTGAAGAAAAGTTGGAAACCAAGTTTCAATGTGAGGTACAAGCATGGGCTGAGTGATTGTAAGTGTCTAACAAGTTTCTTATGGGTTATGGGACTTGTATGATCAGAAGAGAACAAGTGTGAGGCTCAAGAACAAGTTTTGTGTCAAAAAAGCACTTTATTAAAATGGCAATGTACACTTTCTTTCCAAAATGGATATAAAGCATGTCCATGCATTGAATGCTTGAAATGAGACCTCTAACAGTTGTGCAAGAAATTAATTATGAAGTGTCAAACAAGTTTGAGGCCTGCAAAGTAGAGTTTATGCAACATACTTTGAATTTTGAATTTGGTTCATCACAAAATGACTTGTAATTCAAGTGCCAAACAAGTTTGAGGCCAAATTTTTGTTGGAGAAGGCTCATTTGGTCTGGGAAGATATGGATTTTAAAGATTTTGAGGATGTCTTGGCCCTTCTAATCTATGGGTTGGTTCTATTTCTCAATCCGGACCAACTCATAGATGAGAATGCCATCAAGGTTTTCCTCTCTCGTAATCCGGTACCTACTTTGCTCGGAGACATTCTACATTGTTTTCACACTCGCGCCATGAAGAAAAAGGGTACTCTTTTGTGTTACATTCCATTACTGTCTAGGTGGTTTATTTCACACCTACCTCAATCAACATTGAAGAATGACCAAGGCTTGACATGGTCTCAAAGGTTAATGTCACTCACACATTCTAATATTCATTGGTGTTCTCGATCCTTGGAGGACATTACTATTATCGACCATTGTGGAGAATTCCCTAATGTCCCTCTACTTGGCATTAGGGGAGGTATTACCTACAATCCTTGTTTGGCCTTATGACAGTTTGGATATGCTAGGAGGGATGGCCCTCATGATGTACTTGTCCAAGGAATTGCATTTGACTATGAGAGTGATGTCCAAGATTATCGTCAGAGATTCATACGAGCTTGGGGCATGGTGAACAAAGTTGATATCAAGACGTTGGGGCATAAAAACTCCATTTCTTTGGAGCCTTATCTCAAGTGGGTGTGAGCTTGCGCTCAAAGCCTCATGATGTCTTATGAAGCCATTCTACCTATCATCATGGAGCCTGTTACCGAGGGAGATGTTCCATATACCGTCCTTCATCCTGATATGCCTACTTCTCTCGAGGATTTGCAAAGAGCTTGGATTCAACTAAAAGGGGAGTGAGACACCTTCGAAACTCAGTTTTATGCAAGCGAGAAGAAGTTTTTGGAGCTTACGAGGCAACTTCATGAAGAGTGAAGTTTGAACGTCTACATTGCACCAAAGAGGATGCGCTCATGGGAAGCTTGATTTCTTTTGTTTTAGGAAATTTATTTTGTATTATTTTTGTTTCTTCTATTGTAAGCCCAAGGGGCATGTTGTAATCAATCTAAATTTATTAATGCAATTGATGTTTGTTCCTTCTTTTGTCTATACAAATTTAAATCTTCTAAATCCTTGAAATCATTTGCATACGCATTTCATGCATCATAACATGAGCAAGCTTTCCACAACAGGTTTCCTCATCTTTCTACTATTTATTTCAGTAAGATGGATATCGAACAAACCGTGAAATATTTGCAAGCACAAAATTCCTAGTTCTAACAAATGTTCCTGAACTTAGCCAAGGGGCAGGAAGATCTGAAAGCACTCTTCCCCAAAGGAAGCAAGAAGAAGACTAAGAAGAAGGTTGTCATCCTCAACATGGGAAGAAGGTTCAAGGGACCCGCATAATTAGCTCAAAAAGAAGATGCTTCTTCTGAGGAAGAAGACAATCAAGAAGAGGAAGCTATAAGTACTAGATCTAGGGATAACCAAGCTACTGAGGACGAAGACTATTCTGAGGATCAGTATCAACTGGCGGATGAAAAATACAAACAGCTTGAAGACCGACTTAAGGCTGTGGAAATCAAAGCAGTACCTGGTCTAGACTTTGGAGATTTAGGTTTGGTCCCTGGGGTAGTCATTCCCTACAAATTCAAGATCCCTATCTTTGCCAAGTATAACGGGGCATCTTGTCCTAAGATGCATCTGAGATCTTATGTCCGCAAGATTCAGCCACACACCACTGATCAGAAGTTGTGGGTTCACTTTTTCCAAGAAAGCTTATCTGGAACGCAGTTGGAGTGGTTCTATCAACTTGAGAGGACTAATATCCACACCTAAGAATATCTAGTTGTTGCTTTCTACAAGCAGTACCAATACAATGTTGATCTTGCACCAACTCGTGTGCAATTGCAGAATATGACTATGGGCTCAAACGAAGGCTTTAAAGAGTATGCGCAAAAGTGGAGAGACCTGGCCGGTAGGGTGCAACCACACTTAACTAACATGGAGCTGGTTGATATCTTTATGTGAACTTTGACAGGACCTTTCTTTAATCACCTAATCGGAAGTTCTTCGGTCGGGTTCACCGAGCTGATTCTAACTAGGGAACAAGTTGAAAATGGAATTAGAAGAGGAAATATCTGAGTGGCTTCATTTTACGATACTCAGAAGAAGCCATACAATGGGAAGAAAGAGTCAAACGCTGTATATGGCCAAGAGGGACATGTTATAGGTAACGACAACCAATTTGTGGGATCTGTGCTAATCTTTAACCCTATGTCTGCGCAACAACATCAACATGGGAATCAGTGTAAGGAGGCCACACCTAAAAGACAATTCACCAAAATCAACATGTCACTAGCTCAAGCGTTACAACACATGTTGAAGGCAGAGCTAATTACATTAAAGGCTCCTCTTCGAAATTCCAATACTTCTACTCCTAGTTACCATCCCAATGAAAGGTGTGCATACCATTCTGATAATCCTGGACATGATACGAATGGCTGTTGGGCTCTGAAGAACAAAATTCAAGATATGATTAATGCCAAGGAGATTGAATTTGTCCTTCCTAAGACTCTTAACGTAATCACTGCTCCCATGCCAAATCATTGAGAGCGTCCAGTTCATTTTGAATTTTCAATTGGAATTTCTTTTGTTTGTTAGAACACTTATCTATTATGTTAAACTTTGTGTTGTACCCCAAAATTTTCCCTCTCATTTATCAAGAATTTGCTCACAAGATCTCCTTTGGCTCAAGACTGCACTAGGGTTGATCGGCTCAAGACACCTCCTTAAGCATTGATGACCAAAATTAGGGTTTGAGATTGCAAAAGGGTATTTGAACTTCCAATTCCCCATATGACTTTCATGGATCATTATGGACCCTCAAGATTACTCATGTCAAGTTTCAAGCTTTGGATCACACTTTTGCTCAGTCAATTGAGCAATTGACCTAAAAATCAATTGTATTGGGGAAAAAGTCAATTATGGCCCATTTACAGTCAAAATTCAGAATTTTTTATCCACATCAACATTTTATACTCATATGTATCATTTTATCAAGTTTGGACCATAATTCCTCAAGAAACTTGATCAAATCTTCAAAAGGGCAAAATCGTCAAAATTAGGGTTTTGACTGGGAAATGGCAATTTCTGATTTTTGACCTAGCAAATGATCAATTGGTTTAAGGAATGATCTAAAGAGTCAAATTGCATCCTTTTTACCTAATGACATGGCTTAAAATATTGCTCAAGTCCAATGGATTGACAAATGAATTTTTAGTCAACTGATCAAAAGTCAACTATATACTAAAAAGTCAAACTTTGACTTTTTGGTCAAAATCAAATCTCAAAGATCACAATTCATCAAATTATGTCAAAATATGAAACTTATTCATCAAGAAATCAAAAATTCAAGATTTCATTTTGAAAAGTTAAAATTTCTAAACTTAGAAATTTTTCTAAGTGTTGAAAATTTCTTATTTTTTCACAACTTTGAGCAAAATTTTCACCATGATGCAAGATGATTCAAAAGAAACTTTCAACATGAAAGTTGGGATCTCCATGAAATATACAACATTTATTTACATAACTCCTTCCAAAAGTGCTTGGATCTCAAGTTATAATTTTAAGAACACATGGTCATGAAACAAAACACTTGGTGAAATTTTGCCCTAATTTGGTCAGGATTTTGACCTAATTTCATGGCACTTTTTCATATAGTTCTAAGGGGAATTTTTAAAAGTGATTCAAAGATGGGTTGTAGAGAACATTACAAGCTTTAAAAAATGTCCAAGAACTCCTTGAGATAATTTTTGAGTAGGGAGAATCGAAGAGATGAAGTTAGGGTTTTCACACTTGAATTACAAGTCATTTTGTGATGAACAAGGTTCAAATTTCAAACCCATGCTGCATAATATCTACATTACAGGCCTCAAAATTATTAGGCACTCCATAATTAATTGCTTGCACATCTGTTAGAGGTCTCAATTCAAGCATTCAATGCAAGGTCATGCTTTATATCCATTTTGGGAAGAAAGTGCACAATGCCATTTTGATAAAGTAGTTTTTTGCACAAAACTTGTTCTTGAGCCTTGCAATTGCTTTATTCTAATGATACAAGTCCCATAACTCAAGATAAGCTTATCTAGACACTTACAATCACTCAGCCCATGCTTGTACTTCCTCTTGAAACTTGTTTTCCCACTTTTCTTGAAAATCAAGTAACATAGCAATTAGCTTGTAACTTGTACTTCTGAATCTCCAAAGCACTCGAGCTTTTTTCTTATACATACACAAGTCATTTGCCACAAATCTCACGCATGCTTAAGCCCTGAAAACACCAAGAACACAAAATCACCAAAAACACCTAAAAACTTGTCATTTCTGAGTTTTAAATCTAATCTCCAAATTTGCTCGTGCATTTATTGGCCTTTTACTTTCAAAAGCTTCTAAATAACATACACAAATAATTCCAACACCTGCAACACCACTGTAACACCTCCATCATCATCCACCGTTTTCAAAAATAGCACCTTTCACTTTGACTTCTCCAAAACTCCTCAGGCACTTTCAGCTCAAGCTAAGCATCACATTAGCTTTCTGGGAACTTGAGGAAGCTAATCCAATCATTGGAACTCACTAAAAGCTACTCAAACTCAAAACATGATACCCTCTTGCAAGGTGAGTTTTCTGACTTTTAAACTCTTCAAACAAGCATCATTAATGGTTTATTTGTGAATAAAAAATGTAGATATCATTGCCCTAAAGCTAACCATGTCCATGGTTTTAATTTATATTGCTTGAGCTTAGAGAATTTTAAGATTGAAGTTTATGAAATTTTTAGGGTTCAGATTAGGGCCATTAAAATTCATGCTTGTCTTTTATCTATAATTTTATTGCTTTGCATTTCTGAAATCGTGAGGAAATTTGCCACAAGTTTCCTGTTTACATTTTTCATTTTGGTTGAGAATTGAATAAGATACAGAGGTTCAGGCTGGGCGTGAGGTTGAAGATGAAGTTGACTTCAGGAACGTGTTTACCATATATATTTATGGTTTGATATTAATAAACAGATGTATAGCCACCTCAGTGGTAGAAGCGCGCGCCTGTGACTATAGGGACCTGGGTTCGAGCCCCAGTGGTACCCTTTTGGATTTTTTCATATTTTTTACATATTCTGACCTTTTTTTGGCAGCGCTAGGCCTCACCCCCTTGGGCTTTATGTTTTTTTTACTACTAACTCCCCTTGCTGGCTATTCACACCCCTGACCCATTTTATTTTCTTTTTTCATTTTTATTTATTTGTTTTCTTAAATATTTTATCTAATACTAAAAAATCAGAAAAAAAATATAAAAATATTAGATTTATATTTTGATATAGTTTATGTATTTTTTTTACACAAAAAATTATTTTTATTTAATCATACTTTGTTTATTTTACTAATTAATTTGTAAATTTAATTAGAAACTAGGTTTTTTAGTTATTTTCTTTTACACAATTTAAATATATTATTTTGAAATATAAAAAGACCAAAAATATTTTATAATACTATAATTTATTTTTAAGACAAAAATACCAAAAATATTCTTCTTATAAACTTAATTTCTTTTTTAATCAATTAATAGATTAGGGTTTTATTTAAATTCTTTTCCTAGTAAATTTAGGTTTTACTTTTTACTAATTTAATTAATTATTTTTCTTTTAGTTAATTAGGTTAAAACAAAATCCCTTTTCCCTAAAAAATCTAAATAAAAGTCCATTTTCTTTCCATTTTACATTCTTGTATATTTATTCATTCTTGTACATTATTTATCAAAATTCAATATGGTTGTAATAGATAATTAGGTTTATTTTCTAGCAATCCCCATTTGTAATTTGTACACCCCCTCCCCCAAGTATTGTAATAGCATAGTAATTTTAAATTCCGCAATTTATCGCTTTTATATACAAA
Source organism: Vicia faba (assembly GCA_948472305.1). Lineage (NCBI taxonomy): Eukaryota > Viridiplantae > Streptophyta > Magnoliopsida > Fabales > Fabaceae > Vicia > Vicia faba. The sequence continues at coordinate 1,439,562,026 of OX451741.1, read as the reverse complement.
TGCTAGTAATTAGGATTTGTATGGAAAGACTAAAACCAATCAATTAGAAAACCCTAATCAAAGACTAAACAAAGATGAAATCAATACACTTGCACACAAGCACCCTTAGGGTAAAATCCACTTGGTTGCCTTACAAAATGGCCATGATATGAATGTGAGGTATCTTAGCAAAAACAAGCAAAATATAAGATCACAGTCCCTCAATGACGCTATCTATGTTGCCTTTCAAATGATCTTAGTCCCTAAAAGAGAATGCTAAGATATCTTGCAATATTGCTAATCATAGTTATACGATGACCCACGCCCGTCCCGTTTACATCCAAAGATAAGGTTACTTACCAAATCAATGGTAAGATAACAATGTCAAAGAAAAAGGAAATGAACAAGAAAGATTTCTGAGTAGGTAGAATGTTTCAAAATATCTTACAAACTTGAAAACATTTTCAAAAGATCAACATCTTTGTATACATTCTTACGAATGAGAATCATTACAAAGATTGCTTAAACAATAGACTCTTTACAAAATACTTTCAAAAACCACACAAAGCACAATTTCAAACAAAAACAAGTGATCTAGCAAGTAACTAAGAGCCCATGGAAAACCATGGATGAAAAGGGTGCTAGCACCTTCCCTTTTCATAATCTACCCCCCGAACTCAAGAAATAATCTCAAAGATATTTCCTGTGCTTTTTCACCTTTCCTTTTGGATAAAAGAAAAGTCGGTGGTGACTCTTGCTAACCGCAACATTTGCAACAAAACACAAAACACCCAAGTCAGTCTTCCACCGTATCACATAATTGACGACTCTGCTGGGGAAAATACTAAAAGTGGGGTTACCTTAGGGTTGGATCATATTTACTTGCTTTCATTGTTTGACTTGTATGCTTTACACTTTGGTTCTTTGTTTGGGTTTGAATCCTCTACCCGAATTTGGGATACCTTATAGGTAAGTAGCAATACATTGTGGAAACTGTGCGGGGTATACCGACATAGTCTAAGAAATAGTTACGTTAATGCGACGTATTTGTGGGTAACGGTAGCCCTTGAGTTAATCAAGGAGAATACGGGGCCACTGAGTGATGTCATGAAGCCCTAATGAACTTTTAGAACCTTTACTTGACCAACTTGGCCATTAGGACGTAGTGAGATGACTGACTTTGGTGCAGTCCGAAGTTAGTAGATACTCGATACTACACTCATTGAGGTTTGTTTTTTTTGGGATATTTCGGTCACCATTAAAGAGGCTTGTGCTAAAATAATGACCAAGGAAACAAACCAATGATATTGAGCTCCATAGAACCCGGTTACTATTACTAGGACATGTTTGAGCCAACTAAACTTCAAGAGGATACTTACCTATAAGACTCCATACAAGCCTAAACCTAAAGACTTGTTTGGTTTGTTTGTATATATTTACTTATACATAAAATCATGAACATCATAACATCATACTCATACTCACTAACCATTTAAAGGATTTCTAGGATTTATCTTTATTTCTGTTTTATAGGACATGGATTCTATTTGTAGGAAAACCATTCAAGTCAATCTTGTAAGGATCCCTCCACAACTTAAAGAGCTAGCATCAAGGATTCCTTAGAATTCTCCATTTACCAAGAGACATGGTCTCCTACTAAACTTGGTCACCTCCAACACTGATGAAGACATGATGAAGGTGTTATTTCAGTTCTTTGATCCTTTACACCATTGCTTCACATTTCCCGATTATCAACTTGTGCCAACTTTGGAAGAATTATCCCAACTATTGAGGATTCCCATTCTCAATCAACTACCTTTCAACGGTACAGAAAGAGATCCAAAGCCATAAGAGATTGCTCAAGCTCTACACTTGCAACCATCTGATATCACAACCAATTGGGAAACAAGGAGTGGTGTCAAGGGTTTCCTAGCAACGTTCTTGTTTGAGAAAGCCTAAAACTATTGGAACTCTTTGGATTTGCAAGCTTTTGAGGAAATTGTGGCTCTCCTCATCTATGGGATGATTTTGTTTCCAAATCCTGACCAACTCATAGATGTGAACTCCGTCAAAATCTTTATGTCTTGTAACCCGGTGCTTACTTTCCTAGGGGACATCCTACATTCTTTTCACACTCGCACTATGAGGAAAAGAGGTATCCTTATGTGTTGTACTCCTCTCTTGGCAAGATGGTTTATTTTGCATCTTCCCCAATTTGTATTGAATAACGAGCAAGGTTCAAGGTGGTCACAAAGGTTGATGACTCTCAAACATTCAGACATTCATTGGTGTTCCCGATCCATGGAGAATGTTACTATTGTCGACCGTTATGGAGAATTCCCTAATGTCCCTTTACTTGGAATTATGTGAGGTATCACCTATAACCCCTGCTTAGCCTTAAGACAGTTTGGTTACGCCCGAAGGGATGGCCCACATGAGATGCTCATTTAAGGTTTGGTATTTGACTATGAGAACGACGATCAAGGTCATCGCCAGAGGTTTATCCGAGCTTGGAGGATGTTGAACAAGGTAGATAGCAAGACATTGGGGCATAAGAATTCCATCCCTCTTGAGCCTTACCTCAAATGAGTACGAGCTCGCGCTCAAAGTCTTATGATGTATTATCCCTCCATTCTCCCGGTAATCATAGAGCCTGTTGTGGAAGGAGATGTTCCATACACCATCCTACATCCTGACATGCCCACCTCCCTTGAAGACTTACAAAGGGATTAGATACAGCTCAAGGGGGAGCGAGACACCTTCGAAGCCCAATTCTACGCTAGAGAGAAGAAGGTTTTGGAACTCACTAAGCAACTTCATGATGAGTGGAGCCTGAATGCCTACATCGCACCAAAAAGGATGCGCACAACCTTTTTATCTTAGAGTTTTTGTTTATGTGTAAGCCTAAAGAGGCATTGATGTACTCAAGCTTTAATTTATTAATATAACATGTGTTTCCTTTTTGTCTAAAACAAATTTGAATCTTTAAAATCCTTGAAATCATTGCATATGCATCTACCATTCATCCTAACATAAGCAGGTTCCTTGCAACAAGTCTCCTTATCTTTCTACTGTTTATTTCAGTAAGATGGATCTCGAGCAAACGATGAAGGACCTCCAAGCACAAAATGCTCAGTTTCAACAGATGTTCTTAACTCTAGCCAAAAGACAAGAAGAGTTGAAGATCTTGCTGGTTGAAGAGAAAAAGAATAAAACAAAGAAAATAACCGGAGTTCTAAATATGGGAAGAAGATTCCAAGGACAAGCGAGAAGGACCCTAGACTTTGCAACGTCATCTGGTGAGAAAGACAAACAAGATGGGAAAGGCAAGGAAGCAGTTGCCCATCCAGATTCAGAAGAGGAAGAGGAAGAAGAAGATTATTCTGAAGAACAATATCCTCCGGCCGACGACAAGTATAAGCATCTGGAAGAGCGGTTAAGTGCAATGGAAATTCAAAAAGTGTCTGGACTAGACTTTGAGGAGTTAGGTTTAGTGTTTGGGATTTTCATTCCTCCAAAATTCAAGGCACCAGTGTTCTCCAAATACGATGGAGTTTCATGTCCCAAAATGCATCTCCATTCTATGTGAGGAAAATACAGCCTCACACTGCTGACAAGGATTTATGGGTACACTTCTTTCAAGATAGTCTGTTCGGAACTCAACTTGATTGATTTTATCAGCTAGAAATAGCCAATGTTCATAATTGGGAAGATATGGCCGTTGCCTTTTACAAACAATACCAATACAACATAGACCTTGCTCCCACTCATACTCAACTCCAGAGTATGGCCATGGTTTCAAGTGAAGGCTTCAAAGACTACGCTAAAAAATGGAGGGACTTAGCAGGAAGAGTCCAGCCTCCCTTATCTGAAAGAGAGTTAGTAGACATGTTTTTGGGCACCCTGTCCGGTCCTTTATTTAATCACTTAATTGGGAGTTCCTCGGTAGGTTTTACCGAATTGATATTGACCGGAGAAAGGGTGGAAGCCGAGATAAATAATGGGAAGATTAAAAAAGAAGCATCCTCTGTTGCAGTAAGAAAATCATTTATTGGAAAAAAAGAATTTGTTGTTGTATATCCTCAGAGAAATAGAGATAGGACTGAACGCCGTCCAATGGTGGGGTCTGTCATGATTCCTAAACCTGCACCTGCTCAGCAAAGAAACAACCAGCCAAGAACAGAAAGACCATTCAGACAGTTCACCCGAATTAATATGACACTATCTCAAGTATTGCCACATTTGTTAAGATCCAATCTAGTGACTTTGAAAGAAGCTCCAAAGAATCCTAACACAACCTCTCCTAATTATCATCCTATTGCCCACTGTGCATATTATTTTGAGAGTCCCGGCCATGACACTAACAACTGTTGGGCTCTGAAAAATAAGGTACGAGACCTTCTTAAAGCCAAAGAGATTGAATTCGATGCGCCAGAAATCCCCAATGTCATCACTGCCCCTATGCCCAAGCACGACTGTGATGTCAATGTTATTGAGGAAGATATGTGTGACACAGTGGCAGAACCGACTGTTAATACTGGTTTGCGTTTTGCATTTTTTGTTCGCAAAATGTTGCAGTAAGAAAGATTTGCCACCGACTTTTATTTTATCCACTCAGGAAAAGGAAAAAGAACAGAAAAAACCTTTTTCGAGATGTTTCTGAGTACGGGGGGTAGATTATAGAAAGGGAAGGTGTTAACACCCTTTCTATCCATGGTTTTCCATGGGCTCTTAGGTACTTGCTCATTTTGTAAACTGCTTGTGTGTGCTTGTTTTGAAAAGTTTTGTTTTACCTTGTGATAACCCTTGTTTCTGTCCTCAAGAGTGTTATGGAGTTGTTTTTGAAAACTTTGTTTAAAAAGTGTTTGTGTGAAAAAATTTGTTTTAGCAAGTACCTAGGAACTAATATACCTACTCGAAAAAAAGTCTGTTCGTTTTCCTTTAGACAACGCTGTCCTATTATTAAGGATTATGTAGCACCGTCATTGGATTTTTAAAGGGACAAAATGGTCTCTGAAGGCAACAAGGAAGGATACCTTAGCATTTCGAAGGGACTATCGTCATAAGATCAATTCGTAAGAAACTCAAGGGACAAGTAGGGACTATGATCTTTATGACGACTTTGAATTGCGGGTAATTACTAAGGTATCCCTATGTTCGAGGGACATGACCATTATTTCCGAGGCAACCAAGTGAGGCAAACCCTAGGAGTGAGCATGTGCATGTGTTTGATTTCAGTTATTTAATCTTTGCACAATTAAGGTGATCTACTGTTTTAATTTTATTTGTCTTTTGCATGCAAGCCTATTATCCATACATCTAGACAGTTCATAGTTACGGAAATTAAAAACGGGAAAGTAAATCTACGCTATTACAAGGCTTCGGGAAGGGGATTACATGACCAAAAACCGGGGATTAAACAGTAACTAATATGCGGTAAACCCTAATTAAAAAACTATTACAAACCCAAAGCAAATACAATAATTGGAAAATAAAATATTGCGCGCGAGAATTAAGTACGGGAATCAAAGTTTAAATTCTAAAAATCTAATCAATTAAAGAGAAAATATTTTTTTGTATTTTGTTATTGAGAAAAAACATTTGAAATCTTAACCTAAATCTAATTAATTAAAGAAAAATATTTTTTGGTATTTTATTGAGAAAATTAAATATTTGTGAATTAAACCTAATTTGTCTAATTAATTTTAATTATGAAAACAATCAAGTCAATATCATTAAATTAATTATTTTCCAAAAAAAACTAATTTTAATAAAAAAACCTAATTCTACATATTTGTGGTTTTCTTGATTTTATGATTAAATAAAAAATGATTTTTTTTGTTGTTTTGTAAAAAAGAAATTAATCAAATAAAACAAAAGAAAATAAAGAAAGAAGGTAATTGGGCCTGTGGTGAAAGAAGATTGGGGTGTGTGTGTGATACGGTGGGAGAACTGACTTGAGGGTTTTGCGTTTGATCGCAAAATTTGCGATTAGCAAGAGTCGTCACCGACTTTTCTTTTATCCAAAAAGAAAGGTGAACAAGCACAGGAAAGACCTTTGAGATTATTTCTTGAGTCCAGGGGGTAGATTACGAAAAGGGAAGGTATCAGCACCCTTTTCATCCATGATTTTCCATGGGCTCTTAGTTACTTGCTAGATCACTTGCTTTTGTTTGAAATTATGCTTTGTGTGGTTTTTGAAAGTATTTTGTAAAGAGGCCATCGTTTAAGCAATCTTTGTAATGATTCTCATTCGTAAGAATGTATACAAAGATGTCAATCTTTTGAAAATATTTTCAAGTTTATAAGATATTTTGAAATGTGTAGGTGTTTGTTTTGAAAATAGCAAAGATGTTTTGTTTGAAATTGAGCAAGTAATTAGGAGCATTCTACCTACTCAAAAGTCTTTCTTGTTCATTTTTTTTCCTTTGACATTGTTGTCTTACCATTGATTTGGTAAGAAACCCTATCTTTGGATGTAAATGGGACAAGCGTGGGTCATCGTATAACCATGATTAGCAATATTGCAATGTATCTTAGCATTCTTCTTGAGGGACTAAGATCATTTGTAAGACAACTTAGATATCGTCATCGAGAGACTATGATCTTGTATTTGCTTGTTTTTGCTAAGATATCTTACATGCGTAATATGACCATTTTGTAAGGCAACCAAGTGGATTTTACCATAGGGGTGCTTGTGTGCAAGTATGTTGTTTTCGTGATTGTTTTTGTCTTGAATTAGGGTTTTTTATTTGATTGATTTTATTCTTTCCATACAAACACTAATTACTAGCATATTATGTAAAAGCGATAAATTGTGAAATTTAAAGTTACTACGCTATTACAACATTTGTGGGGAGGGGTGTACAATTGGTAAATGGGGATTGCAAGAATATAAATCTAATTAATCTATTACAACCAAATTGAATTTGTACAAGAATTACATAAATGCAAAGTATAATGATGGATAAATGTATAAGGATAAAAAAATGTAAAGAAAAAGAATTTTGTTTGATTTCCATAGAGAAAGGTTTTTTTTTGTCTTAACCTACTTTAAATAAAGAAAATAATTAATTAAGTTTGAACTTACTAAGAAAAAAGATTTTAAAATAAAACCTAATTCTATTAATTAATCAAAAGAAAATAATTTTTAAGGAAAGTATTTTTTGGCATTTTTTATCTTGAAAATATTTATAGCACTAAAAATATTTTTAGTCTCTTTTTTTGGGTATTTTAAATAATATATTTTTAAATGGTATGAAGAAAAATAAATAATATAATATTAATTAAGTATATAAGAAAAATAAATAAAGTATAGTGAATAAAATATTTTTTTATTTATGGAAAAATAAAATAAGTCAAAATATAAAATATATCATTTTTTGTATTTTTTATGATTTTTAATTTTTGTGAACAAAAAACAATTAAAAAAAAGTAAAATAAAAATATGAAAAATAAAATAAATTGGGCCAGGGGTGCATAAGCAGGCAGGGGGGTTCGTCAGCAAAATAAAAAAAGAGCCAGGCCCAAAGGGCCCAGCGCCTGCAAACAAACAAATCAGAAAATGTCAAAAATGTGAAAAATGAAAAAAGGGTACCACTGGGGCTTGAACCCAGGTCCCATAGGTTAACAAGCGCGCGTTTTACCACTAGGGTGGCTATACATTAGTTTATATAAACAAAACCATAAATATGTAAGGCAAATCAAGTCCCGATGACTTCATCTTCAACCTCCAGCCGGTGTACCTGTAACTTCTTCATTTCTCAACATAAATGGAAAGTGACAAAATGAAAGTTGTTGCATTCTTCCTCACGAATCTAACCATGTAAATAACTAAAGCTAAAAGTCAAATATAAGTGAGAATTTCTATGGCCCTAATTTGAACACTAAAAATTTCAGAAACTTCAACTCTAAAATTCTCTAAGCTCTGGCCATGTAAATGCAAACTATGGATATGTACAGCTTCGTGGCTATGAGGTCTACATTTTATCTTCACAGATGCAAGCCTAACAATGCCTAAGTAATGAGATAGAAGTTCAAGAAAAATACCTAAAAACTAGAAATTGTGAAATGCAAATGAGCTTGATTCAAAGTGCTGCAAGGATCAGGTTAGCTTCCTTGAGGTCCCAAGAAGCTAATGCAATGATTAGCTTGAGCTGAAAATGGCTGAGGAGCTCTGGAGAAGTCAAGTTGCAGACCCCTGTTTTTGAAAATGGAACTTGATGATGGAGGTGTTACAGTTGAACAAATGGACTTTGGATGGTTTGTATTTGATGTTTAGAAGCTTTTGGAAGTGAAAGGCCAAAGAACGCACGAGGGGATTTAGAGTTTGGTATGTAAAGTCAGAACTTGCACAACAATGGTGTTTTGAGACAATTTCTGGATAAAGGGAGTTTGAGTGAGTTTTAGGGTCTTCCATATCATGTTCTAGATCACAAATAGTGCTTCTATTTATAAGCAACAAGTTTGGAGACTTGTTGTTGATCAGAATTTGAAATTACATGTTTATGCATAACATGTGATTTTTGAGAAAACAAGTTTCAATGTCTTGTGTACTTGCTAAAATAGAGTGGTTATGCTTTAAACACACTTGCTTATGAGTTTGTAGATGAATTGTGATCAGAGGGAACACGTTAGAGGCTCAAGAGTGGACTTTATGCATAAAGCTTGCTTTTCAAGAATGGTATTGTTAACTTTCTTCCCAAAATGGCAATGTGAATGGGATAAAGCTTAAATCATTTGGATTATAGCTCAAAAGTTTGTGTAATCCATTAATTATGGAGTGAAAAACAAGTTTAAGGCCTACAAAGCTTAGATTATGCAGCCTAACATTGATTTGCAATTGTGTTCATCATGAAAATGACCTATAATTCAAGTGACAAAACACCAACTTCATCTTTTCTATTCTCCCTACTCAAGAATGATCTCAAGGAGTTCTTGGATATTTTGGAAAGCTTGCAATGTTCTCTTCAAATCATCTTTGAATTGTTTTTGAAGATCCCCCTTGGAACTATGTGAAAAATTACCATGAAGTTGGGTAAAAAATATGCCTAACTAGGGCAAAATTTCACTAAGTCTTTTTTAGTTCATGAGCATGTATTCATAAAATTATAACTTGAGATCCAAGAACTTTTAGGAGAAGTTGTTTGAAGCAAATTTGTAGATTTCATGGAGATCTACAACTTTCATGTTGGAAGTTTCCTTTGAATCACCTTGCATCATGGTGAAAATTTGGCTTAAAGTTATGAAAAAAATAAGAAAATTTTCTAAGTTAAGAAATTTTAACATTTCAAGATGAAATCTTGAATTCTTGATTTCTTGATGAAAAAGTTTCATGTTTTGGCATGGTTTGATGAATCATGATCTTTGGTACTTGAATTTGACCAAAAAGTCAAAGTTTGACTTTTCAGTATACAATTGACTTTTGATCAGTTGACTACAAAATTCATCTGTCAATCCAATGGACTTGCAATGTTTTGAACCTTGTCAATAGGTCAAAATGGTGAAATTGGACTCTTGAGATCATGCCTTAACAAATTGATCATTTTCTAGGTCAAAAATAAGAAATTGCCCTTTCCCAGTCAAAACCCTAATTTTGACCATTTTGCCCTTTTTGAGATTTGATCAAATTTCTTGAAGAGTTGTGGTCCAAACTTGATAAAATGATACATATGAGTCTAATATGTTGATATGGATAAAAAATTAAGAAGTTTGATTGTAAATTTGCCATGGTTGACTTTTCCCCCAATACAATTGATTTTTAGGTCAACTGTTTAATTGATTGATCAAAAGTGTGATCTAAGGCTTGAATCTTGTCATGAGTAATATTGAGGGTCCACAATGGTCCATGAAAGTCATATGAAGCATTGATAATTCAAAAATCCATGTGCAAACTCAAACCCTAATTTTGGTCATCAGTGCCTAAGGAGGTGTCTTGAGCTGATCAAACCCTAGTGCAGTCTTGAGCCCAAGGAGATTTTGTGAGCAAATTCTTGATAAGTGAGAGGGAAAATTTTGGGGTACAACAGATTCCCCTGTTCAATCTTCTTAAACCTAAAGAGTTAGATGGGCAAGCTTTGCCATTCGTGACTCGAAGGTGGAAGATGATTGGACACTAGAGTGCCCAGAAATTTGCACTCGACGATGTGAAGGTTGAGGAAATAGGCTTAAAGATGACATTTGAAGAGGTGATAAGAAGTTGTTAGAGATGGGCTTTTAGATACCATCCAAAGTGATTGCTGAATTGTAATTTGTAAGTTGAAAGAATGAGTATCAGAATGGCATCCGTGTCTAGAGTGTATTTGAACTGTATCTGAAAGTTGAATCTGAATGAGTATCAGAATGGCATCCGTGTCTGTAGAGTATCTGAACTATATCTGAAAGTTGAATCTGGATGAGTATTAGAATGGCATCCATGTCTGAAGCGTATCTGAACTGTATCTGAAAACTAAATCTGAATGAGTATCAGAATGGCATCCGTGTCTGGAGCGTATCTGAACTGTATCTGAAAGTTGAATTTGAATGAGTATCAGAATGGCATCTGTGTCTAGAGCGTATCTGAACTGTATCTGAGTTGAATCTGAATGAGTATCAGGATGGCATCCGGGTCTGGAGCGTATTTGAACTGTATTTGAAAACTCTGAACATTGTTAATGATAGTTGTTAATCTTATCCTGAAAAGGGTAAAATGTTAGCTAAAATGCAAAGTCATGTTGTATGAAATGTATGATATAATGCATTCATTTTATCAATGTTTATGATATACGGATGCAATGTATGCGTATGTGAGCTAATTTGCTACATTGCTGTTGGATTGGCGAAAATAAATCCCTGACTGCTGCTGAGGATATGTAAGCTTTCATGTCTTGAAGTCGAAGTGCTGATGAATTTCCGTTCAGAGAAATAAACTCTGTTGTGAGGGAAATGCCATGTACTTCTTGTAAAATCCTGTTGGGAAATCTTGGGAATTTGAACGACTTCTACTGGGGATTGATAACTGGAAGCTTTGTTCCGCTGAGGATTAAACTGCACACTGTGGGGAATTTTATGGAGATAAACCTAGAGAGATTTCCCTATCTCTTAAAGCCATCATCGATTGTCTTTTGTTTTGTTTATTTGTAAACAGTAATTATGTTCAAATGCATATGCTCAACAATGAATCATTGGATGTTTTTGTAAACAAAACACAAGCGTAAAGAAAAATAGATAGTTTTTGCCCTTTCAAAGGGATATCTTTATATTGAATCTGAGTAAGTATTTTTGTACAATGAGAAAATCATTCTAGTAAGAGAATGCCGTCATAAAAAATGAAAATTTTGATACAAAGAAAATATAGTTATGTGCAATAATCCCATGGGGTTCCCATTCTGCTATAGCCTTTGTATCTTTGAGCATCTCGTCTATTTGTTGCCTTGTCCGAAGTTGATTGGATTGATCATAACTTCTGAGTTTGCAAGTTGTCTGTAAGGTGATCCAACGGGACATAGTCATACGCTTTAATTCCCTAACTTTTGCTTGGACCGCCCTTTCGGGTTTTCAGTCCACCGGGAAACCCTTTTTTGCCCAAGTCGCCCTTTCGGGTTTTCAACTTTCCAGGTGTACAGATTTTTTTTGTTTTATCCTTAATTTTTGCCCTAACCTTTTAGGTTTGCCGGGATGCCCTTGTTTTGCCTAGGTGTGTCAACCTAGCGGGTCTCTTATGCGTAGTATCTTTTGACTATGTCTACGTTCACAGGGTGCGGCAGGTCGTTGCCATCCATGGTGGTTAAGATCATTGCTCCACCAGAGAATATGCTTTTGATTACAAATGGTCCTTCATAGGTAGGAGTCCATTTTCCCCTAGGATCACCTTCTGGCAATATGATGCGTTTGATCACTAGGTCCCCAACTTGATACACTTGGCGTCTGACTTTCTTGTTGAAAGCCTTAATCATCTGTTTTTTATACATTTGACCATGGCAAACAACAGTAAGTCTCTTCCTATCAATCAAGTTCAGTTGATCAAGTCGAGTTTGGATCCAATCGTCTTCGTTCAACCCTGCATCCTTCATAATCCTCAGAGAGGGGATCTGGACATCGATAGGCAAGACAACCTCCATGCTGTAAACCAGAGAATAGGGTGCTGCCCCGTTCGATGTGCAAGCTGTGGTACGATAACCGTGGAGAGCGAATGGTAGCATCTCATGCTAGTCTTTGTATGTGACTGTCATTTTCTGTATGATCTTTTTAATGTTCTTATTTGTAGCTTCGATAACACCATTCATCTTCATCTGGTAAGGAGAAGAATTGTGATGCTGAATCTTAAATTGCTCGCACAAGGCGGTGATCATAGTGTTGTTGAGATTTGTACCATTGTCAGTGATAATCCTTTTCGGGATACTGTACCGGCATATGAGGTTCTGTTTGATGAACCGAGCGATAACATTCTTGGTGACGGAAGCGAAGGAGGATGCCTCAACCCATATTATAAAATAGTCAATGGCCACTAGGATAAAACGGTGTCCATTAGAGGATGTCGGCTTGATTTCCCCAATCATATCAATTCCCCACGTAGCAAAGGGCCAAGGAGCCGTCAAGACATTCAGAGGAATCAGAGGTACGTGCACCTTGTCAGCATAAATCTGACACTTATGGCAGATTTAAGAGTGTTGATAACAATCTGCTTCCATGGTAGACCAGTAATAGCCTGCCCGTAGGATTTTCTTTGCCATCGTATGCCCACGGGAATGGGTGCCAAAATTGCCTTCATGCAATTCAGCCACGATCCTTTCAGCTTCAACCTTACCTATGCACCAAAGTAACACAGAGTCATGATTGCGTTTGTACAGGATGTCGTTATTAAGGAAGAACTTAGCAGAAAATCTCCTTAAGAACTTCTTATCATTGACTGAAGCTCCTTCTGGATATTCTTGAGCCTCGAGATACCTCTTGACTTCATGAAACCAAGGCTGGTCCACTACTTCTTCAGTATTAATCTCGTGACAATGTGCTGGTTCATCCATTCGTTCAATGGTGATCTGGGGAGCCTCGTTATCCCAATTAAGTTTAAACATAGATGACATTGTGGCTAGTGCGCCTGCTAGCTAATTTTCTTCTTGCGGGAAATGCTCAAAGGTAATCTTCTCAAAATGTGGTAGCAATGTCAAAACACGTTCTTTATAAGGGATAAGGTTAGGGTGTTTGGTGTCCCATTCCCCTTTGATCTGACTGATGACCAAAGCTGAATCTCCAAACACAATCAAGGATTTGATCCCTAAGTCAATGGAAGCTCTGAGACCAAAGATGCATGCTTCATATTCCGCCATGTTGTTTGTACAATTGAAGCAAAGTCTTGCGGTAAAGGGAGTATGATACCCTTCAGGAGATAAGAGTACATCACCGATACCATTTCCAAGTGCGTTGGATGCCCCATCAAAGAATAGGGTCTATCGGGATCTTGTTCAGGTCCGTCTGTGATACGGTGGGAGAACTGACTTGAGGTTTCGCGTTTGTGTTCGCAAATGTTTCGGTTTAGCAAGAGTCGCCATCGAATTTTTATTTTATCCTAAGGAAAGGTCAAAAAGCACAAGAAAGACCTTTGAGATGTTTTCTTGGGTTCGGGGAGTAGATTATAGAAAGGGAAGGTATTAGCACCCTTTCTATCCATGGTTATCCATGGGCTCTTAGTTACTTGTTTAGATCAATTGCTTTGCTTTTTAATTGTTTTAAATGGTGCTCTTCAATTGTTTGAAATAGTGCTTTGTGTGTGATTTGGAAAGATATTTTAAAAAGAGGCCATCGTTGTGGCAACCTTTGTAATGATTCTTGTTTGAATGTATACAAAGGTATTTTTGTCTTTAGAAAAGTTTTCAATGTTTGAAAGTAGGGTTTTGAAATTGTGTTGTGGAATGTGTTTGAAAATAGCAAGGATGTTTTTGCAAGCTTTTGATCAAGTAACTAAGAGATATCTACCCTATTTTACTCAAAGATATTTCTTATGTTTTTAACCCTTTTAACAATGTTGTTTCACCATTGTATTTAGTGAACAACCTTGTATTAGGATGTTAAACGGGACAGGCGCGAGTCATCGTATAGACCATGATAGCAATTGTGTCAAGTATTTTTGGCAATTTTCTTGAGGGACTTGATCATTTTGTTTAGGCAACTCAGATAGCGTCGTCGAGGGACTATGATCTTTTGTTTTGTTTTGTTTTGCAAAAGTACTTAACATGCATACCATGGCCCATTTTTGAAGGCAACAAGTGGATTGTAACCCTAGGGGTGCAAGTGTGTATTGTGTTTGTTTTTTCATGCATTTTGTCTTTGATTAGGTCAAACTATTTGTTGGTTTTGATTTTGCATACAAACCTTAATTCTCTAATCATGGCATAATTGAAAGCATTAAATGCGTAAAAATAAATCTAAACTATTACAACTTTGATTATGGGGATGGGGTACAAATTTCGAATAGGGGGTATTTGACAAGAAATATAAAACCCTAATTACTATTACATCCAAATTGAATCTCAAATGCAATCAATATTTAAATGGGCAAAATAAACAAATATTAAACAAAATGTATTATGCCAAAAAGAAGTTTTTATTTATTTATGTATGTAAAGTGAAAAAAAAGGTGTGAAGAAATTAAAATAAATAAAAAAAGGTTGATTTTATTTAATAAAGGGGTAAACCCTAATTTTCCTTAAAGAAAAAATAATATTATATATTATTTATATACAAAAATATATTAATATGTACAAAAATAAAAATATATTAAAAAAAGTGTTTTTTAGTACAAAAATAAAATGTACTATTTTTTTTGTATTTTTATTCCATGTGTTTTTTTATAAAATAAAGTATATATGTATATATGTATATATGTATATATGTATATATTAAATATGTTAAATATATATAAAAATAAAATAAAATATTTACAAAAATGAAATATATTCAAAAAAGTATTTTTGGTGTGAATAAAAATAATAAATGAAAATAAAAGTGTTATTTGCATTATAATTAAATTTAAACAAATAATATAAAAGTATAAAAATGTTTTAATGTTAGAAAAAATCAAAATAAAATATCTAATAAATGTAAAAAATTGTGAAAATATTTTTAAGTATTTTTTTATTTTTGAAAATAAAATAACAAAGTCAGAAAAGAAAATGAGAATTCAAAAATGCAAAAATATAAGAAGTTGGACCAGGAGGTGCAAAAAGCAAGCATAGTGGTGCAAAAAGTGAGAAAGCCAAGCCCAACCCATCAGCTTCATCTTCTTCCTCCAGATTTTTTTGAAAACGCGCGCCTGTTACACAAACTCGTATCTCCTGCATTTGTAATCTTTTGACAAAACTCAAAATATGAAACTTGTAGAGCATCAAACCACGATTCTAACCATATAAAAAACTTAATCTAACTCTCAAAGACCAGAGAGAATTTCTCCGGCCCTAATTGCTAACCTAGTTTTTTCAGAAAGTTCATGGATGAAATTCTCTTAGCACGTTTAATATAAATGAAAACTGAGCATATGTATGGTTTCAGGGTAATGATACTACATCTTTCATTCACAAACTTAAGGCTAAATGTTCCTAAATAGAGAGATAGAAGTTCATGAAAAACCTGTTTCAGTTGGATTCGAGTTGGACAATGCAGTAACTTTCAGTGAGGCCTGAGGTTCTTTTGAGCTTGCTTGATGTTCCCTGAACCTTTCCCAATGCTTAGTTTGTTCTGAAATGGCCTGAATCAACCTCTAGGAGTCAACCTGCATAAGCTTGAAACAGAAATGGTGAACACTGTAAATGGAGTTACAGTTGGCAATGGAGGTTTTGGACAACTTGAGTGAGTTGAATGGAAGGTGTTTGAAGTGGAAAGGAGCAAAACGCACGAGCAAAATGAGCTATGGCACTCAAGTTGCAGCAACTGCCCTGTTTTGTAAGTTTTTGGTGTTTTGGTGTTCAAGGGTGTTTGAGAGATGATTGGCTCGTGTTTCTGGCTTACAAGGGTGTATAAAACTTGTTTGAAATGTTGGCTTAAGTTGATTTTACCAGATATGTGTGTTATGTCCTTTTGGTACAATGCCTTGGTTTTGAAGCAAAAAATGGAAGTTGACAATACAAGGGCTGTACTGGCTTGTAACCTAGCTGCACAAAGTGGTTGAGCTTTGCTTGACATTAGGGAGCCTTGTTTGCAGCAAAAAGCTTGGTGTATGGCTCAAGAAATGAAACTTGACACAAAGCATGCTTTATGTAAATGGAAGTGTGATCTTTATGCCCAAAATGGAATTGTTCATTGTATAATGCTCCCTTGATCAGAACAATGCCTCTAACCAATGTATTTGCATTCAATTTTTGAGTGTAAATTGGTTTAGAGACCTGTAATCAAGTGCAAAGCTAGTTTGGTCAGATTTTGCAAGTTGTATGAACATGTATTGGCCATGGTTACAAAGTGAGTTTTTGCCAACTTCAAGCATTCGATTCTCCCTAACCACAAATGTGTTTGAGGAGTTCTTGGAAAATTTGTAAATCTTGCAACATGTACTATAATACATCTTTGAAATGCAACTTGAGACTCCAAGTGGAACTATGTGAAAAATGGCCAAGAAGATGGATCAAAATCCTGCCTAAGTAGGGCAAAAATTTCTCTAAGTTAAAAGTTTTAAGGACCCTTGTTCCAAAAATCATAACTTGAGATCCAAGCTTCTTTTGAGAAAACTTTGTGAATCAAAGTTGTAGACTTTGTGGAGGACTACAACTTTCATGTTGTAAGTCTTGTTTGAATCCATTTGCATCTTGGTGAAAATATGGGACAAAGTTAGGAAAAATTAAGAAAATTTCATAATTTAGAAAAAAAATTTAAGTTATGAAAATTTTCAATTTCAAACCCTAATTTGCAATTTTGGGTTTCTTGATGAACAAGTTTCATGATTTGACATATCTTGATGAAAAATGACCCTTGGCACTTGATTTTGACCAAAAAGTCAAAGTTTGACTTTTCAGTGTACAGTCAAATTTTGATCAGCTGACTGAAAAATTCATCTGTCAATCTTATGTATTTGAGATCTTTTGAACTTGTTGAATAGGTCAAGATAATTTAATTGAGTCCTTGAGCCCATGGTTGAACTTAATTTGCCTTTGGCTAGGTCAAGCCGTCAAAAATTGTCTTTGTACAGTCAAAACCCTAAAAATGACCATTTTGCCCTTTTGGTGATCTGATTAAATTTCTTGTGGAATTATGGTCCAAACTTGATCAAATGGTTCATATGAGCTCATAATGTTGACGTGGGTCAAAATTCATGAGGTTTGACTGTAGATTGGCCACAATTGACTTTTTCCCCAATACAACTGATTTCTAGGTCAACTGTCCAATTGACTGGGCAAAAACTTGATTCAAGACTTGAAACTTGGTATGGGAAAACTTATGAGTCCAACATGAAGTATGAAAGTCAATTTGGGCATTATAGGCCAAAATATCCCTGTGCAAACTCAAACCCTAATTTAGGTTAACAGTTCAAGGAGATGTCTTGAGTAGAGCAAACCCTAGCTTAGTCTTGAATTCCAAGAGTCTTGTGATGAGAAAATGTTGATAAAATGAGAGAGCAAATTTTGGGGTACAACAGTTGCCCCTGTTCAATCTTCTTGAACCCGAGGAGTTAGATTGGCAAGTTTGCCTTTCGTGACTCGAAGGTAAAAGAGGATTGGACACTAGAGTGCCCGTAAATTTGCACTCGTCAAAATATTATTGAGGGAATGGGCTTAAAGATGCCATTTGGAGATGGTAGAATCTTGCTGGAGATGGGCTTAAAGATGCCATTCAAGAATGTTTGTTGAACTGCAATGTTGTAGGTCAGAAGAATGAGCATTGAAATGGTATCCGTGTCTGGAATGCATTTGAACTATATCTGGAGACTGAGTCTGTATGAGCAAAGGAATGGCGTCCGTGTATGGAGCGTATCCGAGTTGTAACTGTATTTGATCTTTGAATGAATATCAGAATGACTGCCGTGTCTGGAGTGTATCTGGGTAACAGAGAAAAATCTGTGTATGGAGCGACTGTGTGTTGGGGATAAATTCCGAATGAGTGAAAGAATGGCAACCGTGTCTGGAGCGTATCTGGGCTGTATCTGAAGTTGAGATCTATATGAGTGGCAGAATGACTTCCGTGTCTGGAATGTATTTGAGACTGTAACGGGGATCTGAATAAGTGACAGAATGACTTCCGTGGCGACTGCACTGGGGAGAATCAAACTCTTGGTGTAAGGGCCAGAATGGCATCCGTGTTTGGAGCGTATCTGAATCTTGAAGTTGATAACTGTATCTGAATGAGAGATAAAATGGCCGCCATGTCTGGAGCGTATCTAGTCCGTATCGGATTGCTGAAGTATGAATGGGTAGTAGAATGATCGCCGTGTCCGGGGTGTATCTGTACTGTATTTTGACTTGAAATTCTGAATGAATAATAGAATGACCGCCGTGTCTGGGGTGTATCCATACTGTATCTGAATATTTATTAATGATAACCTTTTAATCTTATCCTGAAAAGGGTAAAATGTTAGCTAAAACACAAAGTTATGTTGCATGATATGTATGATGCAATAGAATATGTTTCATCAATGTTTATGATATATGAATGTAATGGATGTGCATGTAAGACGAGTAGCTATCTTGCTGAGGAAAATAAATCCTTGATAAGTGGAGACAATGAAATCTTTGACTGCTGTCGGAGGAAGTAAATTCCTGACCGATGTTGTGGATTCAAAAATCTCTGATTGTTGAAGATGAGAAATCCTTGCTGACTGCTTAGGGATTAAAGGTCTTTGATTGTTGAGAATGAGAAATCCTGGGACCACTGTTCGAGATTGAAAATCCTTGGTGACTTGTGGGGATTAATCAAGAGCTTTGACAACTTCTGCGGGGGATGAGAATCCTTCATGACTTTCCTAGGAAATAAGGAAAACTCTGAAAATCTCTACTGGGGAGTTAAAACCTGGGAGACTTCTGCTGGAGAAGTGAGACCGAGAATCTTCGATTTGCTGGAAAATAACTTTGTGGGGGAGAATGTTTACTCGGCCGGTGAAATTAGGAGCTCGGGTTGTATGCCAATCTACTGGGGAAGCATCTTAGTCGGGGATAAGACAAGAAGTTAACTGTTATCAGCTTGGTTCTCAGACTTTTAAGATAGCCTGCTAGGGAAATTGGGGGAAGTTGAACAATTCCTACCGGGGGTTGATAGCTGGAAATTTGACTTCGCTGGGGAAGAAGGTTTAGAATATTCTGGCTCCGCTGGGGATAGGTATTTCAGGGTTTTCGGGCTCCATTGGGGATCGGGAGTTTGAACTCTGATGGGAATTCTGAAGCTTAACTCCGCTGGGGGATGAAGTTTAGAACACACTGGCTCCACTGGGGACCTCAAAATTTAACTCCACTAGGGGTGTATACTTCAAGGTTTTAGCTTTGTTGAGGATCTGAATGATGTACTGTAGGGGATTTCTTCTGGAATAGCACAAGGATATCTTCCTACACCTTCAACCTATCAATAATTATCCTTTCTCAATTTCGTTTTATTTGTAAGCAGTGATTATATTCAAATGCATATGCCTATTTAACAAAACTTTGGATGTTTTCAAATAAAACATAAGTGTAAAAAGAAAGGAAAGGCAAACAAATTTCTGCACTTTGAAGCATCTTTGTATTAACTTTTGTAAGTTTCTTTGTACAAAGGAAACAGACATCCTAGTAAGAGAATGTTGTCATAAAATTGAGAAAATTTTTTATACAAAAAGAAAGATGGCTATGTGTAACAATTCCATGGGATTCCCATTCTGCTATAGCCTTCACAACTCTGAGTATCTTGTCCATTCGCTGCTTCATCCGCCGATGATTGGATTGATCAGAAGCTTGGAGCTTGTTGGTGAAGAGATTGTTATTAAAGTGATCCGACGAGACATAGTCATACGCTTTAATTCCCTAACTTTTACCTGGACCTCCCTTTCGGGTTTTCGATCCATCGGGAAACCCTTTTTTGCCCAAGTCGCCCTTTCGGGTTTTCAACTTTTCGGGTGTACAAATTTTTTGGTTTATCCCTAACTTTTTCCTGAACCGCCCTTTCGGGTTTTCGATTCACCGGGATGCCCATTTTTACCCAAGTCGCCCTTTCGGGTTTTCGACTTGTCAGGTCGTTTTATGCGTAGTATCTTTTGACTATGTCTGCATTCGTAGGGTGAGGCAAGTTGTCGCCATCCATGGTGGTCAAAATCATTGCCCCACCAGAAAAGATGCTCTTGATTATAAATGGTCCTTCGTAAGTAGGAGTCCACTTGCCCCTGAGATCACTTTGCGGAAAGATGATCTGCTTGATTACAAGATCTCCGACTCGACATTCCTGACGCCTGACTTTCTTGTTGAAAGCCTTTATCATCCGTTTTTGATACGTCTGGCCATGACAAACAGCAGTAAGTCGCTTCTCGTCGATCAAGTTAAGTTGATCAAGCCGGGTCTGAATGCAATCGTCTTCACTCAAACTGGCATCCTTCATAATCCTTAAGGAGGGAATCTGAACATCCATAGGTAAAACAACTTCCATGCCATATACCAAAGAAAAGGGGGTTGCCCCTGTTGAAGTATGTGCCGTGGTACGGTACCCGTGCAGAGAAAATGGTAACATCTCATGCCCGTCTTTGTAGGTGACTGTCGTCTTTTGAATGATCTTCTTGATATTTTTGTTCGCGGCTTCAATAACACCGTTCATCTTTGGCCGATAGGGAGATGAATTATGATGATAAATCTTGAACTGCTCGCACAGAGCGGTGATCATAGTGTTATTCAAATTTGTACCGTTGTCTGTGATGATCCTGTCGGGGCCACCATACCGACATATGAGATTCTGCTTAATGAAGCGGGCAACCACATTCTTTGTAACGAAGGCGTAGGAAGCTGCTTCGACCCACTTGGTAAAGTAATCAATAACGACCAAGATGAAGCGATGTCCATTGGATGCCGTAGGCTTGATCTCTCCAATCATGTCAATGCCCCACATTGCGAATGGCCAAGGAGCTGTCAGAATGTTGAGAGGAACAGGAGGAATATGTACCTTGTCAGCATAGACTTGGCATTTGTGGCAAGTGCAGGAATATTGATGACAATCAACTTCCATGGTAGACCAGTAGTAGCCTGCCCTTAGAATCTTCTTAGCCATTGTATGTCCACTCAGGTGGGTGCTAAAGGTGCCACTATGTATTTCAGTCATGATTAACTCTGCTTCAACCTTGTCCACACAACGAAGTAGAACACAATCATGGCTGCGCTTATAAAGGATGCCATTGTTTAGGAAGAACTTGGCAGCAAATCTCCTTAAGAATTTTTTGTCATTAACGGAAGCTCCTTCAGGGAATTCTCGAGTCTGGAGACACCTTTTGATTTCATGAAACCAGGGTTGTTCCACTGCTTCTTTGGTATTAATCTCATGACCGTGTTCAAGTTCGTCCATTCGTTCGATGGTGATTTGGGGAGCCTCATTATCCCAGTTGAGTTTAAACATGGAAGACATTGTAGCCAGAGCATTTGCTAGCTGATTTTCTTCTCGCAGGTAATGCTCGAAAGTAATCCGCTCGAAATGTGGCAATAATGTCAAGACATGTTCCTTGTATGGGATAAGATTAGGATGTTTAGTTTCCCACTCTCCTTTGACTTGACTGATAACCAAAGCCGAGTCCCCAAATATGACCAAAGATTTGATTCCCAAGTCTATAGCAGCCTTGAGACCGAAGATGCAAGCTTCATATTCAGCCATGTTGTTGGTACAGCTGAAGCAAAGTCTAGCAGTGAAAGGCATATGGCAACCTTCTGGAGAAATAAGTATCGCACCGATATCGTTGCTAAGTGCATTTGAAGCACCATCAAAGTACAGGGTCCATCGGGATCCTTGTTCAGGTCCGTCATACGGTTCGTTACCTTCAATGTTGTCCAATGTCATGATGTCCTCGTCATGGAAGTCGAATCTCATAGAATGATAATCTTCGACGGCTTGATGAGCTAGATGGTTAGCTAGTACACTCCCTTTTATAGCTTTTTGGGTAGTATACTGAATATCATACTCAGTCAGGATCATTTGCCATCTAGCGATTCTTCCAGATAAAGCAGGCTTCTCGAAGATATACTTAATCGGATCCATCTTGGAAATCAACAAAGTGGTATGAGTCAACATATACTGCCTTAGCCGGCGAGCAGCCCATACCAAAGCGCAACAAGTTTTCTCGAGCAGTGAGTAGAGAGTCTCACAGTCGGTAAACGTTTTGCTAAGGTAATAAATGGCATGCTCTTTTTGGCCAGACTCGACATGTTGGCCCAGTATGCACCCCATTGAGTTATCCAAAATAGTCAGATACATGATTAACGACCTTTCTTCGACGGGTGGCATCAAGATAGGAGGTTCCAGCAAATAATCCTTGATCTTATAAAAAGCAACTTGACAATCATTGTTCCATTCAACTACCTGATCTTTCTTCAACAGCTTGAAGATTGGCTCACAGGTAGATGTCAAGTGAGAGATGAATCTTGCGATATAGTTTAAGCGTCCCAAGAAACCTCTAACCTCCTTTTCAGTGCGGGGGGCCGACATTTCTTGTATAGCCTTTACTTTAGCAGGATCAACCTCAATGCCTTTGTTGCTAACGATAAATCCCAAAAGTTTACCAGACCTAACTCCAAAAGTGCACTTGCTTGGATTCAGTCTGAGCTTATACTCCTTCAACCTGTCAAACAGCTTTTGCAGATGATCAAGGTGTTTTTCTTCTGTCTGTGATCGGGCTATCATGTCGTCTATGTAAACTTCAATATCATGATGTATCATGTCATGAAATAAAGCTATCATGGCGCGTTTATAGGTTGCCCCGACATTCTTCAGTCCGAATGGCATCACTTTGTAGCAGAAGGTACCCCATTGCGTAACAAAAGTAGTCTTCTCCATGTCTTCAGGGGCCATTTTGATCTGGTTGTATCCCGAGAATCCATCCATGAAGGAAAATACCTTGTGTTGAGCTGTGTTGTCAACCAAGATGTTGATATGTGGTAGTGGAAAATCATCTTTAGGGCTAGCCCTGTTTAAGTCCCGATAATCCACACACATTCTGATTTTGCCGTCCTTCTTAGGTACGGGCACAATGTTAGCAACCCATTGCGGATAGGAAGTAACAGCCAGAAAGCCAGTGTTGAACTGCTTCATTACCTCAGCTTTGATCTTCTCAGACATGTCGGGCCTCATTCGGCAGACCTTTTGTTTGATCGGTGGACAGTCTTCTCTTGTAGGGAGACGGTGAACCACGATATCTATGTCTAATCCCGGCATATCTTTATAGGACCAGGCAAAGATCTCAACATATTCGTTCAACAACTGCACTAAGCGCTCTTTGACACTTGGTTCCAGGTTGGCACCCACTTTTACCTCTTTCTTGTCTTCCTCTGTTCCCAAGTTGATGGTTTCTAGCAACTCTTCATGAGGCAGAATAGCCCTCTCTTCTTGTTGCAAAAGTCTGGCTAACTCTCCCGGCACTTCACAGTCTTCGTCAACTTCGTACTCAGCATGATTGACCAAATCTTCAGAGTCACCGGAGGCTAAAGCAGAATAGTCACCCATGGAATCCGGAGTGGATGGGTACCTGCATTTTGTGAGTGTGGGTGTGTGTAAGGGATATCCATCCTTAAACAAAACAAAATGCAAAAGGAAAGAAAATGAACACAACAGTTTATAGATGAAAACGTCCAATGATTCATTAAAACATGGCATATGATCATGAAGAAAATCAAGCCCTTACAAATGGACCTATATGCCCCGGGCAAGGCATAAGGTGAAAATAATGTACGAATTGTTTAGTTATTACAGACCAAAATAGGAAATTATTCAAAGATAAATTACTGGTTGATGAAAGTGATGGGGATAAAGTCCTTTGCTTCCCAGTTGCTTAATCCTCCTTCGACGGTTGGAAAGATCCAATCTTCAAAGTTGTCTTCTTCTTCATCATCTTCTAAGGCATTAATTCCATGGTGAGTGATTTTTACGGGTGGTCCTCCAGCCTTGGAGCGACGCATAGCTTTCTGGCCAGCAGCAGTAAAACCTAGTCTGAACTTGTCTGTCTTATGGGGAAAATCAGGTAGTTGCCCCCACACTGTACTCCTTCCTTCTCTGATTACAGCCTCTGCATCCTTGGGAGATTCCATCCTAGACACATGCTTGGGAACGATAGGCACATCAACCATTGTCTTTGCAACTGCGACTTCAGGAGAAACTTCCTCAAAATGTTGGAAAGGCGTTTCTATGAATTCACCATCCAACTCCACATAGCGGAAAGAGTTGAGGTGACTTATCATGTACTCTTCCTCGCCGTGCACCGTTATAATCTTACCCTGAACATGATACTTTAGCATTTGGTGTAAAGAAGAGGTAACTGCCCCAGCATAGTGGATCCACGACCTTCCCAATAAGTACGAATATGAGGGACGGATGTCCATCACATAAAAGGTAGAGTTGAAGGTCTCGGTGCCCACTTTGATAGGAATGTCCACTTCTCCATGGACCATCCTCTTAGAACCGTCGAAGGCTCTAACAACGATGTTACTGGGTTTGAGGGTCAATCTTTTGCAGTCCAATCTATCCAACGCCTTTTTGGCAGTAGATTCAAGGATGAACCGGTATCAACTAGGACATGGGCAAGTGTGGTTCCCCTGCATTTTACTGAGACATGCAGCGCGTCGTTGTGCTTCCTACCCTTGGGAGTCAAATCAGCATCGGAAAAACCAAGACCATTATCAGCAGTAAGGCTGGCCACACACTCTTGAAACTGGTCAACCGAAGTTTCTTGAGGCACGTGTGCCGTCTTTAAAAATTTGATCAAGGCCTTAGCATGGGTCTCAGAGCATAGTAGAAGAGCTAACATGGAGATTTTGGAAGGGGTCTGTCCTAGCTGTTCCACGACGTCGTAGTCGCTCTTTTTGATTATCTTTAAGATTTCTTCCATCTCTTTCTGGGTGGTTTCGGGGATTACCACAGTCTTAGCCTTCATCCTGACAGGCGCTTCTAGTATCCCCTTACCCTTATTGGTAGTATCAACAGAGGGTCTAACTTCAGGAGTATCTAATTCTTCAATTATCGGGCTTTGCACAGAGGGCTTAACAGGCACAAAAGCTTTCGAGGGCCCGAAGACTGCTCGTGGGGGAGCAATCTCCGGAGAGAAGATCCGACCGCTGCAAGTTATCTTGCTTGTTCCTTTAATGTTCCCTATATCAGAGGTTTCATCATCAGAATTCTCTTGGACTGATTCAATCTGTTTGATACCATGATAGAAGATTTCTCCTCCGTAGTTCCATGGTATCGTCTTGTTAGATTTATATGGGACAGGCTCCAGCATGGTGATTTTCAACGGCACAAACTTAGGATCAGGCATAATCTTGACAGGCCTTTTGCAAGCCTTAGGAAGATTGTCGAAGATGGTTATTATTGCAATGCCATTGGTTGAAGTAGCAAAAGTAGCGGGAGTAACAGGAGTGAAGGTATCAACAAGAGTCTTTTGGAAGAGTATCTCTTGGGTATCCATCAGGCATTGGATACCTGATTTCAACAGTGGGCAGTCAACTCGTATGTTTAAACAAAAGTAACAGTCTTTTCCACAACCTGGGAATATCCCGACTCTCATCAAATTTTCTTTAATCACTGGTAACAGAGTCAAAAGGTCAGCAACATTGGTAACATGAAGGTCTTCCATAACGACATGAACATTATGACCGTGCTTGGGCATTGGTGCAGAAATCACGTTGGGTTTTTTAGGAGCATCAAACTCTACCTCCTTGGCGTCAATCAGGTCTTGGATCTTGTTCTTAAGAGCCCAACAGTTATTGGTATCATGCCCTACACTGTCAGAGTGGTAAGCACATTTTGCATTGGAGTGGTAATATGGAGAAGAGGTATTAGGGTTCTTTGGCGCTTCCTTCAAATTGGTAAGATTCAACTTTATCAAATGAGGGAGTACTTGAGCCGGTGTCATGTTGATTTGGGTGAACTGCCGTTGTGGACTTTCTACCCGTTGCTGATTAGGTCTTGGCTGATTGCTGCGAGGTTGATCATTTGAAGAGTTTTGAATCATCACAGCCCCTACCGTTGGTCGGTGCTCTCCCCTTCCTTGATTTTTCTGAGAATAAACAGCATAAGCTTCCTTCTTAGCTGGGAAGGTCTTCTTAATTGCAGTGGACGCATATACATCTTTCTGAATCTAACCACTTTTAATGTCAGCCTCGACCCTTTCACCGGTCAAAATTAATTCGGTGAATCCTGCAGAGGAACTCCCGATTAAATGATTGAAGAAAGGGCCAGACAGGGTCCCTAAGAACATGTCAACCAGTTCTCTATCCGACAATGGTGGCTGCACCCTTCCAGCCAGATCACGCCACTTCTGGGCATACTCTTTAAATCCTTCATTGGAAGCCATACCCATACTCTGTAGTTGAGTACGATTAGGTGCTAAATTAGAGTTGTATTGGTATTGCCGGTAGAAAGCAGCAGCTAAATATTCCCAGTTATGAACCTCAGACCTCTCAAGTTGATAGAACCAGTTCAATTGTGTACCTGACAAACTGTCTTGAAAAAAATGGACCCAAAGATCTTTATCAGAGGAGTAGGGTTGGATCTTTCTGACGTAGGATCTCAGATGCATCTTTGGAAGGACAAACCGTCATACTTAGAAAATGTAGGAACTTTGAACTTAGGAGGAATAACGATCCCAGCGACCAACCCTAGTTCCTCGAAATCTAAACCAGGTACCCTTTGCAACTCCATGGCTGCCAACCGATCCTCAAGATTTTTAAATTTATCATCCGCCGGGGGATATTGCTGTTCGGAGTAATCTTCATCCTCTTCCTCATCCTATTCCTCTTCTTCTCCTTCAACTTCAGATTCAAAAGGCATTACAGTCCCTTTTCCTTTACCAGCCCCTTCATCAGACGTCGAGGGGAACCCGAGAACTTTTCTAGCATTGCTTTCAAACCTTCTTCCCATGATGACTACACCAGGTCTTTTCTTCTTTTTCTCTTTCTCTTTCTCCAACAGTGCTTTAAGGTCCTCTTGACCCTTTGCCAAGGTCATGAGGAGTTGCTGGAATTGAGAGTTCTGTGCTTGCAGATCCTTAACCGTCTGCTCCAAATCCATCTTGCTGAAATAAACAGCAGAAAGATAAGGAAACCTGGTGCAAAGACCTGTTTATGCATATGATGAATGATATGTTATTCATGTAATGCATTCAAGGATTTAGAACATTCAAATTTGTTGCAAACAAAAAGAACACACGTCATATTAAGAAGAAATTTGTTAGTACATAAATGCCCCATGGACCAAGTATTACAAAATTATTAATGTAAAAAGACATTGTGCATCCTCTTTGGTGCGATGTAAGTGTTAAGAGTTTCCTCCTCATGAAGTCGGAGGGTAAGCTCCAAAACCATCTTCACACTGACATAGAAGCTGGCTTCAAAAGTATTTCGTTCTTCTTTGAGTTGGATCCAACTCTTTTGTAACTCTTCCAATGATGTTGGCATGTCTGGATGTAGGAGGGTGTATGGAACATCTCCTTCCATAACAGGCTCTTTGATCACGGGGAGAATGTGAGGGTATGGCATCATAAGATTCTGGGCGCGGGTTCGCACCCACTTGAGATAAGGCTCAAGGGGGATGGAATTCTTGTGCCCCAATGTCTTACTATCCACTTTGTTGGGCACCCTCCAAGCTCTGATGAACCTTTGTCGAAGTCCTTGCGCATCATTGTCGAAGTCAAAAACCAAGTCAGGGACAACATGTCATGAGGGCCATCCCTCCGAGCATATCCAAACTGTCTTAGAGCTAAACAGGGGTTGTAGGTAATGCCTCCCCTAATGCCAAGTAGTGGGACATTAGGGAATTCCCCACAATGATAAATGATGATGACATTTTCTCTGGACCGAGAACACCAATGAACATCAGAATGTGTGAGGGTCATCAATCGTTGTGACCACCTTAAACCCTGCTCATTCTTCAAAACTAATTGTGGAAGGTGAGAAATAAACCACCTTGCTAAGAGAGGAGTACAGCACATGAGAACACCTCTTTTCCTCATTGTTCGGGTGTAAAATGAGTGTAGGATGTCCCCAAGCAACGTAGGCACAGGATTCCGAGATATGAAATTTTTGACAGCATTCACATCTATAAGTTGATCAGGGTTTGGGAACAGGACCAACCCATAGATGAGAAGTGCTACAATCTCTTAAAAAGCTTGTAGATCTAGAGAGTTCCAGCAGTCTTGTGCCTTCTCAAACAGAAACTTTGCCAAGAAGCCCTTGACACCACTTCTGGTTTCCCAATGTCCTTTGATATCAGATGGTTGCAAGTGTAAGGCTTGAGCAACATCTTCAGGCTTTGGTTCTTTTTCCGTACCGTTGTAGGGTAGTTGATGAAGAATAGGAATTCTCAGGAGTTGGGAAAATTCCTCCAAAGTAGGCACTAGTTGGTAATCAGGGAATGTGAAACAGTGGTGTAGGGGGTCTGTTGTACCCCAAAATTTGCCCTCCCATATTCTCCAAGATTTGTCAAGAATCAGTCAAACAAAATTTTTCTTGTCAGTCTAGCCAAATTAGGGTTTTCATGGACTTTTGATACAGTTCAAACAAATTATTAGGGTTTGGTTGATTTTGGCTCAGGGTTTGATCAGACAAGCGTTTCTTTGGTGTCAAGTCAAAAATCAGGGTTTTGTGCGCATATTTCTCAGAAAGAATTAATTCTATCAATGCTTTTCAATTTACTCTGGAATATGGACTGAGGTTTCTGATTGGGAGCTTGCAGTGTTTGATTGAATCATTAAAAGAAAAGGCATGTGGACGTTTTGTTTGATTAACTGTGCATTGCTTTGGATAATTGGAGCGCCGGGTTTATTATTGATTGATGCTAAGACCACAGTGTTTATCAATTGTTTATTTATTCTAAGTTAGAATAATTGGAATTTATTTCCATTTTATTATAATTTAAGAATTATAAACAATTAAATAAACATTTGAAGAAGAATTAAAAAGGAATGTCAATAAAAAGACTTTTTATTTATCTTTAATTATTTGTACAATTGTTATTTAAATACAGTAATTATTTACAAAGTATTTACAATAATAATGTTACAATGATTAAAAGGAAAATAAAATTGCATCCTAAAATTTCCTAAATCTTCATCTTCTACTGCTACTCCTCTTTTGCTCCATTGATTTTTATCTGCAAAACAAAGAAAAAGAAAAAGTCAAAAGCAGATGAAATGAAATTAAAAGCGGACAGTTAATTCAAAAATCATCATTAAAAGCGACTGGCCGGAATCAGTTTGCCCTCTCTGCAAATCACAAGATTTCTCTTGGTTCACAAAGAGGGATAGAAGTATGCTTGCAATTAAAGTATGAAATGCACAAGTTTACAAATTGCACAAATTCAAAGTTTGTCAAACATACTGCATAAATCCAAAAATTGTCAACCAAAGTTTCTAAACAGCATGTACAAGTATAAAGGCAAACTGAATCACAATTTCAAACTAAGCCAAAAGCTGTCAAAAATTGTCCAAGGATACCAAAAGATATCAAACTCCAAAAAGCTGTCAATAAAGTACACAAAGTATGCAAGAAATATGGAAAATATGCAGAGGAAAGGGACAAATGCAAGCAATGTTCAGATACATCACCTTCCTAGGCCAATTACTTTTTCAGAAAAGACAAAATTAAGCAATAAAAATGCTTTCTTTAATCTGGAGAGAGAAGGAGAGAAGAAGGGAGCTTACAGTACAGCAGGCTAAAGGCTAAAGAGGAGATATAAACAGGATGTACCAGAACACATAGAGAGAGGAGACAGAATGCATACAGCAAAAGATATCATAAAGAATGAAAACCTCAAGCCTTGCAAACCTGTCCAAGCATTGGAATCTACACTAAGACCAAATTCAAAAGAGAACGAATATGCATAAAAAATATAACACATCCTGCCTTTCAAAAAGAGACCACAAGGCCAAGACCCTGGAGGATATAAAACAAAAGCATTAGAGCCTTTACTAGGCCACAAAAAAAAGCCTTAACCCGCCTCATCCTGCATAACCTGTTTCAAACCAGAAGTGCACAAGCATACTAAAGCCATCAACCTGTTACATAACAAAAAACTCCAAAACAAATTTCAAGCCTCAAGCCCAAGCTGTAACTTAACAAAAGGCACTAAACCAGAAAAAGGCCACAAACTGTGTCAAGCCATCATCCTGCCTATGACCGGTTTCAAAACACAAACTAAAGCTCAAATCTGCAGCAAGCCTTAAGCCATACATAGCATAACAAGCTCTAAAACTTCAATCAGCCTGTCATCAAACCAGAAAAGGCACAAAGCATTTAAACCGACCAAAGCCCTCAGAGCTGGGCTCATCATAGGGCCATCAAGCTAGCATACAGAAGCAAAGGGCGAACAGAAGAAGAGGAAAAGAATCAAAATCATACAGAGGCATATAAGCAGAAGAGAGAATCAGAGGCTAAAGTTTTCAGACATCATCATCAAACCAACAACACAAGGGCGAAATACAGAGTACCAGGGAAGGTCACAAAGCAAGCTTGCATCACTATCTCTCCGCCTTCAGCCGTCCTAGGCGCCTCCGGATCCGCCTCCCCTCCTCTCCAAGTAACGATCTACAAAGGTAGTATTTCTTTTCCCTCCTTTCACACCTCATGCAAATGACGATAACATAAATAATCAGGATTTGTCCATATCAAAAACATGCAAAGCGTAAAACATATAAAGCATCAAATCAAACCTTTTTCGTAATGTCGCCGTGCTTGACTGTGGAGGAGGGAGAGAGGGATGATGGCGCTGGTTGGCCTTAGGCGAGGAGGAGGTGTTCAGACGCTTGACATGAGAACGAACGAAGAGGAGAAGACAGTGAAAAAGATGAGCGCCGTTTGTCGCTGTAACCCTTATTTCCCAAACTGAAACAAACTCCACCGAACCCTAAAACAAATTGTTCAAAAGCATTGGGCCTGCCTCTGCCTTGACACGCCTTAAGCCCAATAAAATCAGGCACACCCCCCTGGATTGATTACACTTCAAACTCTGCTTTGGGCCAAGAACATCTCTAAGGCCCATTCAACATTTTTCATATTTTTTAACTCATACATCAATCTTTTATTTTATTTTATTTTGTCACTTTACTTCCTTTTTTAGTAAAATATTACATATACAAATTTTTTTTCTTAAAATAATCTTTTTTTTATATTATTACAATAAAATACATATAATATAGAATTTCTTAAAACATCTTTTTTTTCTTTTCTTTTATTAATTAAAACTTTGTATATAAAACATTAATACATAAAACTTAAAACATTTTTCTTTTCATTTAAACTTTAATTTTCTTAAACTTAAAACATTTTCTTTTCTTTTATTAAAATCTTTTATTTATACATATTTAACAAAATGCAAAAAGAATAAATAAATACTTAATTAATAATACATTAACATTTCTCACTTGTAAATAATCACATACACAAATACATTGACACATTTACATTGCTTTATTCTTATACATTGCTATATTTACATTGCGATTGATTCAATTTGGTTGTAAATTATTTGGACACTACTCTCCTATTAAAGTCTCATCCCCATTTGTAAATATTTGTACCCCCACTCCCGGATACTTATTTGTAATAGCGTAGACTTTAAATTCCCGCACAAATATTAACTGTTAACTATGCATGACAAGACTTGTATGACAAATAAAATCAACCCGTAGCTCACAAATGCATGTTCAAAGATAAACATAAACTGAATTTAACACACATGCACCTGCCACTCCTAGGGTACGTCTCACTCGGTTGCCTCGAGGTGGTCGTCAAGTATAGGGTGTTTTAGAGGTCGCCCTCCTGTCTAAAGATCCAGTTGCCTCGAAATGGTTGCCTCGGATAAAAAGGATCTAGGACATTAGGGTTTCCGCTAAGGCGTCCTACCATTGCTTTGGTGACCACATTGTCCCTAATAATTGAATTGACCCGAATACCTCCAACGATGGTGCTACCTACTTCTCAATAGTGGGATAGTACTGTCTAAAGGACTCTTACACAGCCTAATTCCTTAGAGTAGGTAGATTTCTCCTGGGTACTTGCTCTTTCAAAAAACAAAAACATCTTTTCGCACCTACACTTTCAAAAAGCTTTCAAACAAATACTTCATACACTCTTGAGGACTGATACAAGAGTTACTTAGAAGTTTTTCAAACGAAACTTTTTCAAAACCCACAAACACTTGAAAAGCAAACAATTTTTGAAAACATAGTGAGCAAGTACCTAAGAGCCCGTGGATAACCACAGATAGAAAGGGTGCTAACACCTTCCCTTTCTATAAATCTACCTCCCGAACCGAGAAACATTCTCGAAAAGGAATTTTGCTGTGCTTTTGTCCTTTCCTTGTTGGAGAACATAAAAGACGGTGGCGACTCTTGCTTACCGCGACATTTCGTGAACCAGCTTAAAAAATAGTCAGTTCTATTTCCACCGATCACAGGGTCAAAGAACTGGAAGAGAACTTTCACCATGTCTTCTTCAATGTTGGAGTTGACCAAGCTGAGAAGTCTACCATGTCTTTCACTGAAAGGAGAATTCTATGGTATCTTGGAAGTAAGCTCCTTGAGTTGAGGAGGGATTCTCACAAGGTTGACTTGTATTGTTTTCCTGCGAAGGGATTCCATGACCTATAAAATAAGAACAAAGATGAAGATCCGAACCCTTGAAATGGTTAGTGGATGCATATGATGCTTTATGATGTTTATGATGTATGCACAAACACATGTACAAACAAGTCACACAAGATCCTAGTTTCAGGCTTGCATGAGGTTTCACAGGTAAGTACCCTCTTGAGGTTAGTTGCCTCAAAACCTGTCCTATAAATAGTAACCGGGTTCTAAGGAGCTCAATATCACTGGATTATTTTTTGTGTTCATTGTTTTGGTTTAGCCACTTAACTGGCGACCAAAATATTCCAAGAAAACAACCCTCAATGAGTGTAGTATCGAGTATCTACCAACTTCGGACTGTTCCGAAGCCGGTCATCTCACTACCCCTAATAAAAGGCCAAGATGGTCAAGTAAGGTTCTAAGAGTTCATTAATGCTTCATGACATCACTCAGCGGCCCCGTATTCTCTTTGATTGACTCAAAGGCTACCGGTACTCACAAATATGTCGCACTAATATAGCTATTGCTTCAACCATGTTGGTATACCCCACACAGTTTCCACAACGTATTGCTATTTACCTATGAATGTTTCCATAATCCGGGTAGAGGATTTCAAGCCCAAACAAGAGAACCAAATGCAAAGCAATCAAAGCAATCAAGATAAGCATGCAAATGGTGATCTAAGCCCTAAGGTTACTCCACTTTTAAGTCAGTCCCCAGCAGAGTCGCCAGTTCTGTGATACGGTGGGAGAACTGACTTGAGGTTTCACATTTGTGTTCGCAAATGTTTCAGTTTAGCAAGAGTCGCCACCGACTTTTTATTTTATCCTAAGGAAAGGTCAAAAAGCACAGTAAAGACCTTTGAGATGTTTTCTTGGGTTCGGGGAGTAGATTATAGAAAGGGAAGGTATTAGCACCCTTTCTATCCATGGTTATCCATGGGCTATTAGTTACTTGTTTAGATCACTTGCTTTGCTTTTCAATTGTTTGAAATGGTGCTCTTCAATTGTTTGAAATAGTGCTTTGTGTGTGATTTGGAAAGATATTTTGAAAAGAGGCCATCGTTGTGGCAACCTTTGTAATGATTCTTGTTTGAATGTATACAAAGGTGTTTTTGTCTTTAGAAAAGTTTTCAATGTTTGAAAGTAGGGTTTTGAAATTGTGTTGTGGAATGTGTTTGAAAATAGCAAGGATGTTTTTGCAAGCTTTTGATCAAGTAACTAAGAGATATCTACCCTATTTTACTCAAAGATATTTCTTATGTTTTTAACCCTTTTAACATTGTTGTTTTACCATTGTATTTAATGAACAACCTTGTATTAGGATGTTAAACGGGATAGGCACGGGTCATCATATAGACCATGATAGCAATTGTGTCAAGTATTTTTGGCAATTTTCTTGAGGGACTTGATCATTTTGTTTAGGCAACTCAGATAGCGTCGTCGAGGGACTATGATCTTTTGTTTTGTTTTGTTTTGTCAAAGTACTTAACATGCATACCATGGCCCATTTTTGAAGGCAACAAGTGGATTGTAACCCTAGGAGTGCAAGTGTGCATTGTGTTTGTTTTTTCATGCATTTTGTCTTTGATTAGGTCAAACTATTTGTTGGTTTTGATTTTGCATACAAACCTTAATTCTCTAATCATGACATAATTGAAATTATTAAGTGCGTAAAAATAAATCTAAACTATTACAACTTTGATTATTGGGATGGGGGTACAAATTTTGAATAGGGGGTATTTGACAAGAAATATAAAACCCTAATTACTATTACATCCAAATTGAATCTCAAATGCAATCAATATTTAAATGGGCAAAATAAACAAATATTAAACAAAATGTATTATGCCAAAAAGAAGTTTTTATTTATTTATGTATGTAAAGTGAAAAAAAGGTGTGAAGAAATTAAAATAAATAAAAAAGGTTGATTTTATTTAATAAAGGGGTAAACCCTAATTTTCCTTAAAGAAAAAATAATATTATATATTATTTATATACAAAAATATATTAATATGTACAAAAATAAAAATATATTAAAAAAAGTGTTTTTTAGTATAAAAAATAAAATGTACTATTTTTTGTATTTTTATTCCATGTTTTTTTATTTATAAAATAAAGTATATATGTATATATGTATATATTAAATATGTTAAGTATATATAAAAATAAAATAAAATATTTACAAAAATGAAATATATTCAAGAAAATATTTTTGGTGTGAATAAAAATAATAAATGAAAATAAAAGTGTTATTTGCATTATAATTAAATTTAAACAAATAATATAAAAGTATAAAAATGTTTTAATGTTAGAAAAAATCAAAATAAAATATCTAATAAATGTAAAAAATTGTGAAAATATTTTTAAGTATTTTTTATTTTTGAAAATAAAATAACAAAGTCAGAAAAGAAAATAAGAATTCAAAAATGCAAAAATATAAGAAGTTGGACCCGGAGGTGCAAAAAGCAAGCACATGGGTGCAAAAAGTGAGAAAGCCAAGCCCAGCCCATCAACTTCATCTTCTTCCTCCAGATTTTTTTGAAAACGCGCGCCTGTTACACAAACTTGTATCTCCTGCATTTGTGATCTTTTGACAAAACTCAAAACATGAAACTTGTAGAGCATCAAACCACGATTCTAACCATATAAAAAACTTAATCTAACTCTCAAACACCAGAGAGAATTTCTCTGGCCCTAATTGCTAACCTAGTTTTTTCAGAAAGTTCATGGATGAAATTCTCTTAGCACGTTTAATATAAATGAAAACTGAGCATATGTATGGTTTCAGGGTAATGAGTACTACATATTTCATTCACAAACCTAAGGCTAAATGTTCCTAAATAGAGATATATAAGTTCATGAAAAACCTGTTTCAGTTGGATTCGAGTTGGACAATGCAGTAACTTTCAGTGAGGCCTGAGGTTCTTTTGAGCTTGCTTGATGTTCCCTAAACCTTTCCCAATGCTTAGTTTGTTCTGAAATGGCCTGAATCAACCTCGAGAAGTCAACCTGCATAAGCTTTAAATAGAAATGGTGAACACTGTAAATGGAGTTACAGTTGGCAATGGAGGTTTGGGACAACTTGAGTGAGTTGAATGGAAGGTGTTTGAAGTGGAAAGGAGCAAAACGCACGAGCAAAATGAGCTATGGCACTCAAGTTGCAGCAACTGCCCTGTTTTGTAAGTTTTTAGTGTTTTGGTGTTTAAGGGTGTTTGAGAGATTATTGGCTCGTGTTTCTGGCTTACAAGGGTGTATAAAACTTGTTTGAAATGTTGGCTTAAGTTGATTTTATCAGATATGTGTGTTATGTCCTTTTGGTACAATGCCTTGGTTTTGAAGCAAAAAATGGAAGTTGACAATGCAAGGGTTGTACTGGCTTGTAACCTAGTTGCACAAAGTGGTTGAGCTTTTCCTGACATTAGGGAGCCTTGTTTGCAGCAAAAAGCTTGGTGTATGGCTCAAGAAATAAAACTTGACATAAAGCATGCTTTATGTAAATGGAAGTGTGATCCTTATGCCCAAAATGAAATTGTTCATTGTATAATGCTCCCTTGATCAGAACAATGCCTCTAACCAATGTAATTGCATTCAATTTTTGAGTTTAAATTGGTTTAGAGACCTGTAATCAAGTACAAAGCTAGTTTGGTCAGATTTTGCAAGTTGTATGAACATGTATTGGCCATGGTTACAAAGTGAGTTTTTGCCAACTTCAAGCATTCGATTCTCCCTAACCACAAATGTGTTTGAGGAGTTCTTAGATGATTTGGAAAGCTTGAAACATGTAATATAATCCATATTTGAAAT
This sequence comes from Vicia faba, assembly GCA_948472305.1. NCBI lineage: Eukaryota > Viridiplantae > Streptophyta > Magnoliopsida > Fabales > Fabaceae > Vicia > Vicia faba. The sequence goes on along the minus strand of OX451741.1, from coordinate 1,439,525,525 downwards.
TCAACTTGAGACTCCAAGTGGAACTATGTGAAAAATGGCCAAGAAGATGGGTCAAAATCCTACCTAACTAGGGCAAAAATTTCTCTAAGTTAAAAGTTTTAAGGAGCCTTGTTCCAAAAATCATAACTTGAGATCCAAGCTTCTTTTGAGAAAACTTTGTGAATCAAAGTTGTATACTTTGTGGAATACTACAACTTTCATGTTGTAAGTCTTGTTTGAATCCATTTGCATCTTGGTGAAAATATGGGACAAAGTTAGGAAAAATTAAGAAAATTTCATAATTTAGAAAATTTCTAAGTTATGAAAATTTTCAATTTCAAACCCTAATTTGCAATTTTGGGTTTCTTGATGAAAAAGTTTCATGATTTGACATATCTTGATGAAAAATGACCCTTGGCACTTGATTTTGACCAAAAAGTCAAAGTTTGACTTTTCAGTGTACAGTCAAATTTTAATCAGTTGACTGAAAAATTCATCTGTCAATCCTATGCATTTGAGATCTTTTGAACTTGTTGAATAGGTCAAGATAATTTCATTGAGTCCTTGAGCCCATGGTTGAACTTAATTTGCCTTTGGCTAGGTCAAGCAATTAAAAATTGCCTTTGTACAATCAAAACCCTAAAAATGACCATTTTGCCCTTTTGGTGATCTGATCAAATTTCTTGTGGAATTGTGGTCCAAACTTGATCAAATGGTTCATATGAGCTCATAATGTTGATGTGGGTCAAAATTCATGAGGTTTGACTGTAGATTGGCCACAGTTGACTTTTTCCCCAATACACCTGATTTCTAAGTCAACTGTCCAATTGACTGGGCAAAAACTTGATTCAAGACTTGAAACTTGGTATGGGAAAACTTATGAGTCCAACATGAAGTATGAAAGTCAATTTGGACATTGTAGGCCAAAATATCCATGTGCAAACTCAAACCCTAATTTAGGTTAACAGTGCAAGGAGATGTCTTGAGCAGAGCAAACCCTAGCTTGGTCTTGAATTCCAAGAGTTTTGTGATGAGAAAATGTTGATAAAATGAGAGGGAAAATTTTGGGGTACAACACCGTCATATGGCCTGAATTCTTTACAGTTGTATCGTCATGATGTTTTCATCCGGAAATTCGAATTTCATGGATTGGTAGTCTTCTACAGCTTGGTGAGCAAGGTGATCGGCTAAAACACTGCCTTTTATTGATTTCAAGGTAGTATATTGTATGTCATATTCTGTCAGGATCATCTGCCATCTCGCTATTCTCCCAGAGAGAGCAGGCTTCTCGAAGATGTATTTTATCGGATCCATTTTAGATATCAACAAGGTAGTATGAGTCAGCATATACTGTCTTAGCCGGCGAGCAACCCATGCCAGAGCGCAACAAGTTTTCTCGAGCAGTGAATATCTTGTTTCACAGTCGGTAAACTTTTTGCTCAGGTGATAAATAGCGTGCTCTTTTCGGCCAGACTCATCATGCTGCCCCAATACACACCCCATTGAGTTTTCTAAAACAGTTAGATACATGATCAATGGTCTTCCCTCGACTGGTGGTATCAACATAGGAGGCTCTTGTAAGTATTCTTTGATTTTGTCAAAAGCAACTTGGCATTCATCATTCCATTTGACTACTTGATCTTTCTTCAATAGTTTGAAGATTGGCTCACAAGTAGCTGTCAGGTGAGAAATGAATCTGGCAATGTAGTTTAAACGTCCCAAGAATCCTCTGACTTCCTTCTCATTACAAGGAGCAAGCATCTCTTGTATTGCTTTAACTTTGGCAGGATCGACCTCGATACCTTTGTTGCTGACGACAAGCCTAGGAGTTTACCAGGCCGTACCCCAAATGTGCATTTGTTTGGATTCAACCTAAGCTTGTACTTCTTCAGTCTCTCAAACAGTTTTTATAAGTGATCAAGATGCTCTTCTTCTGTTTGAGATCTAGCTATCATATCGTCCATGTAGACCTCTATTTCGTGATGTATCATGTCATGAAATAAAGCTACCATGGCACGTTGATAGGTTGCCCCAGCGTTCTTTAGTCCGAATGTCATCACCTTATAGCAGAAAGTGCCCTACTGCGTGATAAACGTTGTTTTCTCCATGTCTCCAGGCGCCATTTTAATTTGGTTGTAACCTGAGAATCCGTCCATGAAGGAAAACACTTTGTGTTGTGCCTTATTGTCAACTATAATATCAATGTGGGGGAGTGGAAAATCATCCTTAGGGCTTGCCCTATTCAAATCTCTGTAGTCCACACACATTCTCACTTTGCCGTCTTTTTTGGATACGGGAACAATATTGGCAACCCATTGGGGATAAGAGGTGACAGCCAGGAATCCAGCGTTGAATTACTTCATGACTTCTGCTTTAATCTTTTCTGACATATCAGGCCTCATGCGGCAAACCTTTTGCTTTAGTGGAGGACAATCTTCTCTTGTAGGCAGACGATGTACCACAATGTCTGCATCAAGTCCCAGCATGTCTTCATACGACCAGGCAAAGACTTCAACATAATCGTGTAATAACTGAATTAGACGCTCCATGACACTGGGTTCCAGATTGGCACCCACCTTAACCTCTTTTTTTGTCTTTTTTGGTACCTAGGTTGAATGTATCTACGGGTTCCTCGTGAGGCTGAATGGTTCTCTCTTCTTGTTGTAGTAGTCTGGCAAGTTCCCCTGGTACTTCACAATCTTCCTCACCTTCATTTTCGGCTTGGTAGATTAGATTCTCAGAGTCACAAAAGGCCATAGCAGTATCGTTACCCGTGGGATCCCGAATGGATGTATACCTGCATTGTTAGCGTGGGTGTATGTAAGGGTATATATATATATATCTTTGAAAGAAAATAAAAATGTAAAAGAAAAACAATGAGCACAAAAGTTTGTATGAGAAAATGTCCATGATTCATTGATGTCATATGAAAATGAGATAATAACCCTTACAGATGGACCATTGTGTCTCGGGTAAGACACAAGGTTTTAAGAGTGCGAATTGTTTTATTATTACAGATCCAACAAAATGTAAAGACAAATTACGGTGGGATAAAAGTGATCAGGACAAATCTATAGCCTCCAAATTGTTGAGCCCTCCATTGACAGTCGGGAAGTCCAATCCTCCAGGTTGCAACCATCTTCACCATCTTCTACCGCTTTGACTTCACGGTTGCTGATCTTCAGGGGTGGTCCTCCGGCACGAGCGCGTCGTACAACCTTCTGAGCACTTGAAGTGAAACCTAGGCCAAACTTGTCAGACTTATATGGGATAACTGGGAGTTATCCCCAGATAGTGCACCCACCTTCTTCTACCACTGCTTTGACATCCTTCAGATATGACATCCAGAGTGGAGGTCTTGTAATCTTGGGAACTTGAGATACAACCTTGGTTACTGCCACATCTTGGGGAACTTCTTAAAAGTGTTGAAATGGAGTTTCAACAAATTCACCATCTAATTCCAATCTGAAGGAATTGAGATGGCTAATCATGTACTCTTCCTCTCGATGAACGGTGATAATCTTCCCTTGAATTGGATACTTCAGCATTTGGTGCAACATAGAAGTAACAACTCCGATATTGTGGATCCATGGTCGGTCGAGCAAGTAGGAGTATGAAGGGAGGATGTCCATTACATAAAAAGTTGAATTGAAAGTTTGGGTTCCAACCTTTATGGGGATATCCACTTCCCCATGCACCATCCTTTTCGAGCCGTCAAAAGCCCTTACTACTATGTTGCTTGGATTTAATGTCAATCCCTCGCAGTCAAGCCTATCAAGAGCCTTTTTAGGCAATACATTCAGGGATGAACTAATATCAACTAACACATGAGCCAACGTCGTGCCCCTACATTCAACTGAGACATGCAATGCCTCATTATGCTTCCTTCCCCTTGGCGTTAGATCAGCATCTAAAAAACCTAAGCCATTATCTGCAGTCAAGCTGGCTATGCAGTCTTGGAACTGATCAACAAATGTTTCTTGAGGTACATGGGCGGTTTTTAGGAACTTTACCAAGGCCTTTGCATGTGCCTCAGAACACAATAATAAAGCCAGCATGGAGATTTTAGATGGAGTTTGCCCCAGTTATTCAACTACACCGTAGTCGATTCTTTTTATGATTTTTAGAATCTCCTCCATCTCTTTCCTAGAGGTCTCATGGATAGTCAATGCTTGTGCCTTCATCCGGACAGGCTCAATCAGAATACTTTTTCCTCGAGTCTCGGTTAACTCGACAGCCGAAATGTCAATAAGGGTGATAACAGGGATTGTAACAGCTTCGTTAATAGGATTACTTACAAATATGATTATGGGATTGGGATTAACCTTTGGAGGGGCAACATAAATGATTACGGGTCCAGAAACGGCCTTTGGGGGAGCAATTTCTGGAGAGAAGATCCTACCGCTTCGGGTAATCTTACTAGTCCCTGCAATATTGCTGACGTCGGAATCCACTTTCTCAGAACTTGAATCTTTGGCATCTGGCCAATCTTGCTTAATACCATGGTAGTAGACATCCCCTCCATAATTCCATGGTATGGTTTTGTCTGATGTATACGAGACTGGTCCAAGCATTGTAATTATCAAAGGAGTTGCTTTTGGAACTGATGTAATTCTAACAGGTCTTTTGGTGGAGACCCTGGAAGAATTGGCGGAAATGGTGATGATAGAAACATCTTTAAGAGGAACTGGTGGAACATAAGTCTTTTCAAACAAAATCTCTTTGTTATCTATTAGGCACTGAATGCTTGCTTTCAACAAAGGACAACTGGTTGGTGAGGAAAAACATAAGTGACAACTTTCATCACAGCCCGGGAACACACCGACATTCATCAAGTTCACTTTAATAGTCAGGAGTGGGGTCATAAGTTCATCAATTGAAGTAACAAACATTTCTTCTTCAATGGCATTGGTATTATGGCCATGTTTGGGCATAGGGGCAGAAATGACATTTAGCTTTTCAGGCGCATCGAACTCAATTTCTTCTGCTTCAATGAGGTCTTGTATTTTGTTCTTTAGAGCCCAACACTTATTAGTATAGTGACCAGAACTTTCAGAGTGATATGCGCAACGGGCATTGGGATGATAGTGAGGAGATGTTGTGTTGGGGTTTTTCGGAGGTTTTTTCAAGGTCACCAAATTGGACCTTAGTAGATGCGGTACCTGAGATAGGGTCATGTTAATTCTGGTGAATTTCCTGACCGGTCTTTCCATCCCCAACTGGTTGTTTCTTTGCTGATCAGGCGCAGGTTTAGGAATCATAATAACCCCCACCATTGGACAACGCTCGGTCCTATCTTGCTTTCTCTGAGGATAAATGACATCCACTTCTTTCTTTCTGATAAACGGCTTCCTTACAGCAGCAGAGGATGTATCTTTCTGAATCTTTCCACTCTTTATCCCGACTTCTATCCTTTCTCCGGTCAATATCAGTTCAGTAAAACCCGCCGATTAACTTCCAGTTAGGTGATTAAAGAAGGGATCAGACAAGGTGCCTAAAAACATGTCCACTAATTCTCTTTCAGATAATGGAGGTTGAACTCTTCCAACCAAGTCTCTCCATTTTTGTGCATAGTCCTTGAAACCTTCATTGGAAACCATGGCCATACTCTGGAGTTGAGTATGGGTAGCGTAAGATTAGCATTGTATTGATATTGTTTATAGAAGGCTGCAACAAGATCTTCCCAATTGTGAACATTGGCTCTTTCTAGTTGGTAAAACCAGTCAAGTTGAGTTCCAAATAGACTGTCTTGGAAGAAGTGTACCCATAAGTCTTTGTCCGCGGTATGGGGTTAGATTTTCCTCACATATGACCAGAGATGCATTTTAGGGCATGAAACTCCGTCATATTTGGCAAACATGGGTGCTTTGAATTTCGGAGGAATACAAATCCCCGACACTAAACCCAATTCCTCAAAGTCCAAGCCAGGCACTTTTTGGATTTCCATCGCACTCAACCGCTCTTCGAGATGTTTATACTTGTCATCAGCTGGAGGGTATTGTTCTTCAGAATAGTCTTCTTTTTCCTCTTCCTCTTTTGATTCTGATGAGACAACTGTTTCCTTGCCTTTCCCATCTTGATTGTCTCCTTCACCGGATGTTGTTGCAAAGTTTAAGGTCCTTCTTGTCTGCTCATGAAATCTTCTTCCCATGTTCAGGACTCCGGTTACCTTCTTTATCTTCTTTTTCCTCTCTTCAGCCAGCAAAGTCTTCAATTCTTCTTGTATTTTGGCTAGGGTCAAGAGCAACTGTTGAAACTGTGTATTCTGAGCTTGAAGGTCTTTCACTGTTTGCTCAAGATCCATCTCACTGAAATAAACAGTAGGGAGATGAGGAGACTTGTTGCAAGAAACTTGCTTATGTTATGATGAATGGTATATGCATATGTAATGATTTCAAGGATTTCAAAGATTCAAATTTGTTTTAGACAAAAAGGAAACACACGTTATATTAATAAGTTAAAGCTTGAGCACATTAATGCCTCTTAGGCTTATAAAGAAATACAAAGAGCTCTAAGATAAAAAGGTAGTGCGCATCCTCTTTAGCGCGATGTAGGCATTGAGAGTTTGCTCCTCATGAAGTAGTCTAGTGAGTTCCAAAACCTTCTTCTCGCTTGCGTAGAATTGGGCTTCAAAAGTATCTCGCTCCCCCTTGAGTTGTATCCAATCTCTTTGTAAGTCTTCAAGATATATGGGCATGTCAGCATGTAGGATAGTGTATGGAACATCTCCTTCCATGACAGACTCAATAATTACCGGGAGGACAGAGGGATAAGGCATCATAAGACTCTGAGTGCGAGTTCGTACCCACTTGAGGTAAGGTTCAAGAGGGATGGAATTCTTATGCCCCAAAGTCTTGCTATCCACCTTGTTCAACATCCTCCAAGCTCGGATAAATCTTTGGCGAAGACCTTGATCGTCGTTGTCGTAGTTAAATACCAAACCTTGAATCAGCATCTCATGTGGGCCATCCCTTCGGGCATAACCAAACTGTCTTAAGGCTAAGCATGGGTTGTAGGTGATACCTCCCCTAATTCCAAGTAAGGGGACATTAGGGAATTCTCCACAACGGTCAACAATGATAACATTCTCTTTGGATCGGGAGCACCAATGAATGTTTGAATGTTTGAGTATCATCAACCTTTGTGACCACCTTGAACCTTGCTCATTCTTTAATACAGATTAGGGAAAATGAGAAATAAACCATCTTGCCAAGATAGAATTTCAACATATAAGGACACCTCTTTTCCTCATTGTGCGAGTGTGAAAAGAATGTAGGATGTCTTCTAATAATGTAGGCACCGGGTTACGGGATATAAAGATTTTTACGGCGTTCACATCTATGAGTTGGTCAGGATTTAGAAACAAAACCATCCCATAGACGAGGATAGCCACAATTTCCTCAAAGGCTTGCAACTCCAAGGAATTCCAACAATTTTGGGCTTTCTCAAACAAGAACTTTGCTAGGAAACCCTTGACACCACTCCTTGTTTCCCAATGAGTTGTGACATCAGATGAGTGCAAGTGTAGAGCTTGGGAAATATCTTCTGGCTTTGGGTCTCTTTCCATACCGTTGAAAGGTAGTTGATTGAGAATGGGAATCCTCAAGAGTTGGGAGAATTCTTCCAAAGTAGGCACAAGTTGATAGTCGGGAAATGTGAAGCAATGGTGTAAAGGATCAAAGAACTGAAAGAGCATCTTCATCATGTCCTCATCTGTGTTAGAGGTGACCAAGTTGAGTAGGTGAACATGTCTCTCGGTAAATGGAGAGTTTTCAGGAATCCTTGAAGCTAGCTCCTTAAGTTGTGGAGGGATCCTTACAAGGTCGACTTGAATAGTTTTCCTGTGAAGTGAATCCATATCCTACAAAACAAGAACAAAGATGAATCCCAAAAATCCTTGAAATGGTTAGTGAATATATATGATGTTATGATGTTCATGATGTTATGTACAAGTATGTATATACAAAAAAAAAGCAAAAAATTTCTTAGGTGTGGGCTTGCATGGAGTTTCATAGGTAGGTACCCTCTTGAAGTTTAGTTGGCTCAAACCTATCTTAGTAATAGTAACCGGGTTCTAAGGAGCTCAATATCACTGGATTGTTTCCTTGGTCATTGTTTCAGCTCAAGCCTCTTTAATGGCGACTGTAATATCCCAAGAAGCTAAACCTCAATGAGTGTAGTATCGAGTATCTACCAACTTCGGACTGCACCAAAGCCGGTCATCTCACTACATCCTAAAGGCCAAGTTGGTCAAGTAAAGGTTCTAAAAGTTCACTAGTGCTTCATGACATCACTCAGCAGCCCCGTATTCTCTTTGATTAACTCAAAGGCTACCGGTACCCACAAATATGTCGCACTAACATAGCTATTGCTTAGACCATGTCGGTATACCCCGCACAGTTTCCACAATGTATTGCTACTTACCTATAATGTATCCCAAATTCGGGTAGAGGATTCAAACCCAAACAAAGAACCATAATGTAAAGCATACAAGTCAAACAATGTAAACAAGTAAATGTGATATATCCCTAAGGTAACCCCACTTTTAGAATACTCCCCAGTAGAGTCACCAGTTCTGTGATACGGTGGGAGAACTGACTTGAGGGTTTTGCGTTTGATCGCAAATGTTTCGGTTAGCAAGAGTCACCATCGACTTTTATTTTATCCAAAAGGAAAGGTGAAAAAGCACAGGAAATACCTTTGAGATTATTTCTTGAGTCCGGGGGGTAGATTATGAAAAGGGAAGGTATTAGCACTCTTTTCATCCATGGTTTTTCATGGGCTCTTAGTTACTTTCTAGATCACTTGCTTTTGTTTGAAATTGTGTTTTGTATGGTTTTTGAAAGTATTTTGTAAAGAGGCCATCATTTAAGCAATCTTTGTAATGATTCTCGTTTGTAAGAATGTATACAAAGATGTTGATCTTTTGAAAATGTTTTCAAGTTTGTAAGATGTTTTGAAATGTATAGGTGTTTGTTTTGAAAATAGTAAGGATGTTTTATTTGAAATTGAGCAAGTAATTAGGAGAATTCTACCTACTCAAAAGTCTTTCTTGTTCATTTTCTTTTCCTTTGACATTGTTGTCTTACCATTGATTTGGTAAGCAACCCTATCTTTGGATGTAAACGGGACGGGCGTGGGTCTTTGTATAACCATGATTAGCAATATCACAAGGTATCTTAGCATTCTTCTTTAGGGACTAATATCATTTGTAAGGCAACTTAGATAGCGTCATCGAGGGACTATGATCTTGTATTTGCTTGTTTTTGCTAAGATACCTTACATGCGTAATATGGCCATTTTGTAAGGCAACCAAGTGGATTTTACCCTAGGGGTGCTTGTGTGAAAGTGTGTTGTTTTCATGCTTGTTTTTGTCTTGAATTAGGGTTTTCTATTTGATTGATTTTATTCTTTCCATACAAACCCTAATTACTAGCATATTATGTAAAAACGATAAATTGCGAAATTTAAAGTTACTATGCTATTACAATATTTGTGGGGAGGGGTGTATAATTAGTAAATAGGGATTGCAAGAATATAAACCTAATTAATCTATTACAACCAAATTGAATTTGTACAAGAATTACATAAATGCAAAGTATAATGATGGATAAATGTATAAGGATAAAAAAATGTAAAGAAAAAGAATTTTGTTTGATTTCCATAGAGAAAGGTTTTTTTTTTGTCTTAACCTAATTTAAATAAAGAAAATAATTAATTAAGTTTGAACTTACTAAGAAAAAAGATTTTAAAAGAAAACCTAATTCTATTAATTAATCAAAAGAAAATAATTTTTAAGGAAAGTATTTTTTGGCATTTTTTATCTTGAAAATATTTATAGCATTAAAAATATTTTTAGTCTCTTTTTTTTTGGTATTTTAAATAATATATTTTTAAATGATATGAAGAAAAATAAATAATATAATATTAATTAAGTCTATAAGAAAAATAAATAAAGTATAGTTAATAAAATATTTTTTTATTTATGGAAAAATAAAAATAAAAAAAGTCAAAATATAAAATATATAATTTTTTTTATTTTTTTATGATTTTTAATATTTTTGAAAAAAAATAATTAAAAAAAAGTAAAATAAAAATAAGAAAAATAAAATAAATTGGGCTAGGGGTGCATAAGCAGGCATGGGGGTTCGTCAGCAAAATAAAAAAAGAGCCAGGCCCAAAGGGCCCAGCGACTGCAAACAAACAAATCAGAAAATGTCAAAAATGTGAAAAATGAAAAAAGGGTACCACTAGGGCTCGAACCCAGGTCCCATAGGTTAACAGGCGCGCGCTTTACTACTGGGGTGGCTATACATCCCTTTATATAAACAAAACCATAAATATGTAAGGCAAATCAAGTCCTGATGACTTCATCTTCAACCTCCAGCCGGTGTACCTGTAACTTCTTCATTTCTCAACAAAAATGGAAAGTGACAAAATGAAAGTTATTGCATTCTTCCTCACGAATCTAACCATGTAAATAACTAAAGCTAAAAGTCAAAGATAAGTGAGAATTTCTCTAGTCCTAATTTGAACCCTAAAATTTTTAGAAACTTCACCTCTAAAATTCTCTAAGCTCAGGCCATATAAATGCAAACTATGGATATGTACAGCTTCGTGGCAATGAGGTCTACATTTTATCGTCACAAATGCAAGCCTAACAATGCCTAAGTAATGAGATAGAAGTTCAAGAAAAATACCTCAAAACTGGAAATCGTGAAATGCAAATGAGCTTGATTCAAAGTGCTGCAAGGATCAGGTTAGCTTCCTTGAGGTCCCAAGAAGCTAATGCAATGATTAGCTTGAGATAAAAGTGGTTGAGGAGCTCTAGAGAAGTCAAGTTGCATACTCCTATTTTTGAAAATGGAACTTGATGATGTAGGTGTTACAGTTGAACAAATGGACTTTGGATGGTTTGTATTTGATGTTTAGAAGCTTTTGGAAGTGAAAGGCCAAAGAACGCACGAGGGGATTTGGAGTTTGGTATGTAAAGTCAGAACTTGCACAACAATGGTGTTTTGAGACAATTTCTGGATAGATTGAGTTTGAGTGAGTTTTAGGGTCTTCCATATCATGTTCTAGATCACAAATAGTGCTTCTATTTATAAGCAACAAGTTTGGAGACTTGTTGTTGATCAGAATTTGAAATTACATGTTTATGCATAACATGTGATTTTTGAGAAAACATGTTTCAATGTCTTGTGTACTTGCTAAGATAGAGTGGTCATGCTTTAAACACACTTGCTTCTGACTTTGTAAATGAAGTGTGATCATAGGGAACAAGTTAGAGGCTCAAGAGTGGACTTTATGCATAAAGTTTGCTTTTCAAGAATGGTATTGCTAACTTTCTTCCCAAAATGGCAATGTGAATTGGATAAAGCTTAAATCACTTGGATTATAGCTTAAAAGTTTGTGTAATCCATTAATTATGGAGTGACAAACAATTTTGAGGCCTGCAAAGCAAAGATTATGCAGCCTAACATTGATTTGCAATTGTGTTCATCATGAAAATGACCTATAATTTAAGTGACAAAACACTAACTTTATCTCTTTGATTCTCCCTACTAAAGAATGATCTCAAGGAGTTCTTGGACATTTTGGAAAGCTTACAATGTGACATTTAACTCATCTTTGAATTGTTTTTGAAGATTCCCCTTGGAACTGTGTGAAAAATTGCCATGAAGTTGGGTCAAAAATCTGCCTAACTAGGGCAAAATTTCACTAAGTTTTTTTTAGTTCATGAGCATGTATTCATAAAATTATAACTTGAGATCCAAGCACTTTTAGGATAAGTTGTGTGAATAAAAGTTGTAGATTTAATGGATATCTACAACTTTCATGTTGAAAGTTTCCTTTGAATCACCTTGCATAATGGTGAAAATTTGGTTTAAAGTTATGAAAAAATAAGAAAATTTTCATACTTAGAAAAATTTCTAAGTTAAGAAATTTTAACATTTCAAGATGAAATCTTGAATTCTTGATTTCTTGATGAACAAGTTTCATGTTTTGGCATGTTTTGATGAATCATGATCTTTGGTACTTGAATTTGACCAAAAAGTCAAAGTTTGACTTTTCAGTATACAGTTGACTTTTGATCAATTGACTGTAAAATTCATCTGTCAATCCAATGGACTTGCAATGTTTTGAACCTTGTCAATAGGTCAAAATGGTGAAATTGGACTCTTGAGATCATGCCTTAAACCAATTGATCATTTTCTAGGTCAAAAATCAGAAATTGCCCTTTCCCAGTCAAAAACCTAATTTTGACCATTTTGCCCTTTTTGAGATTTGATCAAATTTCTTGAAGAGTTGTGGTCCAAACTTGATCAAATGATACATATGAGTCTAAGATGTTGATGTGGATAAAAAATTATGAAGTTTGACTGTAAATTGGCCATGGTTGACCTTTTCTCCAATACAACTGATTTTTAGGTCAACTGTTTAATTGACTGATCAAAAGTGTGATCCAAGGCTTGAATCTTGTCATGAGTAATCTTGAGGGTCCGCAATGGTCCATCAAAGTCATATAAAGCATTGATAATTCAAAAATCCTTGTGCAAACTCAAACCCTAATTTTGGTCATCAGTGCCTAAGGAGGTGTCTTGAGCTGATCAAACCCTAGTGCAGTCTTGAGCCCAAGGAGATTTTGTGAACAAATTCTTGATAAGTGAGAGGGAAAATTTTGGGGTACAACAGTGTGGAATGGAATTGTTAAGCTCGGAATTATAGGCCCATTTTCCCACGTGGGGATTCAGTGCAACTGGTCTTCAGGAGGTCCACCACGCGCCTGCATGCTTGAGGCGTTAGATCTGGGACAAAGAAATTGGAAAATATGAAAACGTGAGATTCTGGGATCGAACCCAAAACCCTTTGCTTCACCGTCCGCGCCTTTTCCATCTGTGATGGGATGGTTAATTGTAAATATAATAACATAAATATAATAAAAAGGAAATAAAGCGGTCTTTCCCAAACGCGCGCGTGATTTGTAATGCCCGTAATTTAATTAATTATTTAATTAAATTATTGTTGGAATATTTTTGAAGTTGCATGGTGATTAATTGGATTTAATTTATTTTATTAAGTGGAGAAATAATATTAGAAGCATAATATTATTTGATGTGGGTTGGTTTAAAGGAATAGAAGTAATAAGGGGGTGTATTAGTTTTGAGCCCAATAAGGAATAAAGAATAATAGGGTTATTTTATTACTGTTAGAAAGAATAGAATAGAAAGAAGAGGCAGTAGAAGAATAAGGATTGAGAAGAAGAACATGAAGCTACTGGAAAAAGAGGAAAAACGGCAGAACGAGAATTCAACCAGAAGATTGTAGAGCGACCTTCAATCCAAGGTAAGGGTGGGTTTGTGACTCTATAATTGGGTTCATGATGATTGGTATGTGGGGGTTAGAGGTGGTTGTTGTCTTGTTCTTGAATTGAATGTATATGATGTTGTGTGATGAAGAATTGATAAATTTTAGATGAATAATGATGTCCCGATGTTGTTTAATCGATCTAGAATTATAGGATAACTGTAAGTAATGATTTATCATGATTAGATTAAGTTTTAGGGCTAAAAACATGAATCCCGTAGTGAAAATGCTGAGAAAATTGCAGAATTTATGCAGGAAGGATCAGGATGTGTCGACCTCAAACATGATGTGTCGATACATGAGGGTTTAGAGACTCGGTATGAGTCGACATGAAGAGGCTTGCGTCGATACATGAAGGTTGAAAGACTCAGGATGAGTCGATACGTAGGATGCATGTGTCGATACATGCTGTATGTAAGACCCAGGATGAGTCGATCCAAGAGAGGATGTGTCGACTCATGTTGTGCAATTAGTGCAGTACGCGTCGACCAAAGACATTTTGCATCGACCCATATTGTCTGATTTCTGGCAGATTCAATTTTAAAATGCTGTAACTTGAGTTTTAGAATGCCGTTTGAGATGTCCTTCAAAGTGTTGAATAGCTAACGCGATGAACGTCATTCTAGAGGATTAAAATGAAGAATAGGAAGTGTAATCCTAGTAGCCAATTTAGGATTTAGAGTTAGCTCCTGTGTTGATTGTTACGTTGGTTTTGTGCAGAATGATGAAGATGAGATGCTTAGAGGCTGCTTGTGATACGGTGAGAGAGCTGACTTGAGGGTTTTGCGTTTTATTGCAAATGTTACGGTTAGCAAGAGTCACCATCGACTTTTCTTTTATCCAAAAGGAAAGGTGAAAAAGCACAGGAAAGACCTTTGAGATTGTTTCTTGAGTTCGGGGGGTAGATTATGAAAAGGGAAGGTGTTAGCACCCTTTTCATCCATGGTTTTCCATGGGTTCTTAGTTACTTGCTAGATCACTTGCTTTTGTTTTGAAATTGTGCTTTGTGTGGTTTTGAAAGTATTTTGCAAAAGAGGCTATTGTTTAGGCAATCGTTGTAATGATTCTCGTTCGTAAGAATGTATACAAAGATGTTTGTCTTTTTGAAAATGTTTTCAATGTTTGTAATATATTTGGAAATGTGAGTGTTTATTTTTTAAAATAGCAAGGCTAGTTGTTTGAAATGGAGCAAGTAACTAGAAGTAATCTACCTACTCAAATGTCTTTCTTGTTCATTTTCTTTTCCTTTGATATTGTTGTCTTACCATTGACTTAGTAAGCAACCCTATCTTTGGATGCAACGGGACGGGCAAGGGTCATTGTATAACCATGATTAGCAATGTTGCAAAGTATCTTAGCATTTCTTAGGGACCAAGATCATTTTGTAAGGCAACTTTGAATAGCGTCATCGAGGGACTATGATCTTATACTTGTTTGTTTTGCTAAGATACTTCGCATGCATAATATGGCCATTTTTGTATAAGGCAACCAAGTGGAGTAACCCTAGGGGGTGTTTGTGTGCAAGTGTGTCATTTTCATACTTGGTTTTGTCTTGGATTAGGGTTTTCTATTTGATTGTTTTTATCTTGCCATACAAACCCTAATTACTAGCATGTTATGTAAAAGCGATAAATTGCGTAATTTAAAGATTACTACGCTATTACAACATTTTATGGGAGGGGGGGTATACAAATTATGAATGGGGATTTGCAATAATGTAAACCTGATTAATCTATTACAACCAAATCGAATTTGTACGAATATTTGAATAAATAATATAAAATATAAATTAAATATGCAAAGACATGTATATGCAAGAAAAAATATTTTTGTTTTGCCTTTTTTATATGAAAAAAGAGTTTTGAACTAAATTTAGTAATTTAAGAAAGGAAATTATTTTTAGAAATTGGTTAACCCTAATTCTAATTTGTTAAAAGAAAATAAAGTTCTTTAAGTATTATTTTTGTGTATTTTTGTCTTAAAAAATAAAATAAAATTTTATGAAATATCTTAGTCCTTATATACATTAGAATAAATATTTACAAGTGAGAAAAAGAAATAAATATTAACCTAATTCTATTTTATTTTACAAGTTTATTTAAGAAAAATAGTTAATATATAATTTAATAAAAATATTTTTTATGAGAAAATAAAATAAAATAAACAAAATGTAATATTTATCATGTTTTATATTTTTTTATGATTTTTTATGTTAAGGAAAATATATTTAATAAAATGAAAATAAAAATAAATAATAAATGTGTGGGCCAGGGGTGCTGTAAGGAAAAGGGAGGTGGATGTTAGCAAAAAAAAATGAGGCCCATACATGCTGAGCCCACGCTGCCAAACAATAAAAAACAAAGCTGAAAAATATGGAAAATGCAAAAGGCAGCGCCAAGGTTCGAACCCATGACCTATGCAATTTCTGCGTGCTGCCTTGCCACTGGGGTGGCTGTACATCCGTTAGTTCAAATGAAACTAAAAATACATAACACAAAGTGCTTCCTTGCCCTGTATTTCGTCTTCTTCCTCTAGCGAGCCAGACCCCCTGTATCTCTCTCATTTCTCCATGAAAATGGAAACTTCAAACATGAAAATGGTAGTACTCTTTCCCACGATTTCAAACATGTAACTCATGTAAATTAATAGTCAAAGATCAAAGCTAATTTCACTGTCCCTAATTTTAAACCTAATTTTTCCAAAAAATTGAAATATAAAATTCTCTATACATCATGAATATAAATGAAATCTATGAACATGGTTGGTTTTAGCACAAGGATATCTACATTTTTTCTTCACAAATCGAGACCAAAGGATGCCTGTATGAAGAGATAGAAGTTAGAGTTCTTACCTCTTTCATCTTAGATCGTGAATGGAGTTTGAGTGAGTTTTGAGAAGGCCTGAGGATCCCTTTAGCTTTCCTGGACCTCCCTGAGTGTGTTCCAATCCTTACGTTACCTTGAAAGTGCCTGAATCTTCCTATCCAAGTCAACCTGCAAGCTTGAAATACAAAAATGGCAGATGGAGAAGGAGGAGTTACAGTGAAGGGATGATGGTCTGGAACACTTAGATATGATGTAGGTTAAGTGTTTAGGTGATTAGAACTTGAAACGCACAAGTAGATTTTTGGATTGCTATGCTTGATGCAAAACTGCAAGTTATGGCAGGTTTTTGGTGATAGAGAGTTTGGGAGAGTTTCTGGACTTTTGAAATCGTGTGTTAGGTTGTAATATGTTTGTGTATAAGTATAGAAAAGGTTTCAAATCAATTCCACACCAGGCTTCTGAGTTCTAGACTTTTTTCCCTATTGCTTGCCTTTTAAGAAAAGTGAGGAGACAACTATCTACATGCTTGTACAAGCTTGATCTAAGTTGGTACAAGTCTTAGACACTTTGTTTTTGGTTTATAGGACTTGTGTATGCAGAAGGAACAGGTGCAAAGCTCAAGGAGTTGACAAATGCAAAAGTTATGCTTTTCTAAAATGGAAATGACAACTTTATGCCATTTATGGAATTAAAGCTTGGACAAAGGCTCTCATGCTTGGATTAAAGCTTTATCAACTGTGTAAGCATTAAATTATGGAGTGAGAAACAAGTTTGAGACCTGTAAAGCAAGGATTATGCCGCCTAGGTTTGGATTTGAATTTTGTTCTTCATGAAATGGCTTGAAATCAAAGTGAGAAATTGCCAACTTATTCTCTTCGATTCTCCATACTCAAGAATGATCTCAAGGAGTTCTTGGAAATTTTGGAAAGCTTGCAAAGTTCTCTATAATTCATATTTGAATTGATTTTCAATATTCCTCTTGGAACTAGGTGAAAAGTTTCCATGAAGTTAGGTCAAAAACCTGCCTAAATTAGGGCAAAATTTCACTAAGTTATTTTAGTTCATGGGCATGTATTCACAAAATTATATCTTGAGATCCAAGCATCTTTAGGAGAAAATGTGTGAAGAAAAGTTGTAGATTTCATGGAGATATACAACTTTCATGTTGGGAACTTTCTTTGAACCATCTTGTATCATGGTGAAAATTTGGCTTAAAGTTGAGAAAAAATAAGAAACTTTCTATACTTAGAAAAATTTCTAAGTTAAGAAATTTCAAATTTCAAAACAAAATCTTCAATCTTTGGTTTCTTGATGAACAAGTTTCACATTTTGACATGTTTTGATGAATTTTGATCCCTGGCATTTGATTTTGACCAAAAAGTCAAAGTTTGACTTTTTAGTATACAATTGACTTTTGATTAGTTGACTGCAAAATTTATCTGTCAATCCAATGGAATTGCAATGATTTGAACCATGTCATTAGGTCAAGATGATGCAACTGAACTCTTGAAGTCATGCTTCAAAACCATTGATCATTTTCTAGGTCAAAAATCAGAAAATGCCCTTCCTCAATCAAAACCCTAATTTTGACCATTTTGCCCTTTTGATGATTTGATCAAATTTCTTGAGGAATTATGGTCTGAACTTGATCAAATGATACATATGAGTCTAAAATGTTAACATGGATAAAAAATTATGAATTTTGACTGTAAATTGGCCATGGTTGACTTTTTTCCCAATATAGTTGATTTTTAGGTCAATTGTCCAATTGACTGATCAAAAATGTGATCCAAGGCTTGAAACTTGACATGAGTAAACTTAGGGGTCCATGATGATACTTGAAAGTCATATGAAGCATTGATAGTCCAAAAATCCTTGTGCAATCCCAAACTCTAATTTTTGGTTATCAGTGCATGATGAGATGTCTTGAGCTGGTCAAACCCTAATCCAGTCTTGAGTCAAAGAGATCTTGTGAGAAAAATCTTGATAAATGAGAGGGAAAATTTTGGGGTACAACAGCTGCCCCTGTTCAATCTTCTTATACCTGAATAATTAGATTGGCGAGTTTTGCCATTCGTGACTCGAAGGTGAAAGATGATTGGACACTAGAGTGCCCAAAAATTTGCACTCGACGATGTGTGGTTGAGGGAATGGGCTTAAAGATGCCATTTGGAAAGGTGATAGAACCTTGTTAGAGATGGGCTTGTAGATGCAATCCAAGAATGCTTGTTGAATTGTAATTTGTAAGCTGAAAGAATGAGTATCAGAATGGCGTACGTGTCTGGAGCGTATCTGAACTGTATCTGGGAGATGATTTTGACTAAGTATCAGAATGGCGTACGTGTCTGGAGCGTATCTGAACTGTATCTGAAAGTTGCATCTGAATGAGTATCAGAATGGTATCCGTGTTTGGAGCGTATCTGAATTGTATCTGAAAGTTGCATCTGAATGAGTATCAGAATGGCATCCGTGTCTGGAGCGTATCTATACTGTATCTTAAAGTTGCATCTGAATGAGTATCAGAATGGCATTCGCGTCTGGAGCATATATGAACTGTATCTGAAAGTTGCATCTGAATGAGTATCAGAATGGCATCCATGTCTGGAGCATATCTGAACTGTATCAAGCGAGTTGAATCTGAATGAGTGTCAGAATGGCATCCGTGTCTGGAGCGTATCTGAACTGTATCAAGATTGCATGTTGTTAATGGTATTCGTTAATCTTATCCTGAAACGGGTAAAATGTTAGCTAAAATACAAAGTTATGTTTGCATGAAATGTATGATGCAATGTATTTGTTTTATCAATGTTTATGATATATGGATGCAATGTATGTGTATGTGAACTAATTTTCCGCATTGTTGTTTGATTGAGGAAAATAAATCCCTGAATGTTGCTGAGGATATGTGGATTTTCATATCTTGAAGTTGAAGTACTGATGAACTTTTGTTGAGAGAAATAAGTTCCGTTGTGAGGGCAATGCCATGTACTGCTTGTAAGATCTGCTTGAGGAATCTGGAGAAATTAGATGATTTCTACCGGGGATTGGTAAACTGGGAGCTTTGTTCTGCTGGGGATTTCTTATGGAATAGCCTAGAGACATTTTCCTATTCTTTCAACCTATCAGTAATTGTCCTTCTTATTTTGTTTATTTGTAAACAGTAATCATGTTCAAATGTATATGTTCATCAATGAGTCAATGGACGTTTTTGTAAGCAAAACACCAGCGTAAAGAAAAAGACAAATAGTTTTTGCACTTTCAAAGGGATATTTTTATATTGACTTTGAATAAATATTTTGTACAAAGGGGACAAACATTCTAGTAAGAGAATGCTGTCGTAAAACAAGAAAAATTTGATACAGAGAAAGATAGCTATGTGTAATAATCCCATGGGGTTCCCATTCTGCTATAGCCTTCGTATCTCCGAGCATCTTGTATATTTATTGCTTCGTCCGAAGATGATTGAATTGATCAGAAACCCTGAGTTTGTCAGTGGAAGTCAAAGGTTGTCCGTAAATTGACCCGATGGGACATAGTCATACGCTTTAATTCCCTAACTTTTTCCTGGACAGTCCTTTCGGGTTTGCAGTCCACCGGGAAACCCTTTTTTGCCCAAGTCGCCCTTTCGGGTCTTCAACTTGCCGGGTGTACAAATTTTTTTCATTTTATCCCTAATTTTTTCCCGAACCTTTTGGTTTGCCGGGATGCCCTTGTTTTGCCTAGGTGTGTCAACCTAGCGGGTCTCTTATGTGTAGTATCTTTTGACTATGTCTGCGTTCGCAGGGTGTGCCAGGTCGTCGCCATCCATGGTGGTCAAGATCATTTCTCCACAGGAGAATATGTTTTTGATTACAAATGGTCCTTCATAGGTAGGAGTCCATTTGCCCCTGGGATCACTTTGTGGCAAGATGATACGTTTGATCACTAGATCCCCAACTTGATATACTTGGCGTCTGACTTTCTTGTTGAAAGCCTTGATCATCCGTTTTTGATACATTTGACCATGGAAAACAAAAGCAAGTCTCTTCTTATCAATCAAATTCAGTTGATCAAGTCGAGTCTGGATCCAATCATCTTTGTTCAACCTTGCATCCTTCATAATCCTCAGGGAGGGGGTTTGAACCTCAATAGGCAAGACGGCTTCCATGCCGTAAACCAAAGAATAAGGTGTTGCCCCGGTTGATGTGCGAGCCGTGGTACGGTACCCGTGGAGAGCGAATGGTAACATCTCATGTCAGTCTTTGTATGTGACTGTGATTTTCTGTATGATCTTCTTAATGTTTTTATTTGCAGCTTCGACAGCACCATTCATCTTTGGCCGGTAGGGAGAAGAATTGTGATGCTGGATTTTGAATTGCTCGCACAAGGCGGTGATCATAGTGTTATTGAGATTTGTACCATTGTCAGTGATGATCCTTTCCCGGATACCGTACCGGAAAATAAGATTTTGCTTGATGAAGCGGGAAACAACATTCTTGGTAACAGAGGTGAAGGAAGCTGCTTCAACCCACTTTGTAAAATAGTCAATGGCCACTAGGATGAAGCGGTGTCCATTGGAGGCTGTAGGCTTGATTTCTCCAATCATATCAATTCCCCACATAAAAAAGGGCCAAGGAGCCGTCAAGACATTCAGAGGAACCGGAGGTACGTGCACCTTGTCATCATAAATTTGACACTTATGACATGTTCGAGAGTGTTGATATAAATCTGCTTCCATGGTAGACCAATAATATCCTGCCCGTAGGATTTTCTTCGCCATCGTATGCCCACTGGAGTGGGTGCCAAAAGTTCCTTCAGCCATGATCTTTTCAGCTTCAACCTTATCCACACACCGAAGAAAAATGGAGTCATGATTGCATTTGTACATGATGTCATTACTAAGGAAGAATTTAGCAGAGAATCTCCTTAAGAACTTCTTATCATTGATTGAAGCTCCTTCTGGATATTCTTGAGCCTCGAGATACCTCTTGACTTCATGAAACAAAGGTTGGTCCACTACCTCTTCAGTATTAATCTCGTGACAGTGCGCTGGTTCATCCATTCGTTCGATGGTGATTTGGGGAGCCTCATTATCCCAATTAAATTTAAACATAGATGACATTGTGGCTAGAGCGTATGCTAGCTGATTTTCTTTTTGCAGGAAATGCTCGAAGGTAATCTTCTCAAAATGGGGTAGCAATGTCAAAACATGTTATTTGTAAGGGATAAGGTTTGGGTGCTTAGTGTCCCATTCCCCTTTGATCTGACTGATGACCAAAGATGAATCTCCAAATACATCCAATGATTTGATCCCTAAGTCTACGGCATCTTCGAGACCAAAGATGCACGCTTCGTATTCTGCCATGTTGTTTGTACAGTTGAAGCAAAGTCTGGCGGTAAAGGGAGTATGACACCCTTCTGGAGATATGAGTACAACACCGAGACCATTTCCGAGTGCATTGGATGCTCCATCAAAGAACAGGGTCCATCGGGATTCTTGTTCTGGTCCATCATATGGTCTGATTTCTTCACAGTTGTCTAATGTCATGATGTCTTCATCCGGGAATTCAAACTTCATGGACTGATAGTCTTCTACAGCTTGGTGAGCAAGGTGATCAGCTAATACACTCCCCTTTATAGCTTTCTTGGTAGTATACTGTATGTCGTACTCTGTCAGGATCATCTGCCATCTAGCTATTCTCCCCGAAAGAGCAGGCTTCTCGAAGATGTATTTTATCGGATCCATCTTAGATATCAATAAGGTAGTATGAGTCAGCATATACTGTCTCATCCAGTGAGCAGCCCATGCCAAAGCGCAATAAGTTTTCTCGAGCAATGAGTATCGGGTCTCACAGTCGGTAAACTTTTTACTAAGGTAGTAAATAGCGTGCTCTTTTCGTCCAGACTCTTCATGTTGCCCCAATACACACCCCATTGAGTTTTCTAAAACAGTCAGATACATGATTAACGGTCTTCCCTCGACTGGTGGCATCAATACAGGAGGTTCTTATAAGTATTCCTTGATTTTGTCAAAAGCAACTTGGCATTCATCATTCCATTTGACTACTTGATCTTTCTTCAATAGTTTGAAGATTGGCTCACAAGTAGCTGTTAGGTGAGAAATGTATGTGGCAATATAGTTTAAGCGTCCCAAGAATCCTCTGACTTACTTCTCAGTACGAGGAGCATGCATCTCTAGTATTGCTTTAACTTTGGCAGGATCGACCTCAATACCCTTGTTACTGACGACAAAGCCTAGGAGTTTACCGGATCGTACTCCAAATGTGCACTTGTTTGGATTCAACCTCAGCTTGTACTTCTTCAGTCTCTCAAACAGCTTTTGTAAGTGATCAAGGTGTTCTTATTCCGTTTGCAATCTGGATATCATATCGTCCATGTAGACCTCTATTTCATGATGTATCATGTCATGAAATAAAGCTACCATGGCGCGTTGATAGGTTGCCCCAACATTCTTCAGTTCAAATGGCATCACCTTGTAGCAGAATGTGCCCCATTGTGTGACAAAAGTTGTTTTCTCCATGTCCTCATGTGCCATTTTGATTTGGTTATAACCTGAGAATCCATCCATGAAGGAAAACACTTTGTGTTATGCCGTATTATCAACAAGGATATCAATGTGGGGGAGTGGAAAATCATCTTTAGGGCTCGCCCTATTCAAATCTTTGTAGTCCACACACATTCGTACTTTGCCGTCTTTTTTGGGTACGGGAACAATGTTGGCAACCCATTGAGGGTAGGAAGTGACAACCAAGAATCTAGCATTGAATTGCTTCATGACCTCTGCTTTAATCTTTTCTGACATATCAGGTCTCATACGGTGAACCTTTTGTTTTACTGGCGGACAATCTTCTCTTGTAGGCAGACGATGTACCATGATGTTTGTATCAAGTCCTGGCATATCTTCATATGACCAGGCGAAGATCTCAACATAGTCATGTAACAACTAAACCAGACGCTCCTTGACACTGGGTTCCATATTGGCACCCACCCTGACCTCTTTTTTATCCTCCTCGGTACCTAGGTTGATCGTATCCACTGGTTCTTCGTGAGGATGAATGGTTTTTTCCTCTTGTTGTAGCAGTCTGGCAAGTTCCCCTGGTACTTCACAATCTTCCTCGCCTTCGTCTTCGGCTTGGTAGATTAAATCCTCAGAGTCACAAAAGGACATAGCAGTATCGTTACCCATGGGATCCAAAATGGATGGGTACCTGCATTTGTGAGTGTGGGTGTGTGTAAGGGTATAACTATCTTTAAAAGAAAATAAAATGTAAAAGAAAAAAACAATGAGCACAAAAGTTTGTATGCAAAAAACATCCATGATTCATTGAATGTCATATGAAGATGAAATAATAACCCTTACAAATGGACCATTGTGCCTCGGGCAAGACACAAGGTTTTAAGAGTGCGAATTGTTTTTGAATATTACAGATCCAACAAAATAAAAAGATAAATTACTGAGGGATGAAAGTTATTGGGATGAAGTCTCTGGCCTCCCAATTGCTGAGTCCTTCATTGACAGTCGGAAAGATCCAATCCTCCAAGTTGCAATCCTCTTCACCATATTTTACCACGTTGACTTCTCGGTTGCTAATTTTCAAGGGTGGCCCTCCAGCACGGGCACGCCGTACAGCCTTTTGAGCACTTGAAGTGAAACCTAAGCCAAACTTATCAGACTTATACGGGATATCCGGAAGTTTCCCCAGATGGTGCATCCACCTTCCTCTACTACTGCTTTGGCGTCCTTCAGAGATGACATCCAGAGTGGAGGTCTTGTAATCTTGGGAAACTGGGACACAGTCTTAGTCACTGCTACCTCCCAAGGGACCTCTTCGAAGTGTTGAAAAGGAGTTTCAATGAACTCGCCGTCCAATTCCACATACCTGAAGGAATTGAGATGGCTAATCATGTATTCTTCCTCTCTGTGGACAGTGATAATCTTTCATTGAACCGGATACTTCAGCATCTGGTGCAATGTAGAGGTGACAGCGCCAGCATTATGGATCCATGGCCGTCCTAGCAGACAAGAGTAAGAGGGGTGGATGCCTATTACATAAAAGGTTGAATTGAAAGTTTGAGTCCCAACCTTTATGGGGATATCCACCTCCCCGTGTACCATCCTCTTCGAGCCATCAAATGCCCTTACTACAATGTTGCTTGGCTTTAACGCCAGTCCTTCGAAGTCAAGTCTGTCAAGAGCTTTTTTCGGTAAAACATTCAAAGATGAGCCAGTGTCCACCAAAACATGGGCCAGAGTTGTGCCCCTACATTCCACAGAGACATGTAATGCCTCGTTGTGTTTTCTTCCCCTTGGTGTCAGATCAGCATCCGAGAAGCCTAGGCCGTTATCCACTGTCAAGCTGGCCACGCAGTCTTGAAATTGATCAACAGACGTCTCTTGAGGCACATGGGCTGGTTTTAGGAACTTCACTAAGGATTTCGCATATGCCCTGGAATACAGTAGTAATGCTAGCATGGAGATTTTGGAGGGAGTTTTCCCCAACTGTTCGACTATGTCGTAGTCGCTCCTCTTTATAATTTTTAGGATCTCCTCCATTTCTTTCTTGGATGTCTCGGGGATTCAGTGATTGAGCCTTCGTCCGGACATGCTCTACTTGAATACTTTTTCCTCGAGTTTCAGCAGTAGGAGTGTTGGTAGGAATGTCAATAGGGGTTGTAACGGCTTCGTTAATAGGAACACTTGCAGAGATGATTATGGGTACGAAAGTAACCTTTGGAGCAACCACGGGTCCAAAAACTGCCTTTGGGGGGGAAATTTCTGGAGAAAAGATCCTACTGCTTCGGGTAATTTTACTAGTTCTGACAATATTTATAATGTCAGAATCTTCTTCTTCGGAGTTTATCTCTTCAGCGGCCGACTCATCTTGTTTGATGCCATGGTAGTAAATTTCCCCTCCGTAATTCCATGACACAGTTTTGTCTGATTCATATGGGACTGGACCAGGCATTGTGATTATTAGAGGAGTTGTTTTTGGAACCGATGTAATTCTACGGGTCTTTTGGAAACCCTGGAAGAATTGGCGGAGATGGTAGTGATTGAAACATCTTCAACAAGAACAGGTGAAACAGGAGTACTTTCAAACAGAATCGCTTTGTTGTCTATCAAGCGTTGAATGCCTGTTTTCAACAAAGGGCAATCAGTTGGTGAGGATAAGTAGAGGTGGCAGTCTTCATTACAACCCAGGAACACACCGGCTTTCAACAAGTTTATCTTAATGGTTGGAAGTGGAGTCACGAGTTCATCAACTGTGGTAACAAACAAATCTTCTTCAATAGCATTGGTGTTGTGACCATGTCTGGGCATGGGAGCAGAAATAACATTTGGCTTCTCGAGCGCATCAAACTCAATTTCTTTTGCTTCAATAAGGTCTTGTATTTTGTTCTTCAAGGCCCAACAATTATTAGTATCGTGACCAGGACTTTCAGAGTGATATGCGCAACGGGCATTGGGGTGATAATGAGGGGATGTTGTGTTGGGGTTTTTCGGAGCTTCTTTCAAAGTTGCCAAATTGAATCTCAGAAGATGCGGTAATACTTGAGACGGAGTCATGTTGATTCTAGTGAATTTCTGGACTAGCCTTTCCACCCTTAGTTGATTACTTCTTTGTTGATCAGATGTAGGCTTTAGAATCATAACAACCCCTACCATTGGTCGGCGTTCGGCTCTCTCTTGGTTTCTTTGTGGATATACAACAACTACCTCTTTCTTCCCAATAAAAGGCTTACTCACAGCTGTAGAAGAAGATGAATCCTTCTGAATCTTTCCACTTTTCATGCCAGCTTCCACCCTCTCTCCGGTTAGTATTAATTCAGTAAATCCTGCAGATGAGCTTCCAATTAAATGGTTGAAGAAAGGGCCAGATAAAGTGCCTAAGAACATGTCCACCAATTCCCTTTCAGACAGAGGGGGTTGAACTCTTCCAGCCAGATCTCTCCATTTCTGTGCGTAATCCTTGAAACCTTCATTGGAAGCCATAGCCATACTCTAAAGTTGAGTACGGGTAGGCGCCAAATCGGTATTATATTGATATTTCTTGTAGAAAGTTGCGGCAAGATCTTCCCAATTATGGACGTTGGCTCTTTCTAGTTGGTAAAACCATTCGAGTTGTGTTCCAGATAGACTATCCTAGAAAAAATGCACCCACAAGTCTTTTTCAGCGGAGTGTAGTTGGATCTTTCTCACATACGACCAGAGATGCATCTTAGGGCATGGCACTCCATCGTATTTTGCAAACAAAGGCACTTTGAACTTCATAGGAATCACAATCCCCGACACTAGTCCTAAATCCTCAAAATCCAAGCCTGGTACCTTTTGTATTTCCATTACGCTCAAACGCTCTTCGAGATGTCTGTACTTGTCATCAGTTGGATTTCCTCAGAGTAGTCTTCCTCCTCTTCCTCCTCTTCAGATTCTGGCGGGACCGTTGTTTCCTTACCTTTCCCCTCTCCTTCACCAGATGTTGTTGCAAAATTTAAAGTCCTTCTCGTCTGCTCATGAAATCTTCTCGCCATGTTAAAGACTCCATTTACCTTCTTTGTTTTCTTTTTCTTCTCTTCAGCTAGCAGAGTCTTCAATTCTTCTTGCCCCTTGGCCAGGGTCATGAGCAACTGTTGAAACCGCGTGTTCTGAGCTTGGAGATCTTTCACTGTTTGTTCGAGATCCATCTTAATGAAATAAACAGTAGAGAGATGAGGAAACTTGTTGCAAAAGACCTGTTTATGTTATGATGAATGATATGTGCATATGCAATGTTTTCAAGGATTTCAAAGATTCAAGTTCGTTTTAGACAAAAAGAAACACACGTTATATTAATAAGATAAAGTTTAAGTACATCAATGCCCCTTGGACAAAATAATACAAAACTCTAAGATAAAAAAGTAGTGCGCATCCTCTTTGGTGTAATATAGGCATTTAGAGTCCGCTCCTCATGAAGTAGCCTAGTGAGTTCCAAAACCTTTTTCTCGTTTGCGTAGAATTGGGCTTCGAAAGTATCTCGATCTCCTTTGAGTTGTATCCAATCCCTTTGTAGGTATTCAAAAGATATGGGCATGTCAGGATGTAGGATAGTGTGTGGAACATCTCCTTCCTTAACAGGCTCAATGATTACTGGAAGGATGGAAGGATAAGGCATCATAAGACTTTGAGCACGAGTTCCTACCCATTTGAGGTAAGGATCGAGAGGGATGGAATTATTTTGCCCCAAAGTCTTGCTATCCACCTTATTTAGCATCCTCCAAGCTCAGATGAATCTCTAGCGAAGACCTTGATCATCGTTGTCGTAGTCGAATACCTAACCTTGAATCAGTATCTCGTGCGGGCCATCCCTTCGGGTGTAACCAAACTGTCTTAAAGCTAAGCATGGGTTGTAGGTGATGCCTCCCATAATGCCAAGTAGAGGGACATTAGGTAATTCTCTACAACGGTCAACAATGATAACATTCTCTTTGGATCGGGAGCACCAACGAATGTCCGAATGTTTGAGCGTCATTGACCTTTGTGACCATATTGCACCTTGATCATTCTTTACGGCTGATTCGGGAAGATGAGAAATAAACCATCTTACCAGGAGAGGAGTGCAACACATAAGGACACCTCTTTTCCTCATTGTGCGAGTGTGAAAAGAGTGTAGGATATCCCCTAGCAATGTAGGCACTGGGTTGCGTGACATGAAGATTTTGACGGTGCTCACATTTATGAGTTGGTCAGGATTTGGAAATAAAACCATACCATAGATGAGAAGAGCCACAATCTCCTCAAAGGCTTGCAAGTCTAGGGAATTCCAACAGCTTTGGGCTTTCTCAAACAGGAACTTTGCTAAGAAGCCTTTGACACCACTCCTAGTTTCCCAATGAGTTGTGACATCATATGAGTGCAAGTGCAGAGCTTGAGAAATCTCTTCTGGCTTTGGGCCTCTTTCCGTACCGTTGAAAGGTAGTTGATTGATAATGGTAATCCTCAAGAGTTGGGAGAATTCTTCCAAAGTAGGCACAAACTGATAGTCGGGAAATGTGAAGCAATGGTGCAAAGGATCAAAGAACTGAAAGAGCACCTTCATCATATCCTCATCAGTGTTGGAGGTGACCAAGTTGAGTAGAAGACCGTGTCTCTCGGTGAATGGAGAGTTCTCAGGGATCCTTGAAACTAGCTCCTTAAGTTGTGGAGTAATTCTTACAAGGTTGACTTGGATAGTTTTGCTGCGACGTGAATCCATATCCTACAAAACAAGAACAAAGATGAATCTCAAAAAATCCTTGAAATGGTTAGTGGATGTATATGATGTTCATGATGTCCATGATGTTATGTACAAGTATGCATATACAAGCAAAGCAAACAAAATCTTAGTTTAGGCTTGCATGGAGTTTTATAGGTAATTACCCTCTTGAAGTTTTAGTTGGCTTAAACATGTCCTAGTAATAGCAACCGGGTTCTAAGGAGCTCAATATCACCGAATTGTTTCCTTGGTCATTGTTTCAGCTCAAGCCTCTTTAATGGTGACCGAAATATCCCAAGAAACCAAATCTCAATGAGTGTAGTATCGAGTATCTACCAACTTCGGACTGCACCAAAGCCGGTCATCTCACTACATCCTAAAGGCCAAGTTGGTCAAGTAAAGGTTCTAGAAGTTCATTAGTGTTTAGTGACATCACTCAGCGGCCCCATATTCTCTTTGATTAACTCAAAGGCTACCGGTACCCACAAATATGTCGCACTAACATAGCTATTTCTTAGACCATGTCGGTATACCCCGCACAATTTCCATAATGTATTGCTATTTACCTATAATGTATCCCAAATCCGGGTAGAGGATTTCAAACCCAAACAAAGAACCATAATATAAAGCATACAAATCAAACAATGTAAGGAAATAAATGTGATCTATCCCTAAGGTAACCCCACTTTAAAAAACTCCCCAACAGAGTCTCCAGTTCTGTGATACGGTGGGAGAACTGACTTGAGGGTTTTGCATTTTATCGTAAATGTTGCGGTTAGCAAGAGTCGCCACCGACTTTTCTTTTATCCAAAAGGAAAGGTGAAAAAGCACAGGAAAGACCTTTGAGATTGTTTCTTGAGTTCAGGGGGTAGATTATGAAAATGGAAGATGTTAGCATCCTTTCCATCCATGGTTTTCCACGGGCTCTTAGTTACTTGCTAGATCACTTGCTTTTGTTTTGAAATTGTGCTTTGTGTGGTTTTGAAAGTATTTTGAAAAAGAGGCCATTGTTTAGGAAATCTTTGTAATGATTCTCGTTCGTAAGAATGTATACAAAGATGTTTGTCTTTTTGAAAATGTTTTCAATGTTTGTAAGATGTTTGGAAATGTGAGTGTTTGTTTTTGAAAATAGCAAGGATAGTTGTTTGAAATGGAGCAAGTAACTAGAAGTAATCTACCTACTCAAATTTCTTTCTTGTTCATTTTATTTTCCTTTGATATTGTTGTCTTACCATTGACTTGGTATGCAACCCTATCTTTGGATGCAACGGGACGGGCGGGGGTCATCGTATAACCATGATTAGCAATGTTGCAAAGTATCTTAGTATTTTTGAGGGACCAAGATCATTTTGTAAGGCAACTTTGAATAGCGTCATCGAGGGACTATGATCTTAGACTTGTTTGTTTTGCTAAGATACTTCGCATGCGTAATATGGCCATTTTTGTATAAGGCAACCAAGTGGAGTAACCCTAGGGGGTGTTGGTGTGCAAGTGTGTCATTTTCATGCTTGGTTTTGTCTTGGATTAGGGTTTTCTATTTGATTGTTTTTATCTTGCCATACAAACCCTAATTACTAGCATGTTATGTAAAAGCGATAAATTGCGTAATGTAAAGATTACTACGCTATTACAACATTTTATGGAAGGGGGGGGGGGGGGGGGGTATACAAATTATGAATGGGGATTTGCAATAATGTAAACCTAATTAATCCATTACAACCAAATCGAATTTGTACGAATATTTGAATAAATAATATACAATATAAATTAAATATGCAAAAACATGTATATGCAACAAAAAAGATTTTTGTTTTGCCTTTTTTTATATGAAAAAAGAGTTTTGAACTAAATTTAATAATTTAAGAAAAGGAAATTATTTTTAGAAATTGGTTAACCCTAATTCTAATTTGTTATAAGAAAATAAAGTTCTTTAAGTATTATTTTTGTGTATTTTTGTCATAAAAAATAAAATAATATTTTATGAAATATATTAGTCCTTTTATACATTAGAATAAATATTTAAAAGTGAGAAAAAGAAATAAATATTAACCTAATTCTATTTTATTTTACAAGTTTATTTAAGAAAAATAGTTAATATATAATTTAATAAAAATATTTTTTTATGAGAGAATAAAATAAAATAAACAAAATGTAATATTTATCATGTTTTATATTTTTTAATGATTTTTTATGTTAAGGAAAATATATTTAATAAAATGAAAATAAAAATAAAAAATAAAATGTATGGGCCAGGGTTGCTGTAAGGAAAAGGGAGGTGGATGTTAGCAAAAAAAATGAGGCCCATACATGCTGAGCCCACGCTGCCAAACAATAAAAAACAAAGCTGAAAAATATGGAAAATGTAAAAGGCAGTGCCAAGGTTCAAACCCATGACCTATGCAATTTCTGCGTGCTGCCTTGCCACTGGGGTGGCTGTACATCCGTTAGTTCAAATGAAACTAAAAATACATAACACAAAGTGCTTCCCTGCCCTGTACTTCGTCTTCTTCCTCTAGCTAGCCGGACCCCCCCTGTATCTCTCTCATTTCTCCATAAAAATGGAAACTTCAAACATGAAAATGGTAGTACTCTTTCCTACGATTTCAAACATGTAACTCATGTAAACTAACAGTCAAAGATCAAAGCTAATTTCACTGGCCCTAATTTTAAACCTAATTTTTACAGAAATTTTGAAATCTAAAATTCTCTATACATAATGAATATAAATGAAATCTGTGAACATGGTTGGTTTTAGCACAAGGATATCTACATTTTATCTTCACAAATCGAGACCAAAGGATGCCTGTATGAAGAGATAGAAGTTAGAGTTCTTACCTCTTTTAGCTGAGATCGTGAATGGAGTTTGAGTGAGTTTTGAGAAGGCCTGAGGATCCCTTTAGCTTGCCTGGACCTCCCTGAGTGTGTTCCAATCCTTACGTTGCCTTGAAAGTGCCTGAATCTCCCTATCCAAGTCAACCTGCAAGCTTATAATACAAAAATGGCATATGGAGAAGGAGGAGTTACAGTGAAGGGATGATGGTCTGGAACACTTAGATATGATGTAGGTTAAGTGTTTAGGTGATTAGAACTTGAAACACACGAGTAGATTTTTGGATTGCCATGTTTGATGCAAAATTGCAAGTTATGACAGGTTTTTGGTGATAGAGAGTTTGGGAGAGTTTCTGGACTTTTGCAATCGTGTGTTAGGTTGTAATATGTTTTTGTATAAGTATAGAAAAGGTTTCAAATCAATTCCACACCAGGCTTCTGAGTTCTAGCCTTTTTGCCCTATTGCTTGCCTTTTAAGAAAAGTGAGGAGACAACTCTCTACATGCTTGTACAAGCTTTATCTGAGTTGGTACAAGTCTTAGGCACTTTGTTTTTGGTTTATAGGACTTGTGTGTGCAGAAGTAATAGGTGCAAAGCTCAAGGAGTTGACAAATGCAAAAGTTGTGCTTTTCTAAAATGAAAATGGCAACTTTGTGCCATTTATGGAATTAAAGCTTGGACAAAGGCTCTCATGCTTGGATTAAAGCTTTATCAACTGTGTAAGCATTAAATTATGGAGTGAGAAACAAGTTTTAGACCTTTAAATCAAGGATTATGTAGCCTAGGTTTGGATTTGAATTTTGTTCTTCATGAAATGGCTTGAAATCAAAGTGAGAAATTGCCAACTTCTTCTCTTCGATTCTCCCTGCTCAAGAATGATCTCAAGGAGTTCTTGGACATTTTGGAAATCTTGCAATGTTATCTATAATTCATATTTGAATTGCTTTTCAAGATTCCTCTTGGAACTAGGTGAAAAGTTGCCATGAAGTTAGGTCAAAAACCTGCCTAAATTAGGGCAAAATTTCACTAAGTTATTTTAGTTCATGGGCATGTCTTCACAAAATTATATCTTGAGATCCAAGCATCTTTAGGACAAAATGTGTGAAGCAAAGTTGTATATTTCATGGAGATCTACAACTTTCATGTTGTGGACTTTCTTTGAATCATCTTGTATCATGGTGAAAATTTGTCTTAAAGTTGAGAAAAAATAAGAAAATTTCTATACTTAGAAAAATTTCTAAGTTAAGAAATTTCAAATTTCAAAACAAAATCTTCAAGCTTTGGTTTCTTGATGAACAAGTTTCACATTTTGACATGTTTTTATGAATTGTGATCCTTTGCATTTGATTTTGACCAAAAAGTCAAAGTTTGACTTTTCAGTATACAATTGACTTTTGATCAGTTGACTGCAAAATTTATCTATCAATCCAATGGAATTGCAATGTTTTGAGCCATGTCATTAGGTAAAGATGATGCAATTGAACTATTGAAATCATGCTTCAAAACCATTGATCATTTTCTAGGTCAAAAATCAGAAATCGCCCTTCCTCAATCAAAACCCTAATTTTGACCATTTTGCTCTTTTGATGATTTGATCAAATTTCTTGAGGAATTATGGTCCGAACTTGATCAAATGATACATATGAGTCTAAAATGTTGACGTGGATAAAAAATTATGAAGTTTGACTGTAAATTTGCCATGGTTGACTTTTCCTCAATACAATTGATTTTTAGGTCAACTGTCCAATTGACTGATCATAAATGTGATTCAAGGCTTGAAACTTGACATGAGTAAACTTAGGGGTCCATGATGATACTTGAAAGTCATATGAAGCATTGATAGTCCAAAAATCCTTGTGCAATCCCAAACCCTAATTTTGGGTTATCAGTGCATGATGAGATGTCTTGAGCTGGTCAAACCCTAATCCAGTCTTGAGTCAAAGAGATTTTGTGAGAAAAATCTGGATAAATGAGAGGGCAAATTTTGGGGTACAACACTGCTGTTTGAATTATAACAGTAGGATTAGTGATAGTACCAATGTAATATTACAGAATAGCAGTACGGATTACTATAGTATTAATGTACAACTGAGTTGTTGATGAGAAGTTATTAATGATGTTATGTTGATAATTTATAATAAATAAATGATGTTTGATGAATTATTATGATGATATGAGATGTTGATGAAGAGACGTTGAGATGCTTTTGAGATGTAGGTCTTTGGCCAATGATGGTGTTGCATTGAGATGTTGTTAATTTTGGTGTTGTTATTACATTCATGATTGTGTCGCATACATTGCATTTTGAGATGGAGCTTATGCTCGTTGAGATGGCCTGTATTGGCAAATTTTGAGATGAAGGCTTATGCCTTGTTGATGCCTCTATTAATTGGCAAATTTTTAAGATGGGAGTTCTGCTCCAACTGGTACCACATGCATTTCCATAGTGTTGAGTCGCATTATATGATTGCATGAAGAAGTGTGTAATGATGTTGTGAATGTGTATTATTGTTGTGATTATTGTTGATTATGAGATGAGAAGTGGTGATGTTATGTGATCTAATTTAATATATTAATTATCATGCGCTTTATTATATTGTTAGATATCTCACCCCTTCTTTTTGAATGTTGCCCTTATGTTGGTAACGTGCAGGTAATCGAGAGTGAAGGCCGTATACCTTCAGTAGTTTGAGTCAGTGTCATTGCTCTGATATGTAACACTCGAGGGATGAACGCTTGCTGTTTTTTATTGTTGATTTTTCACTTGTTGAATGTTAAGTTGATTATTATTAAATATGTGCTGTTTCGAAGTTGCTGTATTGATGATAAAGATGTTATTAAGAATTCCGCTGTGTAGATGTTGAGTTATTTAATTAAAGATGTTATGATGATGGTTCATCCGATGTTTTAAAAAGTGTTATATATCCACAATGAATGCAATGAATTTTTATAGAAGAATTTGTGGCATCCCGATTCGTTTGCATGAATGATTTTTATAACTCTGATTTATTTATATAATTGCCGAGGTAGAATCGGAGTGTTACAAAGTTGGTATCAGAGCAAAAGGTTGGTTCGACCTTGTCGTCGAGTCATAGTTGTCTAACAATCGAGTATTGTTAATTTGAGTTCTAACCGTTGTTTATGTTGTAGTGATAAGTTGAGATGGCTGGAAGGAATGATGCTGCACTTGCTGCTGCTTTAGAAGTAATGGCTCATGTGATGGAGAATCAGCCGAATGCTGACGGGAATACTGGATCTCGTAGCTTGGTGACTTCCCAGAGAGAGAATCCACCTACGTTCAAGGGAAAGTATGATCTTGATAGAGCATTGGAGTGGTTGAAAGAGATTGAGATAATCTTCCGTGTGATAGACTGCACTCCAACGCAGAAGGTTCGTTATGGTACTCATATGCTAGCAGTCGAGGCTGATGACTGATGGCTAGAGACTTGTCAGAAGTTAGAAGCTGCAGGTGAGAATGTCACTTGGGCTGTGTTCCGTAGGGAATTCCTGAGAAAGTGCTTTCCTGAAGATGTTCGTGGTAAGAAGGAGATTGAGTTCCTTGAGCTGGAGCAAGGGAATATGTCGGTTATTGAGTATGCTGCCAAGTTTGCTGAGTTAGCTAAGTTTTATCCGCACTATGCTGATGTAGATGCTGAGTTTTTGAAGTGTATCAAGTTTGAGAACGGGGTGCGCCCGAAGATTAAGAAGGCAGTTGGATACTAGAAGATCCGTGCCTTTGCTGATTTGGTTGATAGTTGCAGGATTTATGAAGAGGATAATAATGCTCATTACAAGATTATCAGTGAGAAGAGGGGTAAGCACCAACAGAATCGTGGTAAGCCTTATGATACCCCAGCTGGTAAAGGTAAACAGAAAGTTGCTCAGAGTCAGAGGACTAGTGGGGGAGATGCTCCTGCTGGTGTGGTTTTATTTAAGTGTGGAAAACCTGGGCACAAGAGTAATGTGTGCACTACTGAAGTGAAGAGGTGTTTCCTTTGTGGTAAGAACGGGCATGTTGTATCTGAGTGTGAACACAAGGATGTGATTTGTTTCATTGTAGAGAAGAAGGGCATATTGGTAGTCAGTATCTGAAACCGAAGAGGGCTCAGTCAAGTGGTAAAGTGTTTTCTTTGGTGGAGGATCAGACAACTATTGAGGATAGACTTATCATAGGTACATGTTTCATTAATATTACTCCTTTAATCACTATTATTGATACCGGTGCTACACATTATTTTATTGCTGCTGATTGTGTTGAAAGATTGGGTCTTATGTTATCTTCTATGAATGGAGAAATGGTCGTCGATACTCTAGCTAAGGGGTCGGTGACTACTTCTTTTGTGTGTTTGAAGTGTCCCTTGTCGATCTTCGACAGAGACTTTGCTGTTGATTTGATTTGTTTACCGTTAAGAGGTTTGGATGTGATTTTGGGTATGAAGTGGTTAGAGCATAACTGTGTTCATATTAACTGTTATGACAAGTCTGTGAAGTTTTCTACTCCTGAAGAAGAGGAAAATGGTCTATTGTCTGCTAGACAGTTGAGAAAGTTGATGCAAGAGGTAGCACAAATGTTCTCGTTGATGGCGTCGCTATCTATAGAGACTCAAGCTATAATTAAGGAATTGCAGGTGGTGTGTGAATTTCCTGAAGTTTTTCCTGATGAGATTCCTGATGTACCTCCGGAGAGGGAAGTTGAATATGCAATTGATCTTGTACCTGGTACCAGACCTGTGTCTATGGCACCATACAGGATGTCTGCATCTGAATTGTCAGAGTTTAAGAAGCAATTGGAAGAGTTACTTGAGAAGAAATTTGTAAGACCAAGTGTATCGCCGTGGGGAGCTCCAGTGTTATTAGTAAAGAAGAAAGATGAAAGTATGAGGCTTTGTGTTGATTGTAGACAGTTGAATAAAGTGACGATTAAGAACAAGTATCCGCTTCCAAGAATAGATGACTTAATGGATCAATTGGTGGATGCTCGTGTGTTTAGTAAGATTGATTTGAGGTTGGGTTACCATCAGATTAAAGTGAAGGATGAAGATATTCAGAAGACGGCTTTCAGAATGCATTATGGACATTACGAGTATTCGATGACGCCTTTCGGTGTTACTAATGCGCTGGGAGTATTCATGGAATATATAGATCGTATCTTTCATACTTATTTGGATCGTTTTGTAGTAATGTTCATTGATGATATTTTGATTTACTCTAAGTCAGAAGAAGAGAATGCTGAACACTTAAGAGTGGTATTGCAAGTTTTGAAAGAGAAGAAGTTGTATGCAAAGCTGTCCAAGTGTGAGTTTTGGTTGAAGGAGGTTAGTTTTCTTGGTCATGTGATCTCAGGTAGTGGCATTGCTATAGATCCCTCGAAGGTTGATACTGTGTTGCAATGGGAAACTCCAAGGTCATCTACTGAGATTAGAAGCTTCTTGGGATTAGCTGGTTATTATAGAAGGTTTATCAAAGGGTTTTCTAAGTTGGCACTTCCATTGACTAAGTTGACTTGTAAAGGTAGAGCGTTTGTATGGGATATTCAGTGCGAAGAAAGTTTTACGGAATTGAAGAAGAGGTTGACGTCGACTCCGATTTTGAGGTTGCCTAATCCAGGAGAGCCTTTTGTGGTGTATTATTATGCTTCTAAGATGGGTTTAGGAGGTGTGCTTATGCAGAATGGTAAGGTAGTTGGTTATGCGTCAAGGCAGTTGAGGACTCATGAGAAGAACTATCCTACGCATGATTTAGAGCTTGTTGCTGTTGTCTTTGTGTTGAAGATTTGGAGGCACTATCTTTATGGTTCTAGATTTGAAGTGTTTAGTGACCATAAGGGCTTGAAGTATTTATTTTATCGGAAGGAGTTGAATATGAGGCAACGAAGATGGTTGGAATTGTTAAAGGATTATGATTTTGGTTTGAACTATCATCCAGGAAAAGCGAATGTGGTAGCTGATGCGTTGAGTCGAAAGACTTTACATATGTCAGCAATGATGATTAAAGAGTTGGAATTAATTGAACAGTTCAGAGATATGAGCTTAGTTTGCGAGGTTACTCCGCAGAGTGTTACGTTGGGTATGTTGAAGATTAATAATGAATTTTTAGACAGTATCAGAGAAGCTCAGAAGTTGGATGTGAAACTGGTAGTTTTGATGGTTGGGATTGATCAGTATGAGAATAATGGTTTTAAGCTAGATGCACAAGGTTTGTTGAGATTTTGTAACCGGATTTGTATTCCTGATGATGCTGAGATGAAGAAAGTGATACTTAAGGAGAGTCATAGAAGTAAGTTGAGTATTCATCCAGGAGCTACAAAGATGTATCAAGATTTGAAAGGTTTGTTTTGGTGGCCTGGGATGAAGAGTGACGTGGCTCGGTTTGTGTGTCATGTTTGACTTGTCAGAAGTTGAAAGTTGAACATCAGAAGCCTGCAGGATTGATGCAACCATTGGAAGTTCCAGAATTGAAATGGGATAGCATTTCAATGGACTTTGTGACAGGGTTACCTAATACTTTAAGAGGACATGATTTGATTTGGGTGATTATTGATAGGCTTACAAAGTCAGCTCATTTTGTTCCTATTAACATCAGTTTCCAGTGTCGAAGTTGGGTGAGATTTACACTAGTTTAATTGTGAAACTGCACGGTGTTCCTTTATGCATTATGTCAGATAGAGATCCAAGATTTACTTCTGATTTTTGGAAGAGTTTGTAAGAAGCGTTGGGTTCTAAGTTGAGGTTGAGTTCAGTGTGTCATCCTCAGACAGATAGTCAGACTGAACGGACGATTCAATTGTTGGAAGACTTGTTGAGGGCCTGTGTTCTTGAGCAGGGAGGTTCGTGGGATACTAATCTCCCTTTGATAGAATTTACTTATAAGAACAATTACCATTCTAGTATTGGGATGGCACCTTTTGAGGCGTTGTATGGTCGAAGATGTAGAACTCCTTTATGTTGGCATGAATCTGGTGAGAGTGTAGTACTTGGACCTGAACTTGTTCGTGAGACTACTGAGAAGGTGAAGTTGATTCGAGAAAAGATGAAAGCTTCCCAAAGTAGACAGAAGAGTTATCATGACAAGCTAAGGAAGGATTTAGAATTTCAAGCTGGTGATCATGTGTTTTTGAGAAAAACACCTGTGATTGGTGTTGGGCGAGCATTGAAGTCTAAGAAGCTCACTTCTTGTTTTATTGGACCGTATCAGATTTCGGAGAGAGTGGGGAATATTGCTTATAAAGTGGCTTTACCTCCTAATATTTCGAATTTGCATGATGTGTTTCATGTGTCGCAACTCTGGAAGTATATTTCTGATCCATCTCATGTGATTCATATGGACGATGTGCAAGTACGGGATAATCTTATGGTGGAGACGATGCCTGTACGGATCACGGATCGTGAAATAAAGACTCCGGGGGGCAAAGAGATTGCCTTGGTTAAAGTGGTTTGGCTAGGAGCTTCCGGAGAAAGCATGACTTGGGAGTTGGAGAGCAAGATGCGAGACTCCTACCCTGAGTTGTTTGATTAAGGTAAATTTTCGAGGACGAAAATATTCTAAGTGGGGGAGAGTTGTAACGCCCATAATTTAATTAAATTATTGTTGGAATATTTGTGAAGTTGTGTGGTGATTAATTGGATTTAATTCATTTTATTAAGTGGAGAAATAATATTAGAAGCATAATATTATTTGATGTGGGTTGGTTTAAAGGAATAGAAGTAATAAGGGGGGTGTATTAGTTTTGAGCCCAATAAGGAATAAAGAATAATAGGGTTATTTTATTGTTGTTAGAAAGAATAGAATAGAAAGAAGAGGCAGTAGAAGAATAAGGATTGAGAAGAAGAACGTGAAGCTGCTGGAAAAAGAGGAAAAACGGCAGAACGAGAATTCCACCGGAAGATTGTAGAGTGACCTTCAATCCAAGTTAAGGGTGAGGTTCTGACTCTATAATTGGGTTCATGATGATTGGTATGTGGGAGTTAGAGGTGATTGCTGTCTTGTTCTTGAATTAAATGTATATGATGTTGTATGATGAAGAATTGATAAATTTTAGATGAATAATGATGTCCCGATGTTGTTTAATCGATGTAGAATTATAGGATAACTGTAAGTAATGATTTATCATGATTAGATTAAGTTTTTAGGGCTAAAAACATGAATCCCGTAGTGAAAATGCAGAGAAAATCGTAGAATTTATGCAGGAAGGATCAGGATGTGTCGACCTCAAACACGATGTGTCGATACATGAGGGTTTAGAGACTCAGTATGAGTCAACACGAAGAGGCTTGCATCGATACATAAAGGTTGAAAGACTCAGGATGAGTCGATACGTAGGATGCATGTGTCGATACATGTTGTGTGTAAGACTCAAGATGAGTCGATCCAAGAAAGGATGCGTCGACTCATGTTGTGCAATTAGTGCAGTACGCATCGACACGAGATGTTTTGCATTGACCCATATTGTCTGATTTCTGGCAGAATCAGTTTTAAAATGCTGTAACTTGAGTTTTAGAATGTCGTTTGAGATGTCGTTCTAAGCGTTGAATAGCTAACGCGATGAACTTCATTCTAGAGGATTAAAATGAAGAACAAGAAGTGTAATCCTAGTATCCAATTTAGGATTTAGAGTTAGCTCCCGTGTTGATCGTTACGTTGGTTTTGTGCAGAACGATAAAGATGAGATGCTTAGAGGCTGCTGTTTGAATTATAGCTGTAGGATTAGTGATAGTACCGATGTAATATTATAGAATAGCAGTAGGATTACTGTAGTATTAATGTACAACTGATTTGTTGATGAGAAGTTATTAATGATGTTGTGTTGATAATTTATAATAAATAAATGATGTTTGATGAATTATTATGATGATATGAGATGTTGATGAAGAGATGTTGAGATGCTTTTGAGATGTAGGCCTTTGGCCAATGATGGTGTTGAATTGAGATGTTGTTAATTTTGGTGTTGTTATTACATTCATGATTGTGTTGCATACATTGCATTTTGAGATGGAGCTTATGCTCGTTGAGATGGCCTGTATTGGCGAATTTTGAGATGAAGGCTTATGCCTTGTTGATGCCTCTATTAGTTGGCAAATTTTTGAGATGGGAGTTCTGCTCCAAATGGTACCACATGCATTTGCATAGTGTTGAGTCGCATTATATGATTGCATGAAGAAGTGTGTAATGATGTTGTGACTGTGTATTATTATTGTGATTATTGTTGATTATGAGATGAGAAGTGGTGATGTTATGTGATCTAATTTAATATATTAATTATCATGCACTTTATTATATTGTTAGATATCTCGCCCCTTCTGTTTGAATGTTGCCCTTATGTTGGTAACGTGCAGGTAATCGAGAGTGAAGGCCGTATACCTTCAGTAGTTCGAGTAAGTGTCATTGCTCTGATATATAACACTCGGGGGATGAACGCTTGCTGTTTTTGATTGTTGATTTTTCAGTTGTTGAATGTTAAGTTGATTATTATTAAATATGTGCTGTTTCAAAGTTGATGTATTGATGATAAAGATGTTATTAAGAATTCCGCTGTGTAGATGTTAAGTTATTTAATTAAAGATGTTATGGTGATGGTTCATCCGATATTTTAAAAGTGTTATATATCCACGATGAATGCAATGAATTTTGATAGAAGAATTTGTGGCATCCCGATTCGTTTGCATGAATGATTTTTATAAGTCTGATTTATTTATATAATTTCCGGGGTAGAATTGGGGTGTTAAATGATTCAAATCACCCAATGGGATTCTTCCACCTAATTGTCTTCTTTCCCATAATTGTTGTTTTTGGCCATACTTTTACCTACAGTCGTTTCCGTCACTAAAAGCTATAGTGACGGATTTTGTTCGTAGCCATAAACCTATAAAATTCAAAAACGCAGAACAAGCAAAATAAATTCAAACCAAAGACTTGGATCAATTGCAAATCATCT
This sequence comes from Vicia faba, assembly GCA_948472305.1. Classification (NCBI taxonomy): domain Eukaryota; kingdom Viridiplantae; phylum Streptophyta; class Magnoliopsida; order Fabales; family Fabaceae; genus Vicia; species Vicia faba. The sequence continues at coordinate 1,439,484,363 of OX451741.1, read as the reverse complement.
TCTAAGAACGATAGTACCCCTGATTTTGTCCAATTTTGCCTATATATGGAATTCCCAATTTAGGACCTCAAAACCCTAACAATGACATCGTGCCATTCCTGCACTTAAACTTCAATCAAACCAATCAAAAACATTGCAAATATGATAGTAAGCATGGATATATGATCAAAACATGTTTATGATGGTTAAATTATTGAAAACGAATCTTGAAAAAAGATGCAAACCGTGGCACTGTGAGGCGTGATTTCTGAAGGTTTTAAGGCTTGAGAATGATTGGAATGGCTTCAGAAAATGTCCAGGATAGGATTGCTGGCCTTGGAATTGCTTGAATCAGTCTATGGAGGAATATGTGATCAGCACTTTTTTTGACAAAAAATTGAAGTTGGCCTCCTTGTTTTCACGACCCAAAAACCTTCCTTATGCTTTGGAAATGTTGTGTATATATCATAGAATGATTTAGGTCAACAAAAACTGATCATATCTTTGCAAATTATGGAGATTTGATTTCATTCTTTGCCTTGTATGATTTGTTTCCAAAATAGACCAAATTAAGATATTTTCCAATCAATTAGCTCTTGAACGAATTTTTTGATTTGCTAGCTGTTCATGGACTCATAATATGCTCATAAAATCAAATCTTTGATTTTATTTGATTATTCTACTATTTAAATTGATTTATTTTTGATTTAAATGGATAAAAAATCAAAATAAATAATAAAAATAATAAAATAATAGGTGGATAAGGTAAGGGGTCGTGGGACATCTTAGGAACAAGTTTCAAACAAGAAAACATGGGCCCATTTGGAAAAAAAGTCATTTTGATCAAAGTTGACTTTATGCATATTTCCAAAAATTGGTCAATTTTGACAATACATATCTCCCTCAATTTTAATCCTAAGAGGGTGTTCTTAGACTTTTTAGAAAGCTTAGGATGTCCCCTAAACAACCCTTTTTTTTTCATCTCAATTGGGTCTTCCATGTTCATGTAAGAAGCTTTGATCCAAAAGGTATTTTTGTTGACTTGTGAAAAGGACCTATAATGTAGAAATTCATATCTTTTGATGAGTGCATATTTTGAACTTGTGGGCTGAAGTTGAGTTGTAGGGAATTGCATCCTCTTAAAAATGAGCTTTGGATGGAAAATTTATAATAAAGTATGAAGAAGTTATGCTTGGTCAAAGTTTGATTGACTTTTCCTAAGAAACTCTAATTTAGCAACTTTTGGGTTTTGATGAATTTGGGGCATTCCTTGGGGAATCATGACCAACACTTGATCAAATGATGGATATCACCTCAAAATTTTGATGTTGACCAAAAATATTGAAGTTTGACTGTATGTGGGCCATATTTGACTTTTGACCTAGTACAGTTGATTTTCAGGCATCTGAGCAGTTGACTGAGGAAACTTATTGTGCAAGGCATGAAACTTTCCATGGATGATATTGAGAACATATTGGGACCATGTAAGGAATTTGGGACCCTTGGACGTCAACCATCTTGATGAGGAGTGAAACCCTAGTTTGAAGCTTGTTGCCTTAAGAGGAGGATTTGTCTGGCCAATCCTTAGTCATCCTTGAACAAGTTGAGGACCTCAATGGGAATGTGTTGAGTAAAATGAGAGGGAAAATTTTGGGGTACAACAACTGCCCCTGTTCAATCTTCTTAAACCTAAGGATGTATATTGGTTGTCCGCCTTTTGTAATCTGAAGGTGGAAGATGATTGAAAACTAGAGCGCCCAGAAATTTGCACTCGTCTGAGATGGTGCTGGACTGTGTAGGTAGTATCGGGAATGGGCTTACAGATGCCATTTGAAGGAGATGAAGGAAGGTCATCGGAGATGGGCTTAAAGATGCCATCCGGAAGATATGACGGAGAATCTCCGGAGATGGGCTTAAAGATGCCATCTAGAGGATGTTGATTTCCCGAGATATTCCTTTGATGAGAATTCCTGTTCCTGTCATTGAGGAGGAATCTGCTGAGGAATGTTGGCATCTGTCTTGGGAGAAATGGAATTTTAGTAACTTCAGTTATCCATTACTCTATTGGGGAATCATCTCTTAGTCGAGGAGATGAAAATGAACTGCTATTTGGTCGTGCTTCAGGCCTTACAGTGATTTGATGAGGATAATAAGACTGACTGCTATCTGGTCGTGCTCCAAGTTTTACAGTGACTTACTGGGGAGATGAGATTAAACTTGCTATCTAGTCGTTCTCCAGGCTTTGCAATCTCAAAAACTGTTATCTGGTCGTGCTCCAGGCTTCAGAAGGAATTAAGTGGTTATCCGGTCGCATCCGGGTTTCAACTTGAATTTAAGGCATACTAACATCCAGTCGTTTCCAGGCTTCAATAGTAATTGGCCGAGTAAACTGCTATCTGGTTGAATTCCAAGCTTCGCAGTACCTCATACTGTTATCTAGTCGTACTCCAGGTTTCACAGTGTCTCTTGCCGTTATCTGGCCGTGCTCCAGTCTTCACAGCGTCTTATACCGTTATCTGGTCGTACGCCAGGCTTCACGGTGTATTATACCACTATCTAGTCGATTCCAGGTTTTATAGTGTTTTGGATAAATCAAGATATTATCCGGTCGATTTCCGGGCTTCATAGCTTGAATTTGAGATATACCACTATGTGGTCGATTCCAGGCTTCATAGTATTTTGTACTGTTATCCGGTCGTGTCCCGGGTGTTGTACCCCAAAACTTGCCCTCTCATTTCACAAAGGATCACCCTGGACCCCAGGTTTGCTTCCATCTATTTCCAAGCCTTGAATTATCAATTTTCCAAGAAAGTCATTCACAAGAGCAAAATGGTCATTTGCATATTGAAAAGTCAAACCCTGACTTTTGGATCAAAATCAAGTCTCAAGAATCATATTTCGTCAAGACATGTTGGAATGTGAGATTTGTTTCATCAAGATATTCAAAAGTCAATTTACTCTGGAAAAAAAATCAAAATTCTAAAACACTTATAATTCTTTTAAGTGTTTAAGAAACATGACAAGCTCAGAACTTCTGATCAGATTATCACCATGATGCAAGCTGATTCTGGATCAACTTCTAACATAAGGGTTGTAGACTTCAACAAGATCTGAAACATTTCAGAACAGAACATCACCTAGGAATGTTGGGATTTCAAGTTATAACTCCTCAAAGACATATCCTTGAAACTAAGGCACTCAGCAAATTCTGGATAGTCCCAGACAGAGTTTGGTTACAACTTCTGGGCCAATTTTCACAAAGATTCAGTCAGAGTTTGCAAGAGTAATTCAAAGAAGGTCTACAAAGCGTGTTACAAGCTTCCTGGAAAGTCTGGGAGCTCCTTCAGAACCTGTTGGAGCAAAAAGATAAAAGGATCAGAAGATTAGATGTCTATTATAAGCTACACTGAAGCTGAACTTCTGATCCAGAATTACGAAATGATGCAGAATCTCACATTACATGATTTTTGGTTTGATAAATCTCATCATCATTTAATGCTCACAACCACTTTTGAGTCTTTATCCAAGGGATTTCCCCCACGTGTACCTCTACTATCTTGGGAAAGCAAACTTTTGTGAAAAAGTGTTCTAGGCCCATGTGTTGCTTTTGCTTTTCCTTAATTCCTGCTGACAAATCCAGCTTAGGCGCTGCTAAACCTGCTAACCATCCTACTTTGTGCCTTGAACCATGCTTGTTTAAACTTACTTCAAGAACAAGTCAGCGTCTAGCGTATGACGTTGGTGCCACTTGACCTCTCCAAACTGCTAAACCTTTGCCTATAAATTGAACTTCATTGGCCATTGAAAAGAGGTCGAAAAATTTGAGAAAGAAAAGCCTTGAACCCCTGCAAAAATTCCAAGAGTCCAAGAAACTGTAAACACAAAAATACAAAATCTGTTAGCTTTTGATTCTTGCATTCAAACTCCATTTTTCCTCAAGTGTTTCTTGACCAAAACCACCCATATAGTTTCTGATATACATTCAAGAGCCATCCTAACTTCTGTAGTCAAACTGTAACACGCTCTCCATCAACGCCTACCTCAAAAAAGTCAGAACTTTACCCCTTGGTTGTTCCAGAATTTTCTAATCATTTATAGCCCAAGTTGAATGTTTCCAGCCTACTGAACACGTGAGGAAGCTGTTCAAAACATCACAAGCGGTCAGAACCAGGTTCCAGCTCACAGTATTTTCCAGCTGCAAGGTAAGCTTCTACTGACTCTCATCATATTACTTAGGCATTGTCAGATTTGCATGTTTAAAAATACAATGTAGATATCCTGATTCTGATGATGTACATATTCTGAGATTTCGTGTATCTGCCTGCCTAAGTAGAGAGAATTTCAGTTCAAAACTTCTTGAAGAAATTAGAACTCAAAATTAGGTTTAGAAAATTCATGCCTGCCTCTGATTTATAATTCTGATATCTCTTGTTTCTGAAACGTTACAAAACTTGCCACAACTGTTATATGTGCATCTTCTGTTTTGTTGAGAAATGACCAAGTTGCAGATGTTCTGACTAGCATGGAGAGAGAGGCAAAGTTCTTCCAGTAGCATCAAAACTTCTGAAAACTTCTTTGTTCTCAGTGGACCCAGAACTTCTGACCTTCCCTATTTCTATTAACGTTTATTTCTGTTTGTGCAGCACGTCAGAGTCAGAACTTCTGACCTCTTCTATTTCAGCATTTGCGCTGATTCTGTCTTCTTTCTCTTTATTATTTTTTACCATCACTTTTATTTTTTCATTAATAAAAAAAACACCAAAAATATTTCATATTCACATATTATATTTTATTCCTTTCAACATAAAAAGATCAAAAATATTTTCTTAAACAAAAATTATTTCTTTTCTTAAACAAAACAAACATTTTACATTTCTTGTACATTCTTATCCATTCAATGTGGTTGTAATAGTAACTTAGGATTTAATTTTCAATCCCCATTCGAAAATTTGTACACCCCACCCCCCTAACGATTGTAATAGCGTAGGACTTTACTTTTCCGTATTTTCATTGCTTTCATATATTGTTAGTAATTAGGATGTGTATGATAAGTTAAAAACAACAAATAGACAACCCATAATCAAGACAAAAACAAAGCATGAAATCAACGCACTTGCACACAAGCACCCCTAGGATAAATCCACTTGGCTGCCTTACAAAAATGACCATATTACGCATGTGAGGTATCTTAGCAAAAAAAAAAAATACAAGATCATAGTCCCTCGATGACGCTATCAAAAGTTGCCTTTCAAAATGATCTTAGTCCCTAAAAAAGAATGCTAATATACCTTGCAACTTTGTTAATCATGGTTATATGATGACCCACGCCCGTCCCGTTTACATCCATAGATAGAGTTACTTACCAAATTAATGGTAAGATAACAATGTCAAAGGAAAATAAAAATGAACAAGAAAGACTTTTGAGTAGGTAGAATGCTCCTAATTACTTGCTCAATTTCAAAACAATCATCCTTGCTGTTGTACCCCAAAATTTGCCCTCCCATATTTCTCAACACATGACAAGTAAGGTCCCCAAATTGCTCAAGGAAATTCAAGAGTTGACCAGACAAACTCTCTCCTAAGGCAGTCTACCTCAAATTAGGGTTTCATTTTTCATCAGGATATATGAACCACAAAGGACTCAAATTCTCACCATTGTCCTAATATGTTCTCAAGATCATCCATGCCAAGTTTTAAGCGTTGCAGAAGAAGTTTGCTCAATCAATGGCTCAAATGCCTGAAAATCGACTATGCTAGGTCAAAAGTCAACTGTGGCTCACATACAGTCAAACTTCAAGATTTTTGGTCAACATCCTCATTTTTAAGTATCATTCATAATTTTATCAAGGGTTGATCATTATTCATCAAGGATTACTCACAATTCATCAAAACCCAAAAGTTGCTAAATTAGGGTTTTACAGGAAAAGTCAACTCAACTTTGACCAAGCATAACTTTCTTATACTTTATTAGAAATGACCCTCAAAAGCTCATTTTTAAGAGGATGAAATTCCCTACAATTCATCTTCATCTCCCAAGTTCAAAATATGCATTCACAAAAAGATATGAATTTTGACATTATAGGTCATTTTGAAAAGTCAACAAAAACACTTTTTGGGTCAAAGCTTCATACATGAACATAGAAGAATCAAATGAGATGAGACTAAAAGGGTTTCTTAGGGGACATCCTAAGATTTCTAAAGTCCAAGAACACCTCTCTAGGGTCAAAATTGAGAGAGTTATGCATTGTCAAAGTTGGCAATTTTTGGGAAATTGTCAAAAGTCAACATTGATCAAAATTGCATTTTTTCCACATGGCCCCATCTTTTCAAGATTGCATCTCATTCCTAGCATAGTCCAAGACCTATGGGACCCTGCATGCTTTATTTATTTATTTATTTCATTTTTTTATTTTTATTCATTTAAAATTCAAATAAAATCAAATAAATCCAAATAAATCATATAATGTGTTTTAGGGATGATTTTTGCATTAAAGGAAGATCTTATGTGCTGTCAAATGAGAACCAATTCGTGCAAGACTGATTTGGGTTGAAAAAGATTGGATTGAAGCAAATTTGGAAGAATATCATATGCCATGAAAGACCAAATCAAATCTTCATAATGGGCAAGATTCAATTCGTTTTTGTTGACCTAATGTGTTGCATTACATATACAGAAGGTATCCAAGGCAAGAAAAGAGGTTAACAGTCGTGCATAGCCAAGAATCAAACTGAAAAAAATCAAGAAAAAGTGGTGATCCAATTTCCATCCTAGAGGCCGATTCAAGCCGTTCTCACGATACCAACAGACTCCTGGACATCTCCAGAAGGGATTTCAATCATTTGCAAGCTTTCTCACGCCTGGAATTGCAAGTACAGAGGCCATGATTTATCTCAAAATTTTGATTTCGTTTTCATTGATTCACGCATCATTAGCATGTTTGATTCATATATTCTTGTTTAACATTCAGTTTGCAAGCTTCTGGTATGGTTTAATTGCATTTTTAGCACATGATTCAGAAGATGCCATTGTTAGGGTTTCTTGGTTAGTTTTAGAGCTTTGTAGTACATGTTAAATTGGGCTTGGATTCTGGTACCATGACACTCGTGAGGATGAGACGAGTTGATTGGTACCAGCCATGGTCATTTATCTTGCTTGTGGATAATTTTTGAGATACACAGGTCTGTACCTACAATGAAACGTCCGTAGGTAAAAGCTTGTTTACCTAAAACGATGGTTTGGTGAAGAAGATGATGCGTGGCACTCCCTGGTTGGGTGTTTTGAATTTTAGCGCATTTTTCCATTAACCATTTTTTTTCATATATTATATTTTGTTTTCATTATATGTACAAATAAGTAAAGCAGCTCAGTTGGCAAGCAGGGATTGGAAACGTGCATGAGGACCTGGGTTCGATCCCCATGTCCCAACCTTTGTTCATATTATTTTTCAATAGGTAATCAGGCACGCTGCATATCAGGAGGTCCACCGTATGCCATCAACATCTGGCCATCAAATGCCTCTCCAGCCATATCCAATTCCATTCCACTAAAGGCCCACCATACGCCCCAGGTCAACACATGCACTGAATCAGGCAAAGTCAAAAGGGCTGATCTTGGTTTGGGCCCAAAATTTCAATAACACACCCCCAGAATTGTTAAATGACATCAGGCCCATCTCTAACTCTTTTTATTATTTTTTCTTTTCTTTAATTCTTTTAATTTTCTTCTAATCATTTTAATTGACAAATTAATTATTTTTTTCATAAAGTCATAAAATCAATAATTCATAAAAAATTAGGATTAGTTTTTTTTTATTATCAAAATTAATTTAATTTAGTTTAACTTAGGAAAATTGTAATTTATTTTCATAAATAAAATCAAAATAGAAATTAGGTTAAAACTTTTAAATTTTATTTTCTCTTTTTCTCAAATAAATAAAAATACAAAAATAGGTTTTAGAATAAATTAATTTATTTTTCTTAATTTAAAATTAATTAGAATTAGGATTTTATTTTTAGTTTAATGATTTCTTTATTTTCTTAAATAACAAAACATGACAAAAACATTTTTTTATCAATCACAATTTGGTTTAAGTCAAGGGTCAAAACCCTAGTTGTCTCGTATTTGATTCATCACGCGCGTATTAGTTATTTTTGCTCATATTTTTGTAACTGTTCATGGTTTGTAATAGTTTAATCTAGGGCTTTTACTTATCGCTTTTTTTCCTGGGTTTTTGGCTATGTAATTAATCCCCCTCCCCGAAGCCTTGTAATAGTGTAGATTTACTTTCTCGCATTTTAATTCCCGCAAATATTAGACTGTTTAGATGTATGCTAATAGGATTGTACGATAGGAATGCACGACAAATTAATACAGTTAGAAAACCTTAATGTGAAAAGAGAAATAACTGAAAACAAATCACTCGCACATATCACTCTTAGGGTATACCCTCACTCCGGTTGCCTTCGGTAAACGGTCATTAAGCATAGGGTGTCTTAGTGGTTGCCTTCCTGTCTAAAAAGATCAAACGTTGCCTCGGAAATGTTGCCTCGGAAATGTTGCCTCGAATATGATCTTAAGACTCTAGGGTTATTACTAAGGTGTCTTAACATTGCTTTAGTGATCGTACGCCCCTTTTGAATTGACCCTTACAACTCCAACGACGGTGCTACCTATTTCTTAATAGTAGGATAGTGATGTCTAAAGGAAACAAGAATAGAAACGATCTTTTTTCGAGTAGGTAGATGCTAGTAGGTACTTGTTCAAATCAAGCTTTTTCATACTTACACATTTCAAAACAATTTTCAAAACAACTTTGTCACACCTTTGAGGACTGATACAAGGGTTATCACGAAGTCGATCTTTTCAAAACAAAACACATACACAAGCAATTTAAAAAAGATGAGCAAGTACCTAAGAGCCCATGGAAAACCATGGATAGAAAGGATGCTAACACCTTCCCTTTCTATAATCTACCCCCCGTACTCAGAATATCTCGAAAAAGGATTTTTTCTGTACTTTTTTCCTTTCCGGTTGGATGAAATAAAAGTCGGTGGCGACTCTTGCTTACCGCGACATTTTGCAAACACAAAACACAAAAATGCAAACCAGTGTCAAACAGTCGGTTCTGCCACCGTATCACAGAACTGGCGACTCTGCTGGGGACTTAATAAGTGGGGTATACCTTAGGATCTAGTCATCATAATTGCTTCTCTTGATTGTTTTATTTGTTTTACTTTTAAGGGTTTTGTTTGGGGTTACTATAGATCCTAACCCGGATCTGGGGAATACCTTTTAGGTAAGTAGCAATAGACTGTGAGGGAACTGTACGGCGTAGACCGATACGGTTGAAGCAGTAGCTACGTTGGTGTGTCACTTTGGTTGGTACCGGTATCCCTTGTGGAGAAACGAGGAGAATACGGGGCCGCCGCGTGGTGTCGTTAAGCATCAACTGACCTTAGAACCTTTAATCGCCTAACTTGGCCATTAGAAAGTAGTGAGATAGCCGGCCTCGGTATAAAGCTGAGAACTGGTTAATACTTGATGCTACACTCATTGAAACCATACTCTAGGAATAATTTCGGCGGCAAGAAAAGATTGCGTGAGCTGAAACCATTACCGATGGAGGATGGTCAGTGATATTGAGATCCTCTAGAACCCGGTTACTTTTCTAGGACAGGTTGAAACCAACTTAACTTCAAGAGGGTATTACCTTTGACCTCATGCAAGCCTTAAACCTAAGGGATTTGTGTGATTTGTTTGTCTTTGCAATACTTGTGTTTACTATACCTGTGGTTTATCATGACATCATGCATCATAACATAGCATTCATGCTTCATTACACTAACCATTTCAAAGACCAAGGGAATTTATCTTTGTTCTGTTTTGCAGATCATGGCTTCCGTACATAGAAAGACTATCCGAATCAACTTTGTGGAGATACCATCCCAACTCAAAGAGCTAGTGTCAAGAATTTATGGAACCTCTATGTTCATTAAGAGACATGGTCAACTTCTCAGCCTGGTTACTCCAAACCCTGATGAACAGATGACGAGTGTACTTTTTCAGTTCTTCGATCCCGAGCATCAGTATTTCACCTTTCCAGATTATCAGTTGGTACCCACTTTGGAAGAATTCTCTCATCTATTGGGCATATCCATTCTTGAACAGGTACCCTTCACAGGTATGGAAGAAGTTCCTAAGCCAGAAGTCATCGCCTCAACTTTGCATTTGAAACGGGCCGATATGGTATCCAATTGGGAAACTCGAAGCGGAGTCGAGGGTTTTCTAGCCAAATTTCTGATAGACTAGGCTCAACTATGTTGGGATGATATGGATTTTCAGGCTTTCGAGGATGTCTTGGCTCTTCTTATCTATGGTTTGGTTCTATTCCCTAATCCAGATTCCTTTATAGATGTGAATGCTGTCAAGATTTTCCTTTCTCGCAACCCTGTGCCTACCTTGCTTGGAGATATTTTGCATGCTCTCTATACTCGTACCATGAGGAGAAGAGGGACTCTTATGTGTTGCATGCCATTGTTGTTGAGGTGGTTTATTTCTCACCTCCCTAAGTCTGTGCTGAAGAACGAAGAAGGTTTGGGTTGGTCACATAGAATAATGTCACTTGCTCATACATATATTCTTTGGTGTTCCCGGGCTATGGAAAACGTTGTTGTTATTAACCGTTGTGGGGGGTATCCTAATGTCCCATTACTTGGTATCAGAGGAGGTATAACTTACAATCCTTGTCTAGCTTTGCGACAATTTGGTCGTGCTCGAAGAGATGGTCCCCATAGGTTACTTCTCGAGGATATTGCATTCAACTATGAGGATTATGTTAAGGGGCATCACCAGAGGTTCATACGAGCTTGGGGCATGGTAAACATATATGACCCCCATGAGTTGGGACCAAAGACTTCCCTTCCTATGCATCCTTACCTCCAATGGGTCCGAGCTCGTGCCCAGAAGCTTGTGATGCCTTATGCGTAAGTGTTACCGGTGATTATGGAACCCACTACTAAAGATGGCATTCCTTACACGGTTCTCTATCCTTACATGCCTACTGATCTTGGGGAGCTACAGAGGTCTTGGATTCAGTTGAAGAATGAGCGAGATACTTACCGGGAGCAGTTCCACGAGCAAGAGAGGAAGGTTTTGAAGCTCACCAGGAAGCTCGAGGAGGAAAGAGTGCTCAATGATTACATCAACACAAAGAGAAAGCGTCCATGGGACTTTTGATTTTGCTTTTCTAATTTTAGATTTGTTTTATTTACTTCTTTGTAACGCCTTAAGGGCATTATTAAACCTTTCAAAGTTAAGCTAATAAAGTTTTGTTTATTTTTGGTTTGCAAATTTAAATATCCCAAAGTCTTTGAAATCATTACATGCGCATCCCATTATCATGCACATCATCACATGTACCAATACAAGCTTCTCATCTTCTTCGCTGTTTATTTCAGCAGAAATGTCTTCTGATCAAGCCATCAAAGATCTTCAGGCACAGAACGCCCAGTTCCAACAGATGTTCATCAGTCTGGCAAAGGGGAAAGAGGATCTGAAAGCCTACATTCTGAAAAAGGAAAAGAAGAAGAAGAAGGTCTGTATTCTGAATATGGGCAGAAGGTTTGGGGAAAGGTTGAAGCATCAAACTGATCTGACCTCTTCATCCAAGGAAGGGGAGAACCAAGAAGAGGAAAAGGACTCTAGTCCCGCAGTCTCTGACAATGATACTGACTTTGATGATAGTAATATCCTCCTGCTGAGGATAGATACAAGCAGCTAGAAGACCGTCTGAGTGCTATGGAATTTCAGAAGATACCGGGTTTGGATTTCGGATAACTGGGACTGGTATCGGGGGGTGGTCATCCCTCAGAAGTTCAAGGCTCTAGTTTTTGCTAAGTATGATGGAGTGTCCTGCCCAAAACTCCATCTCCGCTCTTATGTCAGGAAAATTCAACCCCACACTGCTGATAGAAATTTGTGAGTGCATTTCTTTCAAGATAGTCTATCAGGGACTCAGCTTGAATGGTTCTACCAGTTAGAAGGGGCCAATGTTCAAAATTGGGAAGATCTTGCTGCTACTTTCTACAAGTAGTATCAGTACAATGCCGACATTGCTCCCACTCGTACTCAACTCCAAAGTATGTCCATGGGTGCAGGTGAAGGTTTCAAAGATTACACTCAGAAATGGAGAGATTTGGCTGGCAGAGTTCAACCTCCTTTGTCTGACAGGGAGTTGGTTGATATGTTTCTGGGGACGCTGTCTGGTCCATTTTTCAATCACTTAATCGACAACTCGTCGTCTGGTTTCACCGAGTTGATTTTAACTGGAGAAAGAGTGGAGGCTGGAATTCGAAGTGGTAAAATACAGAAGGATGCCTCTTCGAGTTCGGTAAAGAAACCTTTTACAGGTAAGAAGGAAGCCAGTGTAGTTTATAGCCCGAGGGGCCAAAACAGATCTGAACACCGTCCAACGGTAAATGCTGTAGTGATACCAAGAGCCGCTGTTGCTCCACAATGCAACAATCAACAAAGGGTGGAAAGACCACAACGATAGTTTACCCGTATTAGTATGACATTGGCTGAAGTGTTACCTCACCTGCTGAGATCCAACTTGATAACATTGAGGGAGGCTCCCAAAAATCCAAATACTACTTCTCCCAGATACAATCCCAACGCGCGGTGCGCCTACCATTCTGAGAGTCCGGGCCACGACACCAATGAATGCTAGGCTTTGAGAAATAAAGTACAAGACTTGCTGGAAGCTAAAGAGATTGAGTTTGACACTCCGGAGAAGCCCAATGTCATAACCGCACCCATGCCCAAGCATGGCTCGGGAATCAATGCTATTGAGGTTGTCTCCACCACAGAAGATGCTGATGATGAGAACTCAGACATTGACAACTGGATCTACCCAACTACCAACGGTGGACTGAATAACTGGACGACGAAGGATTTCATACCTGTTTCTTTTATTCCACAGTAACTGACTTTTGTTTTAAGATTTGTAATAAACAGTTTGAAACTTTACGGCCCGGTGCCTTACCCGAGGCACCTTGGCTTTGCTTGTGAGGGCCTATTATTTGTCATTTCATATATCACTAATAAAGCATTGGACGTTTCTTGCATTACAAATTTTGCGCTCCTTATTTTTCTTTTCCGTTTTTCACTTTATTAAAACAACTATTCTCTTACACACACTCACGTATCATACTGTAGATCCATATCCACTATGGATCCCATTGATAACAGCTCTGCTACTTCCGGTTATGACTTTAAAAATCCGATTAACCAAGCCAAGGACGAAGGTGGGGGTGATTGCGAGGTGCCTGGAGAACTTGCTAGACTATTACAGCAGGAAGAAAGGGCCATACAGCCTCACGAAGAGCCAGTTGAGTCAGTGAATTTGGGTACAGAGGAAGACAGGAAAGAGGTCAAAATAGGTGCGAACCTGGAGCCTAGTGTAAAACAACGACTAATACAGATGCTACACGACTATGTTTAGATCTTCACCTGGTCCTATGAAGACATGCCCGAGTTGGATACTGATATTGTGGTACATCGCCTGCCAACTAAAGAGGACTGCCCTCCAGTAAAATAAAAGGTCCACCGTATGCGCCCTGAAATGTCAGAGAAAATCAAGGCAGAGGTCATGAAGCAGTTCAACACAGGATTCTTAGCCATCACTTCTTATCCGTAGTGGGTTGCCAACTTTGTTTCAGTACCTAAGAAGGATGGTAAGGTACATATGTGTGTGGACTACTAAGATCTGAACAGGGCAAGCCCCAAAGATGACTTCCCACTTCTTCACATTGATGTTCTAGTTGACAACATCGTTCAACATAAGATCTTCTCCTTCATGGATGGGTTTTTTGGCTTCAACCAGATCAAGATGGCTCCTAAGGACATGGAGAAGACAACCTTCGTTACACAATGGGGCACTTTTGTTACAAGGTAATGCCTTTTGGGTTGAAGAATGCTGGGGCAACTTATCAGCGCACCATGGTCGCTTTGTTCCATAATATGATTCACCATGAGATCGAGGTTTATGTTGATGGCATGATAGCCAGGTCCAAGAATGAAGAAGAGCACCTTGATCATCTCCAGAAATTGTTTGACAAGTTGAAGACGTACAAATCGAGGTTGAATCTGAACAAGTGTACCTTCGGGGTAAGGTCTGGTAAACTTTTGGGTTTTATTGTCAGTGACAAAGGTATTCAGGTGGACCCTGCAAAGGTAAAAGCCATACAAGAGATGCCAGCTCCCCGCACAGAAAAGGAAGTTAGAGGTTTCTTGGGACGTCTGAATTACATCGCCCGATTCATTTCACATCTGACTGCTACTTGTGAGCCAATCTTCAAGCTGCTAAAGAAATATCAAGTGGTAAAGTGGAATGACGAATGCTAGACCTCTTTCGAAAGAATCAAGGAATACCTTCAAGAACCACCGATTTTGATGCCCCAGTTGAAGGAAGACCTTTGATATTATACTTGACAGTGCTAGATAACTCAATGGGTGTGTGTGCTGGGGCAGCATGACGAGTATGGTCGAAAAGAGCATGCCATTTATTACCTTAGCAAAAATTTTACCGACTGTGAGACCCGATACTCATTGCTCGAGAAAAATTTATGCGCTTTGGCATGGGCTGCTCGCCGACCGAGACAGTATATGCTGACTCACACCACTTTGTTGATATCAAAGATGGATCCGATCAAGTATATTTTCGAGAAGCCCGCCTTATCCGGAAGAACAGCAAGATGGCAGATGATCTTAACCGAGTAAGACATCCAATACACAACCCAAAAAGAAATCAAAGGGAGTGTATTGGCAGATCATTTGGCGCATCAAGCCGTGAATGACTACCAGTCCATGAATTTCGAGTTCCCAGATGAGAACATCATGTTGGTGACCGACTGCGAAGAACCTGGAACGGATGAAGGACCCGAGGAGGGATCCCGATGGTCTATGTATTTTGATGGAGCCTCGAACGCATTGGGAAATGGCATTGGCGCTGTAATTATATCTCCTGAGGGTTATCATACTCCGTTCACCACCTGATTATGTTTGAACTGCACCAACAATATGGCGGAGTATGAAGCGTGTATCATGGGTCTTCAAGCTGCTATTGACCTGAGGATTAAGTTCTTGAGTGTATTCGGAGACTCCGCTCTGGTAATAAGTCAGATAAAAGGCGAGTGGGATATGAAGCACCCAAATCTTATTCCTTACAAAGAGTATGTACTGACATTGCTCCCGCGCTTTGAGGAGATAACCTTTGAACATTTCCCAAGAGAGGATAATCAGTTAGCGGACGCGCTAGCTACCATGTCTTCTATGTTCAAAGTCATGTGGGACAATGAAGCTCTCCTGATTACCATTGAGAGGTTGGATGAGCCCGCACATTGCTGTGACATTGAGACTGAAGAGGTGGCAGATGAACCCTGGTTCCATAAGGTAAAGAGGTATCTTGAGACTCAAGAATACCCCGAGGGTGCATCTGTTAATGATAAGAAGTTTCTGAGAAGGTTTGCTGCGAAGTTCTTCATCAATAATGGAATTCTCTATAAGCGTAACCATGATTTAACCTTACTGCGATGCATAGACAAGAGCGAGGCAGAAAGGATCATGACAAAGTTACATGAAGGCACCTTCGGAACTCATTCCAGTGGATATACCATGGCAAATAAAATCCTACGGGCAGGATATTATTTGTCCACCATGGAAGCCGATTGTTATCAGCATTCTCGAACCTGTCATAAGTGTCAAGTCTATGCTGATAAAGTACATGTGCCTCCGGTTCCCCTGAATGTTTTGACGGCTCCTCGGCCCTTTGCAATGTGGGGCATCAGCATGATCGGCGAGATCATACCTACTGCGTCTAACGGGAATCGTTTCATTCTGGTGGCTATTGATTATTTTACAAAGTGGGTTGAGGCAGCCTCCTTTGCTACAGTAACCAAGAACATCGTGGCTCAGTTCATCCAACACAATCTAGTCTGTCGATATGGTGTCCCAGAGAGAATTATTACTGACAATGGTACAAATCTTAATAACACGATGATCACCGAGCTCTGCAAACAGTTCAAGATTCAGCATCATAACTCTTCTCCCTACCGGCCAAAGATGAATGGGGCTGTTGAAGCGGCTAACAAGAACATCAAGAAGATTGTGCAGAAGATGACAGTGACATGCAAAGACTGGCACGAGATATTACCATTCGCTCTTCATGGATATCGTACCTCACCATGAACATCGACAGGGGAAACACCCTACTATTTGGTGTACGGCATGGAGGTAGTCCTACCCATCGAGCTCCAGATACCCTCTCTTAGGATTATGAAGGATGCGGGTTTGAATGAAGACGACTGGATCCAAACTCGACTTGATCAGCTGAATCTAATCGATGAAAAGAGAATTACTGCTATCTGTCATGGTCAGACGTACCAAAAACGAATTATCAAGTCGGGGATCTGGTGATCAAGCGCATCATACTACCACAAGGTGATCCCAGGGGAAAATGGACCCCACATACGAAGGGCCATTTATGGTTAAGAACATTTTCTCGGGAGGAGCTATGATTCTAACCACCATGGATGGTGACGACCTTCCTCACCCCGTTAATGCAGACATAGTGAAAAGATACTACGCATAATCAAAGACCCGCTAGGTTGACTGACCTAGGAAGAAATAAGGGCTTCCCGGCGAACCAAAAGGGTTTGGGCAAAAGTAAGGGATGAAAATGAAATAACTGTACACCCGACAAGTCGAAAACCTGAAAAGGCGACTTGGGCAAAAAAGGGTATCCCGGTGGACTGAAAATCCGAAAGGGAGGTCCAGGAAAAAATTAGGGATCAAAGCGTAACACTATGTCTCATTGGATCATCTTGCAACCAGACCTCAATATCAACTATCAAGCTCGGATAGCGCCAATCAATCTGATCCACCTTCGGCCAAGCAGCAAAGTGATGAGATGCTTGAAGATATAAAGGCAATAGCAGAGTTGAAACCCAATGAGGTTCATTTCACATAGCTGTTTTTCTTTCTTAAAACATAAATTACAATTTCTATCTTTCGGCGGCATTCTATTACTAGAGCGTCAACCTCTTTGGACAAAAACGCCTATTACAGGCCAACTTCAAAAATCAATACAAGCCATTTTCACAAAGCTTTGATTCATTTTCTTTTTTCCTGTTTTGTTTTGCTAGAACATTCAATGGTTCAGTTTTGATATATGCATTTGAAAATAATTGATGCTCATAAATATTTACATGAAAAACAAAATACAATTACTCGTAATTCCAGGAGCAGGGAAAACAAGAAGTGCCCAAACCTTACAGTTACTTTGACCATCAGGTACCAAGGTAGAGCCAGCTTGAGAACATGAGTAGTGGTACATATGCTCCCCACAGATTAAAAAGTATCCAAAGATGGTGATGTCAGCTTCCCTGAGCAAGACATGACTCTCCCCAGCTGAGGTTCACAATCGCGAGTGAGTTAGTAAATTGTTCCCCAAGCAGAGTTTATTTCTCTCTCAAGCGGAAATTCAATCTCCAACAGAATTCATTATCGCCAGCAACGAAAATTCATCCCCAGCTGAGTTTTATTTCTCCAAATTAGTGATCTATCAACAGAGTATCTCCTCTCCAACAGAGTTATTCTCCGCAGAGTTATCCATAAGCAAGGGGCAAATCCCCAGCATAGTCATCTCTGTTCACCATCCCCAACAGAAGTAGAGGAACTGTGGTTTTTACAAGCGGTCAAGAAAACCACTTCTCATACTCTCCAAACAGCAGTCAGGGATTTATTTTCCCGGACTCCGATTATAACGTTAACATTTCATGTTCATACATCATGACATGTGCATACATCACATATAACATAACCTCATTTATTTTGAGAACGTCATCATACAATGCATCTCATGCATCGCACATAACTAACCATGTCTTTATTTCAGGTAAAGACATTTATTATCAACAAGTTCCAGTAGGAACATGGTCAACACTTGAAGCTAAACAGAGTGATCACCGGCGACAAATACAACCTTATGCAGGTTCCTTCTCAGCAACCCTACTATCCAGGCTTTCATTTCAAAGTAACCCTACTATCCAGGTTCCTTCTCACAGCCCTACTATCCAGGCTTTCATCTCGAAGCAACCCTACCATCCAGGTTCCTTCTCACAGCCCTACTATCCAGGCTTTCATCTCGAAGCAACCCTACCATCCAAGTTCCTTCTCACAACCCTACTATCAAGACTTTCATCTCGAAGCAACCCTACCATCCAGGTTCCTTCTCACAGCCCTACTATCCAGGCTTTCATCTCGAAGCAACCCTACTATCCAGGTTCCTTCTTACAGCCCTACTATCCAGGCTTTCATCTCGAAGCAACCCTACCATCCAGGTTCCTTCTTGCAGCCCTACTATCTAGGCTTTCATCTCGAAGTAACCCTACTATCCAGGTTCCTTCTCATAGCCCTACTATCCAGGCTTTCATCTCGAAGTAACCCAACTATACCGGTTCTTTCCCGTAACCTTACTATCCGGGTTCTGCCTCTCTGATCCCCAGACAATAGTCCACAACACTGTAAGACCGGGACCCGATCAAACAAAATTGATTTCACACTTCCCCAGAAAGTCACGGTGCAACATATACCCCGACCAAACATGCAGTTCACTTCCTTTTCCCCAAACCGTAGTTATTCCCCAGTAGGGTAATAGACAACTGAAGCTCCTAAAACTCTATTTCTCCCAAGATAAAGACCCGCATTCCCCAGCGAAGTCCTCCTCGACAACAGGTATACGGGTTCTCGCAAAGGAATCTCTTATGCGATCGACATCTCTTTGGATGGCATCTTTAATCCCATCTATGACAATTCTCTAGCATCTACCAAATGGCATCTATAAGCCTATTTCCGATATCACGAATCACTTCATACGAGTGCAAATTTCTGGGCACTCTAGTGTTCAATCATCTTCTACCTTCAGATCACGAAAGGCAGACAAGCCAATCTACATCCTCAGGTTTAAGAAGATTTAACAGGGGAAGCTATTGTACCCCCAAAACTTTCCCTCCCATATTTCTCAACACATGACAAGTGAGGTCCCCAAATTGCTCAAGGAAATTCAAGAGTTGACCAGACAAACTCTCTCCTAAGGCAGTCTACCTCAAATTAGGGTTTCATTTTTCATCAGGATATATGAACCACAAAGGACTCAAATTCTCACCATTGTCCTAATATGTACGCAAGATCATCCATGTCAAGTTTTAAGCCTTGCAGAAGAAGTTTGCTCAGTCAATGGCTCAAATGCCTAAAAATCGACTATGCTAGGTCAAAAGTCAACTGTGGCCCACATATAATCAAACTTCAAGATTTTTGGTTAACATCCTCATTTTGAAGTATCATTCATCATTTGATCAAGGGTTTATCATGATTCATCAAGGATTGCTCACAATTCATCAAAACCCAAAAGTTGCTAAATTAGGGTTTTGTAGGAAAAGTCAACTCAACTTTGACCAAACATAACTTTCTCATACTTTATCAGAAATGACCCATCCAAAGCTCATTTTGAAGAGGATGTAATTCCCTACAATTAATCTTCAGCTCACAAGTTCAAAATATGCACTCACAAAAAGATATGAATTTTGACATTATAGGTCATTTTGAAAAGTCAACAAAAACACCTTTTGGGTCGAAGCTTCATACATGAACATAGAAGACTCAAACCAGATGAGACCAAAAGGGTTGATTAGGGGACATCCTAAGCTTTCTAAAAAGTCCAAGAACACCTCTCTAGGGTCAAAATTAAAAGAGTTATGCATTGTCAAAGTTGGCAATTTTTGGGAAATTGTCAAAAGTCAACATTGATCAAAATTGCATTTTTTCCGTATGGGCCCATCTTTTCTAGATTGCATCTCATTCCTAGCATAGCCCACGACCTATGGGACCCTCCATGCTTTATTTATTTATTTAATTTATTTTGATTTTTATTCATTTAAAATTCAAATAAAATCAAATAAATCCAAATAAATCATATAATGTGTTTTAGGGATGATTTTTGCATTGAAGGAAGATCTTATGTGCTATCAAATGAGAACCAATTCGTGCAAGACTGATTTGGGTTGAAAAAGATTGGATTGAAGCAAATTTAGAAGGATATCATATGCCATGAAAGTCCAAATTAAATATTCATAATGGGCAAGATTCAATTCGTTTTTGTTGACCTAATGTGTTGCATTACATATACAGAAGGTATCCAAGGCAAGAAAAGAGGTTAACAGTCGTGCATAGCCAAGAACGAAACTGAAAAAAATCAAGAAAAAGTGGTGATCCAATTTCCATCCTAGAGGCCGATTCAGTCCGTTCTCACGATACCAACAAACTCCTGGACATCTCCAGAAGGGATTTCAATCATTTGCAAGCTTTCTCACACCTGGAATTGTAAGTACATAGGCCACAGTTTGTCTCAAAATTTTGATTTCGTTTTCATTGATTCACGCATCATTAGCACGTTTGATTTATATATTATTGTTTATCATTGAGTTTGCAAGCTTCTGGTATGGTTTAATTGCATTTTTAGCACAGGATTCAGGAGATGCCATTGTTAGCGTTTCTTGGTTAGTTTTAGAGCTTTGCAGTACATGTTAAATTGGGCTTGGATTTTGGTACCATGACACTCGTGAGGATGAGACGAGTTGATTGGTACCAGCCATGGTCATTTATCTTGCTTGTGGACAATTTTTGAGATACACAGGTCTGTACCTACAACGAAACGTCCGTAGGTAAAAGCTTGTTTACCTAAAATGACAGTTTGGTGAAGAAGACGATGCGTGGCACTCCCTGGTTGGGTGATTTGAATTTTAGCACGTTTTCCATTAACCATTATTTTTCATATATTATATTTTGTTTTCATTATATGTACAAATAAGCAAAGCTGCTCAGTTGGCAAGCAGGGATTGGAAACGTGCATGAGGACCTGTGTTCGATCCCCAAGTCCCAACCTTTGTTCATATTATTTTTCAATAGGTAATCAGGCACGCTGCGTATCAGGAGGTCCACTGTATGCCATCAATATCTGGCCATCAAATTCCTCTCCAGCCAGATCCAATGCCATTCCACTGAAGGCCCACCATACGCCCCAGGTCAACGCATGCATTGAATCAGGCAAAGTCAAAAGGGTTGAGTTTGGTTTGGGCCCAGAATTTCAATAGCACACCTCCAGAATTGTTAAATGACATCAAGCCCATCTCTAACTCTTTTTATTATTTTTTTCTTTTCTTTAATTCTTTTAATTTTCTTTTAATCATTTTAATTGACAAATTAATTAATTTTTTCATAAAGTCATAAAATCAATAATTCACAAAAAATTAGGATTAGTTTTTTTTTATTATCAAAATTAATTTAATTTAGTTTAACTTAGGAAAATTGTAATTTATTTTCATAAATAAAATCAAAATAGAAATTAGATTAAAAATTTTTAATTTTATTTTCTCTTTTTCTCAAATAAATAAAAATACAAAAATAGGTTTTAGAATAAAATAATTTATTTTTCTTAATTTAAAATTAATTAGAATTAGGATTTTCTTTTTAATTTAATGATTTCTTTATTTTCTCAAATAACAAAACATGACAAAAACATTTGTTTATCAATCGCAATTAGGTTTAAGTCAAGGGTCAAAACCCTAGTTGTCTCGTATTTGATTCATCGCGCGCATATTATTTATTTTTGCCAATATTTTTGTAACTGTTCATGGTTTGTAATAGTTTAATCTAGGGCTTTTACTTATCGCTTTTTTTTCCTGGGTTTTTGGCTATGTAATTAATCCCCCTCCCCGAAGCCTTGTAATAGCGTAGATTTACTTTCTCGCATTTTAATTCCCACAAATATTGGACTGTTTAGATGTATGCTAATAGGATTGTATGATAAGAATGCATGACAAATTAATACAGTTAGAAAACCCTAATGTGCAAAGACAAATAACTGAAAACAAATCAATCGCACATATCACTCTTAGGGTATACCCTCACTCCGGTTGCCTTCGGTAAACGGTCATTAAGCATATGGTGTCTTAGTGGTTGGCTTCCTGCCTAAAAAGATCAAACGTTGCCTCAGAAATGTTGCCTCGGAAATGTTGCCTCGAATATGATCTTAAGACTCTAGGGTTATTACTAAGGTGTCTTAACATTGCTTTAGTGATCATACGTCCCTTTCGAATTGACCCTTACAACTCCAACGACGGTGCTACCTATTTCTCAATAGTAGGATAACGCTGTTTACAGGAAACAAGAATAGAAACGATCTTTTTTCGAGTTGGTAGATGCTAGTAGGTACTTGCTCAAATCAAGCTTTTTCACACTTACACATTTCAAAACAATTTTCAAAACAACTTCGTCACACCTTTGAGGACTGATACAAGGGTTATCACGAAGTCGAACTTTTCAAAACAAGACACATACACAAGCAATTTAAAAAAGATGAGCAAGTACCTAAGAGCCCATGGAAAACCATGGATAGAAAGGGTGCTAACACCTTCCCTTTCTATAATCTACCCCCCGTACTTAGAATATCTCGAAAAAGGATTTTTTTTCTGTACTTTTTTCCTTTCCAGTTGAATGAAATGAAAATCGGTGGCGACTCTTGCTTACCGTGACATTTTGCAAACACAAAACGTGAACCAGCGTCAAACAATCAGTTTTGCCACCGTATCACACTTGCTATTTTCAAAAACAAACACCAACACTTTCCAAACATCTTTCAAACTTGAAAACATTTTCAAAAGATCAACACTTTGTATACATTCTTCCGAACGAGAATCATTACAAAGTTTGCCTAAACGATGGCATCTTTACAAAATACTTTAAAAAAAACCACACAAAGCACATTTTTCAAACAAAAGCAAATGATCTAGCAAGTAACTAAGAGCCCATGGAAAACCATGGATGAAAAGGGTGCTAATACCTTCCCTTTTCATAATCTACCCCCCGAACTCAAGAAACAATCTCTAAAGGTCTTTCCTGTGCTTTTTCACCTTTCCTTTTGGATAAAAGAAAAGTCGATGACGACTCTTGCTAAACCATAACATTTTCGATAAAACGTAAAACCATCAATTCAGTTCTCCCACCGTATCACACCGGTCTTCAAAGTATGATGTATTATTGGTTGACTATTATCTGGTCAGTTTCTGGGCTTCATAGCTTTTGAACTGGAATAGAAATCTTAATATCGATTTGACTGAACCAGGGAAAGGTCTCAAGTTGTCTTCAACTGGAAGAGAAATCTTAGTACCGATTTGACTGAACTATGAGGAATAATCACACCAGTAGATAAGCCCAAGTCTCCGAAATCCAGCCCAGGCACTTGTTGGATCTCCATGGCATTCAGTCTGTCTTCCAACTGCTTGTACGGGTCTTCAGCTGGAGGATACTGTTCCTCATTAAAGTCAGTCTCGTTGTCAGAGACTACTGGACTTAGAGCCTTTCCCCCCTGGGGACTGTCTTTGCCTGCAGAAGAGCCAGCTTCCTCGTTCTGTAGAGTATTACCAAACCTCCGGCCCGAGTTGAAAAGAACAGTTCTCTTCTTCTTCTTCTCCTTCTTCAGGAGCAAAGCCTTCAGCTCTTCTTGGCCTTGAGCCAAACCCATGACCAGCTCTTGAAATTGTGCGTTCTGCGCCTGAAGGGCCTTGATAGACATCTCGGTTGATGATTCAGGGTTCATGATGTTGAAATAAACAGCGAAGAACAGTAAGCAACCTGAAAAGAAGAATACCTGCTATGCACATGATGAATGGAATGCGTATGATTTATGTTTTCAAAGACAATCGGGAATCAACTTTGTAAACAAAAAGGAACACACTTCATTAGATTCAACTTTGAAATTTAAATTGTTCAACAGGTTGCCCTTAGGCGTTACAAAAATGGAAATACTGAAAAGGGAAATAAAACTGTAAAAGAAAATCCAAATCTCCTCAATGATCCCAGGGTCTCCTCTTCTCAGTACGGATGTAGTCATTCAGAGCTCGCTCATTCTCCAACTGCTTTGTCAGCTTCTGGATCTTCAATTCCTGCTCGTTGAACTTTTCCCGATAAGAATCCCATTCTTCTCGCAGTTGCGACCAAGACCTCTTTAATGTCTCATAATCAGTAGGTATCTGAGGAGGGAGGACAGTTGGAGGAGCCCCATCTTTGTCAGGATATTCAAGAATGACGGGTCTGACAGCTTCGTATGGCATACCTAACTTCTGAGCACAGATGCGAACCCATTTGTAATAGGCTTCCATAGGTAGAGAGGTATTTGGTCCCAACTCTTGTGGGTCAGCTTTATAAACTCTGTCCCAAGCCTTGATGAACCTACGACGCAGCTCGTCACTATCCACCTGAAACTCAAAACTGATGTGAGGCACCAACATCTCATGAGGCCCTGCTCTTCTGGCTCTTCCAAACTGACGGAGAGCTAGACATGGATTGTAAGAGATTCCTCATTGAGTACCAATCAAAGGAACATTAGGGTATTCTCCGCAACGATCAATAACAGCTATCTCATCCAAACCTCTGAAAGTCCAAATGATGTCTTTATCAGTGAGAGACATTAACCTATGAGCCCAACCTCTTCCTTCTTGGTTCTTCAGTACGAACTTAGGGAGGTGTGAAATGAACCACCTCACCAACAAAGGGATACAACACCATAGAGTTCCTCGTCTTCGGGCAGTACGAGCATAAAGTTGTTGCAGGATGTCACCCAAGAGAGTGGGCACAGGATTCTGAGACATGAAGATCCTTATGGCAGTGACATTGATGAAGTTGTCAGGATTAGGAAACAAGACTAGCCCATAGATTAAGAGAGCCAAGATGTCTTCATATGCCCTAAAATCCAAGTCATTCCAGAAACTGTTAGCTTTACCAATCAGAAACTTGGCCAAGAAACCCTTAACTCCGCTTCTAGTCACCCAGTTGTCCATTACTTCTTGATGGGTCAAAGGAAGAGCTGCAGCAACCTCCTCAAGCCTGAGGGTCTTTTCCCAACCAGTGAAGGGAGTCTGATCCAAGATAGGGATACCAAGCAAATCAGAGAACTCTTCCAGGGTAGGGACCAGCTGGAAGTCTTGAAAGGTGAAGCACTAGTACAAAGGGTCATAGAACTGGGTCAGGACACTCATCAACTATTGATCCCGCTTTGCAGTGACTAAACTGAGAAGAGAACCATGCCTCTGGATGAAGGAAGTGGTGTTTGGAATTCTGTTAACCAATTCTTCAAGCAACTCAGGTGGGTGAACAAAGTTGAACCGGGTAGTATTCCTTCGCATAGGCATCATGATATCCTACAAAACAGAGCAAAGGTGAAACCCTCTTGTCTTTGAAATGGTCAGTCCTTATGCAGGATGCATGCAATGCTCATGATGTTATGATGTTATGATAAAGCACACCACAAATATTTACAAAGGCAAACATGATAAGGCACACAAGTCACACAAGACAAGCCCTTAGAGTTTAGGCCAGCATGAGGTCTATGTATTACCCTCTTTTAGTTTGTTGGTTCATACCTGTCCTATCAAAAGTAACCGGGTTCTTAGAGGATCCCAATATCATTGACTACCCTCAATCGGTCATAACTCCAGCATCGAAATCTTTTCTTGCGGCCAGAACCATCACGAGAGTTTAGCCTCAATGGGCGTAGCATACTGCTACTGTTCTAATGGCCAAGTTGTGTCATTTAAGGTTCTAAGGTCTGTTGGTGCTTAATGACTCCTTGGAAGACCCATACTCTCCTCGTTGCGACACAAGGGATATCGGTACAGAACAAGGTGTCACACCAACGTAGCCACTACTTCACCCATGTCGGTCTACGCCGGACAGGTCCCTCACAACTTATGCTACCTAAACAGGGTATCCCCAGATCCGGGTTAGGATCTATGTAACTCCGATGCAACCCCACAATGATAAAGCAAACAAGTCAAAACAATTGAAAACACAGTTATGAACTATCCTAAGGTACACCTCACTTTATAAGTTAGTCCCCAGCAGAGTCGCCAGTTCTGTGATCGGTGGATCTGGAACTGACTGTTTAAAGCTGGATCGCGAAATGTCGCGGAAGCAAGAGTCACCACCGTCTTATATTTTCTCCAATATGGAAAGGACAAAAGCACAGAAAAATTCCTTATTGAGATTAGTTCTCGGTTCGGGAGGTAGATTTATAGAAAGGGAAGGTGTTAGCACCCTTTCTATCCATGGTTATCCATGGGCTCTTAGATACTTGCTCATTTGCGTTTTCAAAAATGTTTGTTTGCTTTTCAAGGTGAGTGGGTTTGAAAAAAGTTTCTTCGAAAGTTTCAGATCGACTCTTGTATCAGTTCTCAAGAGTGTTTGAAAAATTGTTTTTGAAAGCTTTTTGCAAAGTGTCGGTGTGAAAAGAAGTTTTTAGATTTATTTTGAATGAGAGCAAGTATCTACGAGTCATCTACCTACCCTAAGGAATTAGTCTGTGTAAATGTCCTTAAGGTAGTGCCATCCCACCATTGAGAGGTAGGTAGCACCACCGTTGGAGGTGTTCGGGTCAATTCGAGGTTTAGGGACAGTGTGGTCACCAGGGCAATAGGAAGACACCTTAGAAGCTACCCCCATGCCATGTTCATGGACACGAGGACTTACTAAAACATCCTCTACTCGACGACCACTTTTCAAGGGGCAAGGCAACAGTGTGATCACCAGAGCAACAGTAGGACACCTTAGAAGCTACCCTTATGCCATGTTCATGGACATAAGGACTTACTAAGACGTCCTGTACTCGACGACCACGTTTCGAGGGGCAAGGCAACAGTGAGGCGTACCCTAGGAGTGGTGTGTGAATTGTGTGTCATTTTCAGTTATTATTTGTTTGACATGTATTGGGTGAGCTACGCTTTGATTTTATTTGGGCATTCATTCTTTCATGTGATTATTAACAGTTAAAAGATGGGGGAATTAAAATGCGGAAAATAAAGGGTCCTACGCTATTACAAGGCGCGGGTCTACATCGCCAAATTAAACCAAGACCCGATTTGAATAAAAGTACGGAAAGTAAATAAGTCTCTAATTATCTATTACAAGGCTTTGGGGCAAATACATTACATTCATAGAAGAAATAAAAATAAATGCGTGAAGAGAATTTAGAATCGAGTGCGAGGGCGTTGGACCCTTTAAGGAAATTGAATTGAAGTTACAAAATTAGTTAAATTAAGTAAAGGAAAGAACTTATTTTTGGAGTTTTTGTATTTATGGAATTAAGGAGAATTAAATTGGAATTAAAAGTTAATTAAAACCCTAGTTCTAAATTGTTTTTAATTTATTAAAAAAAATGTTTAAGTTATAACCTAATTTAACCCTAATTAATTAAATGGCATATTTATTTACAACATAATTAATTAATAATAATAATAAGAAGAAATTTTAATTATTGAAAAAAAAGAGAGTAAAAAAGCTAGAAACCCTAATTTTTATGTTTTTATTGGTTATTAAGAAAAATATTAAAATTAAGCCTAAAATTAAACTAATTTGGTTATTAAAACTTATTTACAAAATTAATATAAATTAATATTAACAAAACATATTTTTTATTGTTTTATGATTTTCTGATTTTTATGTTATAAGGAATTATTTTTATGAATTTAAAACAAATTGAAAAGAATTAAAATTAAAGGGGAAAATTAGAAAGAAAATAAATATACAAACAGGGGGGGTTTTCTGGCCCAATAGGAGGTGTATGCAAGCATTTTAGCCCACTGATTCTTGGCCTTTTTTGACTTTTCAATGATGCGTGTGGAGCGTTTGACTGATGTCCATGGTGGACTCCAGATCCTGACCTTTAGATTCATCTCCTGGGACATGTGGCGCGCCAAGGTATTGGATGCATGATGGACCCTAGGCAGAGAATTACACCTGAACGCATATTGAACAAAATTATGAAGAATATAGGGGGACCTGGGAATCGAACCCAGGTCCCAATGCTTGAAGGACACCTCACTTACCAACCAGCCAAGCGCGTTCGTTTGTAAGATTAGTGGAACCTGATTCATATGAGAGAGAACAAATGCTATTGGTGTAAAACAAAAATTAAGCGCGAACGTTTGAATAGTCCAGTCTAGTTGAGACAACTCAGCATCTTCTTCATGGCTGCTTCGTTTTATCTGAAAATATGAGATAGATAGCGGGGGTTTTAACCCCCCACTAAGTGAAGAACACAAAAATAGCGATTAGGCCCTGGGCTCATATAAATTGAGTGTGGGGTGTGGTTTTGATCCATCTTGATGTCACTATTCCAATGGTGTTATTCTTATGGTCTAATTTTTCCATGGGAAAGAAACCCCAATTTCAAACCTCTGCAACCCTAACGAGCTCCCATGGTGGATTCTCATGTAGGCCTTAAAAACTCAATTAGATGGCACTGTTAGCTTTAGAATGATTAAATTAGTGTAAAACAATAATGAAAATGCATGAAAAAAGCCTGGAAATCAAAACACGATTGCTAAATATTTCAAGAAAAGTTTGATTTGGTTATACCGATTCTTGAGGTTAGGGGATGTGATCTTGATTGGAAAAGTTCCCTGGATGTCCCAGCAAGCTTTTGGAATGGTTCTTTTGCTTTTTAACACACTCTAGATATGAAATCAGTTTTGGCTTTTTTTTGTGAAAAATACAAGTTTGATTCTTGACTCTGAGCGCAACTAGCTTGTCCTTGTGATTAGGGTTAGGTTTCTGTATGTATATGGAATGATTTAGGTCAAAAATCCAAGCCCAACAACCATGTATTCAATGCTTTTGAGATTTGATTTCAATGGTATCTTTTTCATGCTTTTTGATTCCAATCAATGGAGATTCTTGCCTTTTTGGGGTGTGCATGAAATCTTGAGGCTTTAAGAATGCAAATGCTGCATAAAAAGATCCAAAAACATTTGTTTTTCTATTTTTGTCATATTTTATTTTAATTAAATGAATTAATAATAAAAAAATTCAAATAATTAATAAAAAATGATGAAATAACTCCCCTTTGGGTCCATGGGTCGTGCATAGCCTTTGGATGATGATTCTTGGAAGAAATTGTGGCCCATTAGCAATTTTGAGGCATTTGAAGCAAAGTTGACTTTTCAAGATTCCCAAAAATTTCCCAACTTCCACAAGGCATATCTTGCTCAATTTTTAAGCTTTGATCATGTTATTGGACATTTTGGAAAGGTCTTGAAATCCTCTAACCAATGCCTTTTGTCCCATGTCATTTTGATTTACCAATCTCAAGTTATGGTCTTTGACTTAAAGTGCCTTTTTGTTGACTTTTGAAAATGACCTATAATGTTGAGATTGATAACTTTTTGTGAGAGCATTTCTTGGACTTGAAGTGTGAAGAGGAGTTGTAGGAAATGGCATTCTATTCAAAATGAGATTTGGATGGAATTTTTCTGATAAACCATGTGGAAGTTATACCTTGGTCAAGTTACAGTTGACTTTTTCAGCTGTCCAAAAATAGAAACTTTTGCATCTTGAGACTTTTTGAGCCATGCCTTGAGAATCATGATCAAGAATTGATCAAATGATGTTTGTGGCTTCAAAATAAGATGTTGACAAATTTTTTTGACTTTTGACTGTCAAATGACCATTTTGCCCCTGCAGTTGACTGTAGGGCAATTAGGGTTTCTGACTGTGCAATTTTGTGCTGTAAGTCTTGAAACTTGGCATATGGATGCTTGACCATGTTTGTAGGCATGTGGGACTTGATTGGACCCTTGGAAACTTCAATTTCTTTGCTAGAATCAAAACCCTAATTTTTGACTGTTAGGAGGCCATTGAATTGTGCAACCTTTGGGAGATTTTGAAGCATGCTCTTTAGCAAATCTTGAAGGATATGGGAGGGCAAATTTTGGGGTACAACAGTTGCCCCTGTTCAATCTTCTTAGACCTGAGGATGCAGATTGGCTGACGTGCCTTTCGTAATCCGAAGGTGGAAGATGATTGAACACTAGAATGCCCAGAAATTTGCGCTCACATGTTAGCAGTGTGATGGGGGGAATGGGCTTACAGATGCCATTTGGAGATTAGTGGATAGGAAGATGGGCTTATAGATGCCATGCTGAGAGGTGATGGATAGGTGGATGGGCTTATAGATGCCATCTGGGTGTCGATCGCGTAAGAGATTCCTTAGCGAGAACTTGCGTACCTGAAAAAGAAGATGATTACCTGGCCTGTTACAGGAGCTGGTCTTCAAACTCTTTGTATAGATGCACCCTGGTTGGTTACAGGAATCGGATCTGGAGCTTCAAACGGTGATGAATGAATCAGGGATGGTTACTACCTCAACGGGACGATGAGAGAACTTTGGGCGATTACTACCTCAACAGTAACGATGAGAGAATCTGGGGCGATTACTACCTCAACAGTAACGATGAGAGAACCTGGGGCGATTACTACCTCAACAGTAACGATGAGAGAACCTTGGGCGATTACTACCTCAACGGTAACGATGAGAGAACCTGGGGGCGATTACTACCTCAACAGTAACGGTGAGAGAATCTGGGGGCGATTACTACCTCAACAGTAACGGTGAGAGAATCTTGGATATCTTCTACTGAGTCTTAATTAGGAAAATCTTTAGGAATAGATTTAACTGGACTAGAGAAGGCCTTTGACTGGATAAGAATCAGAAAAATCTTAGGGTCGATCTGACTGAACCGGACAAGGTCTTGGAATCTTCAACTGGATAAGAATCAGGGAGATCTTAGGGTCGATCTGACTGAACCAGACAAGGTCTTGGAATCTTCAACTGGATAAGAATCAGGGATATCTTAGGGTCGATATGACTGAACCAGAGAAGGCCTTTGACTGGATAAGAATCAGAAAAATCTTAGGGTCGATTTAACTGAACCGGACAAGGTCTTGAAATCTTCAACTGGATAAGAATCAGGGAGATCTTAGGGTCGATCTGACTGAACCAGAGAAGGCCTTTGACTGGATAAGAATCAGAAAAATCTTAGGGTCGATTTAACTGAACCGGACAAGGTCTTGAAATCTTCAACTGGATAAGAATCAGGGAGATCTTAGGGTCGATCTGACTGAACCAGAGAAGGCCTTGGACATAGCTGAGAACTTGACTGGATCTTTCCTGAAAGGTAAAGGTCAGTCATATGCAATGCATGATATGGATCAAGCAATGATGTTCTCAAATGTAAATGAGTTTGTATGATATGATGCGTATATGCATGCTATGACGTATGGAAATGCGATGTTTATGAATGTATGTTTTTGTCTAGGAAAGTAAATCCTTGACGGGTGCCGGGAAGTCACATCCTGGGCTGATGTTTGAGAATAGTGCTTTGTTGTTTCCGCTGGGGATGATAGTTGCAAGAATACCGGTAGGAGAAGATGAATCCATTGGGGAATAAACTTGGCGAATAGATTACTCTGCGGGGAGAACATTATTCTAGCGATCTTGCTGGGGGACAATACTCTGTGGGGAGAGAGGTATTCTGTTGAGATGTTGATGATAGCTCCGCCGGGGATACCGTTGATGTTGGAAGTATTAATAGGCTTCGCTGGGGATAAGCTTTCTGCTGGGGAGGTGCTTCAAACTTTCCTGGGGAAATATTTGATTGGACTCTCCTGGGGAAATTTTTGAGATATACTGGAAGTGACTCCACTGAATGCCTGGTATACCGCCGGGGAACAATCTTAGATCAAGACTGCCGGGGATGCTTGTTAAGAATGTCTGTATATTGTGCTAGGGAATGTTGATATCTGCTAGGGATACCCAACTTCCTTAAGGCTGAAAGTATAGCTTTGCTTGGGGAGAGTGAATTGACTTGCTGGCTCACTCTTTGGGGAATTAAGACATACTGGTTATGTTCTTCAACTGAACCTACCTTGATACTTTGGCGGACAGAGCAATTAGATCGCTTAGACAACTCTTTATTGCCCCTGTTTCTAATGTTACCTGTAATTAATCCTTTGTTTCGTACGCAAATATTTATGAATTAGCAATTAGTGTCAAATGCATATATCACAAATTGAACCTTGGACGTTCTTCGCAAAACAAAACAGAAAAAGGAAAAAACAAAAGGTAGTTTGTAGCTGAAAAGTGAATTTGTATTGATTTTGAGTTTGCCTGTAAATAGGCGTTTATGTACAAGAGGCTGACGTCCTAGTAAGAGAACGCCGCCGAACAAAAGAGTTTATACAAATTTGTACAAAGGAAAATAAAACAGCTGTGTGAAAAGAACAATCCCACTGGGTTCCAACTCTGCTATCGCCTTTATATCTTCGAGCGTCTCATCACTTGATGACCTAGTTGACGATGAAGCTGATCAATCGATGCCTTCTGAACTTGATGTAGATACCGGATTCTGGATGCAAAGTGATCCAATGAGACATAGTATTACGCTTTATCCCTAATTTTTTCCTGGACCGCCCTTTTGGGTTTTCAGTCCATCGGGATACCCATTTTTTGCCCAAGCCGCCTTTTCAGGTTTTCGACTTGCCGGGTGTACAGATTTTTCATTTCATCCCTTCATTTTGCCCGAACCCTTTTGGTTCACCGGGAAGCCCTAATTTTTGCATAGGTATGTCAACCTAGCGGGTCTTTTTTCATGCGTAGTATCTTTTTACTATGTCCGCATTGGCGGGGTGAGGAAGGTCGTCACCATCCATGGTGGTAAGAATCATGGCTCCTCCTGAGAACACATGTTTAACCACAAATGGCCCTTCGTACGTAGGGATCCATTTGCCCCTTGGATCACTCTGAGGAAGGATGATGCGCTTGATTACCAGATCCCCAACTTGATATTCTTGTGGTCTGACCTTTTTATTAAATGCCCTGATCATCCGTTTTTGGTACGTCTGACCATGACAAATAGCAGCAAGTCTCTTTTCGTCAATTAAATTTAGCTGATCAAGTCGTGTTTGGATCCAATCATCTTCGTTCAGATCTGCATCCTTCATTATCCGGAGAGAGGGTATCTGCACTTCGATCGGTAAGACTGCCTCCATACCGTAGACCAAGGAGAAAGGAGTTGTCCCGGTTGACGTCCTTGCTGAGGTACGGTACCCATGAAGAGCGAACAGTAACATCTCGTGCCAATCTTTATAGGTCACTGTCATCTTTTGCATAATTTTCTTAATATTTTTATTTGCTGCTTCTACAACCCCATTCATCTTCGGTCTGTAAGGAGAAGAGTTGTGGTGCTGTATCTTAAACTGCTCGCAGAGCTCAGTGATCATTTTGTTATTAAGATTGGTACCGTTGTCTGTAATGATTCTTTCAGGGACACCGTAACGACAGATCAAGTTGTTCCGAATGAACCGTGCCACAACATTCTTGGTTACAGTGGCGTAGGAAGCTGCCTCAACCCACTTCGTGAAGTAATCAATCGCTACCAGGATGAAGCGATGCCCGTTGGATGCTGTAGGTTTTATCTCACCGATCATATATATGCCCCACATTGCAAACGGCCAAGGTGCTGTCAAAACATTCAGAGGAACTGGAGGAACATGCACCTTGTCTGCGTAAATCTGGCATTTATGGCATGTCCGAGAGTGTTGGTAGCAGTCGGCTTCCATGGTGGAACAGAAATACCCTGCCCGAAGGATCTTCTTTGTCATAGTATGTCCACTGGAATGCGTCCCGAAGGTCCCTTCATGTAGCTCTTCCATGATCCTTTCTGCTTCAGTCTTATCCACACAACGCAGTAAGGTCGAATCATGGTTTCGCTTATACAGGATGCCATTGCTAAGGAAGAACTTTGCTGCGAATCTTCTTAGAAACTTCTTGTCATTGACAGATGCACCTTCAGGGTATTCTTGAGCTTCCAAGTATCTCTTCACCTCATGGTACCAGGGCTTCTCAGTCACCAATTCAGTCTCAAGATCACAACAGTATGCCGGTTTGTCCAGTTTCCAGATGATGATCCGGGGAGCCTCATTGTCCCATTTGACTTTGAACATGGAAGACATCGTAGCTAACGCGTCCGCCAACTGATTCTCCTCTCTTGGGAAATGTTCAAAGGTTATCTCTGTGAAGTGGGGGATCAATGTCAACACACATTCTTTGTAAGGAATAAGATTTGGATGTTTCGTATCCCACTCTCCTTTGATCTGATTGATCACGAGAGCAGAATCTCCGAGGACACTCAGAAACTTGATCCTTAAGTCGATCGCAACTTGAAGACCCATGATGCATGCCTCATACTCCGCCATGTTGTTGGTGCAGTTGAAACATAGACGGGCATTGAGTGGAGTATGAGTGCCTTGAGGAGATATGATCACAGCGCCGATACTGTTACCCAAAGCATTGGAGGCTCCGTCAAAGTGCATAGACCATCGGGATCCTTCCTCAGGTCCTTCATCCGGTCCAGGTACTTCACAATCAGTTACTATCATGATACTCTCGTTTGGAAACTCGAAGTTCATTGACTGATAGTCGTCTACTGCCTGATGTGCCAAGTGGTATGCCAATACACTTCCTTTGATGGCTTTCTGGGTCGTGTACTGGATGTCACATTTTGTCAAGATCATCTTCCATCTTGCTATTCTCCCAGACAGAGCAGGCTTTTCAAATATGTACTTTATAGGATCCATCTTTGAAATCAACAAGGTAGTGTGAGTCAGCATATACTGTCTCAGCCGGCGAGCAGCCCATACCAAAGCGCAGCAAGTTTTCTCGAGCAGTGAGTATCGGGTCTCACAGTCGGTAAACTTTTTGCTAAGGTAATAAATGGCATGCTCTTTTCGGCCAGAATCGTCATGCTGCCCCAGCACACACCCCATTGAGTTGTCCAGTACTGTCAGGTATAGTATCAGAGGTCTCCCTTCAACCAGTGGCATAAGAATGGGTGGTTCTTGGAGATACTCTTTGATTCTATCAAAAACGGCCTGACATTCATCATTCCAACGTACTACCTGATCTTTCTTCAGCAGCTTGAAGATTGGCTCACAGGTAGCAGTTAGGTGCGAGATGAATCGATCAATGTAATTCAGGCGTCCTAAAAAGCCTCTGACCTCTTTCTCTGTCTTGGGAACTGGCATCTCTTGAATGGCTTTGACCTTGGCAGGGTCCACTTGAATACCCTTATCACTTACAACAAAGCCTAGCAACTTTCCAGATCTAACCCCGAAGGTGCACTTGTTCGGGTTCAACCTCAGCTTGTACAACTTCAGACGGTCAAACAATTTCTGCAGATGATCAAGATGTTCCTCCTCGGTTTGGGACCTTGCAATCATGTCGTCGACATACACTTCTATCTCATGATGGATCATATCATGAAATAAAGCAACCATGGCACGTTGGTAGGTTGCCCCAGCATTCTTCAGTCCAAAAGGCATGACCTTGTAGCCGAAGGTGCCCCACTGAGTAACAAACGTAGTCTTCTCCATGTCTTCAGGTGCCATCTTGATCTGATTATAGCCTGAAAAACCATCCATGAAAGAGAACACCTTGTGCTGAGCAGTATTATCAACCAGAACGTCAATGTGAGATAGGGGGAAGTCATCCTTGGGGCTGGCCCTGTTCAGATCCCTGTAGTCGACACACATTCTGACTTTACCATCTTTCTTTGGTACTGGCACCACATTAGCAACCCACTAAGGGTAAGAAGTCACTGCAAGAAACCCGGCGTCAAACTGTTTCATAACCTCGGCTTTGATCTTCTCAGACATCTCTGGACGCATCCGGCGGACCTTTTGCTTAACTGGAGGGCAGTCTTCCTTGGTAGGCAAATGATGGACCACAATGTCGGTATCTAACCCAGGCATGTCTTTGTAGGACCAGGCGAAGATCTCCACATAATCATGTAACATCTGAGTCAACCGTTGCTTCACGCTGGGCTCTAGGTTGGCACCAATCTTGACTTCCTTCCTATCTGTCTCAGTGCCCAGATTTATTGTTTCCACTGGCTCTTCATGTGGTTGAATTGCCCTCTCTTCCTGGAGTAACAGTCTTGCAAGCTCGCCAGGCACTTCGCAATCATCTTCACCTTCGTCTTCGGCTAAGTTGATCGGATTTTCGAAGTCATAACTGGCAGTAGCAGAGTCGTTACCAGTGAGATCCAGAGTGGATTGAAACCTGTATAGGTGAGTGTGTGTAAATACAACTGTTTTATAATATATAAAGAAAGGAAAGAAAGAAAAGGAGCATAATATTTGAAATGCGAGAAAACGTCCAAGGTCTTTATTCATGATATATGAAATGACAATTAATATGCCCTCACAAATGAAGCCACGGTGCCCCGGGTAAGACACCGGGCCATAGAGTTTTAATTCATTGTTTATTACAAATAACAAAAACAAAGGAGTTTATTACTGCGTAATAAAAGTAACAGGAGTATGATCTTTAGCAGTCCAATTGGTCAATCCACCATCAGTCGTCGGGTAAATCCAGCTATCGAACTCTGACTCTTCCACTTCGTCTTCATCCCCAATAGCATTCACCCTTGGATTGGTGATGAGCACAGGAGGTATTCCGGTTCTAGCTTTGCGCATAGCCCTCTGAGCCTCTGCAGTAAAACCCAGTCCAAACTTGTCAGTTTTAGGTGTAAAATCAGGGAGCCTGCCCCAGTTAGCACATTCACCTTTCTTGATTACAACCCGGGCGTCCTTCAAGGAAGCCATCTTCAAAGGAACATCCTCTTCAACCAATGTTTCTGCTGCTACCAATGTTGGAGGTACCTCTTCAAAATGCTGAAAGGGGGTTTCAATAAACTCCCCATCCATCTCAATATATCGGAAGGAATTCAAGTGACTAACCATATACTCCTCCTCTCCCTGCACAGTGACAATCTTCCCTCTGACAGGGTACTTGAGCTTCTGGTGTAGGGTAGAGGTCACTGCCCCAGCTTTGTGAATCCAAGGTCGACCCAGTAAACAAGAATAAGATGGACGGATATCCATCACATAGAAAGTTGAGTCGAATACTTGGGAACCCACACGAATAGGAATGTCTACCTCTCCATCGACCATCCTCTTAGAACTGTCAAAGGCTCTGACGATGATGTTGCTAGGTTTTAGCTCCAGGCCCTCACAATCCAACCGGTCTGAGGCCTTTTTGGGTAGCACATTCAAGGAAGAACCAGTGTCCACCAACACGTGCGCAAGAGTAGTGCCCCTGCATTCAATAGAGACATGCAGGGCATCATTGTGGTTCTTTCCCTTAGCAGTAAGGTCAGCATCCGAGAAACCCAAACCATTGTCGGCTGTCAAATTGGCTATGCAATCAGTAAACTGGACTGCAGATGTCTCCTGTGGCACATGGGCCATCTTTAGAAATGAAATCAGGGCCTTAGCATAGGCCTCTGAGCACAGCAGCAAGGAGAGCATAGAGATCTTGGAGAGGGTATGCCCCAGCTGTTCAACAACATTAAAGTCACTCTTCTTGATTATCTTAAGAATTTCCTCCATCTCTTGCTGGGAGGCTTCAACATTCACAGATTTTGGTGCCTCCATCCGGGCAGGCTCATCTTCAATCCCTTTACCCCGAGCATTAGATGACTCGGCAGCAGGGGAAGCAACTTGATCAGAAATAGGAACAGGTGCACTTGCAGGTGTTATAATGAGAGGTCTTCGAATAGTAGGTGGCGCAATGTCAGGCGAGAAGAGCCTGCCACTGCGGGTAACTTTGGCTGGACCAGTGATATTGCTGATGCTGGTACCAGTGTTGAACTCTTGCTTTATACCATGTACATATACATCTGCCCCATAGTGCCATGGGACAGCCTTATCAGATTCATAGGGGAGGGTCCCCGGAACAGTAATAACAATGGGTGCGACAGTCATGATTTTAACTGGCTTCCTCGGGGGAGACTTGATTGGATTATTGAAAATGGTAACAACACATACTTCTTCCACCGGAACAAACGGAACAGCGGTCTTCTTGAACAGAATCTCTTTGCTGTCCATCAGGCTTTGGATGCCTAACTTCAGCAAAGGACAACCAGAAAGGGAAACAGCACATAAAATGCAACCTTCGCTACAACCCGGAAATAAACCGGCCAGCAGTAGGTTCCTCTTAACAGTCATCAGGGGAGTAGCTACATCATTCACAGAAACGGCATACACATCTTCATCAACGGCATTCACTCCATGCTGGGGCATGGGAGCGGTCACAACATTTGGCCTCTCGGGCGCCTCAAATTGTATCTCTTTCGCGTCAATAAGGTCCTGCACCTTATTTCTCAGGGCCCAACAATCATCAGTAGAGTGCCCTGGGCTATCGAAGTGATAAGCACAGCGGGCATTTGGATTATACTTGGGAGACACAGTATTCACAACCTTCGGGGCCTCTCTAACAGTCACCAAATTGGTGGATAGCAACTGCGGCAAGATTTGCGATAAGGTCATACTTAGACGGGTAAACTCTCTTCTGGGTCTTTCAGCCCTGGGTGGATTGGTTTGCCGAGGAGCGGCAATAGGCTTTGCAATCATCACCGCATTGACAGATTGGCGGCGTTCTGGTTTCTCTTGTCTCCTAGGCCCATACACAGCACTGGCCTCCTTCTTAAAGGGTTTCTTCTCAGAACTTGAAGATGTACCCTTCTGAATTTTACCGGACTTCATTCCAGCCTCTATCCTCTCCCCAGTCAGAATAAGGTCAGTGAACCCCGCAGATGAGTTACCGATAAGATGATTGAAAAATGGCCCAGATAGGGTCCCCAGGAACATATCTACCAGCTCACGGTCAGTTAACGGAGGCTGCACCCTGCCAGCCAAATCCCTCCACTTCTGTGCATACTCTTTAAAACCTTCGCTTGACCCTAGCGACATACCCTGGAGTTGGGTACGTGTAGGAGCAAGGTCGGCATTATATTGATACTGCTTGTAAAAAGCAGTAGCCAACTCCTCCCAGTTACGAACCTTGGTCCCATCCAGCTGATAGAACCATTCGAGATGAGTCCCTGAAAGACTCTCCTGGAAGAAGTGGATCCACAAGTTCTTATCCACAGTGTACGGCTGAATCTTCCGCACGTAAGATCTGAGGTGTAGCTTGGGACAAGACGCCCCGTCATACTTGGTGAAAGATGGTGCCTTAAACTTGTGAGGAATGATCACACCAGTAGATAAGCCCAAGTCTCTGAAATCCAGCCCAGGCACTTGTTGGATCTCCATGGCATTCAGTCTGTCTTCCAACTGCTTGTACCGGTCTTCAGCTGGAGGATACTGTTCCTCATTAAAGTCAGTCTCGTTGTCAGAGACTACTGGACTTAGAGCCTTTCCCCCCTGGGGACTGTCTTTGCCTACAGAAGAGCCAGCTTCCTCGTTCTACAGAGTATTACCAAACCTTCGGCCCGAGTTGAAAAGAACAGTTCTCTTCTTCTTCTTCTCCTTCTTCAGGAGCAAAGCCTTCAGCTCTTCTTGGCCTTGAGCCAAACCCATGACCAGCTCTTGAAATTGTGCGTTCTGCGCCTGAAGGGCCTTGATAGACATCTCGGTTGATGATTCAGGGTTCATGATGCTGAAATAAACAGCGAAGAATAGTAAGCAACCTGAAAAGAAGAATACCTGCTATGCACATGATGAATGGAATGCGTATGATTTATGTTTTCAAAGACAATCAGGAATCAACTTTGTAAACAAAAAGGAACACACTTCATTAGATTCAACTTTGAAATTTAAATTGTTCAACAGGTTGCCCTTAGGCGTTACAAAAATGGAAATACTGAAAAGGGAAACAAAACTGTAAAAGAAAATCCAAATCTCCTCAATGATCCCAGGGTCTCCTCTTCTCAGTACGGATGTAGTCATTCAGAGCTCGCTCATTCTCCAACTACTTTGTCAGCTTCTGGATCTTCAATTCCTGCTCGTTGAACTTTTCCCGATAAGAATCCCATTCTTCTCGCAGTTGCGACCAAGACCTCTTTAATGTCTCATAATCAGTAGGTATCTGAGGAGGGAGGACAGTTGGAGGAGCCCCATCTTTGTCAGGATATTCAAGAATGACGGGTCTGACAGCTTCGTATGGCATACCTAACTTCTGAGCACGGATGCGAACCCATTTGTAATAGGCTTCCATAGGTAGAGAGTTCTTTGGTCCCAACTCTTGTGGGTCAGCTTTATGAACTCTATCCCAAGCCTTGATGAACCTACGACGCAACTCGTCATTATCCACCTGAAACTCAAAACTGATGTGAGGCACCAACATCTCATGAGGCCCTGCTCTTCTGGCTCTTCCAAACTGACGGAGAGCTAGACATGGATTGTAAGAGATTCCTCCTTGAGTACCAATCAAAGGAACATTAGGGTATTCTCCGCAACGATCAATAACAGCTATCTCATCCAAACCTCTGAAAGTCCAAATGATGTCTTTATCAGTGAGAGACATTAACTTATGAGCCCAACCTCTTCCTTCTTGGTTCTTCAGTACGAACTTAGGGAGGTGCGAAATAAACCACCTCACCAACAAAGGGATATAACACGACAGAGTTCCTCGTCTTCGGGCAGTACGAGCATAAAGTTGTTGCAGGATGTCACCCAAGAGAGTGGGCACAGGATTCTGAGACATGAAGATCCTTATGGCAGTGACATTGATGAAGTTGTCAGGATTAGGAAACAAGACTAGCCCATAGATTAAGAGAGCCAAGATGTCTTCATATGCCCTAAAATCCAAGTCATTCCAGAAACTGTTAGCTTTACCAATCAGAAACTTGGCCAAGAAACCCTTAACTCCGCTTCTAGTCACCCAGTTGTCCATTACTTCTTGATGGGTCAAAGGAAGAGCTGCAGCAACCTCCTCAAGCCTGAGGGTCTTTTCCCAACCAGTGAAGGGAGTCTGATCCAAGATAGGGATACCAAGCAAATCAGAGAACTCTTCCAGGGTAGGGACCAACTGGAAGTCTTGAAAGGTGAAGCACTGGTACAAAGGGTCATAAAACTGGGTCAGGACACTCATCAACTGTTGATCCCGCTTTGCAGTGACTAAACTGAGAAGAGAACCATGCCTCTGGATGAAGGAAGTGGTGTTTGGAATTCTGCTAACCAATTCTTCAAGCAACTCAGGTGGGTGAACAAAGTTGAACCGGATAGTATTCCTTCGCATAGGCATCATGATATCCTACAAAACAGAGCAAAGGTGAAACCCTCTTGTCTTTGAAATGGTCAGTCCTTATTCAGGATGCATGCAATGCTCATGATGTTATGATGTTATGATAAAGCACACCACAAATATTTACAAAGGCAAACATGATAAGGCACACAAGTCACACAAGACAAGCCCTTAGAGTTTAGGCCAGCATGAGGTCTAGGTATTACCCTCTTTTAGTTTGTTGGTTCATACCTGTCCTATCAAAAGTAACCGGGTTCTTAGAGGATCCCAATATCATTGACTACCCTCAATCGGTCATAACTCCAGCATCGCAATCTTTTCTTGCGGCCAGAACCATCACGAGAGTTTAGCCTCAATGGGCGTAGCATACTGCTACTGTTCTAATGGCCAAGTTGTGTCATTTAAGGTTCTAAGGTCTGTTGGTGCTTAATGACTCCTTGGAAGACCCATACTCTCCTCGTTGCAACACAAGGGATATCGGTACAGACCAAGGTGTCACACCAACGTAGCCACTACTTCACCCATGTCGGTCTACGCCGGACAGGTCCCTCACAACTTATGCTACCTAAACAGGGTATCCCCAGATCCTGGTTAGGATCTATGTAACTCCGATGCAACCCCACAATGATAAAGCAAACAAGTCAAAACAATTGAAAACATAGTTATGAACTATCCTAAGGTACACCTCACTTTATAAGTTAGTCCCCAGCAGAGTCGCCAGTTCTGTGATCGGTGGATCTGGAACTGACTGTTTAAAGCTGGATCGCGAAATGTCGCGGAAGCAAGAGTCGCCACCGTCTTTTATTTTCTCCAATATGGAAAGGACAAAAGCACAGAAAAATTCCTTATTGAGATTAGTTCTCGGTTCGGGAGGTAGATTTATAGAAAGGGAAGGTGTTAGCACCCTTTCTATCCATGGTTATCCATGGGCTCTTAGATACTTGCTCATTTGTGTTTTCAAAAATGTTTGTTTGCTTTTCAAGGTGAGTGGGTTTGAAAAAAGTTTCTTTGAAAGTTTCAGATCGACTCTTGTATCAGTCCTCAAGAGTGTTTGAAAAATTGTTTTTGAAAGCTTTTTGCAAAGTGTCGGTGTGAAAAGAAGTTTTTAGATTTATTTTGAATGAGAGCAAGTATCTACGAGTTATCTACCTACCCTAAGGAATTAGTCTGTGTAAATGTCCTTAAGGTAGTGCCATCCCACCATTGAGAGGTAGGTAGCACCACCGTTGGAGGTGTTCGGGTCAATTCGAGGTTTAGGGACAATGTGGTCACCAGAGCAATAGGAAGACACCTTAGAAGCTACCCCCATGCCATGTTCATGGACATGAGGACTTACTAAAACATCCTCTACTCGACGACCACTTTTCGAGGGGCAAGGCAACAGTGTGATCACCAGAGCAGCAGTAGGACACCTTAGAAGCTACCCTTATGCCATGTTCATGGACATAAGGACTTACTAAGACGTCCTGTACTCGACGACCACGTTTCGAGGGGCAAGGCAACAGTGAGGCGTACCCTAGGAGTGGTGTGTGAATTGTATGTCATTTTCAGTTATTATTTGTTTGACATGTATTGGGTGAGCTACGCTTTGATTTTATTTGGGCATTCATTCTTTCATGTGATTATTAACAGTTAAAAGATGCGGGAATTAAAATGCGGAAAATAAAGGGTCCTACGCTATTACAAGGCGCGGGTCTACATCGCCAAATTAAACCAAGACCCGATTTGAATAAAAGTACGGAAAGTAAATAAGTCTCTAATTATCTATTACAAGGCTTTGGGGCAAATACATTACATTCATAGAAGAAATAAAAATAAATGCGTGAAGAGAATTTAGAATCGAGTGCGAGGGCGTTGGACCCTTTGAGGAAATTGAATTGAAGTTACAAAATTAGTTAAATTAAGTAAAGGAAAGAACTTATTTTTGGAGTTTTTGTATTTATGGAATTAAGGAGAATTAAATTGGAATTAAAAGTTAATTAAAACCCTAGTTCTAAATTGTTTTTAATTTATTAAAAAAAATGTTTAAGTTATAACCTAATTTAACCCTAATTAATTAAATGGCATATTTATTTACAACATAATTAATTATTAATAATAATAAGAAGAAATTTTAATTATTGAAAAAAAAAAGAGTAAAAAAGCTAGAAACCCTAATTTTTATGTTTTTATTGGTTATTAAGAAAAATATTAAAATTAAGCCTAAAATTAAACTAATTTGGTTATTAAAACTTATTTACAAAATTAATATAAATTAATATTAACAAAACATATTTTTTATTGTTTTATGATTTTCTGATTTTTATGTTATAAGGAATTATTTTTATGAATTTAAAACAAATTGAAAAGAATTAAAATTAAAGGGGAAAATTAGAAAGAAAATAAGTATACAAACAGGGGGGGTTTTCTGGCCCAATAGGAGGTGTATGCAAGCATTTTAGCCCACTGATTCTTGGCCTTTTTTGACTTTTCAATGATGCGTGTGGAGCGTTTGACTGATGTCCATGGTGGACTCCAGATCCTGACCTTTAGATTCATCTCCTGGGACATGTGGCGCGCCAAGGTATTGGATGCATGATGGACCCTAGGCAGAGAATTACACCTGAACG
Source organism: Vicia faba (assembly GCA_948472305.1). Taxonomy (NCBI): domain Eukaryota; kingdom Viridiplantae; phylum Streptophyta; class Magnoliopsida; order Fabales; family Fabaceae; genus Vicia; species Vicia faba. The sequence goes on along the minus strand of OX451741.1, from coordinate 1,439,440,742 downwards.
CATATTGAACAAAATTATGAAGAATATAGGGGGACCTGGGAATCGAACCCAGGTCCCAATGCTTGAAGGACACCTCACTTACCAACCAGCCAAGCGCGTTCGTTTGTAAGATTAGTGGAACCTGATTCATATGAGAGAGAACAAATGCTATTGGTGTAAAACAAAAATTAAGCGCGAACGTTTGAATAGTCCAGTCTAGTTGAGACAACTCAGCATCTTCTTCATGGCTGCTTCGTTTTACCTGAAAATATGAGATAGATAGCGGGGGTTTTAAACCCCCACTAAGTGAAGAACACAAAAATAGCGATTAGGCCCTAGGCTCATATAAATTGAGCGCGGGGTGTGGTTTTGATCCATCTTGATGTCACTATTCCAATGGTGTTATTCTTATGGTCTAATTTTTCCATGGGAAAGAAACCCCAATTTCAAACCTCTGCAACCCTAACGAGCTCCCATGGTGGATTCTCATGTAGGCCTTAAAAACTCAATTAGATGGCACTGTTAGCTTTAGAATGATTAAATTAGTGTAAAACAATAATGAAAATGCATGAAAAAAGCCTGGAAATTAAAACACGATTGCTCAATATTTCAAGAAAAGTTTGATTTGGTTATACCGATTCTTGAGGTTAGGGGATGTGATCTTGATTGGAAAAGTTCCCTGGATGTCCCAGCAAGCTTTTGGAATGGTTCTTTTGCTTTTTAACACACTCTAGATATGAAATCAGTTTTGGCTTTTTTTTGTGAAAAATACAAGTTTGATTCTTGACTCTGAGCGCAGCTAGCTTGTCCTTGTGATTAGGGTTAGGTTTCTGTATGTATATGGAATGATTTAGGTCAAAAATCCAAGCCCAACAACCATGTATTCAATGCTTTTGAGATTTGATTTCAATGGTATCTTTTTCATGCTTTTTGATGCCAATCAATGGAGATTCTTGCCTTTTTGGGGTGTGCACGAAATCTTGAGGCTTTAAGAATGCAAATGCTGCATAAAAAGATCCAAAAACATTTGTTTTGCTATTTTTGTCATATTTTATTTTAATTAAATGAATTAATAATAAAAAAATTCAAATAATTAATAAAAAATGATGAAATAACTCCCCTTTGGGTCCATGGGTCGTGCATAGCCTTTGGATGATGATTCTTGGAAGAAATTGTGTCCCATTAGCAATTTTGAGGCATTTGAAGCAAAGTTGACTTTTCAAGATTCCCAAAATTTCCCAACTTCCACAAGGCATATCTTGCTCAATTTTTAAGCTTTGATCATGTTCTTTGACATTTTGGAAAGGTCTTGAAATCCTCTAACCAATGCCTTTGGTCCCATGTCATTTTGATTTACCAATCTCAAGTTATGGTCTTTGACTTAAAGTGCCTTTTTGTTGACTTTTGAAAATGACCTATAATGTTGAGATTGATAACTTTTTGTGAGAGCATTTCTTGGACTTGAAGTGTGAAGAGGAGTTGTAGGAAATGTCATTCTCTTCAAAATGATCTTTGGATGGAATTTTTCTGATAAACCATGTGGAAGTTATACCTTGGTCAAGTTACAGTTGACTTTTTCAACTGTCCAAAAATAGAAACTTTTGCATCTTGAGACTTTTTGAGCCATGCCTTGAGAATCATGATCAAGAATTGATCAAATGATGTTTGTGGCTTCAAAATAAGATGTTGACCAAAATTTTTTACTTTTGACTGTCAAATGACCATTTTGCCCCTGCAGTTGACTGTAGGGCAATTAGGGTTTCTGACTGTGCAATTTTGTGCTGTAAGTCTTGAAACTTGGCATATGGATGCTTGACCATGTTTGTAGGCATGTGGGACTTGATTGGACCCTTGGAAACTTCAATTTCTTTGCTAGAATCAAAACCCTAATTTTTGACTGTTAGGAGGCCATTGAACTGTGCAACCTTTGGGAGATTTTGAAGCATGCTCTTTAGCAAATCTTGAAGGATATGGGAGGGAAAATTTTGGGGTACAACACATCCGTATCTGGATCGTATCTGAACCGTTTCTCAATGTATAAAAATCTTGAATAAGTAGCAGAATGACATCCATATCTGGATCGTATCTGAACCGTTTCTCGATGTATGAAAATCTTGAATAAGTAGCAGAATGACATCCGTATCTGGATCGTATCTGAACCATTTCTCGATGTATGAAAATCTTGGATAAGTAGCAGAATAACATCCGCATCTGGATTGTATCTGAACCGTTTCTCGATTCTGGTGCTCTTGATGAATACTGATCAAGGTATAAGTCTTCCACTGATAGACAGGTGACGGGACATAGTCGTACGTTTTAAATCCCTAACTTTTGCCTGGACCGCCCTTTCAGGTTTTCAGTCCACTGGGATACCTTTATTTTTTCCTAGGTGTGTCAACCTAGCAGGTCTTTTTTTCATGCGTAGTATTTTCCGACTATGTCCACCCTTTCAGGATGTAGAGAGTTGTCACTGTCCATAGTGTTGTATTGTAGTACTGTCAAAAATGTTTTCTTGATGGCACATGATTCGTTGCTGGAATGCGTGTGTAATGCCCCAAGCGATTCAGATGGAGATCTGCCCCTAGTTATTTGGCACTTTTGGAGAGACTGCACCATGTGTGTTTAGACATCATGTCATACCCCTTGCTTATGAAAGACCTGTTATTGGAAGTGTCTTTCCTGCTGAGGTGATTCTGTCCATTGAGAGGATGTCTGTTCATTGAATATCTATTGTACGGATTTCTCTGCTGTCTAACAATTAGTCATATGCAAACAATATCATTTAAAGAATGCAAAATTCATGTCTGTCTTGAAATTTTTTTGAAAATGTGTTTTGTGTAGTAAAACAAAATTTGCAAGAATGTGATATCAACTCAGGATTCATAACAAAGCCTACAGGAGTCAAGATACCTGTATCAGTATGCTCTCAAACTAACCCATGCTTCAGCTAGGACTTTTAAGGGTTATAACGTGGTCTGGTTCACGGTTCAAGAAACAAATAATAAAGGCTCAAAATTTATTTGTACCCACCCACTCTTCATGATGTTCTTCAGTTCTATGCTCAATTAATTGCGTGTTTAGATCCCGATTGAGTCTGGAATCTTTGCTCTGATACTTGGTGATGATTCAGAAATTGAACATTTATTTTGAAAAGGAAGTCATTTTTGTAATCTTCTTTTTGTCGAGGATTTGTAGTAACCTCTTTTTTTTGGTTTTCGTTATCCCTTCTTTTGCTTGAACTATTTCTTTTGTGATTACAGTCAGCGGGATGCCCCAATTTTTATCTTAAGTCTCCTTCATAGGTTTTTACTTAATGGGCTTTTATTTCGAGAGATAATGACTGCCTGTCTTGATGATTATACAGAACCATCACCGTCTTTTGTTTTGGAAGGACGTCTTCGATGCCATTCATTGTGTACGAAGCGGCATATTATGACTGAATGCGCCTCTGAATTAACTGAGAAAACTACCCTGCCCCAGGTTATGATTAAGGGTTTTAATTTGTGTGAAAAGAAAAACTCCTACTTCTTTGGCTCGAAGGAGTTGACTAGGGATTATCTTCCTTATAACTCCACTGTTTAGGATTTGAAATAACGCCTGTACATCGTCAGTGGGGTCTGTTCAAAAGCATACTGTAGAGATTGTGGTATCATTTTCATCATCCTCCCTCTAAGGCTTAGAGTTTTTAATCGAGAGTTTAATATCACAAAAGGAAATAAGAACACATTTTTGAAATAGTGAATACGAATGAATTGATTCAAGACAAATATGTGCAATGCATTGATGAAATAACGGGGTTTGATATGAATAAATGTTCAAACAAATCAAAAGAAAATTACACACTGAAAATTCTAATGAACGAAAAGTCTTCTTGTGAGAACTTGTCACTTCATATGGTATGCCTTGGAGGGATGGCAGAAGAACTCAGCCTGACCGTCTTGTCTGAATTCTAGCGCTCCTTCATCAATCATGTCTTGAATTTTATTTCTCAACGCCCAACAGTTGTTGGTGTCATGTCCAGGACTATTGGAGTGGTACGTACATCTTGCATTTGGATTGTACCTTAGGGAGGCTACGTTGGGATTCTGAGGAGGGTCCCTTAACATAACCAACTTGGCCTTTAACATACGTTGCAATGCTTGAGCCAATGACATGTTGATTTTGGTGAAGCGTCTTTCAGATGTATTCTTCTTATGCCGATTGCCCCGTTGTCATTGGAGAGGTTGTGGTTGTGCTTGTGATGTAGTAGAAATCTGGAAAGGTATGTTCCTGACCAAACTAACCTCTTCTCTCACCGGGGGCTGATTTATGCCTTGATCCATAATTTTAGCTGTTTGTTTCATGGATCTGCATCCATCTTGGTGAAGCTTGTTGAGGAAGGCTCTTAGCCCTTCTTGTCCTTGAGCTAAGTTTTGGATAAGAGCCATCTGCCCCAACATCTGGATTCTCATTGCTTCTACCTCAGCTTGCAGTTGTTCCAATTGTTCATCCTTGTTGTTGTTAGGACGTTCCTTGATCAGATTCCCGACGAAGAGTGTTTTCAGGTCTTCTTACCCCTTTGATAGATTCAGAAGAAATTCCTTGAACTGGGCATCTTGAGCTTGGAGATCTTTGTTGTCTTGTTGGAGAGCCATTCTTGAAATAAACAGCGAGAACATGGGAGACCTGCTTTGAAACCTGCTTATGCAATAATATGTATTATATATGTATGCAATGTTTTCAAGGATCTCACGGGGTAAACAGGAAAATGTCAGAAGTTAAATTTTGCAGCCTTGATTGAAGAACTTTGTATCGTTGAGAGTCCTTCTACGAGAGTCAAGCTCACCATATCAAGTGGGTCATAGCCCCTGACTCAAATTATTGAGTTTTGATCTTCTGAAAACATTGGCTAGAGGAAAATAAATCCCCTTTCCCCTTGCTAGACGTCTGATTTATCATAACCTGCATCACGGCCCCTCGAGATCCTTGAAATGGTTAAGGAAATGTTAAGGCATGATGTTATGATGTATATGCTATGCTTTTAAGCAAATGTGCAAAGTGATTTAAGCAAGTAAACCCTGCAAGAAATCCAAGTTATTGGATAATAACTGTAAATAAAACCTGCAAGGAACTCGTGTTGTCAGGTAATAAAACTCTGCAAGTAGTTTAAGTTGAAATCGCATAAGTCACACAAACAACCTTAGGTTTAGGCTTGCGTGGGTTTTAAGGTCATACCCTCTTGAAGCTGGATTGGTTCAACCTGTCCTATAAATATGTAACCGGGTTCTAAGGGATCTCAATATCACCGATCTTTCCTCCAAACCTTGTTCAATTGACGATTGACTCATAATTAAACAAAACTCATAAGTCAAACCTCAATGAGTGTAGCATCAAGTATCTGTCGACCTTGGGAATACACCAAAGTCGGCCATCTCTCTACGTCCTACTGGCCAAGTTGTGTAATTAAAGGTTCTAAGGTCAGTTGGTGCTTTATGACACCACATGGCGGCCCCGTACATCTCTCTGATTGACTCAAGGGTTACGGGTACAAACCAAAGTGCCACATCAACATAGCTACCGCTTCAACCGTGTCGGTATACCCCAACATAGTTCCCTCACAGTTTATTGCTACTTACCTAAAATGTGTTCCTCGATCCGGGTGTAGGATCTTCAATAATACCCAAACAAAACCCTTGAATATAAAGGAGGAAAAGCAAACAAGAAAGCAATTTTAAAAGTGACCTAGATCCTAAGGTATACCCCACTTATTTACACTCCCCAGCAGAGTCGTCAGTTCTGTGATACGGTGGCAGAACCGACTGTTAATCCTGGTTTGCATTTTGCATTTTTTGTTTGCAAAATGTCACCGTAAGCAAGAGTCGCCACCGACTTTTATTTTATCCACTCAGGAAAAGGAAAAAGAACTGAAAAAACCTTTTTCGAGATATTTCTGAGTACGGGGCGTAGATTATAGAAAGGGAAGGTGTTAGCACCTTTTCTATCCATGGTTTTCCATGGGCTCTTAGGTACTTGCTTATTTTGAAAACTGCTTGTGTGTGCTTGTTTTGAAAAGTTTTGTTTTACTTCATGATAACCCTTGTTTCTGTCCTCAAGAGTGTTACAGAGTTGTTTTTGAAAACTTTGTTTAAAAAGTGCTTGTGTGAGCAAGTACCTAGGAACTAATCTACCTACTCGAAAAAAAGTCTGTTCTTTTTCCTTTAGACAGCGCTATCCTATTATTAAGGAATAGGTAGCACCATCATTGGATTTTTAAATGGACGTTCGAAGGGACGAAATGGTCTCTGAAGGCAACAAGTAAGGATACCTTAGCATTTTGAAGGGACTATCGTCATAAGATCAATTCGTAGGCAACTCGAGGGACAAGTAGGGACTATGATCTTTATGATGACTTTGAATCGTAGGTCATTGCTAAGGTATCCCTATGTTCGAGGGACACAACCATTATTTCCGAGGCAACCAAGCGAGGAAAACCCTAGGAGTGAGCATATGCATGTGTTTGATTTCAGTTATTTAATCTTTGCATAATTAAGGTGATCTACTGTTTTAATTTTATTTGTCTTTTGCATGCAAGCCTATTATCCATACATCTAGACAGTTCATAGTTGCGGAAATTAAAAGCTGGAAAGTAAATCTACGCTATTACAAGGCTTCGGGGAGGGGGTTACATGACCAAAAACCGGGGATTAAACAGTAAATAATATGCGGTAAACCCTAATTAAAAAACTATTACAAACCTGAAGCAAATACAATAATTGGAAAATAAAATATTGCGCGCGAGAATTAAGTACGGGAATCAAAGTTTAAATTCTAAAATTCTAATCAATTAAAGAGAAAATATTTTTTTTGTATTTTGTTATTGAGAAAAAATATTTGAAATCTTAACCTAAATCTAATTAATTAAAGAAAAATATTTTTTGGTATTTTATTGAGAAAATTAAATATTTGTGAATTAAACTTAATTTGTCTAATTAATTTTAATTATGAAAACAATCAAGTCAATATCATTAAATTAATTATTTTCCAAAAAAAACTAATTTTAATAAAAAAACCTAATTCTACATTTTTGTGCTTTTCTTGATTTTATGATTAAATAAAAAATGATTTTTTTTGTTGTTTTGTAAAAAAGAAATTAATCAAATAAAACAAAAGAAAATAAAGAAAGAAGGTAATTGGGCCTATGGTGAAAGCAGATTGGGGGGTGTGGAATGGAATTGTTATGCCAAGAATTATAAGACCATTTGCCCACGCGGGGATTCAGTGCAGCTGGCCTTCAAGAGGTCCACCACGCGTCTGCATGCTTGAGGCGTTAGATTTGGGACAAAGAAATTGGAAAATATGAAAATGTGAGATTCTGGGATCAAACCCATAACCCTTTGCTTCACCGTCTGCGCCTTTGTCATCTGTGATGGGATGGTTAGTTGTAAATATAATAACATAAATATAATATAAAGGAAATAAAGTGGTCTTTCCAAAACGTGCGCGTGATTCAAATCACCCAATGGGATTCTGCCACCTAATTGTCTTCTTCCCCATAACTGTTGTTTTTGGCGACACTTTTACCTTCAGTCATTTTCGCCACTAAAAGCTATAGTGACAGATTTTGTTCGTAGCTATAAACTTGTAAAATTCAAAAACGCAGAACAAGCAGAATAAATTTAAACCAAAGACATGGATCAATTGCAAATCATCTTCTAAGCATGATAGTACCCCTGATTTTGTCCAATTTTGCCTCTATATGGAATTCCCAATTTGGGACCTCAAAACCCTAACAATGGTATCATGCCATTCCTGCACTTAAACTTCAATCAAACCCATCAAAAACATTGCAAATGTGATAGAAAGCATGGATATATGATAAAAACATGTTTATGATGGATAAATTATTGAAAACGAATCTTGAAAAAAGATGCAAATCGTGGCACTGTGAGGCGTGATTCTAAAGGTTTTAAGGCTTGAGGATGATTGGAATTACTTCAGAAAATGTCTAGGAACAGATTGCTGGCCTTGGAATTGCTTGAATCAGTCTATGGAGGAATATGTGATCAGCACTTTTTTTTACAAAAAATTGAAGTTGACCTCCTTGTTTTCACGACCCAAAAACCTTCTGAAACTGCCGGCTGGAAATCTTCGAAACAATGAAGTCGCCACCGAACATCTTTTATCCCATATGTAGGGAATGGTAAACATCGAGAAAACCTGAAAAGGGAGAAATCAAGGTCTTTCGACCGAGAGATCGGGTAAGGGAGTCTGTTACGCGAGGGGAAGGTATTAGCACCCCACACGCCCGTAGTACTCTACGGTATCCACTCTTGTTGTCTAATCTAATGGGTGTGGTCAAATCCTATGTCTATGGCTTAAAACTGAAAAGGGAATGCATGCAAAAGGAAGAAGAAAATAATGTAGGGAAAATGAAAGATGTGCTCGGTTGGGCCCTACCCCAATGCCTACATATCCCTTTTAAGGAATCAGAGCAGCCATAGTTCGGCTTAAGTGTTTTGGTTGGTTTGTGTTTTTTAGTTAGAACAAACAAAGATAGTCAAGATGGAAAAACATCAAGTAAAACAACAAACAAATGAGATGGCAAAACATCAGTTAAGTAATAGCAAAGTAACATGTCAAAGATGGCGAAACATCAAATGGTAAATGAATGGCAAAACATCACACCTAGCAATGATATTAGGAATCAAAGCAGGATAACAAAATGTGCGATGGCGAAACATCAACTTCAAACAAATGTGCGATGGCGAAACATCGGCAAAGAGATAACAAAGATATCATGGTAGAGATGGCGAAACATAAATAAAACGGATGACGAAACATCACACCTAACAATGACATTGAGAATCAAAGCAGGATAACAAACATGTGCGATGGCGAAACATCGGCTTCAACAAATATGTGATGGAGAAACATCGATTAAAGGATAACAAGAAATCATGGCAAAACATGATGAAACATCGATAAAATAGATGACAAAACATCACACCTAACAATGATATTGAGAATCATAGTAGGATAACAAACATGTGCGATGGCGAAACATGGGCTTCAAGATAACAAGATATCATGGCAAAAGATGACGAAACATCGATAAAATAGATGACAAAACATCACACCTAACAATGATATTGAGAATCAAAGTAGGATAACAAAATGTGCGATGGCGAAACATCGGCTTTAACATAAACAAAGTATCATTGGTTTGTATCTTTTTCTTTGAAGAAGAGTTTGGGTTCATTAGAGGTGTCTTATGATTTAACAAGAAAACAAGCTTTTGTTTTAAGATGCAAGATGCAAAGAGAGAAAAAACAACTAAGGGAAACTAGCTTGGCACTATCCCTAGTGTTATCATAAAATGGTTGACCCTAAGGTTGAGGTTAAAGGAAAATCCTATCCTATGTTAGCATACATGGATTCCTACCTTAGTTAACATGTCAAAGAAAGCTTAACAAAACTATCCTATAGGGAACATGCAATGAGAGCGAAGTCGTGATCTCAATATCTAAATTGAGTGACTCATCGATCAACAATTAAAGAAGAAAAGCAATAAACATCCTATAGGGAGCATGCAATGAGAGCGAATTCGTGATCTCAATATCTAAGTTGAGCGACTCATCGATCAACAATTAAAGAAGAAAAGCAATAAACATTCCTATAGGGGGCATGCAATGAGAGCGAAGTCGTGATCTCAATGTCTAAATTGAGTGACTCATCGATAAACACAAACACAATATAGGTATTAGGCAAAAAAAAACAGAGGGCCTCCTGACATATATCAGCAACAGAGGTCCCATCATGCAATCATAGAACTATGCAAAATGAAAATGAAAGAAGGGAGATAGTGCAATACCAAACGGATAACTATCCGTAGCAACCGAGCAAGAATAAAAAGAAACCCAGAGAACTTCAAGCAAGCTGGCATCAGTAGACGAATCAAGTCAAAAATTATGCCATAAGGATGTAAGTAATGAGATTATCAGATATGAACAGATCCCCATGGGCAATGTGTAGTATTCACAATATCATGTATATCCTGCATGGAATATCAGACATGCCAAATACAAAAGTAGTGTCAGTGTAATAAGTTGCGTTCAACAAATAAAGTGGAACACAGTAGCCTCAGGCCAGAAGTGGGATGCTATACAATGTCACAAAGTCTCCAAGACATGCCAAGGTCTCTAATCCTAAGTCCAAGAAAAAAGTCTCCTGCTCCATAATGCTAAGGATAGTGACCAAATAGTCCAAGTATTATTAAAGCTTTTTTTTATGGTTCATGTTGATTATTAGGTGTCTTGAAAAGGAAAAGAAAATCTCAAGTGAGCAAAATAAAAATGACATAAAAATAAATGCTCAAGTGAGCAAAGATGAAAATAGCGTTGAAATGCTAAAAGTAAATGGTACACAAAGCATAAAAAAACAAAAAAACATAAAGTAAAGTCAATTGTTAGAAATTAGTGGTTAGTTGGATGACCATCTTGAAACTTGCATTTGGAACTCATTAGAGGATTGGTAGAACCAAAGCCTCCACACAACAAGTTGCATTTGCTTTTTTTTGTCAAGTATATCATCCATTTTGGAATTCTCAAAAGGTAACATTTAATGATCAACGATGTTTAAGTGATCTGCATTGACCAAAGGTGTTGTAGATCCATTAGAGGATTGGTAGAACCAAAGCCTCCACACAATGAATCTCAAGGTTATTGGATCAAAGAGATCAAATTAACATACTTGGGCTTGCAATCATAAGTTTGGGCCATGGATGATCATTTATTCGAATCGGGACAAAAATTTAGCGCTATGTTAAGCAATCGTAAGTGGACTTTTGTAGAAGTCACACCTATTTTGAGGCCGATCAATAACAATTTATGTACTTCATGTTTGGATAAATGATATAGAGATCACCATCCATTAACATGTAGCACAATTAAAAAAGAAAGGGATAAGATGAAGAAGGAGGGGAATAATAAGCTAATTTGGATCACCATTTCAAAATTCTTTCATCTTTAAATTCAACCACTCCTCTAGATGGATTAAAGCACTAAATATATCATTAATCCAAAGCACCAAAAATGAATTAAATAATTCATTCTTAGGTAGATTTGCATTGATGAACATTTATCCAACTTCATCTACATCACAAAGTCCATTGAGTTTAAAAACAAATTGAACATTTAAAATTGCAATCCAAATTATCCATCAAAGAAAGTGCGCAGAAAAATATTTGAGTCAAAACAGCCCTAAAACAAGGCAGAAAAAGTATTTATGGAACTGTTGCAATCAATTGTGCCTAGACAGCAACCTATTGCATCAGTGCAGTTTTTTTCAAATCAATTTTATGTGACAATCAATTGCAATGTTACAACAATTGATTGCAACCTGTTAAAAATCAGTAGAAAACAACATTTCAAAGATCAAGTTCTTGTTCCAACTTTTCATCAAACACCTTATGATCATGGATCCAATTGAGCATGAAAATTTTGAGAAAATAACATTAATGGAGTCATAAAAGCAGTGCTTAATGAATCAAAACCAGAAATCTACAAGAGATCACATTATGAAAGATGATGATCCAACTTACCAAAGGCAGAATTTGAGAATTATCCAACAACTTCAGAATTTGCTCCAATTCAACCACAAGAATCAATTAATCAAGCTTGGATGCAGAGAATTGATGGAGAAAAAGTGTTTGGATGAAGGTTTAGCTCAAAGATTAGTAAGCTTCAATTCAAAGCTTACTATCTTTTTGAAAATAGAGCTTTGAGTGAATTTGGTAGATGGAAAGAATTGAGAGATTTTTTAGCAAAGTGATTATGGCTATCAAAAGCTTGAAATTTGAATGAAATGAAGGCTCTATTTATAGAGTTTTAGGATTGGGATTAGTGGTAATTTGGTAATTGATTCTTGGAGCCAAATTTGAATTAATGATATAATTTCAAATTATGCAGAAAAATTGGAGCCAAAATGATAAAAGTTTGAATTTGCTGGCCTTTTTCAAAAAAACACGTGCATTTTTCTGTTATGTATCGATACATAGGTGGTATGTGTCGATACATCCTGGCTGTATAACACAACATGTGTCGATACATGCCTCTATGTGTCGATACATGCTAGTTTTTCAAGCAGGATGAGTCGATACATACATGCATGTGTCGACACATGCTGGCTATGCTCAACATGATGAGTCGATACATAGGTTTATGGGTCGATGCATACCTTCTTTTTCCATAATACAGGATCAAATCAAATTTTGCATGAGCTTATTTGTTTGATACTTGGTACCTAAGACACAATTTTGCAAAGACAAGGACAAATATATTTTTTTATTTTGGTTAGAAGTTAATCAATCAACACATAAACAAAATACACAACCAAGGTGCCTGGAGATAGTTGATCAAGCTTCAAAACCCCAAATTTGACTGGTGAATCAAAGGAGTGGTTCCTTCACATAATCAAACACAAATTCCAATCCTCTGAAGATCCAAAGAGATGGATGAAACATCTTGAGAAATGCAATAACTTTTGAGCTTGAAAGATCCAGAGGTTTAGATGATAAGGTTCTACTTGAGCAACTTGTCAAAGCAACCAACCTTCAAAGCTTGAGAAAGACCTGATAACCAAGGTACTTTGATCCCATCACAATGTGTGAATGCAATGAAATATGATATTCATGATGAAACATAAGCCTAAATCAAGAGGGTAAATTTTGGGGTGCAACACCTTCCTTATGCTTTGGAAATGTTGTGTGTATATCATAAAATGATTTAGGTCAACAAAAACTGATCATATCTTTGCAAATTATGGAGATTTGATTTCATTCTTTGCCTTGTATGATTTGTTTCCAAAATAGACCAAATTAAGATCTTTTCCAATCAATTAGCTCTTGCATGGATTTTTTGATTTGCTAGCTGTTCATGGACTCATAATATGCTCATAAATTAAAATCTTTGATTTTATTTGATTATTCTACTATTTAAATTGATTTATTTTGATTTAAATGGATAAAAAATCAAAATAAATAATAAAAATAATAAAATAATATGTGGATAAGCTAAGGGGTCGTGGGAAATCTCAGTAACAAGTTTCAAACAAGAAAACATGGGCCCATTTGGAAAAAAAGTCATTTTGATCAATGTTGACTTCATGCACATTTCCAAAAATTGGTCAATTTTGACAATACATATCTCCCTCAATTTTAACCCTAAGAGGGTGTTCTTGGACTTTTTAGAAAGCTTAGTATGTCCCCTAAACAACCCATTTGGTTTCATCTCAATTGGATCTTCCATGTTAATGTAAGAAGCTTTGACCCAAAAGGTGTTTTTGTTGACTTTTCAAAAGGACCTATAATGTAGAAATTCATATCTTTTGATGAGTGAATATTTTGAACTTGTGGGATGAAGATGAGTTGTAGGGAATTGCATCCTATTAAAAATTAGCCTTGGATGGAAAATTTCTGATAAAGTATGAAGAAGTTATGCTTGGTCAAAGTTTGGTTGATTTTTCTTGAGAAACCCTAATTTAGCAACTTCTGGGTTTTGATGAATTTGGGGCATTCCTTGAGGAATCATGACCAAGACTTGATCAAATGATGTATATAATCTCAAAATATTGATGTTGACCAAAAATCTTGAAGTGTGACTGTATGTGGGCCACAATTGACTTTTGACCTAGTACAATTGATTTTCAGGCATCTGAGCAGTTGACCGAGCAAACTTCTTGTGCAAGGCATGAAACTTTCCATGGATGATATTGAGAACATATTGGGACCATGGAAGGCATTTAGGACCCTTGGAATTCAACCATCATGATGAGGAGTGAAACCCTAGTTTGAAGCTTTTTGCCTTAGGAGGAGAATTTGTCTGGCCAATCCTTAGTCATCCTTGAACAAGTTAAGGACCTCAATGGGCATGTGTTGAGTAAAATGAGAGGGAAATTTTTTGGGTACAACAATATGTTTGTTACTTTGGTTGATGAACTTGTAACCCCACTCCTGACTATCAAAAAGAACTTGTTAAATGCCCGTGTATTCCCAGGCTGTGATGAAAGCTGTCATTTCTGTTTATCCTCACCAACCAGCTATTATTTGTTAAAAGCAGGCGTTCAACGCCTAATAGATGACAAGGAGATTTTTTCGAGAAGACTTCTATTCCAAATGTTTCTTATAATGATGTTTCCATAGTGACCATTTTCACCAATTCTTCCAGGGTCTCCACCAAAAGACCCGTTAGAATTACATCAGTTCCTAAAGTAGCTCCATTGATAATTACAATGCCTGGACCAATCCCGTATTCGTCAGACAAAACCGTCCCATGGAATTATGGAGGTGATGTCTCTATCACAGTATCAAGCAAGATTGGCCAGCTGCTGAAAATTCAAGTTCTGAGAAAGATGACTTCGATATCAGTAACTTCGCAGGGACTAGCAAGATAACCCGAAGTAGAAGGGTATTCTCTCCAGAAATTGCTCCTCCATAATTTATTTCTGGACATGTAATCATTCATGTTGTTGTTGCTCCTCAAAAGTCTATTCCCAGTCCTGCAATCATCTTTGCTGATACTCCTGTTGACAAAACTGCTGCAGTCCCTGTTATCACCCCTACTGACATTCCTACTACTGAGTCAACCGAGACTCGAGGCAAAGGTATTTTGGTTGAGTGTCCGAATGAAGGAAAAATCAGTAGCTATTCCTGAGACCTCCCAAAAAGAGATGGAGCAAATTCTAAAGATTATAAAAATAAGCGACTACAACATAGTCGAACAACTGGGGCAAACTCCATAAAAAATTTCCATGTTGGCTTTATTGCTATGTTCCGAGGATCATGCAAAGGACTTGGTAAAATTCCTTAAAACTGCCCATGTACCCCAAGAAACATCTGCCGATCAGTTCCAATACTGCGTAGCTGGCTTGATCGCAGATAATGGTTTAAGTTTTTTGGATTCCGATTTAACGCCAAAAGGGAGGAAGCATAATGAGGCATTGCATGTCACAGTCAAATGCAGGGACACGACCTTGGCTCATGTTTTGGTTGATACCAGTTCGTCTCTAAATGTGTTGCCTAAAAAAGCTCTTGATAGGCTTGACTGTGAAGGATTAACCTTGAAACCTAGCAACATAGTAGTGAGGGCCTTCGACGGCTCAAAAAGGATGGTGCATGGGGAAGTGGACATCCCCTTAAGATTTGGAACCCAAACATTGGATTCAACTTTTTATGTAATGGATATTCTCCCTTCATATTCCTGCTTATTAGGCCGACCATGGATTCACAGTGCTGGTGTCGTTACCTCTACGTTGCATCAAATGTTGAAATATCCAATTCAGGGGAAAATCATCACTGTTCATGGAGAAGAAGAGTATATGGCTAGTCATTTAAATTCCTTCAGATATATGGAATTAGATGGTGAATTTATTGAAACTCCATTCCAACACTTTGAAGAAGTCCCACAAACTGTGGCAGTAACCAAGGATGTTTCCCAAGTCCCAAAGATTACAAGGCCTCTGCTCAAGATGTCATCTTTGAAAGATGCCAAGGCAATGATCGAAGAAGGTGGGTGCACTATTTGGGGCCAACTCCTAGATATCCCATACAAATCTGACAAATTTGGTTCGGGTTTCACTTTAAGAGCCCAGAAAGCTGTACGCCATGCTCGTGCTGGAGGACCACCCTTAAAGATCAGCAACCACGAAGTCAACGCAGTGGAGGATGATGAAGACAGCTATAACCTGGAGGATTGGATTTTCCCAACTGTCAATGAAGGGCTCAGCAACTGGGAAGCTAGAGATTTCGTCCCAATCACTTTTATCCAACAGTAATTCGTCTTTAAATTTTTTCGGATCTGTAATATTAAACAATTCAAACTCTTAAAACCTTGTGTCTTACCCGAGGCATAATGGTCCATTTGTAAGGGTTATTATCTCATTTCCATATGACATCAATGAATCATGGACGTTTTTGCATACAAACTTTGTGCTCATTGTTTTTATTTTTACATTTTCATTTCTTTCAAAGATAGCTATACTCTTACACACACTCACATTTAAATTGCAGATCTACGTCCATTCGGGATCCCATGGGTAACAATTCTACTATGGCCTTTTGTGACTCTGAAAATCTAATCTACCAAGCCGAAGACGAAGGTAAGGAAGATTATGAAGTGCCAGGGGAACTAGCAAGGTTACTACAACAAGAAGAGAGGACCATACAGCCCCACGAAGAACCAGTGGGCACAATTAACCTAGGTACCGAAGAAGACAAGAGAGAAGTAAAGGTGGGTGCAAATTTGGAACCCAGTGTCAAAGAGCGTCTGATTCAGTTGCTACACAATTATGTTGAGGTCTTTGTCTGGTCGTACGAAGACATGCCAGGAATCGATACAGATATCGTAGTACATCGTCTACCAATAAAAGAAGACTGCCCACTGGTAAAACAAAAGGTCCGTTGCATGCGACCAGACATGTCATAGAAGATCAAAGTGGAAGTAATGAGACAATTCAATGCTGGATTCTTGGCCGTCACCTCCTATCCATAATGGGTTGCCAATGTTGTTCCCATGCCTAAAAAGGACGACAAGGTACGAATGTGCATGGACTACAGAGATTTGAATAGGGTAAGCCCTAAGGATGATTTCCCACTTCCCCACATTGATATTTTGGTTGACAATTCAGCATAACATAAGGTGTTTTCCTTCATGGATGGTTTCTCAGGCTACAACCAAATCAAAATGACGCCTGAGGACATGGAAAAAACAACCTTTGTCATACAATGGGGCACATTCTGCTACAAGGTTATGCCATTCGGGCTGAAGAATGTTGGGGCAACCTATCAGCGTGCCATGGTAGCCTTATTTCACGACATGATACATCACGAAATAGAGGTCTATGTGGATGACATGATAGTCAGATCTCAAATAGAAGAAGAGCGTCTTGATCATTTACATAAACTGTTTGAGAGGTTAAAGAAGTACAAGCTGAGGTTGAAACCAAATAAATGCACATTTGGGGTGAGGTCCGGTAAACTCCTAGGCTTTGTTGTTAGCAATAAAGGTATCAAAGTGGATCCCGCTAAGGTGAAAGCGATATAAGAGATTCCTGCTCCTCGTACTGAGAAGGAAGTTAGAGGATTCTTGGGACAGTTAAACTACATTTCCAGATTCATTTCCAACCTGACAGCTACTTGTGAACCAATCTTCAAATTACTGAAGAAAGATCAAGTAGTCAAATGGAATGATAAATGCCAAACTGCCTTCAACAAGATCAAAGAGTACTTACAAGAGCCTCCTGTTTTGATGCCACCAGTCGAGGGAAGACCATTGATCATGTATCTAACTGTTTTAGAAAATTCAATGGGGTGTGTGCTGGGGCAACATGACGAGTCTGGCCGAAAAGAGCATGCCATTTATTACCTGAGCAAAAAGTTTACTGACAGTGAAACAAGATATTCAATGCTAGAGGAAACTTGATGCGCTCTGGCATGGGATTCTCGCCGGCTAAGACAATATATGTTGACCCATACTACCTTATTGATATCTAAAATGGATCCAATAAAATACATCTTCGAGAAACCTGCCCTCTCTGGGAGAATAGCGAGATGGCAGATGATCCTGACAGAATATGACATACAATATACTACCCAGAAAGCAATAAAGGGTAGTGTACTGGCTTATCACCTGGCTCATCAAGTTGTGGATGACTACCAGTCCATGAAGTTCGAATTCCTAGATAAAGACATCGTGATGGTAAACAACTGTGAAGAATTCAGACCATATGACGGACCTGAACAAGGATCCCGATGGACCCTGGTTTTTGATGGGGCGTCCAACGCACTCGACAATGGTATAGGTGATGTACTCATATCTCCTGAAGGATGTCATACTCCCTTTACGTCAAGACTCTGCTTTAATTGTACAAATAATATGGCAGAATAAGAAGCGTGCATTTTTGGTCTCAAAGCTTCCATAGATTTGGGGATCAAATCCTTAAATGTATTCGAAGATTCAGCTTTGGTCATCAGCCAGATCAAAGTGGAATGGGACACCAAACACCCTAACCTTATTCCCTATAAAGAACATGTGCTGACATTGATCCCACATTTTGAGAAGATTACCTTCGAGCATTTCCCGCGAGAAGAAAATCAGCTAGCAGACGCACTAGCCATAATGTCATCCATGTTTAAACTTAAATGGGATAACGAGGCTCCCCAGATCACTATTGAACGAATGGATGAACCATCTCACTGTCACGAGATTAATACTGAAGAAGTAGTGGACCGGCCTTGGTTTCACGAAGTCAAGTGGTATCTCCAGGCTCAAGAATATCTAGAAGGAGCTTCAGTCAATGATAAGAAGTTCTTAAGGAGATTCTCTGCTGAGTTCTTCCTTAGTAATGGCATTCTCTACAAACGCAACCATGAATCTGTGTTGCTCCATTGTGTAGACAAGGTTGAGGCAGAAAAGATCATGGCTGATCTACATGAGGGCACTTTTGGCACACATTCCAGTGGGCATACGATGGAAAAGAAAATCCTACAGGCAGGTTATTACTGGTCTACCATGGAAGCAGATTGCTATCAACATTCTCGAACCTGCCACAAGTGTCAAATCTATGCTGACAATGTGCACGTACCTCCGGTTCCTCTGAATGTCTTGACGACTCCTTGACCCTTTTCTATGTGGGGCATCGATATGATTGGGGAAGTCAAGCCAACAACCTCTAATGGACACCGCTTCATCTTGGTGGCCATTGAATATTTCACAAAGTGGGTTAAGGCGGCTTCTTTCGCTTCCGTTACCAAGAATGTTATAGCCCAGTTCATTAAACAAAATCTCATCTGTCGGTATGGTATCTCAGAGAGGATCATCACATACAATGGTACGAATATAAACAATACTATAATCACCTCCATGTGCGAGCAATTCAAGATCCAGTATCACAATTCTTCCCCTTACCGGCCAAAGATGAATGGTGCTGTCAAAGCCGCAAATAAGAACATCAAAAAGATCATACAGAAAATGACAGTCACATAAAAAGACTGGCATGAGATGCTACCATTCTCTCTCCACGGTTATCGTACCACAACGCGCACATCAACTGGGGCAACACCCTACTCTCTAGTATACGACATGGAGGTTGTCTTTCCTATTGAGGTCCAGATCCCCTCTCTAAGAATTATGAAGGATGCAGGGCTGAGTGAAGAAGATTGGATCCAAACTTGACTTGATCATCTGAACTTGATTGATGAGAAAAGGCTTACTGCTGTCTGTCATGGTCATATGTATCAAAAATGGATGATCAAGGCTTTCAACAAAAAGGTCAGACGCCAAGTATATCAAGTTGGGGATTTGGTGATCAAATGTATCATACTACTGCAAGGTGATCCAAGGGGAAAATGGACTCCTACATACGAAAGGCCATTTGTGATCAAGAACATATTCTCTGGTGGAGCAATGATCTTAACCACTATGGATGGCGACGACCTACCGCACCCCGTGAACACGGACATAGTCAAAAGATATTACGCATAAGAAACCCGCTAGGTTGACACACCTAGGAAAAACAAGGGCATCCCGGCGAACCAAAAAGGTTCGGGAAAAAATTAGGGATAAAACAAAAAAATCTGTACACCTGGCATGCTGAAAACCCATAAGGGTGGCTTGGGCAAAAAAGGGTATCCCGGTGGACTGAAAACCCGAAAGGGCGGTCCAGGAAAAAGTTAGGGAATTAAAGCGTATGACTATGTCCCGTTGGATCACCTTACGGACAACCTGCAAACTCGACGGTTCTGATCAATTCAATCAGCCTCAGACAAGGCAACAAATAGATAAGATGCTCAGAGACACAAAGGCTATAGCAGAATGGGAACCCCATGGGATTATTTTACATAGCTATCTTTTCTTTGTATCAAATTTTCATTTTTTTACGACGGCATTATCTTACTAGAATGTTTGTCTCATGGTACAAAAATACTTACTCAAAGTCAATACAAATATATCCCTTTGAAAGTGCAAAACTATCTGTTTTTCTTTACTCTTGTGTTTTGTTTACGAAAACGTCCAATGATTTATTTTTGAACATATGCATTTGAACGTAACTACCATTTACAAATGAACAAAATAGAAAGACAATCACTAATGGCTTTAAGATATAGGGAAATCTCCCTAAGCTATTTCCATAAAATCCCCCGCAGTGTGTAGTTTTATCCCCAACAGAACAAAACTTCCAGTTATCACTCCTCGTCAGAAGTCGCCAAATTTCTCAGGATTCCCCAACAGGATTTTACAAGCAGTACACGACATTTCCCTTGCAACAAATTTTATTTCTCTAAGTGGAAATTCATCAACACTTTAAAACATGAAGACTTGTACTCCATATCCTCAGCAGCAGTCGGGGATTTATTTTCCCCAATCCAACAAGAAGTGCAACATATTAGCTCACATACGCATACATCACATCCATATATCATAAGCATCGATAACACGAATGCATGTATCACAATCTCATTATACCATGCATTTCATACAATATGACCTTGCATATTAGCTAACACTTTACCCTTTTCAGGATAAGGTTAATCAATAGCTACCATTAACAATGTTTAAAGGATTTTCAGATACAGTTCAGATATGCTTCAGACACGGACGCCATTCTGATACCTATTCAGATTCAGCTTTCAGATACAGTTCAAATACGCTTCAGACACGGACGCCATTCTGATACTCATTCAGATTCAACTTTCAGATACAATTTAGATACACTCCAGACACGGAGGCCATCCTGATACTCATTCAGATTCAACTCTCAAATATAGTTCAGATACGCTCCAGACACGGATGACATCCTAATACTTATTCAGATTCAACTTTCAGATACAGTTCAGATACGCTTCAGACATAGACGCCATTTTGATATTCATTCAGTTTCAGCTTATAGATACGGTTCAACAATCATTTATGGATGACATCTACAAGCCCATCTCCAATAACTTTCCATCATCCCTCCAAATTACATCTTTAAGCCCATTCCCTATACCATCAACCATCACATCACCGAGTGCAAATTTCTGGGCACTCTAATGTCCAATCATCTTCCACCTTCGAGTCATGAATGGAAAAACTCGCCAATCTAACTATTCAGGCTTAAGAAGATGAGCAGGGGCAGTTTTTGTACCCCAAAATTTTCCCTCTCATTTATCAAGAATTTTCTCACAAGATCTCCTTTGGCTCAAGACTGCACTAGGGTTGATCAGCCTAAGACACCTCCTTAAGCACTGATGACCAAAATTAGGGTTTGAGATTCCATAAGGGTATTTGAACTTCCATTTCCCCATATGACTTTCATGGATCATTATGGACCCTCAAGATTACTCATGTCAAGTTTCAAGCTTTGGATCACACTTTTGCTCAATCAATTGAGCAATTGACCTAAAAATCAACTGTATTGGGGAAAAAGTCAACTGTGGCCAATTTACAGTAAAACTTCATAATTTTTGATCCACATCAACATTTTAAACTCATATGTATCATTTGATCAAGTTTGGACCACAATTCCTCAAGAAATTTGATCAAATCTTCAAAAGGGCAAAATGGTCAAAATTAGGGTTTTGATTGGGAAAGGGCAATTTCTGATTTTTGACCTAGCAAATGATCAATTGGTTTAAGGAATGATCTAAATATTCAAATTGCATCATTTTGACCAAGTTACATGGCTTAAAACATTGCTCAAGTCCAATGGATTGACAGATGAATTTTCAATCAACTGATCAAAAGTCAACTATATACTGAAAAGTCAAACTTTGACTTTTTGGTCAAAATCAAATGTCAAAGATCACAACTCATCAAATTATGTCAAAATGTGAAGCTTATTCATCAAGAAATAAAAAAATTCAAGATTTCATTTTGAAAAGTTAAAATTTCTAAGCTTAGAAATATTTCGAAGTGTTGAAAATTTCTTATTTTTTCACAACTTTGAACAAAATTTTCACCATGATGCAAGATGATTCAAAAGAAAATTTCAACATGAAAGTTGTAAATCTCAATTAAATATACAACATTTTTTTACATAACTCCTTCCAAAAGTGCTTGGATCTCAAGTTATAATTTTAAGAACACATGGTCATGAAACAAAACACTTAGTAAAATTTTGCCCTAATTTGGTCAGGATTTTGACCTAACTTCATGGCACTTTTTCATATAGTTACAAGGGGAATTTACAAAAGTGATTCAAATAGGGGTTTTAGATAACATTACAAGCTTTCCAAAATGTCCAAGAACTCCTTGAGATAATTTTTGAGTAGGGAGAATCGAAGAGATAAAGTTAGGGTTTTCACACTTGAATTACAAGTCATTTTGTGATGAACAAGGTTCAAATTTCAAACCTATGCTGCATAATCTCTACTTTACAGGCCTCAAAATTGTTAGGAACTCTATAATTAATTGATTTCACAGCTGTTAGAGGTCTCAATTCAAGCATTCAATGCAAGGCCATGCTTTATATTCATTTTGGGAAGAAAGTGCACAATGCCATTTTGATAAAGTAGCTTTTTGCATAAAACTTGTTCTTGAGCCTTGCAATTTCTTTCTTCTGATGATACAAGTCCCATAACTCAATATAAGATTATCTAGACACTTACAGTCACTCAGCCCATGCTTGTACTTCCTCTTGAAACTTGTTTTCCCCCTTTTCTTGAAAATCAAGTAACATAGCAATTAGCTTGTAACTTGTACTTCTGACTCTCCAAAGCACTCAAGCTTTTTTCTTATACATACACAAGTCATTTGCCACAAATCCCACGCATGCTTAAGCCCTGAAAATACCAAGAACACAGAATCACCAAAAACACCTCAAAACTTGCCATTTCAAAGTTTTGAATCCAATCTCCAAATTTGCTCGTGCGTTTCTTGGCCTTTTACTTTCAAAAGCTTCTAAATAACATACACAAACAATTCCAACACCTGCAACACCACTGTAACACCTCCATCATCATCCACCATTTTCAAAACCAGCACCTTGCACCTTGACTTCTCCAGAACTCCTCAGGCACTTTCAGCTCAAGCTAAGCATCACATTAGCTTCTTGGGAACTTGAGGAAGCTAATCCAATCATTGGAACTCACTAAAAGCTACTCAAACTCAAAACACGATACCCTATTGCAAGGTGATTTTTCTGACTTTTGAACTCTTCAAACAAGCATCATTAATGGTTGATTTGTGAATAAAAAATGTAGATATCATTGCCCTAAAGATAACCATGTCCACAGTTTTCATTTATATTGCTTGAGCTTAGAGAATTTTAAGATTGAAGTTTCTGAAGTTTTAGGGTTCAGATTAGGGCCATTACAATTCATGCTTGTCTTTGATCTATAATTTTATTGCTTTGCATTTCTGAAATCGTGAGGAAATTTGCCACAAGTTTCCTGTTTACATTTTTCATTTTGGTTGAGAATTGAATAAGATACAAAGGTTCAGGCTGGGCGTGAGGTTGAAGATCAAGTTGGCTTCAGGAACGTGTTTACCATATATATTTATGGTTTGATATTAATAAACAAATGTATAGCCACCCCAGTGGTATAAGCGCGCGCCTGTGACTATAGGGACCTTGGTTCGAGCCCTAGTGGTACCCTTTTGGATTTTTTTCATATTTTTCACATATTCTGACCTTTTTTTGGCAGCGCTGGGCCTCATCCCCTTGGGCTTTATGTTTTTTTTACTTCTGACCCCCCTTGCTGGCTATTCACACCCTTGACCTATTTTATTTTACTTTTTTAATTTTTATTTATTTGTTTTCTTAAATATTTTATCTAATACTAAAAAATCAGAAAAAAATATAAAAATATTAGATTTATATTTTGATATAGTTTATCTATTTTTTTACACAAAAAATTATTTTTATTTAATCATACTTTGTTTATTTTACTAATTGATTTGTAAATTTAATTAGAAACTAGGTTTTTTAGTTATTTTCTTTTACACAATTTAAATATATTATTTTAAAATATAAAAAGACCAAAAATATTTTATAATACTATAATTTATTTTTAAGACAAAAATACCAAAAATATTCTTCTTATAAACTTAATTTCTTTTTTAATCAATTAATAGATTAGGGTTTTATTTAAATTCTTTTCCTAGTAAATTTAGGTTTTACTTTTTACTAATTTAATTAATTATTTTTCTTTTAGTTAATTAGGTTAAAACAAAACCCCTTTTCCCTAAAAAATCCAAATAAAAGTCCATTTTCTTTCCATTTTACATTCTTGTATATTTATTCATTCTTGTACATTATTTATCCAAAATCAATATGGTTGTAATAAATAATTAGGTTTATTTTCTAGCAATCCCCATTTATAATTTTTACACGCCCTCTCCCACAAGTATTGTAATAGCGTAGTAATTTTAAATTCCGCAATTTATCGCTTTATATACAAATGCTAGTAATTAGGGTTTGTATGGAAAGACTAAAACCAATCAATTAGAAAACCCTAATCAAAGACTAAACGAAGCATGAAAATCAATACACTTACACACAAGCACCCTTAGTGTAAAATCCACTTGGTAGCCTTATAAAATGGCCATGACATGCATATGAGGTATCTTAGCAAAAACAAGCAAAATATAAGATCATAGTCCCTCGATGACGCTATCTATGTTGCCTTTCAAATGATCTTAGTCCCTAAAAGAGAATGCTAAGATACCTTGCAACATTGCTAATCATAGTTATACGATGACCCACGCCCGTCCCGTTTACATCCAAAGATAAGGTTACTTACCAAATCAATGGTAAGATAACAATGTAAAAGGAAAAGGAAATGAACAAGAAAGACTTTTGAGTAGGTAGAATGTTCCTAGTTACTTGCTCCATTTCAAAATAAAGCATCCTTGCTATTTTCAAAACAAACACCTACACTTTCAAAAAATCTTACAAACTTGAAAACATTTTCAAAAGATTAACATCTTTGTATACATTCTTACGAATGAGCATCATTACAAAGTTTGCCTAAACAATGACCTCTTTACAAAATACTTTCAAAAACCACACAAAGCATAATTTCAAACAAAAGCAAGTGATCTAGCAAGTGACTAAGAGCCCATGGAAAACCATGGATGAAAAGGGTACTAATACCTTCCCTTTACATAATCTACCCCCCGAACTCAAGAAATAATCTCAAAGGTCTTTCCTGTGCTTTTTCAGCTTTCCTTTTGGATAAAAGAAAAGTAAGTGGCGACTCTTGCTAACCGCAATATTTGCGACAAAACACAAAACACCCAAGTCAGTTATCCCACCGTATCACACTTTGTTTCATTAATGAATTGCATATGTTTGTATTGAATTAATCCATTTGTTTTCACTATATTTAAACTGTGATTTTTACTCCCTTTTGTGATATTCAACTCTCGTTAAAAATTTGTAAGCCTTTAGACAGAGGATGACGAAAACAATACCATAATCTCATACAGTATGCTCTTGAATAAACCTTACCAACGATGTACACGTGTTGTTTCAAACCATAAACAGTGGAGTTATAAGGAAGATAATCCCTAATCAACCCCTTTGAGCCAAAGAAGTAGGACTTTTCTTTTTCAAACTGAAACCTTTAATCATAACCCGGGGCAGGGTAATTTCTCAGTTATTTCAAATACGCGTTCAGTCATAAGCTGTCACTTCACAATGAAAATATCCTTCAGAATCAAAAGATGGTATTGGTTCCCCATAAATAAGGCAATCTTTAGAAAAACCCACTAGGTCAAAACCTATGAAGGAAACTTCAGAAAACTGGGGCATTCCGCTGATTGTAGTCTCAAAACAAAAACACTCAGGCAAAAAAATTAGGGATAATAAAAGAGGTCATTACAAATCCTCAACAACAGAAAAATGTTGCAAAAATGACTGCCTTCTCAAATAAACTTCCAATGTCTGAACCATCACCAAGATATTGTTACAGATTCTGTTGGGAGATAAACGCGCAATTAACTGAGTTTAGGACTGGAGAACATCATGGAGAAGGGGTTGGGTAAAAATTAACTTTAAGCCTTATTCTTTGTTTATTAAACCATGAACCAGGCCATGTTACAACCCCTTAAAAGTCATAATTAAAGCATGGTTTAGTTCGAAAGCATACTGTTACAAAAGGTATCCTGACTCCTGTAAGGCTTATTGTAAATCCTGAGTCGAATTCATATTCTTACAAAATTGTTTTATTTGCTAAAAATGCATTTTCAAAACTTCAAGACAGACATAAACTTTGCATTGTTTGAATACTGTTGTTTGCATATAACTAATTGTTTGACAGCAGAGAAATTCGCACGGCGAATATCCAATGAACGAGAATTTTTCTCAATGAACATAATCGCTTCAAGTCTAATGACAAACCCTCCATAGTCAAGGGGGAATGACATGTTATTGTCCGAATCACCTGTGGCAGTCAAGTCAAAATTCCAAGAAATATCTCATAAAATCCTGAATAGCCAGTGGCAGGTCTCCATCGGAAACACTTGGGGCATTGAACATGAATTCCAGTAAAGGGTCACGTATGACCAAGCAAACATTTTCTGGAAGTACTAATTACTACTATGGATAATGACAAATCCCTACAAAGTCCCTTTCATAAGGTGATCCTCAGTGAAGTCGCCAGAGCCACCTCTACAAGGCTATTCCCGACAAGTGCAGAAGCATATTCAAACAAAAGTGCGGCATCCTCCAGCCGATGACATAGTCAAACTCACCAGCGGATAAAAGAGTTTGATCTTCTCCCAACTAATGCCCACATCATGCCAGTTCCCAAACGGATGGAAATTACCGACAATTTTGTAGGATCAAGCGCTTACCACTGAGCTAAAAGCAATTGCTTGTAGCAAAGGTGCTACTCTATTTCCTTATAGCGAATATAACAAGGGGCCTACCTGGCCTACCTAACACACCTGTGTAGGCGCCCATGGGGGATGTTAAGCCCTTCGAGTCCCTAAGGTTGATGCTGGATATTTTAATCCAACAATCTCCCCCCCCCCCCCAATGTCAGCCGGGGGGGTTCGAACCCATGACCATGCTCTGATACCACTTGTAGGATCAAGCGCTTACCACTGAGCTAAAAGAAATTTCTTGTAGCAAAGGTGCTACTCTATTTCCTTATAGCGAATCTAACAAGGGGCCTACCTGGCCCACCTAACACACCTGTGTAGGCGCCCATGGGGGGATGTTAAGCCCTTCGAATCCCTAAGGTTGACGCTGGATATTTTAATCCAACAGAATGAAGATGCATATGCAAATGATTTCAAGGAAATTAGAAATTTAAATTTTCTTTAGACAAATAGGAGCACGCGTTATATTAATAAATCAAAGTTTGAGTACATCATGCCTCTTTGGGCTTATAAATAAATACAAAACTCTAAGAAAAAAAGTTAAACACATCCTCTTTGGTGCGATGTAGGCGTTCAGACTCTGCTCCTCAAGAAGCTGCTTGGTGAGTTCCAGAAATTTCTTCTCGCTGGCGTAAAATTGGGCCTCAAGAGTGTCTCGCTCCCCCTTAAGCTGTATCCAATCCCTTTGTAAGTCTTCGAGAGAGGTGGGCATGTTAGGATGAAGGATAATGTATGGGACATCTCCTTCTATAACATGCTCTATGATAACTGGGAGAATGGAGGGGTAAGGCATCATAAGACTTTGAGCATGGGCTCGTACCCATTTGAGATAAGGCTCAATAGGGATGGATTATTGTGCCCCACTGTCTTGCTATCTACCTTGTTCAACATCCTCCAAACTCGGATAAACCTATGGCGGTAACCTTGATCGTCATTCTCGTAATCAAATACCAAGCCTTGAATAAGCATCTCATGTGGAACATCCCTTCGGGCGTAACCAAATTATCGTAAGGACAAACATGGGTTGTAAGTGATACCTCCTATAATGCCAAGTAGGTGGACATTAGGGAATTCTCCACAACGGTCGACGATAGTAACATTCTCCACGGATCAGGAACACCAATGAATATCTGAATGTCTGAGCGTTATCAACCTATGGGACCACCTTGAACCTTGCTCATTCTTCAATACAGATTGGGGAAGATGCAAAATAAACCATCTTTCCAAGAGAGGAGTACAACACATGAGGATACCTCTTTTCCTCATAGTGTGAGAGTGAAAAGAATGTAGGATGTCTCCTAACAAAGTAGGCACCGGGTTACGAGACAAGAAGATTTTGACGGTGTTTACATCTATGAGTTGATCAGGATTTGGAAACAAAACCATCACATAGATGAGAAGAGCCACAATCTCCTAAAAAGCTTGAAAATCCAAAGAGTTCCAACAGTCTTGAGCTTTCTCAAACAAGAACTTGGCTAAGAAACCTTTGACACCACTCCTTGTTTCCCAATTAGTTATGACATCAGATTGTTGCAAGTATAGGGCTTGAGCAATCTCTTATGGTTTTGGATCTCTTTCCGTACCGTTGAAGGGTAGTTGATTGAGAATGGGAATCCTCAAGAGTTGGGATAATTCTTCCAAAGTTGGCACAAGTTAATAATCGGGAAATTTGAAGCAATGGTGTAGAGGATCAAAGAATTGGAAAAGCACCTTCATCATATCCTCATCAGTGTTGGAGGTAACCAAGTTTAGGAGGCGACCATGTCTTTCGGTAAATGGAGAATTCTCAGGAACCCCTGATGCTAACTCTTTAAGTTGAGGAGGGATCCTTACGAGATTGACTTGAATGGTTTTCCTGCGAATAGAATCCATGTCCTACAAAACAGAGCAAAGATAAATCCCAAAAATCCTTGAAATTGGTTAGTGAGTATGAGTATGATGTTATGATGTTTATGATGTTATGTACAAGTAAATATATACAAACAAAACAAACAAGTCCTTAGGTTTAGGATTGCATGGAGTCTCATAGGTAAGTACCACCTTGAATTTTAGTTGACTCAAACCTGTCCTAGCAATAGTAACCGGGTTCTAAAAGAGCTCAATATCATTAGTTTGTCTCCTCGGGCATTGTTTCAGCGCAAGCCTCTTTAATGGCGACCGAAAGCTGGTCATCTCACTACGTCCTAATGGCCAAGTTGGTCAAATAAAGGTTCTAGAAGTCAGTTAGTGCTTCATGACATCACTCAGCAGCCCGGTATTCTCCTTGACTATTTAAGGGCTACCAGTACCCACAAATATGTCACACTAACGTAGTTATTTCTTAGATCATATCGGTATACCCCGCACAGTTTCCACAACATATTGCTACTTACCTATAAGGTATCCCAAATCCGGGTAGAGGATTTAATACCAAACAAAGAACCAAAATGTAAAACAAACAAATCAAACAATGAAATCAAGTAGATGTGATCTAGCCCTAAGGTAACCCAACTTTTAAATTATCCCCAGCAAAGTCGCCAGTTCTGTAACACGGTGGGAGAACTGACTTGGTTGTTTTGCATTTGATCGCAAATGTTGCGGTTAGCAAGAGTCGCCACCGACTTTTCTTTTATACAAAAGGAAAGGCTGAAAAGAAAAGGAAAGACCTTTAGAGATGTTTTCTTGAGTTCGGGGGGTAGATTATGAAAAGGGAAGGTATTAACATCCTTTTCATCCATATTTATCTACGGGCTCTTAGTTTCTTGCTAGATCACTTGCTTTTTCTTGAAAATGTGCTTTGTGTGGTTTTTGAAAGTATTTTGAAAAGGTGCCATCGTTTAGGCAAACTTTGTAATAATTCTAGTTCATAAGAATGTATACAAAGTGTTGATCTTTTGAAAATGTTTCAAATTTGAAAGATGTTTTGAAAGTGTTGGTGTTTGTTTTGAAAATAGCAAGGATTTGTTGGTTTGAAATTTTGCAAGCAACTAGGAACATTCTACCTACTCAAAACGTCTTTCTTGTTTATTTCCTCTTTCCTTTGACATTGTTATTTTACCATGGTATGGTAAATAACCTTATCTTTGGATGAAAAAGGGACGGGCATGGTCATCGTATAGCCATGATTAGCAATGTTGTAAGATATCTTAGCATTTACTTTAAGGGACTAAGATCATTTTCTGAAAGGCAACTTTGATAGCGTCATCGAAGGACTATAATCTTGTATTTTTTATTGTTTTTGCTAAGACACCCCACATGCATAACATGGCCATTTTAAGGCAAGAAAGTGGATTTACCTTAAGGGTGTAAGTGTGCAAGTGTATTAATTTACATGTATTGTTTTGTCTTTGAATTAGGGTTTGCTAATTTGTTGATTTTAACCTTTCCATACAAACCCTAATTTACTAGCATAAAGCATTAAATTGCGGAAAATAAAAATACTAAGCTATTACATCAATAGGGGAGGAGGTGTACAAATTTATAAATGGGGAAATTGCAAGAAAATTAAATCTAAATAATTATTACAACCATATTAAATATTGTACAAAAATTGAATATATAATAATGTATAAATGCAAATGAAAAAAAGAAATGATTTTTGTTTGGTTTTTTTATGAAAGGGGTTTAGTCTTGACCTAATTTAGAAAATGATTAATTAAAAAATTAACAAAACTTAAACCTAAATTAATTAAGAGAAATTAAGTTAAAAATGTTTTTAGGGTTTTTTTATGAAAAGGTTTTAAATTAATAATACTAATATGAAAATTAATTAATTAAAAGAAACCTAAGTTCTAAATTTATTTTAATTAAGAAATCAAAAACCTAAATCTAATTATTACTTATTAAAAAAAGAAATTAAATTGTTAAGAAAACATTTTTTATCCTTTTTGTTTTATAAAGAAATAAATTAAATAAGTGTAAAAATAACAAACAAAATATTTTTTGGAATTTTTATTAATAAAAATGATAATAATAATAATAATAAAAATAAATAAAATAAAAATATAATATAATATAAAATATAAAAGAAAATAAATAAAATGAAAAATAAAAATAAAAAGGTTTGGGTCAGGGGCATGAAAATAGGCAGGGGGTCAACAATCAGCAAAAATGTCTAAGCCCAATGATGGAGGCCCATGTACCTGTTTGCTGGAATAAAAAAGAAGAAAATATGTGAAAAGTGAACAAAAGGGTGCCACTGTGGCTCGAACCCAGGTCCCATATGTTAACAGACACACGCTTTACCACTGGAGGGGCTATACATCCGTTTATTAATACAAAACCATAAATATAAATTGGAAAACAACTCCATGGTTGTTATCTTATTCTTCCTCGCGCCAGAAGCCATTGCCATACTTTTGAATTTTCTGACTTCTTCATTTCTCAACCAAATTGAAAAATACAAACATGAAACTTGCTTGAAATTTTAATACGAATTCAACCATATAAATAACTAAAGCTATAAATCACAGATGAATGAGAATTTTGTTGGCCCAAAACTGAAACCTAATTTTTTCAAAAACTTCAACTCTAAAATTCTCTAAGCTCAGGACATAAAATGCAAACTATGGATATGTACAGTTTCATGGCATGGTATCTACATTTTATCTTTGAAAATGAAAGCTTAACAATGCCTATATGAGGAGTTCAAAAATCAGAAAACTCACCTTGCAAGAGGGTATCGTGTTTTGAGTTTGAGCAACTTTCAATGAGTTCTAGTGATTGGGTTAGCTTCCTCAAGTTCCCAGGAAGCTAATGTGATGCTTGACTTGTGCTGAAAGTGGCTGAGGAGTTCTGGAAAAGTCAAGTTGCAGACCCCTATTTTTGAAAATGGACAATGGTGGAAATGAAGTTACAAAAGTCTGACAGGTATTGGGATTAGTTATAGATGATGTTTAGGAACTTTTGGAATGGTTTGGAGAGGAAACGCACGAGTAGTTTGAGAGATGGAAGTGTAAGGTAAGTTTCTGCACAAAAATGGAGTTTTGTGTGTGATCTGAGTTTGAGTGAGTTTAAGGGCTTAAGCATGCGTGTTTTATCTTGCAAATAATGTATGTACTTATAGGCAAGAGGTTTTGTGTGCTACAACAAATCAGAATTTGAATTTACATGTTTAAGCTCAACATGTGATTTTCTTGATAAAACAAGTTTCCATGCCTTTGTACTTGCTATTGTAGAGTGGCTGGACTTTAAACAAGCTTCCTTCTGACTTTTTGGATGGAATTTACTTAAAGAGAACAAGTTAGGAGCTCAAGAAGCTAACTTTGTGCATAAATCTTGCTTTACAAGAATGGAAATGGTGATTTTCTCCCTAAAATGGAAAAATGCTTTGGACAATGCTTGAATCAATTGGACAATTGATCAATCAGTTGTGTAAACATTAAATTAAGGAGTAACAAACAATTTTGAGGCCTGGAAAGTGAAGATTATGCAACATGGCTATGGATTTGGTTCATTGTGCATGACAAATTTTGCCTTACAAAACAACTTGAAACCCTAACTTCTGACCTTCGATTCTCCTTGCTTGAAAATGATCTCAAGGAGTTCTTGGACATTTTAGAAAGCTTGTAATGTGATCTACAATCCCTCTTTGAATAAATTTTTCAAAATACAAATGGAACTATGTGAAATATGGCCCAGAAGTTAGGTCAAAATCCTGACCAAAATGCTCAAAATTTCACTAAGTGTTTTAGTTTCATGACCATGATTTCATGGATTAATAACTTGAAATCCAAGAATTTATAGGAGGAGTTGTGTAAATCAATGTTTTAGATCTCATTGAGATCTACAACTTTCATGTTTAAAGTTTCCTTTGAATCATCTTGCATCATGGTGAAAAATTGGCTCAAAGTTGTGAAAAAATATGAAGTTTTCAACACTTAGAAAAATTTCTAAGTTTGGAAACTTTGACTTTTCAAAATGAAATCTTGAATTTTTGATTTATTGATGAACAAGTTTCATATTTTGACATGTTTTTATGAATTGTTATCTTTGACACTTGATTTTGACCAAAAAGTCAAATTTTGACTTTTTAGTGTGCAGTTGACTTTTGATCAGTTGATTGAAAATCAACTATCAATCAAATGACCTTGAGCAATGTTTTGAGTCATACCATTAGGTCAAAATTATGCATTTGAAACCTTGAGATCATGTCTCAAACCAATTAACCATTTGCTAGGTCAAAAATTAGAAATTGCCATTTCTCAGTCAAAACCCTAATTTTGACCATTTGCCCTTTTGATGACCTGATCAAATTTCTTGAGGAATTATGGTCCAAAATTGATCAAATGACATATAGGAGTTCACAATGTTAATATGGATCAAAGATTATGAAGTTTGACTGTAAATTGACCACAATTGACTTTTTCCCTAATACAGTTGATTTTTAGGTCAACTGATCAATTGACTGAGCAAAAATGTGATCCAAGACTTGAAACTTGACATGAGCAATCTTGAGGGTCCATAATGATCCATGAAAGTCATATGAGGCGTTAAAAGTTCAATTATCCTTGTGTAATCTCAAACCCTAATTTCAATCATCAGAGCTTGAGGAGGTGTCTTGAGCTGATCAATCCTTGTGCAGTCTTGAACCAAAGGAGATCTTGTAAGAAATTACTTGATAAATGAGAGATAAAATTTTGGGGTACAACACCCACAAACACTTCTTTGAACTATTTTCCAAACAACACTTTTTACGCGTTCTTATAGAGACGGGAACCATTACAAAGACATTTTCAAAATACTTTCAAAACCCACACCACAAGCACATTTTCAAACAAAAGAAAGTGATCTAGCAAGAAACTAAGAGCCCGTAGATAATT
The DNA here is from genome assembly GCA_948472305.1 of Vicia faba. Classification (NCBI taxonomy): domain Eukaryota; kingdom Viridiplantae; phylum Streptophyta; class Magnoliopsida; order Fabales; family Fabaceae; genus Vicia; species Vicia faba. Next base: position 1,439,407,123 of record OX451741.1, on the reverse strand, counting down.
ATGGATGAAAAGGGTTCTAATACCTTCCCTTTTCATAGCCTACTCCCCGAACTCAAGAAATAATCTCGAAAGGTATTTCCTGTTCTTTTCATCCTTTCCTTTATTGGATAAAAGAAAAGTCGGTGGCGAATCTTGCTAACCGCAACAATTGCGATCAAACACAAAACCCCCAAGTCATTTCTCCCACCATGTTACAGAACTGGGGACTCTGTTCTAGAATCTACTTAAAAGTGGGGTTACCTTAGGGCTAGATCACCTTTACTTGCTTTCTTTGTTTGACTTGTTTGCTTTACATTATGGTTCCTTGTTTGGGATTTTTTTGATCCTCTACTCGGATCTATGGCACATTTTAGGTAAGTAGAAATAGATTGTGGAAACTGTGCGGGGTATACCGACATGGTTGAAGCAATAGCTACGTTAGTGTGACACATTTATTGGTACCAGTAGCCCTTGAGTAGGCAAGGAGAATACGGGGCCGCTGTGTGGTGTAATGAAACACTAACTGACCTTAGAACCTTAATTGAACAACTTGGCCATTAGGAAGTAGTGAGACAGCCGGTTTTGGTGCAGTCTGAAGTTGGTTGATACTCGATGCTATGCTCATTGAGACCCGACTTTCGGGATATTTCGGTCGCCATTAAAGAGGCTTGCGCTGAAACAATGCCCGATGAAGAAAGATCAGTGATATTGAGATCCCCTAGAACCCGATTACTATTACTAGGACTGGTTGATCCAACTAAACTTCAAGAGGATACTTATCTACAAACTCCATGCAAGCCTAAACCTAAGGACTTGTCTGCTTTGTGTATATGACTATTTGTACATAATAACTTGCTTGCTTTGCATACTTGTACATGATTTCATGACATCATACCTTAGCATTTTCCATTATCATTTCAAGGATCTCAAGGGCCTATGATGTAGGGTCATGTTGAACCAGACACCTATCAAAGGGCAAGAGGATTCATTCTCTAAATCAAATGCCGTCAAAGACCAAAGCACGGTAACTTGAGTCGAGGGATATGACCCACTTGACATGGTGAGCTTGATTCTCGTGGAAGGAAATCCACCGATACAAAGAGTTCTCCAATCAAAGCTGTTGATCAAAATTCAACCTCTAACATCTTCTTGTGTTTACCATGTGAGATCCTTGAAAACATTGCATCTACATACCATGCATCATATCATGATAGGCTTTTCCACATAGGTCTCTCATATGCTTACTGTTTATTTCAATAGAGATGGCTCTAGAACAGACTATCAAAAACATTCAGACTCAAAATGCTCAACTTCAGGAAATGTTTTTGAACCTGTCCAAGGGACAAGAAGAGGTGAAAGCACTCCTCACTAGGGGCATGATCATGGGGAATCCTGAAGACAACAAGGATGACCAGTTGGAACGGATACAAACTGAAATGGAAACAATGAAGATCCAGATGATGGGACAACTAGTGGGCCAGATAGCTCTTATCTAAAACTTAGCTCGGGGATAAGAGAAGCTGAGGACCCTCGTCAACAAACTTCATCAAGACAGTTGCAACCGTATGAAGCAAACGGTCGAGATTGGGGATCAAGTCATTATTCAGCCTCCCATGAGACAAGAAATCGGTTTGAGGGAGAGTAGACCTTCCCAAATTGCTGCTACATCATGAGCCCAACAACAACCTCAACAATAACAACAAGGTAATCGGCGTAAACGGGTCCCATCGAATAGGAATTTTACCAAACTCGACATGCCAATATCGCAAGTCTTGCGACACATGCTGAAGATGAATTTGGTTACACTAAGGGATCCTCCTCAAAATCCTAATACTGCCTTCTCCCCGTTACAATCATGGAGAAAGGTGTGCATATCATTCAAACAGTCTGGGGCATAATACTGATAATTGTTGGACATTGAAAAACAAGATCCAAGATCTGATCGACGAAGGGGCGTTGGAGTTCACACAAGACGGTCAACTGGAGATTTTTTATCACCCCTCAAGGGCATCCATATGAAGTGGCATTATGGGCAAGGAAATTTTCTGTTTGTTCGAATTTTCAGTCGTAATTTCTTTGTTTGCTTAAACACCTATCTTTATGTCAGACTTTGATTACTCTCATTAATGCATTAAATATGTTTCTCTTGAATTAATCCATTCACCTTCGTTCTATTTAAACTATTATTTTTTACTCCCTTTATGATATTCAACTTTTGTTTTAAAAGTTGCAAGCCTTTAGATGGAGGATGACGAAAATAATGCCTTAATCTTATACAATATGCTTTTGGATAGACCTTGCTGACGATGTACAGGCGTTCTTTCAATTCCTAAACACTGGAGTTATAATGAGGATAATCCCTAGTTAACCCCTTTGAGCCAAAGAAGTAGGAGTTTCTTTTTTACACAAACTGAAACCTTTAATCAAAACCTGGGGCAGGGTAGTCTCTCAGTTAATTCAAACACACATTCAGTCCAAACCTTCACTTCGTATACAGCAAATGACATCAAAAACATTCCCTTGGAATCAAAAGACAGTGATGGTTCTCGACCAAATAGTCAGTCATTATCTCTCAAAAGAAAAGCCCACCAAGTCAAAACCTATGAAGGAGACTTAAGAAAAACTAGGGCATCCCGCTGGCGGTAATCTCAAAACAAAGAACAGTCAGGCAAAAAATCAGGGATAATAAATCAAAAGAGGTTACTACAAATCCTCGACAACATGGAAAATAGGGGAAAAATGTCTGCCTTCCAACAAATAAACTTCCAAATTTCTGAACCATCACCAAAATGTCATTTCAGACTCAATTGGAGTTCAAACGCACAATTAACTGAGTTTAGGGACTAAAGAACATCATGAAGAACAGGCGGGTACAAATACACTCTGAGCCTTATCTTTGTTTCTTAAACCGTGAACCAGACCACAATATAACCTTTCAAAGTCCTAATTGAAGCATGGGTTAGTCCGAAAGCATACTGTTACAAAAGGTATCCTGACTCCTGTAAGGCTTACTCTAAATCCTGATTTGAATTCACATACTTGCAAAATTCTTTTATCTGCTAAAATGAATTTTAAAAACTTCAAGACAAGCATAAAATTTTCATTATTTTGAATATCATTGTTTGCATATGGCTAATTGTTTGATGACAGAGAAATTCACACGACGAGTGTCCAACGAACGAAAGCTCTCTTAGTAAACAAAATCACTTCAAATGGGATGGCACTTCCAATGATATATCTTCTATAAACAAGGTGGGCATGACATGTCACGGTCTAACTCGCCTGGGGGAAGTCAACTCAAGATTCAAGAAATCTCTTAAGAAATGCTGAATAACCAGGGGCAGGTCTGTATCTGAATCACTTAGGGCATTGGACGCGAATTCTAACAAAGGGTTACGTACAGTCAGGCAAGCATTTTCTGGCAATACTACAAACACTTGCTACTAGGGGCAGTGACGAATCCCCCACAAAGTCTTTTTCACAGGGTTTATTTCCCTAACAAACGACAAGATTCCCCAACTTGAATTTGCCTCCTAGACTACCACAAATCAAGGGACCGTAACTCCTCTTCCACAGTAGACTTTTCTACAATCCCCAGTGAGCTGCTGCAAAACTTGAAAAAACAAACCAGATAACCGTCAATTTCTTTATCCCCAGCAAGTCATTGTGAAGCCTGGAATCCAACCAGATAACAGCTAACTTTCAAGAGATAACTCCCCAGTAGAACAACAGACAACTAAAATTCCTGAACTCCTTTCCCCAAGCAGGAATCAACACTCTCCACAGAAATTTTCTTCTCAAGTGAAACCAACATTCCCCAACGGAGTTCTCCTAAAAAAAAACAGGAATCCCTATTGGAAATGTTCTAAGCAAGGTTTGAAGATGGTCATACCCTTCATCCCCAACGGTCATCCGGGATTCAGCCTTCCAAAACTCCCCAACATTTGTCAAGGATTTATTTTCCAAGACAAAAATACATTCCAATAACATTTTGCATTTCATGCGTCATATTACATACATGAAAAGTGCATACAACACAATCTCATTTATTTTGAGAACATCATTGCACCATGCATTTCATACATCATGGAATTGCATGCAGCTAACTCTTTACCTTTTCAGGAAAGATCAAATCAGCAGATGGCTATCATCAATGATCTTCAAAAGGTCGGAGATTAAAACCTGAAACCACACAGGACAACCATCTCAAACGAACAACCTTAAGTTCCAGATTAATACCTGTAACTAGCCAGGAAAACTATCTGTGGACGACTGATTATAGATTAACACCTATAACAAGCCAGGAAAACTATGTACATGAAGAGATTGAAGATTAACACCTGTAACAAGCCAGTAAAACTATCTTTCTTTCTCAGGTCAGAGATTAATACCTGAAACCAGACAGGACAACTATCTACTCGACCAGATGAAGCTACCCTACCCAGGCTCCCTCTCATTTCCAGATACAGTTTAACACGAACTCATCATGAAGCAATCCTACACGGGCTCATTCAGATTCAACTTTTAGATACAGTTCAGATACGCTTTATATACGGATGCCATTCTGATACTCACTCTGATACGGTGGGAGAACTGACTTGAGGGTTTTGCGTTTTATCGCAAATGTTGCAGTTAGCAAGAGTCACCACCGACTTTTCTTTTATCCAAAAGGAAAGGTGAAAAAGCACAGGAAAGACCTTTGAGATGTTTTCTTGAGTTCGGGGGGTAGATTATGAAAAGGGAAGGTATTAGCACCCTTTTCATCCATGGTTTTCCATGGGCTCTTAGTTACTTTCTAGATCACTTGCTTTTGGTTTGTTTGAAATCGTGTTTGGTGTGGTTTTGAAAGTATTTTGTAAAAGAGGCCATTCGTTTAGGCAATCTTTGTAATGATTCTCGTTCGTAAGAATGTATACAAAGATGTTTGTCTTTCAAAAATGTTTTCAATATTTGTAAGATGTTTTTGAAATGTGTGTGTGTTTGTTTTGAAAATAGCAAGGATATTTGTTTGAAATGGAGCAAGTAACTAGAAGTAATCTACCTACTCAAATGTCTTTCTTATGCATTTTCTATTCCTTTGATATTGTTATCTTACCATTGATTTGGTAAGCAACCCTATCTTTGGATGTAAACAGGACGAGCGTGGGTCATCGAATAACCATGATTAGCAATGTTTGCAAAGTATCTTAGCATTTTTTTTTGGGACTAAGATCATTTTGTAAGGCAACTTTGAATAGCGTCATCGAGGGACTATGATATTTTGATTTTGTTTGTTTTACCAAGATACTTTGCATGCGTAACATGGCTATTTTGTATAAGGAAACCAAGTGGAGAAACCCTAAGGGTGTTTGTGTGCAAGTGTATTTGATTCCATGCAAGATTTTATCTTGAATTAGGATTTTCTATTTCATTGATTTTATCTTGCCATACATATCCTAATTGCTAGCCTTTACATTTGAAAGCGATAAAAATGTGGAAATGTAAAGTCCTACGCTATTACAATATTTAGGGGGTGGGGGTACACACTTATGAATGGGGAATCCAGCGAGAAAAATAAAGAAAAATAACAAGGGGAAGAAAAAAAGAAAGAAGGAGGAGGTCAGCGTGTTGCTGAGAGAAAGTCAGAAGTTCTGACTCTGGCCTGCTGTAGAATAGTAACCTGTTAGTGAAAATGTATAGGTCATAACTTCTGACCCTGGTGCGCTGCAAAACAGAAACCTGTTAGTGGGGAGGTCAGAAGTTCTGACCCCGATGTGCTGTAACATAGAAACCTGTTAGTGGGAATGTATGGGGTCAGAAGTTCTGACCCTTCTAGGAACACAGTAATTTTCAGAAGTTCTAATATTACTGATAACAAAACAGGCCTCAGAAGTGCTGGCGTCAAAGTCAGAACTTGGTTTCCCCCTGTGCTAGTCAGAACATCTGCAATTTGGTTATTTCTTCCCAAAACAGAAGACATGCCTAAGACATTTTCAGCAGGTGTCATGGCACTTTAGAAATAAGGAGAATCAGAATAAAAAACAGAGGCAAGTATGCCTTTGCTAATTCTAACTCCGAGTTTCAGTTTCTTCAAGGCAGTTCTGAACTGATTCGTTCTCTACTTAAGCGTGTAGAGGCGTAAAAGTATCAGAACATAAACAACATCAAAAGCATGATATCTACATTATGTTTTTTGAGCATGCAAATCTGATGATGCTTAAGCAGTGTGGTGAGAGTCAGCAGGTGCTTACCTTGCTGTTGGAAGAAATTCTGTGAACTGGAGTTAGTCTTAACTCGGATGGTATTCTGGACAGGTTCTTTGAATGGATGGATGGAGAGTATATATGTGGGGTCAGAAACTGTATGGGAGTTTCTTAGTCAAGAAACAATTTGGGTACAAATGAAATTTGAAGGCAGGAGATTCAAAGTTGTGTTCAAGGCTCTTAAAACACTAGGAATTTTGGCAGAGTTTCAAGGTGTTTTCTTATTAAAATTTTCTGTTTCTTTTCTAGCAATTTTTCTGGGTTTGGACCGGGTATTTTCAGTGGAAAATGGTGCTTTATTTATAGGCAAAGCTTTGTGGGTTTTTTAAATGTTAAGTGGCACCAATACCATGCAATAGATGCTGACTTACTCTTGAAGAAAGTTCATGAAAAGTTGTGATGATTGACAGCTTTTAGCCTAGGCTGGGATAGTAAGCGAGGATTAAGGGAAAGTGACACCCATAGGCGAAAAGTGGCGCATAGATCCATGCCTAAACCTGCACAAAGGTGTTACCATGCCACACATGGAGAGAACCCTTGGACGAATGCTCAAAAGTGGTTGTGAGCATTAACGAGCATTAAATGGTGATGAGATTTATCAAAATCAGAAATCTTGTAATAGGGGATTTTGCATCATTACCTAAACCTGAGCCAGCAGTTCTGCTCCATCATAACACAACGCACCCAAGCTTTGATTATGGCCTCCTGTCATCCAGTACATTTTATGATCTTCTATTCTTACCTTGGTGGATTCTGACTAAGCTTGCGTAGTTGCTGAAGAACCACAACTTCTGACTGAAGGTTATGTGCTGAGCTAAGCCTGCAACTTCTGACTGAAGGTTATATGCTGAACTTAATCTTGCAACTTCTGACTGCTCCTGCCTGGAGGTTGGTTCAGAACTTCTGAAGTGTCATTTTTTCTTAAATACTTAGAAAAATCTCAAGTACTTAGATACTTGGTTTTTGAACTTTAGATGGAACAAACTTCCTATTTCAACATGTTTTGCTGAAATACAATTTTTGAGATTTGATTTTAATCAAGAGGTCAAAGTTTGGCCTTTCAGCACAAATGACCATTTTTCCCTTGGGAGTGATCTTCATAAAAAATTTGTAATTCAAAGCTTGGGATTGGATGGAAGTAAACCTGAGGATCTAGGGTGATTTGAGAAAAATAAGAGGGTAAATTTTGGGGTACAACAGCTGCCCTTGTTCAATCTTCTTAAACTTGAAAAGCGAGATTGACATGCTTGTCGTTCGTGGCTTGAGATTGGAAGATGATTGAATACCAGAGTGCCCATAAATTTGCACCCGATGATGTGCTGGTTGATTATGTAGGGAATGGGCTTAAAGATGCCATTTGGAGAGGTGATGGAGTCCTGTGGGAGACAGGCTTGTAGATGCCATCTAAGAATGCTTGTTGAGATGTAGTTTGTATGTTGAACATCAGAATGGCGTCTATATTTAGAGCTGTGATACGGTGGGAGAACTGACTTGAGGTTTTGCGTTTGTGTTCGCAAATGTTTCGGTTTAGCAAGAGTCGCCATCGACTTTTTATTTTATCCAAAGGAAAGGTCAAAAAGCACAAGAAAGACCTTTGAGATGTTTTCTTGGGTTCGGGGGGTAGATTATGAAAAGGGAAGGTGCTAGCACCCTTTTCATCCATGGTTTTCCATGGGCTCTTAGTTACTTGTTTAGATCACTTGCTTTTGCTTTTCAATTGTTTGAAATGATGCTTTGCGTGTGGTTTTGAAAATATTTTGAAAAGAGGCCTTTTGTCTAGGCAACCTTTGTAACAATTCTTGTTTGAATGTTTTACAAAGGTGTTTGTCTTTTGAAAAGATGTTTCATTGTTTGAAAGTTTTTTTTTTGGGAAAATGTTTTGAAATGTGTTGAGTGTTTTTGAAAATAGCAAGGATGTTTTGCAAGAGATCAAGTAATTAGGAGTTGTCTACCCTAATCAAAGATCTTTCCTACATATTTTTAACCCTTTGACAGTGTTGTTTTACCATTGTATTTGGTAAACAACCTTGTATTTGGATGTTAAACAGGACAGGCACGGGTCATCGTATGGCCATGATAGGAATCGTGCTAAGTATCTTAGCAAGTTTTTTGAGGGACTAGATCATTTTTGTTAGGCAACCAAGATAACGTCATCGAGGGACTATGATCTTTTGTTTTAATTTTGTTTTGCCAAGATACCTAGCATGCATACCATGGCCATGTCTTTAAGGCAACAAGTGGATGAAACCCTATGGGTGCTTGTGTGCATTGTGTTGTCATTTTCATGCTTTTTTGTCTTGTATTTAGTCAAGCTATTTGTTTGATTTTGGATTTTTGCATACAAACCCTAATCTTTCTATCATGCATATTTGAAAGCAATAAAGTGTGTAAAAATAAATCTACAATTATTACAACATGATTATGGGGAGAGGGGTACAAGTTTGAATAGGGGGATATTTGCAAGAAAATAAAATCCTAAGATTATTACAACCATATTGAATTCTTTGTACAAATAAATAAATAGACAATATTTAAATATGCAAATAAATATAAATATGCAAAATGTTTTTGTATTTATTTTTATGTATGTAAAAAATCAACTATTTAATGTATCAAAAATAAGAAAATAGGAAGTTTATTTTTATTAAGGGTAGAAACCCTAATTTGTTTTAAGAAAATATATATATTATAATTATTTATTTATGTACAATAAAATGAATAAAAATATATAAAAATGTTAAAAAAAAATAAAAATATGTGAGAAAATATTATTTGAGTGTATAAATAATAAAAATAAATATATATGATATTTTTTGTATTATTTACAAGTTTTTATTTAAGAAAATAGAAGTATATTATTTAAGAAACTATTTTTATGCTAGAAAAAATAATAAAAATAATAAAATAAAATATAAAAATTTAAGGAAATATTTTTGATAATTTTTAATGTTTAGAAAAATAAAATAAAGTCAGAAATGAAAAAGAAATAGAAAAATATACAAAACAAAATCAAATGGGCCAAGGGGGTGCAAAAAGCACAATGGGGGGTGCAAACAGCAAGGCCAAGTCAGGCCCATCCCATTCCATCTTCATCCCTGTCATCCAGAACGCGCGCGCCATGGCTTTACACACGAATCCTGATCTCTCTTGTTCTTGCATTAAATCAAAAACTCACAACATAAAAGTTATAGCATTTTCAAACACGATTTCAACCATATAAAGAACTTAATCTAACTCTCAAAGACCAGAGAGAATTTCTTTGACCCTAATTTCTAACCTAGTTTTTTCATAAATTTCATCATTCAAATTATCCCAACTCAGTTAACTTAAATGAAATTTATGCATATGTACAGCTCAAGGACAATGAGTACTACATTTTTTATTCACAAACCTAAGCCTAATGATTCCTAAATAGAGAGATAGAAGTTTGAACTTTACCTGTTTCAGTCAAGCTCGAGTATGGCAATGCAGGGGTTTTCAGTGAGCCCTGAGATGCTTGTGAGCTTGCTTGAAGTTACTTGGAGCTTTCCCAATGCTTAGCTAGCTTTGAACTTGCCTGAATAAGCTTGTAGGAGTCAACTTGCACAGTCATAATTCAAAAATGGTGAAGCTTGAAAACAAGGTTACAGTTGCTGGCCAATGGTTGGGATAGCTTATGTGTGTTGTATAGAAGGTGTTTGAAGTGGTTGCAAGCAAAACGCACGAGTGAATTTTGCTTTGGATGTCAAACTGCAGAAGTTGCCCTGTTTTGCAAGAAAATGTGATTTTGGTGTTTTGGAAGATTTGAGAAGTGGTTAGCTCGTGCTTATGACTTAGTGTGATATGCAAAACTTGTTTGAAATGTTTACAAGCTTTGGTTTTAACAGATGCAAGAGTTGTTGACCTTTTGCATGGTTTCTTGGTTTTAAAGCAAAAGTGAGAAGTGAACATGCTATGGCCTGTACAGGCCTCCTTCTTAGCTGCACAAAGTTTTTGTACTTTTCCCTAAGTTTGTGGAGTTGGTTTGCTGCAAAAGAATGGGTTCACAGCTCAAGAGGAACAACTTGACATAAAGCCAACTTTATCAAAGGGGAAATGTTGCCTTTTTGCCATTTTTAGATTAATTCAATGTGTAAACTTCTATAGATCAGAACAATGCCTTAATCCATTGTGTTTGCATTCAATTTTTGAGTGTGGAAGGGTTTAAGGACCTGTAAACAAGTACAAGCATGGCTGGACAGAAATTGCAACTTGTGTCAACATGAAAAATGCCATGAACGAAAGTGATATTTTTCCAAATTCAAACCTTCGATTCTCCATAACCGCAAATGATTTTGGAGAGTTATTGGATATTTTGGAAAGCTTGTAACATGCTCTGCAATCCATATTTGAAATTAATTTTGATATTTCAATTGGAACTATTTGAAAAATTGTCATGAAGATAGGTCAAAATCTTGCCTAAACTAGGGCAAAAATTCACTAAGTTAAAAGTTTCATGGACCCTTATTCCAAAAATCATAACTTGAGATCCAAGCATATTTTGGGAAAACTTTGTGAATAAAAGTTGTAGATTTTATGGAGGACTACAACTTTCATGTTGAAAGTTTTGTTTGAATCCAATTGCATCATGGTGAAAAAGTTGGACAATGTTGGGAAAAAATAAGAAATTTTCATAACTTAGAAAATTTCTAATGAAAATTTTCCATTTTAAACCCTAATTTGCAAAATTAGGTTTCTTGGTGAACAAGTTTCATGTTTTGACACATCTTGATGAATAATGACCCTTGGCACTTGATTTTGACCAAAAAGTCAAAGTTTGACTTTTCAGTGTACAATTGATTTTTTTGATCAGTTGATTGGAAAATTCATCTGTCAATCCAATGCTTTTGAGATCTTTTGAACCTTGCGATTAGGTCAAGATGGTGCCATTGAGTCCTTGAATCCATTCTTGAACCCAATTTGCCATTGGCTAGGTTAAAAATCAGAAATTGCCCTTCTGTAGTCAAAACCTTAAAAATGACCATTTTGCCCTTTTGATGATCTGATCAAATTTCTTGAGGAGTTGTGGTCCAAACTTGATCAAATGGTTAATATGAGCCTATAATGTTGATGTGGATAAAAAATTATGAGGTTTGACTGTAAATTGGCCATAGTTGACTTTTTCCCCAATGTAGTTGATTTCTAGGTCAATTGTCCAATTGACTGGGCAAAAACTTGATTCAAGGATTGAAACTTGGCATGAGCAATCTTAGGAGTCCAACATGAAGTATGAAAGTCACATGGGGCATTAGAAGTCCAAAATTCCTTGTGCAAACTCAAACCCTAATTTCAGGTCAACAGTGCAAGGAGATGTCTTGAGCAGAGCAAACCCTAGCCTGGTCTTGAGTTCAAAAAGTCTTGTGAGGGGAAATCTTGATAAAATGAGAGGGAAAATTTTGGGGTACAACAGCTGCCCTTGTTCAATCTTCTTGAACCTGTAGAGTTAGATTGGAGAGTTTTCCTTTCGTGACTCGAAGGTAAAAGAGGATTGGACACTAGAGTGCCCGTAAATTTGCACCCGTCAAAATATAATTTGAGGAAATGGGCTTAAAGTTGCCATTTGGAGGTGTGATAGAATCTTGTTGGAGATGGGCTTAAAGATGCCATCCAAAACTGTTTGTTGAAAATCAGGAGAGTGAGCACCAGAATGGTATCCGTGTCTGGAACGTCTCTGAGGTGGGGATCTGAATAAGCAATAGAATAACATCCGTGTCTGGAGCGTCTCTAAGCTATTTTATGAATTTTGAATTTGAATAAGAAATAGAATTGCATCCATGTCTGGAGCGTCTCTAAGCTGTTTTATGAACTTTGAATCTGAATAAGCAATAGAATTGCATCCGTGTCTGGAGCGTCTCTAAGCTGTTTTCAAGCTTTATATCTAAATAAGAAATAGAATTGCATCCGTGTCTGGAGCGTCTCTAAGCTATTTTCAAGCTTTACATCTGAATAAGAAATAGAATTGCATCCATGCCTGGAGCGTCTCTAAGTTGTTTTCTGGCTCTACATCTGAATAAGCAATAGAATTGCATCCATGTCTGGAGCGTCTCTAAGCTGTTTTCTGGCTTTACATCTGAATAAACAATAGAATTGCATCAGTTTCTGGAGCGTCTCTAAGCTGTTTTCTGAACTCTGAATCTGAATAAGCAATAGAATTGTATCCGTTTCTGGAGCATCTCTAAGATGTTTTCATGAATTCTGTATTTGTAGTGTGTTAATCTTATCCTGAAAAGGGTAAAATGTTAGCTGAAACATAAAGTTATGTTGCATGAAATGTATGATGCAATATATGTGTTTTAATCAATGCTTATGATATACGAATGTAATGTATATGCATGTAAGCTGATTAGCTATCTTGCTGAGGAAAATAAATCCTTGATGGCTAGAGATAATAAAATCTTTGACTGCTGTCGGGGAAAATAAATCCTTGACCACTGTTGGAGGCTCAAAATCTTTGACTGCTGAAGATGAGAAATCCTTGCTGACTGCTTGGGGATAGAGAATCCTTGGCAACTCGCGGGGATTATCAAAAACTTTGACAACCTTCGTGGGGATGTGAGAATCCTTCACGACCATCCTGGGGATTATATGATGAGAATCCCTACTCGGCTGGGGAATAAGGAAAACTCTGGAGATCTCTATCGGGAATCAAATAAAGGAAAACCTTGATCTGTTGGAGAATAAGGAGGACTCTGATGACTTCTGCGGGGAACTGAGAATGAGAATCTTCGATCTGCTAGGGGATTAAAAATTCTGATAAATTCACGTTGAGAGTAAAGAAGGCTCTAGCAACTTCAATGGGGAATCCAGAATGAGAATCTTCGTTCTATTGGGGAGCAAAACTCTGTGGGGAGTAGCTATACTACTGGAGAGTAAGTTCAAGACTCTGGGGGAAAAGCTTTTTCTTGTTTGGAAAAAGTTCAGGAGTTTGGGTTGTATGCAAAACTACTAGGGAATTATCCTAGGTTGGGGATAAGACAAAAGTTAACTGTTATCTGGTTGATTTTCAGATTTTAAGATAACTTGCTGGGAATCTGGAGAAACTGAATGGTTTCCGCTGTAGATTAATAATTTGGCTCCGCTCGGGAAGAAGGTTTTAAGATAAATCTCTGGGGAATTATCTGGTTTTAAAGCGACTCTCCTGGGAAATTGGAAGAAACTGGATGGTTTCCACTGGGGTTTAAAGGTTGAAGATTTGACTACACCGGGGAAGAAAGTTTCATCTTCACTGAAGATCTGTAGTTCAAAGTTTTGCTCCGCTGGGGATTGGGAGTTTGAAGACTTAACTCTGATGGGGATTTTGAAATTTAACTCCGCTGGGGATATGTATTTCAAGGTTTTAGCTCCGCTGGGGATCTAGATGATGTACTGCAGGGGATTTCTCCTCGAATAGCCTAAAGACGTCTTCCTATACTTTCAACCTATCAGTAATTATTCTTTCCCATTTTGTTTATTTGTAAACAGTGATTATATTCAAATGCATATGCTCATTTAATAAATCAATGGACGTTTTCAAATAAAACACAAGTGTAAAAAGAAAGAAAAGGCAGATAGTTTTCTGCACTTTGAAGTATCTTTGTATTAACTTTGTGTAAGTATTTTGTACAAAGGAGACAGACATCCTAGTAAGAGAACGTTGTCATAAAAAATGAGAAAAATTTATACAAAGAAAGGTGGCTATGTGTAAAAAATTCCATGGGGTTCCCATTCTGCTATAGCCTTCGTAACTCTGAATATCTTGTCCATTCGTTGCTTCGTCCACAGATGATTGGATTGATCGGAAGCCTGGAGCTTGTCGGTGAAGATATTGTCCTTAAAGTGATCTAACGAGACATAGTTATACGCTTTAATTCCCTGACTTTTTCCTGGACCGCCCTTTCGGGTTTTCGATCCACCGAGAAACCCTTTTTTTCCCAAGTCGCCCTTTCGGGTTTTCAACTTGCCGGGTGTATAGATATTTTTGTTTATCCCTAATTTTTTCCTAAACCGCCCTTTCGGATTTTCGATTCACCGAGATGCCCATTTTTTGCCCAAGTCGCCCTTTCGGGTTTTCAACTTGCCGGGTCATTTATGCGTAGTATCTTTTAACTACGTCTGCGTTCGCAGGGTGCGGCAGGTCGTCGCTGTCCATGGTGGTCAGGATCATTGCCCCACCAGAAAAGATGTTTTTGATCACAAATGGTCCTTCGTAAGTAGGAGTCCACTTGCCCCTGGGATCACTTTGCGGCAAGATGATCCGCTTGATTACAAGATCTCCGACTTGATATACCTGTCGTCTGACTTTCTTATTAAAAGCCTTGATCATCCGTTTTTGATACGTCTGACCATGGCAAACAGCAGTAAGTCGCTTTTCGTCAATCAAGTTAAGTTGATCAAACCGGGTATGAATCCAATCGTCTTCACTCAAACCAGCATCCTTCATGATTCTCAAGGAGGGAATCTGAACCTCGATAGGTAAAACAACTTCCATGCCATATACCAAAGAAAATGGGGTTTCCCCAGTTGAAGTGTGCACCGTGGTACGGTACCCGTGCAGAGCAAACGGTAACATCTCATGCCAGTCCTTGTAGGTGACTGTCATCTTTTGAATGATCTTCTTCATATTTATGTTCGCAGCTTCGACAACACCGTTCATCTTCGGCCGATAGGGAGATGAATTATGATGTTAAATCTAGAACTGCTCGCACAAAGCGGTGATCATAGTGTTGTTCAGGTTTGTACCGTTGCCAGTGATGATCCTGTCGGGGATACCGTACCGGCAAATGAGGTTATGCTTGATGAAGCGGGCAGCCACATTCTTTGTGACGGAGGCGAAGGAAGCTGCTTCGACCCACTTGGTGAAGTAATCAATGGCCACCAGGATGAAGCGGTGTCCATTGGATGCTGTAGGCTTGATCTCTCCAATCATGTCGATTCCCCACATAGCGAATGGCCAAGGAGCTGTTAGGACATTGAGATGAACGGGAGGAATATGTACCTTGTCCGCATAGACTTGGCATTTGTGACAAGTACGGGAATATTGATGACAATCAGCTTCCATGGTAGATCAGTAGTAGCCTGCCCTTAGAATCTTCTTAGCCATCGTATATCCTCTTGAGTGAGTGCCAAAGGTACCATTATGCAGTTCAGCCATAATCTGCTCAGCTTCAACCTTGTCCATACAATGGAGTAGAATGCAATCATGATTGTGCTTGTATAGGATACCATTTCTCAAGAATAACTTTGCCGAGAACCTCCTTAAGAACTTTTTGTCATTGACCGAAGCTCCTTCAGGGTATTCTCGAGTCTCGAGATACCTTTTGACATCGTGAAACCAAGGTCGGTCCACTACTTCTTCTGTATTAATCTCGTGACAATGAGCAGGTTCGTCCATTCGCTCGATGGTGATTTGGGGAGCCTCATTATCCCAGTTAAGTTTAAACATGGAAGACATTGTAGCTAGAGAATCTGCTAGCTGGTTCTCTTCTCGTGGGAAGTGCTCGAAGGTAATCTGCTCGAAGTGAGGTAGCAATGTCAAGACATGTTCTTTGTATGGGATGAGATTAGGATGTTTAGTGTCCCACTCTCCTTTGATCTGACTGATGACCAAAGCTGAGTCTCCAAATACAACCAAAGATTTGATTCCCAAGTCTATTGCAACCTTGAGACCAAAGATACAAGGTTCATACTCGGCCATGTTGTTGGTGCAGTTGAAGCAGAGTCTAGCTATGAAAGGTGTATGGCAACCTTGTGGAGAAATGAGCACATCACCAATACCGTTGCCAAGTGTGTTAGAAGCACCATCAAAGTACAGGGTCCATTGGGATCCTTGTTCAGGTTCGTCATACGGTCAATTATCTTCAATATTGTCCAATGTCATAATGTCTTCGTCGGGGAAGTCAAACTTCATGGATTGATAATATTTGACAGCTTGATGAGCTAGATGGTCAGCTAGCACACTCCCCTTTATAGCTTTTTGGGTCGTGTACTGGATATCATACTCAGTCAGGATCATTTTCCATCTAGCTATTCTTCCATATAAAGCAGGCTTCTCGAAGATATACTTGATCGGATCCATCTTAGATATCAGTAGAGTGGTATGAGTCAACATATACTGCCTTAGCTGGCGAGAAGCCCATACCAAAGCGCATCAAGTTTTCTCGAGCAGTGAGTAGCGGGTCTCACAGTCGGTAAACTTTTTGCTAAGGTAATAAATGGCATGCTCTTTTTGGCCAGACTCGTCATGTTGGCCCAGTACGCACCCCATTGAATTATCCAAAACAGTCAGATACATGATTAGAGGTCTTCCTTCAACGGGAGGCATCAAGATAGGAGGTTCTAGCAAATACTCCTTGATTTTATCGAAAGCAACTTGACAATCATCATTCCATTCAACCACCTGATCTTTCTTCAACAGCTTGAAGATTGGCTCACAGGTAGATGTTAGGTGAGAAATGAACCTTGCAATGTAGTTTAGGCGTCCCAAGAAACCTCTGACCTCCTTCTTAGTGCGAGGGGCAGGCATTTCTTGTGGTAGGATCAACCTCGATGCCTTTGTTGCTACTATGAAACCCAAGAGTTTATCGGACCTCACTCCGAAAGTGCACTTGTTAGGGTTCAGTCTGAGCTTGTACTCCTTCAACCTGACAAACAACTTTCGCAGATGGTTGAGGTGTTCTTCTTCTGTCTGTGAACGGGCTATCATGTCGTCTACATAGACTTTAATCTCATGATGTATCATGTCATGAAATAAAGCTGCCATGGCACGCTGATAGGTTGCCCCGGCATTCTTCAGTCCGAATGGCATCACTTTATAGCAGAAGGTACCCCACTGTGTAACAAAGGTAGTTTTCTCCAAATCTTCAGGGGCCATTTTGATATGGTTGTACCCTGAAAATCCATCCATGAAAGAAAATACCTTGTGTTGAGCTGTATTGTCAACAAAGATGTCAATGTGCGATAGTGGAAAGTCATCTTTGGGGATAGCCCTGTTTAAGTCTCTGTAATCCACACACATTCTTACTTTGCCGTCCTTCTTGGGCACGGGCACAATTTTAACAACCCATTATGGATAGGAAGTAACAACAAGAAACCCAACGTTGAACTGCTTTATCACTTCAGCTTTGATCTTTTCAGACATATCGGGCCTCATTCGGCGGACTTTCTGTTTAATTGGTGGAAAGTCTTCTCTTGTAGGGAGACGGTGAACCACAATATCTGCGTCGAGTCCCGGCATGTCTTCGTAGGACCAGGAGAAGATCTCAACATATTCATTCAACAGCTGAACTAAGCGCTCTTTGACACTTGGCTCTAAGTTGGCACCCACTCTGACTTCTTTTCTGTCTTTAACAATACCCAAGTTGATAGTCTCTAACAGCTCTTCATGGGGCAGAATAACCCTTTCTTCCTGTTGTAGAAGTTTAGCCAACTCTCCCGGCACCTCACAGTCTTCATTACCTTCGTATTCGGCATGATTGACCAGATCTTCATAGTCACTGAAGGCCATAGCAGAATTGTCACCCATGGAATCCGGAATGGAAGGGTACCTACATTTTGTGAGTGTAGGTGTGTGTAAGGGATAGCCACCTTTAAACAAATAAAATGTAAAAGAAAGAAAATGAACACAAAAGTTTATATATGAAAACGTCCATGATTCATTAAAAATGGCATATGAAGATGAAAAATCAAGCCCTTACAAATGGACCTATGTACCTCGGGCAAGGCACAAGGCAAAAAGTGTACGAATTGTTTAAGAATTATTACAGACCACCAGAAAGGTTTGAAAGATAAATTACTGATTTATGAAAGTAATGGGAACGAAGTCTTTCGCCTCTCAGTTGTTCAGTCCTCCTTCAACAGTCGGGAAAATCCAGTCTTTAAAGTTGCTCTCATCTTCACCATCCTCCAAAGCATGAACTCCATGATGGGTGATCTTCAACGGTGGCCCTCCAGCCCGGGAGCAGCGTACAGCCTTTTGAGCAGAAGCAGTGAAACCCAAGCCAAATTTATCTGCCTTAAAAGGAAAGTCTGGTAGCTGACCCCATACTGTGCTTCCTCCTTCCTCGATCACAGCCTTCACATATTTAAGGGATGACATCCGGGACACAGGTTTGGTAACGATAGGTACAGAAGTCACTGTCTTGGCTGCTGCAACATCAGGAGAAACCTCTTCAAAGTGCTGAAAGGGGGTCTCGATGAATTCACCATCTAGTTCAACATAGCGGAATGAATTAAGATGGCTTATCATATACTCCTCCTTGCCATGAACTGTTATAATTTCCCCCTGGACTGAGTACTTGAGCATTTGGTGCAAAGAAGAAGTGACGGCCCCAGCATTATGAATCCAGGGTCTTCCCAACAAGCAAGAATAGGAGGGACGGATGTCCATCACATAAAATGTGGAGTTGAAAGTTTTCGTTCCAACTTTAATCGGGATGTCCACCTCCCCATGGACCATCCTTTTAGAACCGTCAAAGGCTCTGACAATGATATTGCTGGGCTTCAGGGTCAAACCTTCATAGTCCAATCTGTCCAATGCTTTCTTCGGCAAGACATTTAAAGACGACCCAGTATCAACCAGAACGTGAGCTAAAGTAGTCCCTTTGCATTCCACCAAGACATGCAGCGTGTCATTATGCTTTCTCCCCTTAGATGTTAAATCGGCATCGGAGAAGCCAAGACCGTTGTCGGCTGTTAGGCTAGCTACACGCTCTTGGAACTGGTCCGTGGAGCTTTCCTGAGGCACGTGGGCTGTCTTCAAGAATTTGATCAAAGCTTTGGCATGAGCTTCGGAACAAAGCAATAGGGCCAGCATAGAGATTTTTGAGGGGGTTTGCCCCAGTTGTTCTACAACATCATAATCGCTTTTCTTAATTATTTATAAAATCTCCTCCATTTCCTTTTTAGTGGTCTCAGGGATGACCAAAGGCTGAGCCCTCGTCCTGACGGGCGCTTCTTGGATCCCCTTACCTTTATCAACAACAACAACAGAGGGTACAACTACGGGAGTAACAATTTCTTCAATAACTAGAGTTCGCACAGATATGTTGACCGGCACAGGAGTAACCTTAGGAGCATTTGAGGGTCCGAAGATTGCCCTTGGAGGAGAAATCTCTGGAGAGAAAATTCTTCCGCTGCGGGTGATTTTACTCATCCCAGCAATATTTCCTATGTCAAGAGTCTCTTCATTGGAACTTTCTTCAACTGATTCAATCTGCTTAACACCGTGGTAGAAGATCTCTCCTCCATAATTCCACGGTATTAATTTGTTGGACTTGTATGGGATAGGCCCCGGCATAGTTATCTTCAGAGGTACAATCTTTGGATCGGATGTAATCTTAACAGGTATTTTGGAGACCTTGGAAAGATTAGAGGAAATGGTAATTATAGAAACATCTTTGACAGGAGTCAGAGTAACAGGAGTTTTCTCAAAGAGGATTTCTTGATTATCCATTAGGCGTTGGATGCCTAACTTCAACAACGGACAGTCGGATGGTAAGGATGAACAGAGGTAACAATCTTCTTCACAGCCTGGGAAAATCCTGAATTTCAACAGATTCACCTTGATTATTGGTAACAGAGTCATTAAATCATCAACAGTAGCAACAAAAAGATCTTCTTCAATAGCATGGGCATTGTGGCCGTGCTTTGGCATTGGAGCAAAGATCACATTCGGCTTTTCAGGGGCGTCGAATTCCACCTCCTTAGCGTCTATTAAATCCTAGTTCTTATTTTTGAGGGCCCAACAATTCTTGGTGTCATGCCCCAGGCTGTCTGAATGATAAGCACATTTGGCGTTGGGATGGTAATGTGGTGATGAAGTGTTAGGGTTATTAGGTGCCTCCCTCAAACTGGCAAGGTTTAACTTCAAGAGATGGGGTAGAACCTGAGCAGGTGTCATGTTTATCCGGGTATACTACCGTTGTGGTCTTTCCACCCTTTGCTGGTTGGTTCTAGGTTGACCGTTTCTGGGCTGATCAGCTGCAGACTTCTGAATCATTACAGCACCCACCACTGGCCAGCGCTCAACCCTTCCTTGGCCTCTTTGAGAGTAAACAGTTGAGACTTCTTTCTTTGCTGGAAAAATCTTCTTGACGACAGCGGAAGCAGATGTATCTTTTTGGATTTTACCGCTCTTGATTCTGACTTCAACTCTTTCACCAGTCAGAATCAACTCGGTGAACCCCGTAGACAAACTTCCTATCAGGTGATTAAAGAATGGACCTGACAGAGTCCCCAAGAACATATCAACAAGCTCTCTTTCAGACAATGGTGGCTGCACCTTTCCAGCCAAGTCCCTCCATTTCTGGGCATACTCCTTAAATCCTTCATTGGAGACCATAACCATACTCTGTAATTGAGTACGGGTTGGTGCTAAGTCCACATTATATTGATATTGTCTGTAGAAGGAAGCAGCCAAATCCTCCCAATTGTGTAAATCAGACCTCTCAAGTTGGAAGAACCAATCCAATTGTGTACCCGACAAACTATCCTGAAAAAAGTGGACCCACAGGTCCTTCTCAGAAGAATGAGGTTGAATTTTTCTGACGTAAGACCGTAGGTGCATCTTTGGGCAAGAAAAACCATCGTACTTAGCAAACAGAGGAAATTTAAACTTGGGGGGAATGACAATCCCAGAAACCAACCCTAACTCTTCGAAATCCAGCCCAGGCACCCTCTGCACCTCCATGGCTGCCAGACGCTCTTCCAGATTCTTGTACTTGTCATCTGCAGGAGGGTACTGCTGTTCGGAATAGTCTTCATCCTCCTCTTATTCTTCTTCAGCCTCAGACTCAGATGGTACTGCAACTCCCTTTCCATTTCCTACCCCTTCATCAGATGTTGAGGGGAATTCCAGGATCCTTCTAGTTTGACCTTCAAATCTTCTACCCAAAGTAGCCACACCAACTCTCTTCTTTTTATTTTTATCTTTTTCCTTCTCCTTCTCTAACAGAGCTTTAAGATCCTCCTGACCCTTTACCAAGGTCATGAGTAGTTGTTGGAACTGTGAGTTCTGCGCTTGCAAATCTTTGACCGTCTGCTCTATATCCATCTTGCTGAAATAAATAGCAGAGAGATAAGGAAACCTGGTGTGAAGACATGTTTATGCATATGATGAATGAAATGTATTCATGTAATGCATTCAAGGATTCAAAAATTCAAATTTGTTTTAAACAAAAAGAACACATGTCATATTAATAAGATAGAATCGTTAGTACATAAATGCCCCATGGGCAAAAAATAATACAAAACTCTAAGGTAAAAAGACGTTACGCATCCTCTTTGGTGCGATGTAGGTGTTGAGAGTCTGCTCTTCATGGAGTTGACGAGTAAGTTCTAAAACCTTCTTCTCACTGGCGTAGAATTGGGCTTCAATAGTGTTGCGTTCTCCCTTGAGCTGTATCCAACTCCTTTGTAAATCTTTCAATGATGTTGGCATGTCAGGATGTAGGAGGGTGTATGGAACCTCTCCTTCCATAACAGGCTCTTTGATCACAGGGAGAATGTAGGGGTAAGTCATCAGTCGACTCTGGGCGCGGGTTCGTACCCACTTGAGGTAAGGCTCAAGGGGGATGGAATTCTTGTGTGTAAATGTCTTACTGTCCACCTTGTTGGGCATCCTCCAAGCTCGGATAAACCTTTGTGAAAGTCCTTGAGCATTGTTGTTGAAGTCAAAAACCAAGTCTAGAATCAGCACGTCATGAGGGCCATCCCTTCGGGCATACCCAAACTGTCTTAGAGCCAAGCAGGGGTTGTAGGTAATGTCTCCCCTAATGCCAAGTAGTGGGACATTAGGGAATTCCCCATAATGATCAATGATGATGACATTTTCTCTGGACCGAGAACACCAATGAACATCAGAATGTGTAAGAGTCATTAATCATTGTGACCACCTTAAGTCTTGCTCATTTTTCAAGACTGATTGGGGAAGGTGATAAATAAACCACCTTGTTATAAGAGGAGTACAACACATGAGAACACCTCTTTTCCTCATTGTTCGTGTATGAAATGAGTGGAGGATATCCCTAAGCAATGTAGGCACAGGATTCCGAGATATGAAAATCTTGACAGCATTCACATCTATAAGCTCATCAGGGTTTCGGAACATGACCAACCCATAGATGAGAAGGGCTACAACCTCCTCAAAAGCTTGCAGATCTAGAAAATTCCAGCAGTCTTGTGCCTTCTCAAATAGAAACTTTGCCAAGAAACCCTTGACACCACTTCTGGTTTCCCAATGACCTATAATATCAGATGGTTGCAAGTGTAAGGCTTGAGCAACATCTTTAGGCTTTGGATCTCTTTCCGTACCATTGTAGGGTAGTTGATGGAGAATAGGAATCCTCAGGAGTTGAGAAAATTCCTCCAAAGTAGGCACTAGTTGGTAATCAGGAAATGTGAAGCAGTGGTGTAGGGGGTCAAAGAACTGGAAGAGAACTTTCACCATGTCTTCCTCTATGTTGGAGTTGACCAAGTTGAGAAGTCTACCATGTCTTTCAGTGAATGGAGAATACTCTGGAATCTTGGAAGTAAGCTCCTTGAGCTGAGGAGGAATTCTCACAAGGTTGACCTGGATTGTTTTCCTGCGGAGTGATTCCATTACCTACAAAATAGGAACAAATATGAAGATCCAAATCCTTGAAATGTTTAGTGGATGTATATGATGCTTCATGATGTTCATGATGTATGCCCAAGTATATGTACAAACAAGTCACACAAGTTCCTAGTTTCAGGCTTGCATGGGGTTTCATAGGTAAGTACCCTCTTGAAGTTAGTTGGCTCAACTTGTCCTATAAATAGTAACCGGGTTCTAAGGAGCTCAATATCACTGGATTATTTTCTGTTTTCATTGTTTCAGTTTAGCCACTTTACCGACGACCGAAATATTCCAAGAAAATAACCCTCAATGAGTGTAGTATCGAGTATCTACCAACTTCGGACTACACCAAAGCCGGTCATCTCACTACCCATAAAAAGGCCAAGATGGTCAAGTAAAGGTTCTAAAAGTTCATTAGTGCTTTATGACATCTCTCAGCGGCGCCGTATTCTCTTTGATTGACTCAAAGGCTACCGGTACCCATAAATATGTCGCACTAATATAGCTATTTCTTCAACCATGTCGATATACCCCACACAGTTTCCACAACGTATTGCTATTTACCTATGAATGTTTCCCAAATCCGGGTAGAGGATTCAAACCCAAATAGTAGAACCAAATGTAAAGCAATCAAAGCAAACAAGATAAGCATGTAAAGGTGATCTAAACCCTAAGGTAACCCCACTTTTAGGATATTCCCCAGCAGAGTCGCCAATTTTGTGATACGGTGGAAGAACTGACTTGAGGTTTTGCGTTTGTGTTCGCAAATGTTTTGGTTTAGCAAGAGTCTCCACTTACTTTTTATTTTATCCAAAGGAAAGGTCAAAAAGCACAGGAAAGACCTTTGAGATGTTTTCTTGGGTTCGGGGGGTAGATTATGAAAAGGGAAGGTGCTAGCATCCTTTTTATCCATGGTTTTCCATGGGCTCTTAGTTACTTGTTTAGATCACTTGCTTTTGCTTTTCAATTGTTTGAAATGGTGCTTTGTGTGTGGTTTTGAAAATATTTTGAAAAGAGACCTTTTGTCTAGGCAACCTTTGTAACAATTCTTGTTTGAATGTTTTACAAAGGTGTTTGTCTTTTGAAAAGATGTTTCAATGTTTGAAAGTTTGTTTTTTTTGGGAAAATGTTTTGAAATATGTTGAGTGTTTTTGAAAATAGCAAGGATGTTTTGCAAGAGATCAAGTAATTAGGAGTTGTCTACCCTACTCAAAGATCTTTCCTACATATTTTTAACCCTTTGACAGTGTTGTTTTACCATTGTATTTGGTAAACAACCTTGTATTTGGATGTTAAACAGGACAGGCGCGGGTCATCGTATGGCCATGATAGCAATCATGCTAAGTATCTTAGCAAGTTTTTTGAGGGACTAGATCATTTTTGTTAGGCAACCAAGATAGCGTCATCGAGGGACTATGATCTTTTGTTTTGATTTTGTTTTTCCAAGATACCTAGCATGCATACCACGACCATGTATTTAAGGTAACAAGTGGATGAAACCCTAGGGGTGCTTGTGTGCATTGTGTTGTCATTTTCATGCTTTCTTGTCTTATATTTAGTCAAGCTATTTGTTTGATTTTGGATTTTTGCATACAAACCCTAATCTTTCTATCATGCATATTTGAAAGCAATAAAGTGCGTAAAAATAAATCTACAATTATTACAACATGATTATGGGGAGAGGGGTACAAGTTTGAATAGGGGGATATTTGCAAGAAAATAAAACCCTAAGATTATTACAACTATATTGAATTCTTTGTACAAATAAATAAATAGACAATATTTAAATATGCAAATAAATAGAAATATGCAAAATGTTTTTGTATTTATTTTTATGTATGTAAAAAATCAACTATTTAATGTATCAAAAATAAGAAAATAGGAAATTTATTTTTATTAAGGGTGGAAACCCTAATTTGTTTTAAGAAAATATATATATTATAATTATTTAATTATGTACAATAAAATGAATAAAAATATATACAAATGTTAAAAAAAATAAAAATATGTGAGAAAATATTATTTGAGTGTATAAATAATAAAAATAAAAATAAATGATATTTTTTGTATTATTTACAAGTTTTTATTTAAGAAAACAGAAGTATATTATTTAAGAAACTATTTTTATGCTAGAAAAAATAATAAAATAAAATATAAAAATTTAAGGAAATATTTTTGATAATTTTTAATATTTAGAAAAATAAAATAAAGTCAGAAATGAAAAAGAAATAGAAAAATATACAAAATAAAATCAAATGGGCCAAGTGTTGGCTCCTAAATTCGACACCTTTGTTTTGATTGATGTCAGCCATTAAAAGCTGAAAGATGCTTTCGACTGGCTAAGTCTGTCGAAGTGCCCGTCGAAAGATGGCAAAATACTTAGAAGATTTCTTCCAAAGAAGAAGGCTGAGTGCCTTCGACGTCGAAGGAGTTTTCGTCGAAGATGTCTCTTGATGAAAGTGTTCGATGGTCCAGAGTGGAGCAGTTTGAAATTCAAAGCTTTGGAGGGAAAACGGTTTCCAGCAGTTACTACGTGCAAACGTGCAAGGATCTGGAGCGTCGAGCATGGAGAACGTGCCAAGTGGATTGATCTCGAAGCAGTGTAACTGCCCGACGGTTACTTGGAATGTTTTAGTATAAATAGGAGTAGACATGTAGTTTCTCGCGTGTGTTCACAATTCTATACATAGTCACTCATTTAGATTCGAGTACCCAGCGTGTGAGAAAGAATTGTTGAGAAATGTATGTGTGAAACACCAATTTTATCAATTAAAGTCATTTACTTTCCCAGAATTTTACTTGCTTTTCTCTTTACATTTCCTGTCGAACCTTTACCTTAAAGCCTTGTTTATTTTACCAAGTCTTTCCTTTATGCAATTTACTTGAAACCTTTTTATTTAAAGCCTTATCCACCTTAATCAAAACTTCAAAATCAACCTATGTCCATAGGATCAATCTGATCGATCCTGTGAGTAACCAAATAAGTAACCATTTGGAGGATCAGCGGTTGTTTACCAAAACCCAAGGTAAACAAATTGGCACACCCGGTGGGACTGTGTGTTGATTGTTGAAAATAATCTCATCTTTTCGAGTTGTATGTTATTGAGGAGTGGTAGAATATACACCAACGATAACAATACTGCCAGAAGGAGGGAAGAGATGGCGAATCCGCCAAACAATAACGAAATCCCACAAACGAGTGTGGGAGCAACGGTTAGTATGACCGTAAGTGAAGCGACAAACGTTGGTTCGACACCAGCAGTGTCGGTCACAACCACGGGGCCAATAACTTCGTTAACAGGTCCCAGAATACCTTTGGGAACTCCCCTACCAAGGGGAAATATAGGCACAAGGCCTGTGGTTCCCCCAGGATTTATTCCATTCTATGGTATGCCAACTTCTAAAGTGGCAAGCCTGACGAATGCTGCGTCCACTTTTTCAGATCCTTTCGTGAGTGCCTCTTCGCCACTCCAAGGCTCTGGAGTAGGCATGGCGAATAGAAATAGGACCCAACTCTTAGGAGGAACGTCCCAAGTAGCCCATGGCCTTACAAATGCCTCGACAGCAGTCTTGAGGCAACAAATGGACGAAAGCAACCATGATATGGTGCAAATGTTGGCACAAACTTTGAGTACAGTGCTAAACCCTCTAATACAAAACACTACTCAATCGAATCAGCAAGTTACAGCGCAAATGACGCGTTTGGCTGACTTCTTTGGAGTACCCCCACCTATTCGACAGCCCCAAAGGGCGCAAATAAGAGGAAATCAGGGGATATTTGTAGAGGAAGAAACCACCATTAACCAGGCTGAACAGCCTGTCGAACAACCTGTCGAAGAACCTAGGGTAATAGCCCCAGAGGTAAGGTTAGTTAACAGAAACCAAAATGCTGACGAAGTGGTTCAGCATATCCAATACCAAAACATGGGTTTGGAAAACAATCTGGCAACCATGATCGAAAGGATCATGACTCAGAATGGGATGAACATGGGCTTTCGAAGGCCCAACTTTACATCTCCATTGTCAGAATATGTGTTACAAACGGACTTACCTCCTAGATGCAAAGTCCCCAAATTTACTAAGTTCTCTGGGGACACGACAGAATCTACTGTCGAGCATGTGGCGAGATACTTGATCGAAGCAGGAGACATTTCGAATAACGAAAACCTAAGGATCAAGTACTTCCCAAGTTCTTTAACCAAGAACGCTTTTACTTGGTTTACAACTCTCCCCCCCAATTCGATCCATCATTGGACCCAGTTGGAAAGATTGTTCCATGAACAATTCTACATGGGGCAAACCAAGATAAGCCTGAAAGAACTGGCCAGTGTGAAGAGACGTTTCACTGAACCTATAGACGAATATCTGAATAGGTTTAGGTTGCTCAAGGCGAGATGTTTTACACAAGTGCCAGAACATGAGTTGGTCGAAATAGCCGCAGGCGGTTTAGATTATTCCATTAGGAAGAAGCTAGACACCCAATACCTAAGAGACATGGCCCAACTGGCCGATAGTGTTCGACAGGTCGAACGCCTCAAAGCTGAAAAAGCTAAGGCAACGAAAACTCACAAGAGAGAGAGAATAGCGTACGTTGAGATGGATGACGAAGATCTAGAATCCTTCGACGATACTTTAACTGTCGAAGAAGGAGAAGTCGATTTAGCAGAACTAAAACAAGGGCCACCATACTCTTGTAAACAGTTAGTCCCCTCAAATGGGAAAAATCCCATTGGTCCAGACAGGACCAACGATAGGTTCCCAAAAAAGACTTATAGTTTTGACATCACAAAATGTGATGAAATATTCGACTTGCTAGTTAAAGATGGCCAAATGATAGTACCCCCTGGGGTAAAAGTGCCTCCTCTCGATCAAAGAAAGAAGAGAGGTTTTTGCAAATATCACAATTTTTTGGGCCATAAAACTTCTCAATGTTTTCTTTTCAGGAATCTTGTGCAAGACGCTATTGAGGAAGGGAGATTAAAGTTTGCTGACAAATCCCCCATGGCTGTCGACTCCAATCCACTGAAGGCTGAAGCCCACTATGCAGAACCCTCTGAGGTGAACATGATAGAGGCAACCAGGATCCAGTCGAAGAAGCCAGCAATTACCATGGTCGAAGTCTCAAAGGACCACATCAACATGCCAATCTTTGGCAGTTTTTCTGGAAATTTGTCCAGGAAGACAATTGAAGCTGTCCAGAAAGCGGTCGAGAACCCGAAGTCGGAGACTGCTGAAGCACAAAAATCTGGACCAAAGCCCAGTTCCCACTTGGCCACTGTTCAAGGCCAGACGGAGAATCTGGAAATACAAATGAAGCAGTTAACTCTTGCTACTAAAGATACAATGAATATCAACATGGTCGAACTTTCTGACCCTAAAGCATCAGAAGAGGCCATAAGGCAAGAGCAGGCTAATAAGACAGCTTTCCCACGGGAAAACGAAAACTTGGCAGATTTTTTACAAAGATGCCAGAAGAAGAAATCAGAGGTGATGCTGTGTCCAAGATGCAGTTCGATCTTTGATAAGAAAGCTGCTGAGCACATTCAAGGCGTGAGAGCAGTGAACAAGAGAAGGGAGAATGCTGACCTTCGACATGATCCCAGAAGGGGTTCTAATCAAGACAAGAGGCCATTAACTTTTAGGCCTCCAACAAATGTACCAGTAGACACTTGGTACAAAACCTCTGGCCGGAAAAGGCCAAATGAAGAGAAATGGCATTCTTTCGATGTGCCAAGAGGTTCCTCTTTGACTCAAAAGAAAGAGCCTCAAGTTGCTGCACCTAAGGTTGCTCAAGTGTCCAGCAACTACAAGGGTAAAAATCTTATGTCTCGATCCCAATGGAGGAGATATCAAAGGAGACGAAAAGCTGAAAGGGAGGCTGCCAACGAACCTAAGGCAGAAACTAGTTTGAATGTTCCTCAAAGGAAACAAAGGAAGCCTCTAGAGAGAGAACCAGTTACCAACAGGCTAGTTTGGCCTAACCAAAGTGAAGTCGAAGACGAAGATGATGCTGAATCTGATGATACTTTGGATATAATGGTGAATATTGTTTCAGTGCTGCCCAGGGAATTCAATCGACAGGTAGAAGTCGAAGCAAGTGACTGGGAGGTGGAACAAGAAATGGCCAAACATAGGCCAGTGTGCTATTTTGTCATGGACAATGGCACTACAGAGGAACAAAATGGCTTTTTCGAGCCACCTACAGAGGCGATGAAGAATCACCTCAAGCCTTTGTTCATAAGGGCTAAGCTCGAAGAAACTACTGTGAACAAAATATTGGTCGACTGTGGGGCAACTATCAATATTATCCCTCATTCTATGCTAAGGAAGATTGGCAAAAGAGATGAGGAAATTAAACCTCACAATATGGTCCTGTCGAACTATGAGGGCGGCATTGGGACCACCATGGGAGTGATCCAGCTAGATATCAAAGTTGGGTCCATCCTTCGACCAACGATGTTCATGGTCATATCGGCCAAACCTAACTACAACCTTTTGTTAGGCCGTGAGTGGATTCATGGTAATGGCGCTGTGCCTTCATCGATGCACCAAAGACTGCTGTTATGGCGTCCAGATGGGATGGTCGAAAACATATAGGCAGATCAAAGCTACTACCTTGGTGAAGTGAATCACTTGGGTGTGGCAGATTTCGACAAAAACTTGGCTCACATAGGGCCATGTCCAACACCTGACTTCGACATGGCGCCAGCGCCAAACACCTTTTGTTCCCTATACCTGCATCCTGAGCATGGTTTCCAATGGGACAGAGAAGACTTGTCCCACATAGACTTCAGTGGGCTAACTGATATCCAACCAACTGGTTGGGGAAGTGAATTCAGTGATAATGACTGAGTCACAATCGTTGAAGCGAATTTCGGCTTATGTAGCCGAAACCAAGATGATAACGGCTCTCGAAGCCGAAGTAAAGTACATGGCCACACAGGCCAATGATCAACAAATATCTGCTGTTGGCCCAGGAAAGGATTTCGATCCAAAACCTCCTGATATCATGCCAGAAGAAATGCAGGAACAGAGGCTCGACGCTATCTATGACGATGAGCCTTTGGGCTTCGAAAAGGATCCCTTGGCGAACAACATTAAAATGTTAGCACAAGACCCTTTAGAAGAAATCGACTTAGGCGAAGGATCAGAGAAGAGGCCAACTTACATCAGCGCCAAAATTGATCCAGAACTTAGGTTGGAAGTAATCCAATTGCTGAAAGAGTTTAAAGACTGTTTTGCATGGGATTATGACGAAATGCCCGGTCTCGACAGAGGATTGGTAGAACTTCAGTTGCCAATCAAACCTGGAAAGAAGCCAATCAAGCAAAATCCAAGGCGCTTCGCTCCAGAGATATTGTCGAAGATCAAAACGGAGGTCGAAAGACTTCTGAAATGCAAATTCATCCGTGTTACAAGGTATGTCGAATGGATTGCAAATATTGTGCCAGTAATTAAGAAAAATGGCACATTAAGGGTGTGCATAGATTTCAGAGATTTGAATGCTGCCACCCCCAAAGATGAATATCCTATGCCTGTGGCGGAAATGCTAGTCGATTCTGCCGCTGGCTATGAATACCTGAGTATGCTCGATGGTTATTCAGGATATAATCAAATATTCATTGCTGAAGAGGATGTGTCGAAAACAGCTTTTCGATGCCCTGGGGCCTTAGGCACTTACGAATGGGTAGTGATGCCTTTTGGCCTAAAGAACGCTGGGGCAACGTACCAGCGAGCAATGAATACTATCTTCCATGATTTTATTAACACTTTTATGCAAGTTTATATTGATGATATTGTTATAAAATCTGTTTCCAGGAAGAGTCACATTGACCACCTTCGACAATCATTCGAAAGAATGAGAGAACATGGTCTGAAGATGAACCCTTTGAAGTGTGCGTTCTGTGTGAAAGCTGGAGATTTCTTGGGCTTCGTTGTCCACAAGAAAGGAATCAAAATCAATCAGAACAAGACGAAGGCAATTCTGGAAGCGAAAGCGCCATCGAATAAGAAGGAATTGCAATCTCTCTTAGGCAAGATAAATTTCTTGAGAAGGTTTATATCTAACCTAAGTGGGAAAGCTCAGGCCTTTTCACCCTTACTTCGACTGAATAAAGAGGGGTTCGAATGGGGGCAGGAGCAACAAGAAGCCTTCGACAAAATCAAAGGGTACCTCACTAAGCCACCTATTTTGGTGCCTCCTTGTAGCAATAGGAGTATGAGATTGTACATAGCTGCATCTGACAAAACTCTGGGAAGTATGTTAGCCCAAGAGGATGAGAATGGAGTCGAAAGACCCATTTACTATCTCAGTCGAGTTTTGAATGATGCAGAAACTAGATATAGCGAAGTTGAAAAATTGTGTCTATGTCTGTATTTTTCTTGTACAAAACTCAAGCAATATATAAAACCAGTTGATGTTTATGTTTCGTCTCATTTTGATGTTTTCAAATATATGTTGTCGAAACCT